>JARWLC010000005.1:7052500-8252500 GCA_033318265.1 Phyllotis vaccarum
CCTTTATATTTTCCCATGGGTTATAGAAGGTCACTTAAAAAATAAAAAAATGTTTTTATTTAAAAACAAATACAGTACTTTTATTGTTATTTATTACTTGTCAAAGTCACCTTCAATTGGAAATTGTCATCATGAAGTGGTATCCCCTAGAAAGCTGTACCTGGAAGAGTGAGCCACACACTGAATTTCTGCCCCTAGAACATCTTCACACAACAAAAAAAATTATCATATCCCAGTATAAGCCTTCTCTGTCCAGTAAAAAATAGCAAAAAGCTATGGCCTGAGCATAGAAAATGTCACTGCAAAGAAGTGGAGATCCTAGCCGTCAGCCTTCATCGGGTTCATGTCAGCGGCAGTAAAGATCAGTCTGCAATGAATATTTGCACTTGCTCTGAGGGGCTTGGTAGAAGGTGAGGAATCAGGATGCTATAAGAAGCAGATGGAAATGTTTGTGTAGCTCTATTTGGCTCACTGGCCCCGGTTCCTGAGGAGCAAGCAACCAGGTGTAACACAGCACGCACTGTAGTCACATCCATGTATTATCCGAACCTCTTTCTTGGATTTTATTTTCTTTATTTGTAGCTGCAGTACAGACACCACCTCAGCCAATACATCCATTTTGTGTTCCTTCACATTCGATACCAGTTCATTTCAGTCCTTCAGAGTTCCTCTCCCTCGATCACCCTCCCCAGCCATGAGCTGTATATAACATCCTCACTGTGCCCTGCTTGAAATGATTAGACATTCTCACTTCCTCCACCTCGTTTATTTCGATACTTGTTGCTCCTTTCTCCTGTCCTTATCTTCCCTTTACCTTTTACACAGCCAATTTACACTACAACTTTAAGGGCTAGGCCCATTGCTGTGTCCTGGAAGGTGACCATCTAGACCTTTGACTTCCCCCTTCTTCCCCTTGTCATTATGCAACTCTTTAGCACACAGTTATCTGATTTCCGCTTATTGCTCCAGATCTATTTGAAAGTGATGGCTGTGACTTTGATCACTGTAGATCTCCAAAGTACCCAGTTCCACACAGTAGATACCTCCTGAGTACTTAGTATATGGAAGCTGCAACCATCCTCACTGCTGTTGGAGTCTGAGTGCGCAATCCTTGGTGCACATACATCCTCCACTCTCTCCAAAATGCAATAGTAATGCGAGTAAGTGCAAATGTATAGTCAAATGTCCCAGGATAGGATTATGGGCAGAAAAGACGAAAAGGGCACTTGAACCCACTGTATTAGAAGAAAAAGCAAAGCAAAGCCTCCCACGCATACTAAAATGTGTGGCTTTACTAGGACATGATGGTGGGTGGGATTCAGAAAGCAGTGCAGGTATCAGGACAGTGGGAACAACCGCAGGTTAGACATTTCCTAGGATGGGAATATAAAATACTCAGGATCAGGCATCTCATAGAGTAAATTCTATACAGTCCAGGTAAATATGTACTTACTTAGCATACTCTGTGATTGAATCTAGGGAGTATTTTTGAAGTACAGAAATGTGGATTTTTAAAAATACATTATACATATTGGTGCTATAATATGTAATATGTAAGATGGCTCAGTGGCTAAGAGCACTGGTTGTTCTGTTGGAGGACTTAGGTTTGACTCCCAGCACTCAAATGTCAGATAAAAACTGTCTGTAATCCAGCCTTGGAAGATCTGATACTGTTTTTTGGTCTCTGCTGGTACCAGGCTCATACCAAGTGAATGGACATATATATTCAGACAAAAGACTTATACACATAAAATAAAATTTAAAACAAAGTTATAAATCTTGCATGTTTTATTTTACATTGTTAGTATTTGTTTGTGTTTGTGTGTGCATGCACATACCTATACATATGCACTAAACCAGTTGTATTGAGGTGAGTTCTTTCTTTCCACCATGTAGGTTATTAGGATTATTATACTGTTGTTATCAGGCTTTGACAAACCAGCTTGCTAGTCCCCAAATTATATATCTTTAAATGGCCAGTGAGCAAACCTGTAGTGAATGTCATCACTATAACCTAGAAACATGTAAGATACTCAAGTTTCAGCCATCATAATCCCATTAGACAAAAAGTTTGGTGGGCTTCTGTACTTCCCAGGACATGCTTATGGTCTTCAGAAATATTTTCTTATTTGGGGAAGGAAATAGTATCTTTTTCCCCTTCCCTTGGGCGAAAAAGTCTTTTTTATTTCAAATCCTGCTGCTGAAGGCTTACCTCTCACCCTGAGGATTTATGTCTCTAATCCATTGCACGAGGCTTGGATCACAGGAGGTGAAAATCTCCTGCCTCTTTTATCAGTGCCCACTGATAAATTACAGGTTCGTTCTGAAGACCTCAACATCAGTGGTCACTGCACTACTGATTTGGGTTCTCTTACTGTCTCTCTTCCAAACCAGAGTTGCCTCCTTAATTGCTAACAGTACCTCCTAGGCATTCTGCAGACAACTCAAGTTGAAAGCATCAAAAACCAAAGTCCTCTATCTCCCTCTGACACTCCTTCAACTGATTGATAAGGGTCTATCTATGTATCAATCTGGTTAAAGCTGTAGAGTCCAGAGTTTTTAATGATCAACTTTCATGTCTCAGTAATGTGATCTCTTCAGACATCTCAAATGTCTATAACTGTTATCATCATCTTTACCATCCCAATATGGATACTATAATTCCCACTTTTAATCTGTTCATTTTACAGATTTTCTTTCTCTACTGACTTGGTACCCTTCTAACTTCTTATTGTCTTGGTGATCATTCTGAAACACAGTCTCAAGGTTTATTGCCTTATAAGATTTCTTCACCACTGCTCACACTACCATATTCAGACCAAAAATGAACAAATCCTTACTATAATATTAAGGCCTTTCCTGTCCAGCCCGTGCACACGGTGCAGCCCTGGCTCTTAGCACTGCTCTCTTGAATTACACTCTCTGACTGGTTGCATTTCCCCAAGACCTCATTTTACAACCTAGTGATTCAGAGTGGGTCATGGCTAGGTTATGCTAGATACAGGTGTTGAATAAGAAAAAAGTAAAAGCAAAAGGATTGCCATTACAAGTTTATCTTGTGGCAGGCAGAGGTGGCGCACACTGTTAGTCCCAGCATTTGGGAAGCAGAGGCAAGAGAATTTCTGTGAGTTCAAAGCCAGCCTGGTCTTCAAAGCAAGTTCCAGGACAGCCAGGACTGTTACACAGAAAACTCTGTCTGGAAAAAACAAACAAACAAACAAACAAAGACTGGAAGAGGTGGATCTGTCCTCTGATATCTCAGACTGTCTTTTATTAAATTTGAAACATATCAAATTGTTTTGAAACAAAAACATCTTTCCCCTATAAATTGCCAAAGCAATTGCTTATTTTTTTTAGTGGCCTTATAAATGATGTGATACTCTTTCTTAAATATTTATCAAATTAGATTTCCTAAGATGAGAAGTGGGATTACTTGTGTATTCAAAGGTATCACTCACCTGTCTTAAAAATGCTTAACTTGTGTGCCCACCTAACTTGTGATATATCAGGATGTAACTCAGAAATCATTTTTTCCTAGAATCCCCAAGCTACTTCCTGGGGTTTAAAGTACCCCTAATTAATAAAATTTTAGTGTTCAATACAGCATATTGGACAGCTGTTGCATAGTTTTCCTGCAAATATGTGAATATAGCTTTGTTTTTCTTCACTCTCTATCTTTGGTAATGCAGAGCCTGATCTGAAAAGTTTTATTAAGGTAAAAAATGAACAATGCTGTTCTGTGTTTGGGCTGGAGTTTGATTTACTGGCCAATACACAGGCATGTGAATTTGTCTCCAGGGTTACATAGGCAGCCTCTGAGTGGGAGATGGGCTGTGTCTCCACAACTTTCTACTTCTTTGCAGCTTCTAATGCTGTTTTCTGTAGGTTCTGTTCTGTTTACTGAATTAAACTAAAGAAAATAAAGAAACAGAGACAAAATCAAGACACTGAGAAATTAAGATAACAAAAGCAATCTGTGTTAGGAGAAGTCACTTCAGCCAAAAGGCCCTGGACAATTATTTAAAGTGACTACACTATCTTCAGGGACTCCTTCAAATGCACATATTGAATCATCTAATGTGTACGTCAAATCTCAGACGTAATTAATTCAATGTCTTCACTTTTTTTGCATGCTAGATTTCATTAGTTGAGGTTCATCTGTACTATTGCTCATGGTAGTCCTGTGAATGCCAAGGAAAAAGGGAAGGGCTTCTGTGGGTATCCTGCTGTGAAGGAGTTTTTCAGAGTTGCAGCATGGAATTCACAGATGCTCAGAGCAGAGATTCTAGATGACTGATTCCTAAAAAAACACCATCAGATTTTATGAAAGGCAGCTGCTGTTTGGAAGGTCACAAGTATGAGTGACGCCCTTTCAGTTAGGAATTGGGCAAAAAGAACGGGATTGTTTTAGGCTTTGACACTAAAGTTTAATTGCTTTCTTTAAGAACAGATAAAATCATCTCTCATGATTTGGAAGAAGCAAGTAAAAGTCATACAAGCAGCTTCAACTTTTGTAAGTAACTTCTTGATACTAAGGACAGGAGCAGCGACCTCAAATCATAACCTAGGCATTCTTTGGGATTGATAAATATTCTAACACTCTGAATATAAATTCCCCCAAAATACCTTTGAAAAAAACCCGTAATACTTAGGTCTTTGCCAAAATGAGGAATATGCTTTTTCTCTGAGGGTTATTTAACACTTTCCATAATTTTATTATAAATGGTCTAATAAAATTCAATAGTAAGTTGTATGTTATATTAGGACGGACAACCCATTTCTGACTAATATGGTAATTTGTAAAACTAATGGGCATGTTTATGAGCGTAAAGGGTTCTAAAGAATAAATAAAATACTTTAACTGGCAAAACTGAGGCAGTCGGTATGAAGAGACATATTCTTCTGGGAGAAAGAAATTCTAAGATAGTTGCCAAACCGTGGGAAGGGGGCTCTTCTAAGTAGCGTCTGGGTAGAGACAGAGCAAATAGCCGGATGTGAGTCTTCAGCTACAAGCCCAGGGCTCACATCCTCTCCCAGCACTTCTATTAATTAGATTTTTTTTAAAAAAGCCTCCATTCCATATTCATGGAGTAAGGTAGTTGGAAAATCCACACTTTGAGATTCTGTCCAATGTTTAAAAATTTTAATTAAATTTAGTAATTCAGCATTCCAAGGTAGAAACCCTTTCCAATTTGTCATGGCTTCTATGAACACAGAAGAAATCAAAGATTAGTTGCAGCTTTCAACCTCACAAAGTGTGTTAAACTTTACAGGCATCCCTGTAATACACATATTTATGTTGATTTTGCTGTTTTATTCTAGAATGTTATTTTCAAGCAGGTGATTAATGTCCTAATAACTTGTGTTTTATTGCAGCTCTCTGGAAGAAAAAAGCGGCTTTTGTGTATTCATTATGTCTACCTGTCTTTGGCAGAAGGTGGATCTGATCTGGGGATGAATATCTTACATTTGTTAACATATACAATGGCTCCTTTTATGGCTCAGATCCGGCCTCTGTCTGTGACAGAGGTTCTGTTATCAGTAATCCATGAAATGCTTCTTAGACTTTAATGAGTTTAACATTCAAGAGCAACCCCAGAGGAGGCTTTGTTCTCCTCTGGTATACTAGACTCACTGTCCTGCCCATCTCCACTACAGGTTAGAGAGAGAGAGAGAGAGAGAGAGAGAGAGAGAGAGAGAGAGAGAGAGAGAGAGAGAGAGAGAGAGAGAGAGAGAGAGAGAGGGAGGGAGAGAGGGAGGGACGGAGGGAGGGAGGGACGGAGGGAGGGGGAGAGAGGGAGAGAGAGGGAGAGAGAGGAGGGAGGGAGAGGGCTGGAAGCTTACATTATGAAGTACTATCTGGAAGGTTCAATTTATATAAACCCTTATGTATCATACCCTCTTTGTTTCTGAAATTTTTTGTGGTCCTTTGAGAGTTTCATACAATGCATTCTAATCATATCACCTCCGATTCCCCCATCTAGCACCTCCCAGATCTACCCTTGCTCTTTGTTTAAATTTTAATTTACAAAAATGGAGGTCTACTCTTAGCCTTAAAACACCCCAACTTTTTACCAAGATATTTTGTAGGTATATAGAAGCTCCATGTTGCCAATTTATTTGACTTTTATATTTTTAGTTTGGTTTTTTTATTTTTTAACTGTGATATTTAAAAATCATAATATTTTCCTATGGGATTTTAAAAATTATATATTATTTCAAGAATATACATTTTGAAAGTCAGACTATCACTTAGGACCATGTTTTTTTTTTTAAGATAATTGGGTTATTTAGATGCATGTGCATTTATTTATTTATGTTTGATACATCTGTAAAGTGCCTACATTTTATATGTGGAAATCAAGACAGCAGTGAAGTCATTGCTGAATTCCTGTTCCCATCCCTTTTGAAGGTTCTTTGCCTGGGCCACAGTGAGGGCTCCATCTACTGAATGAACAGCCAGGAATGGTTATCAGAGGGATTTACAATGGAGCATGACTGACATATAAATCCAATTGCACAAGTCAGATCCCAGCACTCCCAAGTTGACAGTTTCTTTCATAAATGTAATTGTTATTTTTTATTTTTATTTTTTAATTAAAAATGTCATTTTTATCAATTTATCCCCCCGCTCTCCCTCCCCTCCTCCCTCCCAATCCCTCCCAATCAGCCTTCAGCTTCGCCCACCCCCATCTGCCCATCACTGGTCAGCAGCATGTAGTGTATGTAGCCTGATGCTGCTTATGTGATACTACAGCGACCAAAGATCAGACTGAATGTCTAATTCAGATGATGAGTATGCTTATCTCTAAGGGAGAGAAAAAAATGTCTTCATCCTTTATAAGACTACAGAAGCTCCCATAAATGTTCTATGAGAACAGGACAACGAAGTTTGGGAAAGTGTTAATGATGCAGCTGCACATTTACAAAGATGAGGTGAGTTTATTGGAAACATGTACACTCTTAGTTTTTTGTGTTTTATCCTTTCTGAGGTCATCATATGTGGGCTTGCATATCATGGAATTATAACTAAGTGATCCCCAGCACTTATGCAGAAACAGTCAGCTCAGAGTAATGCATGCCTATACACCCTAGCTATTTGTGTGGTGACAGGTGGATCCCTAGAGCTCAGTGGGCAGTCAGGCCAGCGGAACCAGTCAGAGACTCTGTCTCAAAAAACAAGCTAACAGGAGGTGAAGGAAGACAACTTACACTGACTCATGTACACATTAAGTGTACTTTACTCACACAAACATGAATGCCACACATGCACACACATACAAATGCATACATTCATAGATACACATGCATATACACACTTGCACATTTGCATATACAAATATGCATCATACATATACACACAAATATGAACACGTGCACATGCATGCACGTGCACACACAAACACACACATACACACACATACACACACATGCTCACACACACAGTCGTGAAGGAGGGCTGCAAGACAAAAGAAATAACAAGCAGGACTTACTTCCTTTATTCAAGAAAATCTCTCTGCTCTCTCTTTTACCTCTTTCTCTCTCCCTCTCTCCTCTGTCTCTCTCTCTCCACTACATCTTGCTTCCCCTCTTTTCATCTTCTTTTGTACACATATTAATCATTTTCTAGATCATTTAATTATGAAATGTTTTATTTTCATAACACAATTATTCTGCTAACATTTTGGAGAACATTTTCACTTTTATGATTGACTCTAATAGACCAGCCCATGTTCTTTCTTAGAAAGGTCTGTCACTGGTCAAGGTGCAGAGACTGCCACAATGGAGAACTAAGCCACAAAGGGACATCTCTACAATGCCCCTCCACTGAAGCTCAGGCATCATCATAGGGTAGGAAGATTGTAAGATTCAGAGACCGGAGAGGAATCTGAGTGAAACAATGTCTTCCAGATGTGACAGGACAGTTGGACTTACAGACTCACAGAAGTCATAGATTCAAGAGCAAAATCAATCCAGTCAATATTTTAGCATAGAGGCAGGTGGCTATCCTGAGCCTCCACAGCTGGAACTAAATACAGCTGATGGCTTCTAGAAAAGGAAAATTCATTTTCTTTAAGGGCTTGGATCCTATTTACTGAACACAATCCAGTGGTGGGTAGCACATTCAGACTTATATGAACAGCACAGACTGGAGTCCACAGTTACTATTTTTTTTAAGGATGTGAAGAAAGAGAGGTACAGGGAGGTAGGGTGGACCTCAGAAGAGTTATTTGAAGGATTTGGGTTATGGTGGTCTGAGGAAAAAGGACTCCATGGGCTTACATATTTAGATGCTTAGTCATCAGTGAGTGGCTCTAATTGAAATGATTAGAAGGATTAGTCCATTTGGCCTTGTTGGAGAAAGTGTGTCATGGGGTGGGCTTTGAGGTTTCAAACGCCCATGCTAAACCCAGAATCTTTCTCTTTCTGTGGATCAGGATGATAGCTCTCAGCTACTGTTCCAGTACCTGCCTGAATGCTGCCATACCCTATACCATAATGACAATGGACAAAATCTCTAAAACTTATATGGGCAAAATTGTTATAAGGAACTGAAGCAACACTGAGATTCAAGGCCCTGATTCCAAATTCAAAACTCCTCTATCTTATTTAAAGTTTTTATGTCTGTGTTTTGATAAAAAATTTATTATAACTACGAATTTTTCTTAATCAAATCACACATATGGATTAAAGGCTGTTCCAGAGACTTCTATTTCCCATATTCAGACCTGAATACAAATCTGTATTTCAAATCCCACAGCTGCATGTTAACAAAATATTCCCAGAATATGGCTTATTACATCTGTCATTTTAAATTATTTTTATTTTCATTGATGAGTTAGTGTGTTTTCTGTGTAGAGGAAATAACTGTCACATGCACAAAATAAGGACCTTTATTTTTTTTAATTTTTAAAGCTCATTATGAATTGCTAGAGGTGAATTGTACAATAACAGCATAAAAAATAACAGAGAAAACCTCTTTAAGGGTTTTCTGCATTCCAGAAAATATATACTTATCACAGATCATAAATGCAGTCTTGAATAATTTTAAACATATGGTGAGTTTCTTAAGTACTTATATTTTTGGATCCCTAATTATGCTCTAAATCTTTTTCTCGTCACAGAATAATTTTGCCTTGAAAATTTGTGTAGGTAAGAAGGCTACTTCTTCCCTCACAATATTTATGGGTGTTGGATTGGCTTACAATTTGCAATTCATTAGTTCAGAATATAAGTCCCATAACTAAGGAGTCTCCTGTCTAGTTATTTAGCTTAGTAGTGCTTCATTACATTAAACTATGAGCTGCAAAAACAAACAAATTATTTCTCAAGCACTTAACAGTCAATATGTTATGAAAACAGCCTGGGAAGGTGTTATCCTTACTCATTCCTATGAAGTAAATGCAGGATTTACTGCTCAGCTGTAGCGTAGCTGTGTGCACATGGAAATGTTCTCTGCTCCTGTTGGGTTCTTTTGTAAAGCTGAATAACTTCATGGTCTATTTCTATGATGAAAGAAAGCAACCCGTTGGCCATGCTCCTCTGAGGTTCTTAGCATGTATTGTTTGTGTTACGCTGAGAGACTCGTTCCCTTTTGTATTTATGTTAGCTAAGTAATATTTTTGATGAGTTTTCTATTCTAATTTCCAAATATAAGCCTGGCTCCTGATGTTATTTTACCCTGACAGTTCTGAGGCTGAATCTAGACACCCGGCATTGTCTCTTGAATCTGTTTGTGGTATTTGCTTAGCATATCCACTTCCTTCTCTAGCATGACAGTGTGGCCTTGGTGCTAGATATAGGCCTTTCCTTCAGGACATGGTCTACTTATCTTCGCTTCATGGTTGAAACCCAAAAGCAAAGAACCTAGCAACAGGACTTTGGGATTCTATTCACTAAAACGAAATTAAAAAGCCAGGCTTTCTGAGTAGGATGAGAATTATTATGAACAAGAAATAGAAGTATTTCTGAGTTTTAAAAGAAGATTTAAATTCTAAAAGTATCTGATAGAGAAATACCGATTTCCCGTAAAATTATGATTTGAAGAGTAGTTAAATATATCATGGTCTATTTGTCTAGTAAATGTGATTCCATTATTTAATAGAATTCTATTATATTATTTAATGGAAAGACCTTAATGGACCTTTACATACCATATGGAAAAATATACAATGAATTTTGAAAATATGGAAAGTGGTATGCAAAAGGTCATTCTGTGGGATTATATTCTGGTACATTGTAAATATTTGTTCTTCTTACTGGTTTAATAAAATTCTGATTGGCCAGAAGGCAGACAGGAAATATGGGTGGGGCTACCAGACTAAGAAAACTCTGGGAAGAGGAAGAGTAAGAGTAAGACAGAGACACCAGCAGACACAGAGGAAAGAATGCTGCTCTGAGAAAAGGTACTAAGCCATTTGGCTAATCATGGGTTGGTTTAAGAGTAAGAGTTAGCAAGTTATATGCCTGAGCCATAGGCCAACCAGCATGAAATTAAAGTAAGCTTTTGTGTGTTCATTTGTGACTTTGTGCCTTCTGGTCCAGATCTTGGGGCTTGTCCAGGCCAGAAACATCATACTACAAGGTCATGTTGAAGAGATTCAATACACTGACTTGATAAAAGAAGAAACTTCTACATTATACATATGGAAAGGTCTATCATCATCATCACCACCACAACTATCACCAACTATCACCACCACAACTATCAGTGAAATATTACTGCTGTGTTGGGCATAGTATTGAAAGTTATAATAGCATTGTTTCACATAATCCAATAATAATGCAGATGATAATGCAGTGGGTAATAGAGTTAATGTCTGTACTTTACATGTTGCAAATCAGGAACAGGATCTTAAATCACAATTCACATGTTTCTCAGAGCTAATCATGCATCTAAGTACTAGTCAAATCCATAAATGTGGTTTCACTCTTAATAATCAAGAATTTACTACAATTAGAATTTTAAAACACAAATTTGTAGACTAATTATGGTCCCCTCTTAGACTGCCTCCATTTAATCTTCACCCTTTATTTTCTTTTGTCTATTATTTCTCCAATAGGAAATAACTGAAATTTGGAATTAAAGATCTTTGAGACATACAATCCACACTTCTTACTTAGTCAACTATGTAATCTTTAAGGATCGACACATATTTACAACCTTGTAAAACCTTTCCAGGCAACTGTTGTCTCCTTAGAAAGTCTTGTTTCCACTGTATCCCTTTCCTTCACTCAGATAACTTTATTATTATTTTCACAAGCTAGCCTCATCTATATGAACCTTAATGAAACTGCCCTGTAAGCACTTTTCAATTCCTGCATTCTTTACTTAGCATAATATGTCTGAAACTCATTCATGTGGGTGCATATTAACAGCCCAAATCTCATTTGGGAAAGAATGTAAAGAAATACAGAAATTTAACTGCTTTTCTTAGAAATAGAGTGGGGCTCTTTCCTCATCCCTGGACCAGTATGTTCTCCATTTATGGTTGACCTCATCTATCTTAGTGTTGATACATCCTTTGAGTCATCAAATCTGTGCAAGGATTCAGAGAGACCTTCCAGCTCCAGTTGTGGGTTGTCTCATTAGTCAGGGATGAGCTAGAAACCAGAAACCATTCTAAACTTGGAGGGGTTTTCAAGTGTGTGGTAGTCAGTGTAGGGAAGAAGTTATACAGGTGACTGAGGGGTTAGACAATAAAAAGGAGAGAGAATAACGATGCAGAAATGAGCAAAGATCCAGAAATGAGCATAGGAAGCTCTTAACACTCCTCATGCCCCAGGCACAAAAAGGAGAGCAGGAGATCAATGGAAGCCAGAATCCCCAAGGGTGGATGGGACAACAGAATACAGGAGTTGCAGTAACTGCCACATTGCTGTAAACACATCAAGAGGCAGATTGAGGGGGAAAGAAATACTGTGGCTTCTCTCTCTTTATTGCACTATTGATATGGACATATTTAATTAGTATAACTGACCCAAGAGAAGGACAGTAGATTCTAGGAAATGTAGTTTTCATCCTTTGCAGAGGAGAGCAGAGGAGGGAAATCTGATCATGAATAACAGTTCCTATCACATGCGGGTCGATCATACAAATTTGTTCAATAGAGTTTGGGATTAAGATTTCTCACTATTTCAATTTAATCTTATGAGCGATAAAATCTGCGTTACTGTAGCACATCTTACAAATATGCTAAGTGTGCTTTAGAGATAACAAGATAATTGAATATTATAAATGTCACATTTTAGTCACTCAACAATGTTCTCATGAAAATTTAGAAGGGAGACTACGGAATGAACTTTTCTGTTCTTGCTCAAGTGCCTTAAGTTCAAAAGAAGATTAATGTTTAGAGAGATTAATGAAGATAATAGTCTGTCATCCTGGGTAACAGAACTTCAGAACAAAAGGTATTCATTAGGCGTCATGTTAGTCACCGATGCTGTTTAACGGCACCTTCAGTCCTTACTCCCTCCACACAGAGGGAACAGATTTGCCAGTGGGGAAATGGAGGATAACTTAACACACATTATTAGGAGAGCCGTTCACATTGTGTGAAAGATCCTGTATTTATTGCCATATGGTAGTATTGCCACTTCTGCGTCACTTGTGGATAGATGAGGCCAAATTAATTGTCCTGTGTAGCAAGTTGTAATATCTTGTGACTTTCTGCACAGAGCCCTTAATTGCCCTCCAGGAGGAGAGAACTCTGTTTTTCCCTCAGCTGAATAAGTAATGAGATTATGGATTGATGAAGATGAGTATAGAATGTACAATGTCTCTTCCTGTCTCAAAACAGGGATGAGATAATGAAAAGTATTACCTCAACCCCTTAAATTTGGGGATATTCCTGTAGCAGATGTGTCTTAGTCTAACAGATGCAGTAATCTGCTCTGCTCTGTGTAAGAAGTGTGCAACCACATTCTATCAGCTGGCACAAAGTTATTAGTTATTTAGTGCTCAATGGAGTAATTATGAAAATCTTCCTACTTAGGTGATCAATAATCTAGCCTCGCTAATGATACTCCCAAGATATTATGAGTAATTGTGTCATTGATGAAATTAATCATTCTTAAATTTTCGTCAGGAGCTTAAAGTGACAAATGATAGAATATGTATTATCAACTATGACATATTTAACAGAATAGTCATATAGACATGAAGCAGAATAGACAATTCCAGTAGATTAAAAAAGTACCTTACTTTATATGGTTATTTATTATGTTTAAGGTGAGAACAAATAACATCTACCAACTTTGCATTTTATAAGAATACAAAGTGTAAGACAGTGGCTCCTTTTTGCAACCCTAACATTAAAGAGGCTCTGGCAGAAGGATTAAGAATTTGAAGCTTTACTGGACTATGTAAGAGGACTTTGTCTCCGAACAATTAACCAACCAACGAATGAGCTAATCAAACCAAACATACATGTAACATATCACCCACTAACTAAACACTTACTAAGATTATAATGAAAATGCATTATATTCATATATAAGTCAATAAGAAAGCAGTCATGAATTTATAAGAGAGCATGTGGTGTACTTCATGGAAGGTTTTAAGGAGGGAAAGGGGAGAATGATGTAATTATATTATAATCTCAATGAAATAACAAAAATTATCTAACAAGTTTAAGAAATTCACTTCAAAAACACATCTTCATTTTAAAAGCTAAGATATGACAATTCTAGGAGTGGCTTGTGCATAGTTACCCCTAAGTGTTGAGAAAGGAGTCGAATACAAGGAACACATAGACACCTGGATATCCAGTGCAGATGTATTTTCCGTACAGGAGGGCAGAAACAACTGTTCTGTAAACTGTTTGAGACCAGCTATAAAGGATCCCACGTCCCTCTACTCAGGCTTAGCTTGTGAAGCTCTTTCTAGCTCTTCACTACCCTCTGGGCACCCAGGCACGCCCAGATTACAAAGAAGAACATTTTATGTTCTCATCCCACTGGTCTGTGGTGCCCTCTTTTACATTTGGCCAGCTGAATGGCAGTGTGGGACACTTCTGATTCTGCTGGGAGAGCAATAAAGATGCAGTGGAACAGTCCTGCTCATTCGTGATCTGGAATGTCCAGGGCTGGTCGGTCCAGATGTACATGTATGTTAGACTCGGGATTTTTGCCATCTACAAGGATGCAAACTCTCATTGATGGGTCTAAAGTACTATCAAGAGTAGACAATATGGAATGTTTTCTGTGACTATATGTATTACTAGACTTTGTGGTTTTTACATAATTCAAATCAGTTGTCACATCCTATCCTAAACTTAAGGTAAGAAAAAGAGTTGATAATATCAAGAAAAGATTAGTAAACTAAAAAGATGCTATTTCAGTATTTTAATATATATTGTAGTTGTTGACTTATAATATTTATAATCATAAGCATTTTGATGACATACTGTATATAGATACTGAATGCTTGCTCATGGCACATGGAGGTCACTGTCCAGAACAAGTAGTCTACAGCAAAAGAGATTTAAAATATTCAATTTTACCCTGAAATAAATGAGTTCAGCCATTTTTCTTATATTAGCAACATACACACAAAATAATAGTCAAACCCCCACAACAATGGGATTTGACTTAATGTTTAGCTCTCCCACTGATCAATTGTGAGATGGTACTAAATGCTCAGGACACCCATACACACAGTTTGTTAAATCACAACTAAGTTCTGAAGATCAAAGTTCTTTGGAGACTATCTTCTTCTTTGTAAAAAGTCACTAGTAGCCACTACTATGTTTGGTTACTCAAACAACAACAAAAACAGCGAAAATAAAATAAAATAAAATAAAATAAAATAAAATAAAATACAAAACAAAACAAATAAAGACATATAGTGCTTAGTATCCATTTGAAATCTGCTTGAAGATGGATAAAAATAGATGTATGTTATTACAGCTTTATCTGTGGGGCTATAACTACAATACCTCCCTATTTTATAGTCACTGAAATATTAATACCCCCCAAAACACACATACACACACACACAATACAGATGATAAATTATGCCTACTTCCAGACTGAGGATACAGACACACACTCTGCTACCCGAGATCCCACTCTGAATCATGATTCCAGTGTCATTCTCCAATTCTTCCATTGATAACCACCCAGATTGATCATTATTATGGTTCTGCCTTATACAGAATGTTATCATACAAAGTATAAGCAAATAGGGTATGATTTTGGACTTTATTCTCTCTCCCATTTTATTTCTCCATGTCCTTGATAATTTTGTCTAAACCAATTATCTGATACAATGTTCAGAAAATGTTAACAATAAGACTCTGAAATATTAAACCATTTAAAATGTGTTTGAGATATTTAATGTTAGAGAAATCCATGGAATCATTTTCTTTCTTTTTTTAAAAAAGTTTCTTTTGAAAATTAAATATATGCTTTTATTTACTTGAGAATTTCATAAAAAATTTAATATTCACCAAATTCTTTCCTGTAACTCTTCCCAGATCTGTCGCCATTTTCTGACTTCCCTAACTTTGTGTCTTTTTATTAAATGGTTTTTTTTTAATTTAATAACACACTGACTCCAATTTGTCCTGTTCACATAATTATGGGCGTGTCTATCCACTAGGTTGGTGTCAAGTACCCACATTTCTTGAAGGTGCAGATTTTAGCAGCAAAGAGGTAACATTAGATGGTGACTACAGAACAAGATGAACTGCATTCTTGAAGTCAACACTTGATTCGACACTACCTATACATAAGCTAGAAAAAGAAGTTGTCAGTAAAGTTAACCCCCCCCCCACACACACACACAAATAAAAAATAGCAGCAGATTTATCAGTGAGCTGTTCGGAACCCTAGGCTTATATTTCTGGCTCTCTCATTCAGTGACTGATATGTTTATTTGAACACTTTGGTTGTAATCACAGCACCCAGAATATTGGAGGTTTCCCAGGGTAGTCACAGATCCACAATCAAGAACTCATGGACATTCACATTTTCAAAATGGAAGAGGGTGGGAACTCCCTAAACTTCCTTTACACTTTAAAACCTTCTTTGCTGTCAGTGAAACCCTGCTGATTTTATTGAGGTAAAGGGGTTTACCAGCCAGAGCCTTTAATACAAGAAGCTAAAAGCCAAGCAGGAAAAACAGAAATTCTTTTTCTAAGAATGTGTCCCTCAGCAATGAAAGCTCTTAGCTGATAACCAGAATTTGAAAAGTTGAAGAAAGAAGGAATTTACACACAGTTATGTGAGTTAAGGAAGGAGTCTTTCAGTCTGACAATAAAATTGCCTCACTATCAGAATTTTTAAAATTTAAATATATGATTAAAGTTTTGTGATTGTGTGGCTGGTAGCACTAACTGAAACTGTCTTCCTCCCCAATAACCCACACATCCAAGATCTAGGATCTGCCCTGAGTTCACAAGCAGGTTGCAGTGTCCAAACACCTACTGACTTCTCACTTCATGTTCTACACTTTCAATTTCACTGAAGCACAACATGGCACCCTAATAACAGGACACAAATTTTCTTTCTTTCAAAGGCTATCGTTTTTATATTTCCTTCCTAAGGAAATAGTAAGAGAAAATGCTGGAGATGAATAGATTGTCAGAGAACAAATAAGGACCTAAGAAGCAACTCCTGCAATTTTTTTTGAAACAAACAAGCAAATAATAAAGAAAAAAAATCCCCCACTTTTAGGTTCCACAAGTTACTCATGACTTATGAATCTTTACTAATGATTGTATCTGAACTCTTCACTTTGCTAGGAGAGCTGAGGTAAGGTAAGCAAATCACTAACTGGCATCAATACATTGGATCTCTAGCACGTACTGTCTTTTGTTCACAATAGATGGTTGAACAAGTTTCTATCCTATATGATCCAATAATTAATTAGTAATATGTGAGCAACAGACAGGGTTTGAGATTTCATATGTAGAGCATGTCGTTTGTAACACAAAGGCAGGAAACTGCTTTAGCAGACTGTTATCTAGATCAAAGAAGCTTTCAGAATCAGAAATAGCTCACCTATGAAAGGTGCCACGTTTTATGATTTTTTTTCCTAGCTGAAACTTCTATCTAGATCATGATGTATTCAATTTACTGAGAAGCATTCAATTTATTGCCAAATACGACTGATTTTTAGGGAAAAAAAGCCTTCTTAAAAATAGGTATTCATTTTCAACAATTCCCCATTGAAAGCTACTGGAGGCCAAATAACATTATCTTCAAGATCATCTTCACAGACCTGGCAACCCTTAAAGGAACGCACTCAGGAGAAAGAGCACCAATGCACCAGCTAGCCTCATTCCGAACACTGCTCAAATTACGTCTCCCAGGAGTTCTCAGATTCCGAAGGCCAAGCTCTTAGTTTATTCCCATACATACAGACGCAGTTAATGAAGCAAGCAAAGGCAGACACACATAGCCAAGCTCTTCTCTACCTCTTCCGCCTTACAACTATAAATGATAGACTTACTTAGGCATACCGGATCTTATTAAGTTCTTGTAAAATAAAATACATTTGTTTATACCAGCAACTAAATAGCCACATCTGGTCATTCTGCTTCATGACTCTCAATGACAAAGTGAGTCTCTACAGTGAATTTACCATCTGTGCAGATTGTGAGAACGGCTATCACGACTCTCGCTTTCATTAAACTTTAGATGCTTTCAAATGGATCAAGTTTTTCTGGTACCTTCTTACATCTCAGACTGTCTGGATTTGCCTCTCCTGCCATATTTTGTCCCTATGAGTCCCACGTCCACTGACCTACTCAGTAGAAACAACAATATAGGTTATGGTACGTCTGTAGTTAGAAGTTTCAAGTCTGGGAATGAACTGTTAGAAAAACACAGACTGTACCCCTGCCTGTCATCTCTGTCTCCATCCTTCACAACGACCCAAGACTGAACTCTGCAGGCTTCACACAAACCTCCCAAGGACTGACGCCTCTTTGGTAATGAGGTTCAGGCTTTTGTGTGTGATGCTAGTGTGATTTCTCCCAACCTTCCTGAACCTTATTTCCATCTATCCCTAATCCCATATCTCCACATCCCTTAGTAGGTGCTATCTCAACCTTTCAGCTTTAGTCACCCCTGTTCTCCAGGGTTGTGGCACCTTCTCAGATTTATCCATCTAGTCATAGTCCTGGGTCTTTGTTTTTATTCAGTGCTGTCCTTCAAAGACTCATCCTGACTCCATCACTCATGGGTATCACGAGTGCCAAGGACAATGGTTGGTTTTAGAGACCTGCGTTGAATCAATGAATAGGCTCAATGATGGGACATGTGCTATTTATAAAGTTGGATGGAGAGAGTGGGAAATGAGAAAGTGAGAACAGCTTGAGTAAACAAACTGTAAACAAATGAAAAACAGATGAAAAGAATGTTCTGGAGCTGAAACTAGTTGGAGAATATGTAGGTGAACACGTGGACTTGAAACTTAGATTTCTAAGGGTTTTCTTTATTTTTCAAAAGGCTCTATGGGGGGGACTATAAAGTCACATTTTTGAGAGGTACTAAACTCCTTTAACTGCACTTTTAAAAAGTGAAAATTGACTTTATTTTTGTGAAGGACTTCTCCCATTGTGGTGGTGTTTCCTGTTTACCTCAGTAATTCTGGGAGAACATTGTACAAACACTGCATTTCATATTAGCACATTTGTACCCGAGAGGCTTCCGGCCTAATAGGAACATTCTGTGATTCTGCCTTAATCTAATATTTGTCTGACTTCACCCACTGGATAAACAGGCCTCATTAGTATTTAACACGCAGATTTTTTTGTTCTCACAACAGGGATGCTGACCTTTGAAATGTAATCCCATGTCTGCCAAATCACCATCCAATATATCACATCAATTACAACAAATGGATCTTCCTTCTCTCTTCCTCAGACACAGACACATGTACAAACAAACACCACAAAGTTGTTCAAAAAAAAAAACAAATAATAGTGGGGTGCTTTTAGAGCTCTTGTCTCTCAGTTTTCAGTGGAGGGGGGGATAAATCCAGAGACATCTCACTCTGACATTTACTTCACTACATTTCACTAATCAAGAAGGGAACTAGCATTGGTTATCATCTGCTTCTTGCAACAAGGGAATTCTTCTAAGTGTAAGGTATATGGATTAAGTTTATATATCAAATAAACAAGGTTCCAAGGCAGCCAAAATATATATTAACATAAAGAAAAATTAAACACATTTTATCAGTGTTAATATTTCATATGTTTTAGGTTTTTAAGCTTTTAACATGTAGCTGTCAAAACTTTCTGATTCAAAATGTCCAGGCATTTCATTCAATGTTTATTTTAGGGTTTCATTGCTTGTATTTATTATAAAATACTTAATGCAATTTCAAAAACGTAAAAATACTTTCATGCTTTTGTAGAGTGGTATTTGAATATATGTTGTCTCTGTCTCACAGTTTTATTTTTAAGTTCTAGCTTTCATACTATGAAAAGATTCATTTAGTTTTGTAAAATAAATTATGTACTGGGATATAGCTGAAATACTATGAGAAGCCATTTTAGACAGGTTTTTGAACTTTCAGGTTAGATAGTAGCTAAGACCAATACATTATTCAAAAGCCACAGGGGTCCTTTATATGTAAGACAGAACTTTGGAAGTATTTCAGTAATAAACAACTACAGAGCAAACGTAGCCTGAAACAAATTAGCCTCTGGTTGTACATTCTAAGAGTCTCAAAACCCCACCAAGTGAGTAAGCATGATTTCCAAAGTGAGCATTGAAATTCAACATACACAGCTTCACATAATATCGAGGCTTTATCTGCAAAATGAGGAAGTTGGAGAGATTTTTGCAGCAATTTAAAATATGGAAATAGCTCTCTTCTGGCTGATTTACGACGTGTGTAGAGTAGTGAATGAAAGAACTTGAATTCAGCCCAGGAACACTTTTTCTCCAAATAGCATTTCAGGTTTAATCCAGCAGAGTGGTTTCATCCATTTCTCATCTCCAGCCTCTCCCATGGCAGAACTTCTCAGTAAAGATCCCCTGATCAAACAGGAAAGTTGGCCAACAGGCTAGTGCTTTCAGACTGGCCATCCAACCCAATTACCAACCTTGGGCACTGCCAAGCCTAACACACCTCAGGGAGGCAGTTATTTATATTACACACTTTAGAGCACTGAGTTAAGTGTCAGCAGTTCCCAGGGCTTGAAACACAGTGCAGACAGGACAGGCAGTTTAGACATGACTGAGACCCAAGCTGAGCAAGCTGAATGTCTCATTTATAAAGTAGAAATAAATGAGGTTTTATTGAGGGTAGAATAAGAAACTCTCCAGGATCCAGTGAAACATATAACACAGCAGTAATTTTTTAAAATCACTTGTATTTAGTTAATAATTAAAATAATAGCTTTCATTTTTTATATTTATTGGAAATTCTGGAAGTGTTTTTTCACTGATGGTCTTATAGTAATTTTGTGAACAGAGTCATTGGAAACTCTTTTGCCTTTAGGCAGGACAAGGGTGACTTTCAGGGTGCTCTAAGCAGCACACTAGTGGCTTTAAGATTGTTTACTTGTGGAAGCATTCACTCTCTTTCTCCAAATGAAAAAGTATGCTAAATTACAAAGGTTCATGACATAACTCATGATATGAAAAATATTGGATGAGACTAATATTGATTTGACTAGAGTTTCATTGAGATCAGGTATACAAGTGTAAGAGGTTTCTGTCCTGGATTTTCAGGCCTAGCCTCAAGGTTTAGGCCCGCAGACTCACAGACCCTCAGAGACACACAGATGCTTACATTAATTTTAGGCTGATCAGCCTAAGGTCCAGTCATATAACTTGCTAACTCTTTACCCTTAATCTAACCAATGACTCTTATCCTGTTCAGCCATGTGGCTCGGAACCTTTACTCAGAGAAGCATAGTTGTCCTCTGCTTCTTCTGGCTTCTCTCTGGCATTCTGCTCTGTTCTGTCTGTTCCTAGAGTCTTCTTAGTCTGGTAGCCTCACCCACACTTCCAGTCTGCCTTTGGCCAATCAGCGCTTTTCATTAAACCAGTGGGTGAGACAATTATTTACAATGAAACAACACAATCCCCTACATACAAGGTTTATGGCTTAATTTTAAGAAGAGAAAATCAAAATATAATGCTAACTTAAAATAAATCATCCAGATGATGACCAATAACTGGGTGTTTATAAATATCTCTGTTCATGTTTAGTCTAGGTTCACAGTCTTGTTGATTTCTCCACATTGATGCTACTTAACAGATAATACATTACTGAAAGTTTATCTATCCTGATTTCAAGGACAGTAGTTATTCAATACCCATAGTATTCATATTGTTAATCTTCTATTTATAAAAATGAACCTTTTCTTTTAAAGGGATAATTATATCTAAAATGTTTCCATTTTGTATCTGGAATTATTTAATAAACTAAGATTTGGATGCGACATAAAAGTTTTAATATGTGATGGAACAATATACAATAATTATTTACGGGAGAAGAAAGGGGGACTCCATGTATGCTCCTCTGCCAGGCACACGGCAATCTGCTTTAGGATGGCTGCATCGGCAGAGGGGCAGATGCTGTGTGAGGAAGGGCATTGGAGGATTAGAAGAGGGCACCTTGATGACACACGGCAGTGTTGACATACAGAAGTCAAGGGACTTGTTAGATGTGGCTCGGCACCACTAAACACTAACACTCTCTGTCCTAGGTCTGTGCTTAGAAGTGACTCTGTTCCCGTATTATGTCTCATTTTCCCTCCATTATAACATTGCCTCTGTGTAACATGCCTTCTCACTCACTTTCAGACATTTGACCCGAGAGCACCTGGAGACAACAGTATATTCAGTAGAACTGAAACTTCAGAAATATATATCTCTTTAATTTGGTGGGACAGAGATACATCACACCTTCAATCACACACTTAGATGTTTGTCTGTTTTTTAATCAGAGAACGGGGCCAGTTAAAATACCCTGGCTTCCTTGCATGCTTGACTCATTGGTTCCCCACACTTCAGTGTTTGCCTCTCCTGTTCAAACTTCTGCACTTTTAACATTCATTTATACTTCAAATCTGGCATCACTTTTTCTTAGTTGTGGGGTACAAATGCTATGATATTATGATCAGTTCTGAGTCAAATAGAATGCTTTCACAATTGTGAAATGTTTTTAATTGCTTTGCCCCCATCTGTTTCTCACGAGCTTTTGAAGAAAAATGAGACACTATATATTAAACATACAATCAATTTTGAGATACATCTAACTTTATCCTGAGTTGAGAAAAATCCTCAAGAAGTGACTTGGCATCTCAGAATACAGGAATTATGGTAAATGATGAGACAGATTCATCCAAGGATGCTCTGAGATTCACAGGAGGGGAAGTAAAGGCAGGTATGCAGATGTACACTGTGCCCCCAGGGCTTCTAATAGTACCCCCCATCTCCTGTATCTGCCTTTGACCACCTACTACCTTCCTCAGAAGAATATGATGTTCTTGAACTCTTAGAAAATTAGACAATCTACTGTCTATAAACCCTTGTTCAGAAAAGCTCATTGGTGTGCTGGAGCCAGTTTCTACTGGTTTAAGGGAGCTGAATTTGGAGATTTGCAAGCTGATTAAACATAGCCTTTCTTGAAGTTTAAGTGACAATAATTTAAACTGTATTTAAAACAAAGGGGACTAACATTACCAAGCCAACCATCTGGTAGCTCTCACAGGCATGCCATGCTTGCACTAGTTTCCAGTAAGATGCCTTCCATTATAGTAGTGGATAAGTGCTACAAGCCAAAGAACACTGTACCATCCCCATCCCCTAAGAGCTGATGGTCAATGAAGACCATTGGTTGCTTTTCTCCAGTAATGAAGTAGCCAACGACATCCTTGCAAACCTTATTCCAAAGCTTATGCAGTCATCAGATTTGGCTCTTTGATCCTACGTCACACATTGGACTTCATCTTCTACTGGACCTCTCCTATTCTAGCCACACTGGTGTCCATCGAGGGACTGGTCTGTTGTACACGTCTTGGAAACACTACTCATGATATTTTCTATATAAATTGTGCTCTTCTCATTTCCTCTACAAAGTCAAAGGTTTTGGAAGAACTATTTCCTTTAGCGGAAGGAGCTCCTAAGGGCTTTTGAGTCTGCTGTCTCTTCTGTCTATGTCTTCATTATCCTAGCCCCCTGCTTTGCTCCTTTGCCCGGTGCAGGTATCTGCTTAAATCAAGTTTTTCCTGATGACGCTCTTCCAAAGGGCAGGCTGTCTTTCCTCTCCTCTGCTTTTGTCTTTCCTCGTTTCTTTTTTATCTCTCTATTTTCTTTCTTAGTTCTTAATGCCAAGTGACCTGAGAAAGGACTGACTTCACCGTGTATTATTTGTCACCAGATTATGGGACCCCAGTGGAACTCAGGATTTATCTTCATTAAACTTCCCTATTCCCAGGTCAGTAAGCGCCATAAAATAAGTGCTCAGGGAAAGTACTGAATAAATGTGAGTATATGCAGAGATTTTTTATGGATCACACATCATATATGAACTTACATATATGCATATATGTAAAATAAAAGTGTTACTATGTGGACTGGAATGTCAATTCTTCATGCTGACAGACATGCATCAATGGATCTTTAGTTGAGAAGATCTTTTATATCCAGAGAAGCCATATAAAGCATTGAAGCATTTCTTTGACATATTGTAGGCTTTCTTTCCCAAGAACAGCACATAGCAGTCTGAACCTATACAAAGCCAGAAATCTGCTGATCAAAAGAAGGAAACCATGGGAAGACTTTGAATGAGCTTGATAAAGCTGCTAAAGCCAAAGTGGAAAGAATCAATGTTAAAATGAAATGGAAATTTTGGTTGAACCAGAACATGTGAATTTTCCTGAACAGAGACACAAGAAGCAAAGCAAGAAGAAAAAAGGAGAATGAATAGACAGGAAATACCATATACTACGTGCAATGACTGGAAAAGTAGGAGAGTAGATATTGCAAACATGCCCATCCTTCCACTTGGTCCCTCGACAGGTGATAATTTGTGCCCTAGTAGCAGGAAGTTATATAGCATGATCCTGCTGTTGTATGGGGAGAAATTATTACGGGCATGTTAATGCAGAAACATCCCAAACATTTCACATTGATGAAATGCACATATGTGTTAATCATTAAATCATAGCTCATCGACATATACACTTTCATGTTTCTGTTAAAAGTTAAAAATACAACATTGAAAAGAAAAAATATTAAATTATGTTATAAAAAATAGTCACAAATTTTTGAAACTTAATTTTTAATTTACAAAATTTTCTCAGTTTTTCTAATTAACAAAAGAAACCTTTATGGAATTAACTTTTCAAGTCGATTTTTCCAGATGTATTTTGTGTGTGTGTATGTGTATGTATTTGTGGATAGACACAAGCAAATCTATCAAACACATACTTATGAGCACTTGCACATCTATGTACACATATCTGTGTGGGCACATGTGGAGACCAGAGATTAGTCTTTAGTATTG
Organism: Phyllotis vaccarum; assembly: GCA_033318265.1. Taxonomy (NCBI): domain Eukaryota; kingdom Metazoa; phylum Chordata; class Mammalia; order Rodentia; family Cricetidae; genus Phyllotis; species Phyllotis vaccarum. The sequence goes on from JARWLC010000005.1 coordinate 7,076,985, forward strand.
GTCCATGAGTGTTATGCATCTTGGTTTTAGAGACAGGGTTTCTTTATTAACCTAGAAAATACCAAGGTGGGGTGACTAGTCAATGAAGACAGGAATTCGCCTGTCTTCACGTTCCCAGAACTGAGACTGTAACAGTAGACCACTATGCCAATTCTGGGGGATTTAATTCATATTTTCAAACAAGCACAGCCAGTATGTTAACACTGAGCCATTTCAACAGCCTCAGATGTATTTTTACTGTTCCTTTACCCATGAGTAATAGTAATGAAAAAGAAAGGTAGCCGGGAAGGGGGTATCTTGTGTATAGGGCTGACTTGGACATGCTGTTTGCTAGGCACTTGCAGAGGTTCAAGTTTTGCTTCATTTCTTTGTCTCCTTTCTGGTTTCTTCCTATAAGTGGGGCCAGACACTGGACCTGACAGAGTGAATACTGACTCAGGATGTTTTCAGGCCATGAATGACTTTCACTGATAATGGTTAACTTTCTGAACTCTTTTGCTTCCTCCCATGATTCTTCCTGAATATATGTGATTTAGATAATTGTACTTGAAGCCTTACACTGTAAGTGGTAATTAAGACCAGGGGTAGAAGCTAAATTACAGATGTATTTTTCTTCAATAATAATCAAAGCCAGCAACGACATCTACCCCCGATATTATTCACCTTCTCCAACAATGGCCTGGGATTTCCCACTTGTTAATGACATAGACTCATTATTCAGAGTACAGCGCCTTCGGAATTATGATGAAGCCTGGGGTTTCTACGACCAAGCCACACTGTGTACCTGGTGCTAAGAGCAGAATCAGCAAGGTGAGGTGCACAATAAGTCATTTTTCTTCACATTACAAAGAAGCAGCTTTGTTAGGCACAATGCTTGGGCAACTGTATCAATATCAAGTAAGGAACAGTGGCTATTAGAATTAATAAGACACTAATAAGAATTATTAAGACATTAACGTAGCTGCCGCTTACTGCACTGCAAGAGTAATTGAAATACTCAGAAGCAAAGTAATCTCGTGGGTTGGAAATATAATATTCTGTTGGATTAACAGAATACTATAATGGTTATGTCTCATTTTTATTAAAATAATGATAATAAAAAGAAGAACTCATTATGCTAGTACCTTGAAGGCTGACAAAAAAAAAAAACCATTGATGTTAATATGCTTGCTTAATCTTGGAAGCAGAACGTTAGAGCAATGGCTGCTTGAAACCCACCCCATCCTTAAAACCCCCCTTTCCCTCACACATCCTTCAAGGCATCATCTAAGCAACTGGAGCAATTGAATCCTCCAAGGAATACAACAAAGAGCTCATGTCATGCTTTAGTATACAAACATAAAAGGTGAGTATAGATTTCTGTGTTCAAGATATACTCGTTTAAGAGATTAACATGGCAAAATGGTCATCTAAGAAATTCTTTCTCTCAACCCTGCAGGATCACAGTATGGGGAAGACACACAGGCTATGAAGGCAGCTGCACCTGGGCTGTATTTATAAAACATGAAGACTGCTTATCTCTTAATGTGTGTAGACTCAAGGCTGAAGTGAAATCAAGGCTCAGACTAAACCTTTAGTATGTAGACGTCTCTGTCCCTTTCCCACACTCTGGGTACTGTAGCACACTATTGATAGGGTGCATTCAATGTTCTTTGTTTTGCTTGCTTGTTGCAATTTATTGAAAATAGATTCTTTTCTCATAGGATATATCATAAATATAGTTTCCTTCTCTTTACCCTTTCCTGTTCCTTCCCTTTCTGTCTCTCATAGAAAAGAACAGGCTTCTAAGAAATAGCAGCTAAACATAAAAAAACCATAAGATGAAGCAAAGACAATCATATCGACGATTGACACAGTGACTCAATGGGAGAGAAGAGTCCCAAGATCAGCACATGAGCCAGAGACTGACATGTTCTCACAGCAAGAGTCTCATTAAATATACTAAGCTAATAGCTAAGCCATATACACAGAGGACCTGGTGTACACTCGAGCAGCCCCCATGCTTGCTGACTTTTAAGTCCATAAATTTGGAGCTTGTAATCTGTCTCGGTCATGTCTTGGTGTGTGAGGTAGTAGACATATTTTAGCATCTATGGACATAATGGACAGTGTTCTTATGCAGAATAAATGGGCTAGGGTGTTTACATTACCAAGCATGCTGTAATTATTATTTATTCAATTAGATATTTCCCTCCTCTTCTCCTGCAAACGTAAGTTACTGAAATATTCAATATGAAAATTGATTGCTAAAGGATTTAGAGTTGATACTAATACTTATTAATACTTGCTAATAACTATCCTACCTTTACATTAACCTTCGAGAACTTGGGATTTTAAGCATTGACTCTTTATATTTTCACCATGAAACAGTTAAGTACCAAATACAGGGCCTTTATTAGGAAATCAATACATGCAATTAAATTTAGGGTAAAACAACCACCTTAGGATTTCTATTAATAATTGTACTTTTACTAAAGTGATAATAAATTTTATTTAATAATATAAACAGGAGTTTAAAAGATAAACTGTTGAGAGGCCTAATTCACGAGGAAAAAAAAATAAAAACAGTATAAATACTTTGAATCAAGTAATCATATTGAGAATTGTGTAGATTTTGGTTGAAATTAAGAATTTCAGCTACCAGAATACCATTTTTCCCTCTATCAAACATAGACATTTTATAATTTATATTATAGATCGTAGAATATCAAATTATCTCTGTGCCTCATTAGCTTGGGGAGTTGATGAATCTGTTCTTAGTGATGACATATTAAGACCAAAAAAATTATGAACAATTGATTGGTTCAGTGGCAGAGAAATAATGTCAACTGAATGAAAGAAGAGGCAATCCCTCCATGTCAGCGGAGATTTATGCTCTTTTTATTTCAGAAACTCTTCTGGGACCATCTCCTTCCTAAAAGTTGAACCCATATAATAATACTAAAGCTCTGACGCCTTACCTCCAATATAAGCCTCATTACCAGTATGTCTAAAATCTTTACAAATCCATTGGGTACAAAAAGGAGATAGCTAAATGGCCCCCTGGAGGCCTTGTACAGCCATATGACTCTATCAAAATGTACAGTCCTATCTGTCTAAAGCAGTGATTCCATCCTATAAACCGGATGGACAGGTCTCCTTAGAGACCTCCTCAGTTTTGTATTTTCTTAGCTGGAATCAGATAAATATTCCCAACATTGCCTTGATCTGAACTAGTTGGCTCATACTTACTACACGCTTAACATTTACTTGTGGAGTGCCAAGAATCAAGCCGGAGTGTTCTCATCTTTGGCCATGTATTAACTATATGATTCTTAGTTAGTAAATCAACTTACCTCATTATCTAAAACTATGACATAGAAAAATAATTTGGGATTGCTGCCTGGAAAGCATTCTGCTTTGTACCCATAAGACTTCAATAGTCACTGTTTGCTTTTTTTACAAAAATCATTTTGTTCTTGACCTTGCATTTTACAGATGAGTTAGATACTGACAAAGAGAGGGTTATGATATGACTCAGTGATAACATGGCTAGTTAGTTTCTGAATGCCACCACTTAACCTTGAATGAAAGCCCTAAGGAAAGAATTTGTCCTCTTCCTTATCACGTATTCCAACCTTTCAAATGATATTCTGTGTCTTTTTAGACAGAATAAAACCATTTCACCCCAAAGGTAATATCTAATATTTGGGTTGAGTCTTCTTTTCCTGTTTTTTAATGCTGCTTAAGAATAAGCCAACGTGACAGCTTTCTCACATGAACAACACACCACTCCTTTGCTTATGATAAGCATTTCCCTTATATGCCTGTCTACATGTACTCAACCTTTCTACTCTTGGGTTACATGTTCCTTCTGCAATGAACTCTTGTCAAATCTTTGTAACAAGTAACTTTTGACTTTGGAGCTTCTGTACACAAGAGCCTTGGTCTTCTGTACACAAGACTTGATACCTGGTTCTGAAAATTGTAGAACCAAAATCTAGCTGTACATAATTCTCTGTAGTTTCTTACTTGCTAAGTGTGTGTGGGGTGTGATACTGCAGTATAAGCCTAAGCTGTGTGCTAAGGTCTTAACTACTGGGAAAAAGGCTGCCTCGCAGAGTATGATGTCACAACTCTGAAAGGTCCCTCTGGCTGACTAAGTTTTAACATTTTTACTGATTTATTATCAACTTCCTTTATTCTTGTCTGAAGTCTTTCATTAGCTTGATTTCAATTTACAATAAACATGACTATTAATTTTGAGGCCATATTGTCTTTGCAATTATGGAAATGATACAGCACTGAGCATTGTATCAGATGCATGCATGTTTGAAGTCATATATAAGACATGCCATAGTGAGGAAAGACAGGCTTCAGAAATAGAAATAGAAATCAACATGTCCTACAGAAATAGAAGGTAATGAGGAGCTGTGAAATGGGTCACAATTCACTTGACATTTTTTCTTCCTTCTAAAAATTAGAAACAACTTAGCAGCTAACACATGAGTTAAAGAGTTCCCACTCGTGTTTTTAAAAACAGACACCACAAACAGGTCTCATTTACGGAAGAAACGACTGCCACATGGATTCTATGGAGCCCTTAAAGGGAGGAGATGAAAGGGTGACTTTCTCCTCAGGACACTCTTCTTTGAACTTTCTTGAGACTGGTGTGCATATTCCAGCACCTGAGTGAATGTTGCTAATGAAGTTATAAAAAAAGATTACCTTTCTCAAAAAAAAAGAAAGAAAAGGAAGAAAGAAAAAAGAGAAAAAGAAAAAAACCCACTTTGTGACAAGTTCAGAATTGCCAAAGAGAATTAAGCATCTAATCAAACTCTGTGTAAGTGGGGGTAAGCAATTAACATTTCTAGCTCCAGCCACCAATGCCAAGATGAGCTAGTAGAGCGTTGAAGTCAATTTCTGCATGTGCTACCATCAGTGAAAATTGGGTATCAGCAGCTTAGTTGAACTTAAAAAAAAGGAAAAAGAGAAAAGTCTATTATCTCAGAGATCTGTATCTACAGACAAAAAAGGGAAACGACACATTTAATAAGAAGACTGTCAGCTCTAGAAGGCATCATCCACAGTGCTCCAGAGCCACATAAAGTACTTCCCGTCATATCTAAGGTGGTACCAATGCCTAATAGGAAAATAGGAGCACGCAAATATATGGAGAAGAAAAGAAAGCCTAGGAACAAGTTCTAAAAGAAAAGGAAATGCAATTTTCCAGCCTGTCAGTGCCCTTTGGGGACGAAGACAAGGCTATAAGGCTATAGAAAGGAGACTTGGAGCCAAAGTGTACAGCAGACACTTTAGGAGTCCAGAGGGGTAAGTCAGCAATGATCATTTGACTTCTGGTCAGGAGGAACCATGAGAACCACAAAGATTAGCCCCAGTACCACAACATGAGAGAAGCTTGACATATTTATTTAATTCTAGCATGTTTGGAGAAGGTTCTGGATTTGTTTTATAAACTTAAAGAATTGTTCTTTAGTAAAATATATATATATATATATATATTTACAAATATACATTATAACATAATAAAAAATAAAAATTTGAATACTTACAAATTAGTATTTCTCCATTGCATCTATTTGAATCTCAAACACGTTTTAAATAGCATCTCTTTAAATTACTTCAGAATTCCTTATTAAAGTTCCCTTGCTTGGCTTCATTTAAGAAAGACAAAATTACTAAAGTCTCCATCAACACTTCAATTCCTTCTAAAATTTATAACACACATCTGATGCATGTGTCATTTATCTTAAACCAACAAAGTTTTTCATAGATATAAATAAAGCATTTTCTTTTTTAGTGTTTATGTTTCTTAGAGAGGAAAAGCCATGTTTGTGCTGGTTAACTTGCAATATCAGCTGTATGCTCATATATCCCTGATTTGGTGAAGCCTGACTGACATTGTAGATGAATATGACTGAGTCCATGGCTTTCAATAAAACAAAATCCCTGAGGTTGGTGAAAATGCTATCTTATTATTATTATTTTTAATAGAAAAAGCAGTTTTCTACGTCCCTAGCACGTGCTGGACCCCAGCCATCTTTTGGAGTCTAAAGGTTAAGGGTGGTACCCAAGAACGTAAGTCCAGAGAGTGTTGCATAACTCTGCTGGGGCTATACTAACTAATGCAGGTTACAAGTATCAGAGAGAGGTGAGGAAAGGCGACCCGTCAATGTTGAAAATCAGAGAAGTTTCACAAAAGAAATGACATATCAAGTGGTTACTGTAAAGCACGATAGTTGGGGCAACAGAGGAAAGTATGAGAGGACTGGAAGGTAGTTGGGAACGGTGGTGAGTGTCTGCAAGCTCCATGCTCAGGAGGCCCAGGAAGGAGACAAGGGAGCTTGACACTTGGCTGAACTACTTTGCAGGTCCTGTTTCAAATAGATAAAAGGAAACAGGCATGGGGGAAGACTAGAAAAGGCATCTTCAGAGGATCAGTACCACGTCATAAAAAGAATAACTGCAAACCGGTAAGAGAGGCAAATGCTAACAGACAGGAGCAGAGTCTGGAACATGGGGACGAGAGCCGCTGCTCGTCTCGTGGAGAGATGATGATGCTTACGAGTTTTCAGTATGTGTCAGCCGAACGGTAGAATCTCTGACCATCCTCTTTTCTTTGAGATCCTTTTCTTTGTTCTCTCATTTCCACCCAACACATTTCTTGACAGTACTTACCTGCACTGGACTGAACCAAACCCACGCTTGCAAACCAGAGTGCTTGTCCCCGTTCTGGAACACTCTATAACCAAGCCCCACTTAAACTTCGGGTCTCTTCTCTCTCCATTCTCCAACAATTATTCGATGAGTCCTCACACACGTGCCACACAAAACAGCAAAACTTCTCTACGCTACTACTTATTAGCTTCTTGATCACAGACAAGGAAAAGCCAACCAGACACAAGCCACTGTTCTTAAGGTGACAACTGCTTCTCAGTCTCATCTTCCTTTTAGCCACAGTGAAGAGACATTTGTTTTTGTCTGTGTTTTACAAGATAATTAACTTTTGAAAGCTTTGTAAATGATTATGTTACAACGGATGCTTTAAACAGAGCCTGATCTAACCATCGAATGCATGGCTATTTGTAGTAGAAGCACTGAGGCCTGCTGGGGGAGCCACAATGACTTAAACACTTTATTTTTAATGAGGGAGAGCCTCTGCAGTATAGTAATCGATAGTCGTCACTAAAGAGATCTGGGTTGCTTTATAATTGTTGCAAATTCAATTATTTCAGCAAAAGTAAATACAAGTTATAAAGATACACTAAGTCAGTCTGGGCTTCAAATGCTTTTTTATCAGAAGTATGACTCAGTTTTTGCCATAACATATAAGAGTTGTGATTTGTGAATATAACCACATTTGAAAGAATTTGTATAATGGAATGACAGAATACATGTACAGAAAATAGTAAACCTGTTGCCTATTTAATGAAGACAAATATATTAAAAAGATGTTTTTCTTTTTTATAATGTCTATGAGGTGTGATACTGTGTCTCATCATGCTTTAAAGTATTTATTACATGTTTTTTGCCCTTGAATTAGAGAGTTGGAAAACATTTGAAAATTTAAAGCTAGATGCTAGCTTACAAAGTCTATGGCATGGAACAAAAGAAGAACCAGTTCATAATTAGGCTCAATGATAATAAATAATAGCAATTGGTAAATTATTAAGATTGATGTTATAGACATCCTTGGGGGAACTGAAGACTGGGGGCTGTTGAAACACCAGGGAGATGATAACTAACCCACATATACTGGGTATTTTATACATATTATCACTGGTCACCTTAATGATTCTGCAAGATTTCCTAAAAGGAAAACAGAACTTGATATATATTCAAGTAACATTTTATGGTAAGAAAGACTTTTGGATTTGATGATTAGAGAAGAAATGTTATTTTATAAAGGGAAAAATATATAACTCATCAACTTTGAAAGAGAAAATTGAAATATAACAGAGGTTCTGCAGCTACAGGATAGGGAACTACCTCTAGCTAGACTACCATTGACAGGCAAGGCTTCTTAGTGTATGGACACACACACACACACACACACACACACACACACACACACACACACACACACACACACAATTTCAATCACTAAAATTGTATAAATTTTACAGCTTTGCAAAAACAATTACCAACCTTGGAAATTGAAACTCACTTGGAAATATATTTTGTGGATCAGAAAAAAATGAAATATTTTGGTAAAATATATTACTTAAAGTTCTTTATCTAGAAAGAATAGAGACAGATATAGTCTGTGGGTAAAAAATCTGTATTTGATCCCTGAATGAAGATTGTGGGACAACTATGAAAGCGGGTCGGCATGAAGGAGAAATTCCCCGAGCTTTCTCCTATAAGACCACTGAGGCCAGGGGCAGTTTCTCATGACAGCTAATCTATGGGTACAGGACTTGGTTAGACTGCCTTTCCCACTTGCCCATGTTCTACCCCGTTTGTGACCGACGGTCCACCACAGGGTACCAGCTTATGCTCTCATCCCTTGAAATTCTCCTCTTAACCACAAATTTACGGTCTCTGGGTCATTATTGTTCCTGGCCAGGATTTCCAGCTTTTCAATCCTCACCCTTTCAATATGGACACCATCACAGCAGGCATCCAGAGTGTTGCACACAGAGATAGAGCACTGGGTTCCAAGCAAATGGTTGCGTTTATGAGATGATGGACGGGTCAAACACTGGTTAAATTAACTCACTTGGCACTTCTTTGAGTAATACATGTTCTTCCCACCAAAATGTAGCTTTGGGAGTGTCCTGACTGCCTGTCTGGACCATGTGTTGAAAAATATTTTACAGTGACCAAAAAGAGACAGAAGTGAAAGTGTGAAAATACAGTTTGATTCTCTGTCATCAGTTCATACTGTAAACATTAGGAGAGCATAATATAAAGTCCAATAGTTGCCTGGAAGCAGTATATTGCAAGCACAAGGCTTATGTATTTAAGAATACTTTAAATGTACATTTTCAACATTCTTTACAGAAAATGATTTATTTCATTAAGTTTCATTTTAATACCAGTGCTCTTCCATCAGCATGTGGAAATGGCCAGACCCTAGTTCTGTGCATGCTAGAGTTTAGTGGCACTATTTGGATTTTCCTCTAAACTTTCTATTTTACATTCATACATATGATGAATGGTAATAAATATTAGATTGTTGCTTTTGTTCCCAACTGTGTTAATATTGGCTACTAAGATGCATTTAATTGACAAATATTTGCATTTTACAGATAGCTTACAGGGAAGAATTCGGGGCTCACCTTCTATTATTACTATTTTTATTCACGGATACATTAATCATCAGCTCAAACTTTAGAAAGCAATCTCTTTCTGCAGTGCACAGAACACAGTTGTTACGGGTGAACACAATTACCTATTCATATGAGACCTTCCTACACTGAAAATGTTTGAAGCTTATGCACGCCGGTTCCACATTTATTATTTGTTTAATATATTAGAGTTCTGTGAAAGCCAAAATGATATGCTGAATTGCTCTGTTACCGAAAGGAAATTGCTTGAGATGACATAAAGACAAGACAGAAAGGGAACAGGGCCTGTCCACAGACATCAGGTGAAATTGTGACATTCGGAGAAGCTTCACTTTGTAGGTCAACATGACGAAAGACTTCTGTTGATGTGTCCAGCCTGTTCTGTGGCCTTCCTGTCACATTATTTATTTTTGTCCTCAGTGTGGAGCTATGTCTTGCCAGAGCTTAGTAGGCCATCCCACAGGGATGAAATGAGAACTGGATCTGTTCCCTTTGAACCAGAAACAGATAATGTGTAGTGTGAGATGGAGGTTCTGATAAGTGGTCCCCAGAGGAAGTTGCAGAGCTGTGTGGGCACAGACAAAGGAAAGCAAGAGAGAAATAAAAAGCGTGGTGGGAATTGATACCCAGAAGCCTGGCTTAGAGTCAGACCTTGATTCTGATGATGAACAAGTAGTCTTACTCAGTATCTACTGCTCAGCAGATGCATATGAAGATATGCCTCTTGAATATGCCTCTTGGCCTCTTGCAAATCTTTCAGCTTACTCACTAAGACATTCCTGTGAATGTCCCCCATCATCATGCCATTATGGTAAAGTAAGTTAGGGCTCTGTGTAAAAGCCCTTTCAATACTAATAGTGCAGACAGGTTTCTGTAATAAATAGTTATCACTAACATTACTGCTATAAACGAAGGGTGATATCGATGGTAGAGGAAAAAGGGAATCTAGACAGGAGTGGTAAATACCCTTACTAGCTGAGCAATGAGAAGACTAAGGCAGTATGGCTGTGTGTCTGTGGTCAGCCTAGTCTATGCAGCAAGACCTTGTATTTAAAAAACTACCGAACAAATTACCAGTGCTACAGTTAAGATGTTGAACGTTCCTCATGCTCATTAGCAACAGTTCTTAGTGCTATCGGGAAGTGGTAGAATGCTTATGAGGTGGAGCCTAGAGGGAGGTCTTTCTATTACTGATGATGTGTCCCTGAAAGAATAAGGGAATTGTGAGACATTGGTTCTATCTTTGAGAGTTTTTGATTCTTTTTTGTTAGTTTTGGTTCTTCCATTTTCTGTAACATATTCCTCACCAGAATGCACTAACGACACAGGCCAAACACCACAAAAAACCATCATCACACACTAGAATCTCCAAACTGAAGACAGGAGCAAAGAATTCCTTTTGATATTCTGTTATTACAGAAATGTGTGATAGTTTAAAAAAAAAAAAAAAAGCTGACTGATACCACCAGGTTACATTCCATCACCTCCCAATTCAGAGAAACAAAAATCACCAGCTTTAGCCTGGACTTGACTATGCCCATCTGCTAAAAACAAGTTGCACATTTCCACAAATTCAGAATCCAAGAACATGCCTGTTTGAAAACAATCGCTTCAACTCTCAGCTTCAAAGGTAGAACCATATGAAGACCTACGGCCATTCCACCTCAGGGACTGACATGTGTCCTGAGGGGTACAGCCAGCTCTGGTTAGCATGATCCTTAATTTAGACAAGTAGAACCCACAGCTTAATGCTCCAGTCCTTCACATTATATCACTCTTGGATTGTTTCTAAGAAAATAAAATGGGATCTTTGTCTCTCAAGAGTAATGGGTTAAACACTGAAATCTGAAGAAATTCTAAGTATGTAATAAATTTCATATAGCCTGTGTAATTTTCACTTTCTAATCCCAATCTCTTCAAATAAACAAAATTAAAAATCTCATTTGCTCATGCATTATTACTTGTCTAACTCCATGTCATGTGACCTCTTTGGGTCTGATTGCCTCCCTTTGCAAAAATGAAGCACTAGAGTCTAGCAAGATAGCTCAGTTGGCACCATCCTTACTCTACAAGAATCTCTTGGGATTCCTGGCCAGCTTGCCTAGTTAAGTTGAAAAGTCCTTTTCCCCAAATATAAATAAATAAACGAGGAGTAATTGATAAAAACACTCAGTGTCAACCTCTGTCCTCCACATGTATGTGGTCACACGTGTATGTGAACATGAATACACATACAAAATAGACCACTTTATCCATGGACAACTTCAGGTATCAGAGATCCTAACTCATGCTTACAGTCTATGAAATTAGTAAGTCTAAAACGGTATCAGTAGCAAGATAATTAGAACAGTTCAGTTAATACTTCTACTCAGTCTATTTTCTTTCATTACCAACACTAAACGCAGCACAAAATGCACCTACATATGTTCTACACCATCAAGGAGGAGAATTCATACTAATTTACAACTAAAATGGTTTATTAAAATGCTTTCACGAATACCTTAAGTCAAAGTTATGAATTTCATACTTAAATTTTTCATAAACTAATTTTTAAAAAGACAAACGACAACCTTTAAAATAGGTTCAAGAAACTTTCAAGAAATTGTTGAGGTAACTAGATGTCTTCTCCATTTCAATAATAATAAAAAAATTTCCATTTGACACAACCATACTAAAGCAATGGAAAAGGAGACATAGAAATATTCTTTACTTGGATCCCAACCTCACATGTGGGTTAGTATACCATTCATTTGTTCATTTATGAAGAGAATTGTCTTTGTGAAGGTTCACATTCTCCGCGAGTGGACCTTAAATATCAAAAACACACATGAATGTGAACTAATAATATTTCCTTGCTAAATATCAAGAAGGGAACATTTACACCTCAGACATAACATATTTCTATACTTTAGAGGCAAGCACTACAATGCAGCTTAGTGCTGCTTATTATTTTTAATTCCCCAACTTATTTTGAAAACAAGAATGTCAAATAATTCTTGTTTGGAAACCATAGACATTTAAGGTGAATGATTACAATGAGTCTGTTGTAAAAAAAAAAAAAACAACACAGTATATTTTATGGGTCTGAATGACACAGAATATTTATCTTCATCATAAGAAAGAGTATCTGTGAATTAGTTATGGCTTTAGATCTCTGGAGTAATCAATTTTCCCCTCACTTGTGGGATAAATATATTTTACTGCAGGCATCATGCATTCATGTACACAGCTAAGGGTTTCAGACAGCTCTAGGATCATGGGTATATAAATTTATTTCTATGGGTGTAGTCCCATAAGGTATGCACACTGACTATATTAAGCAGAATTTTGGAGATTTATTCCTCAAATGAATGCAACATGTCAGGACATTTTTAAAAAATTAGTCTTATTGTCCTGTCAAAATCTTTGCTTTCTCATTTAGTCAAATAACATGCATCAGGATTAAGCGCTCGCCTCTCAGGAACTCAAACTGAAGTATTCTGCAGTCGAATCTTCTGCCCCTCCTATTTAGAAAATCAATTATAAATTCTCAGCTTCACCTGCATCGACTAAAGAAAGAAACAATCTGACAAATTACAAGAGACCCATGTGACTATCCATGGTGTCTGTGGATCTGCTTAATGGAGACCCAAGATTGCTGGTTGGCTGGGGCCCTTCCATGCTATTGCCTGTACTTAATCTTACAGGGCTTTGCTTGATTGGCGGAAAGGCTCTGGCAACTGATAATATATTTGACAGATATTTCTCAACTTTATTAGCATTGAAGAAACTATGCACCTGACAACTTTCATGCTTATTTCTCTGCATACATTTTCTCAAAGTTCTTTAAAGTGACATGTTATGAAAGCAGAAAACACATGCAGGAGTTCACATGGAATAAATATTGATTCATACACAAATTGCTGCTAAACTCTGCAAATGCTTTACATTAAACAGGTAAAACATTGGACTCTTTTAAGTTTGTTGGACATTATAGAGCAATGGCTGTAAAACAAAGACCTCATGAGGGGGATCTAGAGTACCATTAAGTAAGAATTTTCATCCATATTAAAATTCTTGATGGATGCCAGGCTTGATTTTTCCTAATTCTATGGCTCTCAACTTTCTTAATACTGTGACCTTTAAATAGTTCTTATTTTGCGTTGACCCCAGCCAAAAAATTATTTCATTGCTACCTCCTAACTGTAATTTGGCTGCTGCTATGATTCCTAATGTAAATATCTGACATACAGCCCTGTGGTGGTAGCGACTCACATGTTGAAAACCACTGCTCTGTAGAATTTATCTTGGAGGCTGACTGATTGGGCCAGGGCTTTTAGCTGTTGTTGATATTAGCACTACTTTTGAGTGGCAGTGATTGCTTGCTATGGTTTTTTATTTACAGAAGAACGACTCTCTTTTCCTCTCAGTATTTTTAATCACCACAAATAGAAACGCTATAGCAGTCAGTAGGGCTGTGAGTGTCTACTCTCTCAAATGAAAAGGTTGTGGGGGGAGACAGCGAGGGGAGAGGCATTACAGGGACTCCAGTGAGAACAGACAGCTGCTTACCTGTCAGTGACATGATTTATAACCCAATCTCTGACGACTCCCCTCTAACCTCGATACCTAATTTCTTTGCATTGTGATGAAAAAACATATGATACAAAATTTACCATTTTAACAACTTGTAACAGCTGAGCCATATTAATTCACATAATTATAAAAAAGAGATCTAGGAATCTTACATCAACTAAGTCTTAATTCTAAATTCATTAACTGACAACTTGCTGTATTGTCATACTACTTTTATTTATATACTGTACATATTCAAACATAATGCCTTATTTGACACTTCTTACCCATATAATAGTTAATAAGAATAGATGATCGTGAACATTTGGCACATGTTTGATTTTTGTCTAACACATTAAAATATATTTGTTAAATCACTATGGGAATTTTTTAGTTTCCAATTTTATGTTGTACTATTCATATATAATCCAAGATACCTTCCATGGAAGTACAAGATACCTTACAGAAAGTGTAAGCTCTATTGACTGGGTATACCTTTAATCTCACACTCAGGAGTAGAGGCAGGAGAATTTTTGTGAGTTCAGGAACAGCCTAGTCTACACAGTGAGTTCCCCACGAGCAGGAGATGCCTAGTGGGACAGTGTCTTCAAAACGACCCCAGCCATATTATCAGTAACAGTTCCACGGATGTTCCCTTTCTGGTATTTTATTAGTATAGACACTGCTATCTTTACTCTGACATTTAAAAATTTTTTAATTTATTCTAATTCTTTAACATTTTACTAGAGATAATGAATATCCCTTGGATATTGCTGCCAGTGTTACGCTGTTGATGGAAACCTTACCACCTCCGAGGTAGTACCAAGTTCTGGAGGAAATGTGCTAATCAATTTTCTTCCCTTATTTCTTCTATACACCCATGTTTATCTATCTTCAGTTCTAATTTTTAAGAATTCATCTGCTGGAGAGTGCTTAGTGTCTACCCTAGTAGACAGTGAATACTCTCTTTGTAACTAGAGACATGGCTAATCCCCAATTTACAGATCCTCTCCTACCTGTTGTGGTGTGCCTGGGTGGGACTTTTATATCTGATCTAGCCCTTGAGCTCTGTGTTTTAGGGTGAGTTACTTCTCTCAGAGCCACAGGTATGTCACAGGAGTTACTGGGAGAAAAACCCCATGAGGTGATGAATGGTAGAGTCTCTGAAATGTTGCAGTCTCCTGGCTGAGGAGAAGCCCCATTTATTAAAAGGTCCGTGCATGCAACACTGTGGTGACTCCCTGTCTTCCCAGGGATCCACAAGGAAATATTTCTCTTGTGAAAGGAAATGGTCGAGGGACACATTAAAATTTCTGATTCTGTGGCAGTGCAGTGATGTAGACTTTCTCTGCTCTTTTAATGCTCATAAATTTTTTCTTCTCAGTTTACAAATTTCTATAAAATAGAATCCAGTGCTTTAGGCTGTCAAAACCAAAGGGAGTTTAAGATATTTCAGTTCCATTAAAATATATCTTTCTGTATTTTACTTTGGAGCTGGGGTGAAAATGAAACATTTTATCAAGAAGCGTTGGTCATGCCAATTAGTTATGCAATACCAAATGATTGGCCCAGAAAATCTACATACAAATAGCATTATATAGACTGAGCAGACTTTACTTGTGTGTATATATTAAGATAGAGTCTGATGTTTTGATATGTGGCTGGTCTCAATTAAAATGTCCTGAAGTATAAAATAATACAATAGATTTTGAATAGGTAATAAAGTAAATCAAGGCCATTCTCTCTCTCTCTCTCTCTCTCTCTCTCTCTCTCTCTCTCTCTCTCTCTCTCTCTCTCTCTCTCTCACACACACACACACACACACATCAACAATTAATAAAAAATGAGGCCATAAATTTGAAAATGATCAAGGATGGGTATATAAGAAATGTGAGGACAGGAAAGAAAGGAATAAATGATGTAATGATGTTATAATATCAAAGAACAAAAGAAACAATCTACAAAGAAGCAATGGTAAGCATTGGTTTCCCCAACACATCCCTACTCTGTCTTGAGAATCTTTGGCATCTACAGCATTGTCTACTTGGATGGTATTCTTGGTGACATCAGAAAAGGTTACACATTCATTGACTTCTACCCACATAGAAGTAATAGTAAAACAATTTATATAAATTATGCACATTAGTAGATACCACCTCTGTAGTCCTTTCTATATGAGCATCGTGGGTGGTTTTACATGACAGTACTGCTAACCTGAAGCTGCAGTCACCAGCCATGACTCTGATGACAGTTATGAGTGGATCTTTAATCTTCACAGCTACAGAAACACCAAGCCACCTGCTAGCTGACTATGGACTACATGCCACTTGAAAGATGGCTGATCTCAATGAAAATGCCCTCCTCATATAAAATTATATGACTTTGAATTGGTAGTACAAAAATAAAGCCATTTCATTAATAATGTTTTATAAATATTACTTAGTGAAACCATAGTTTTGTAATGCATTGAGATAAATATAATGAAATCAGTTGTACCTGCATTTTTCTCTTATTTTCTACCTTTTACTGTAACGACTGGATAAATTCAATTATAGCCTCAAATCGCCTTTGTATGCTCCTATTCTTTTCTCTTAGTAACACTAACCTCAGGAACTGAGCCTTTAGCTCCGAGTCTGATCTAACTTCCAGCCTAGCTCTTACACACTCCTCCCTTTTCTAAAGCATTCTGGAGGAATCAAACAACACACAACTCCCCACACATTCCCTTTCTAGTGCTTCTAGCTCTTCCATCTTTTGTGACTCAACTTGACAAGCATACCTTAGATACACAACAGCCCTAATTACCTGTCACCTTCGTATACAGACATATCTCAGTTCTGTGTGCCTTCCCATTCTTAGCATAACCCCATTTCCATAGGTTTGTCAAATAAAATGTAGGATGTTCAGTTAAATCTGAATTTTAAATATCCAACAACGTAATGATTTTTACTATTTCAATACTTGTGACATAGTTATGCTAGATAATAATTTTCCTCTTATGTGATGCTTCTATTTGAATGCGTGGCTTATGCTTTTATTTACTAAGTCTAGCATCCCTTACACTCTAGGCATCCTATAATTCATGGAATGATTGCCCTAGAAAGCATCTATGCAAAGTGATTAAATGATGATCAAATGGAAAAGTAATCTTTATGAGTGACCTAGATCCTTGATTATCTTCCTGATTTTAGATTCTTCATTTCTTGAAAACAAAGCTTATAAATGAAATAAATCACAAAGCTGGGCTAGTTTCATAGATGTACTTTACAGTTTAGCACAATTTCTCCTTTACAGAGATGAGCTCACACACAGAGACACATCTGGATATGAGAAAAACAAACATTTCCAGTATCAATGACAGCGGATAGCACTGGAAGACTGCATCTTTTTCTCATGGTTGAGCTCAACTGTGCTTACATTTTATAGGTAATATTTTATTTTCATATTTAAGAGGCTTTTTGAGACTGCTGGGCAAATCAAAAACATAAAGAAATGGTAGTAATTTCTATAAAGACGTTCTGTCACTGACTCTCTGACATGTAACAGACTGTTTCTAGCTACAGATTAAAGCTTTCTAACTTTAGCAACATATAGTTTGTTTATCGGGCACTGTTGCTTTGCCCTGTTGACACTGTGCAATTACTCTGTGAACAGCATTATCAGGAAGAAATGCTTCAGCCATTTCATTTTTCATAAATAACAGAAGTGCTATCCTCAAATCGTAGCTGAATCTCATGTTACTGCAAAATTGGCACCAGGCTAAGTAAACAGAAATGGGAAAGGCTCAGTCCCTTTGCTGCATTAACTATCTTTGGGTGTGTTGAGGTTTTTTTTTTTTTTTTTTTTTTTCCAATCCTAAGGGCTGTATTTCAAATTTAATTGAAACACTGCACTTTCCAATGTGTGCACCAAGATTGAAAGGGCAATTTTCATGTATTTCTCCCGTGCTTGTACCATCCTTACCTTCATAGGGTCTTTGAATTGACCTGGAATACTCAGTGAGTTTTTTCTTAGAAAAGATGCACTTGTTATATCTGGGATATCCTCCTCTTACAATGTTTGCCATTAGGTCATTTTATGATAAGTTCAAGTGAACTCAGAATAAGATATCTAAGTGTTCATTCCTTAGAACTACTTAAAATTAATATATGTTTATATTATCCAGGGTTATTTATATATTCAATGCAGTTCTTATCAAATCTCAAGGGTATTTTGTATAGAAAAAAATTCTTAACTCCATATGAAACTAAAAATGCAATTAGCTGGAAGAAGAATGATCTTGAAGGTATCACATCACCAGATTTGAAAATTTTCAGCTGGTCTCCAGTTTCCATAAAAGACTGGCTAAGGTCTTCTACAGATTCCAAAGCAGGAAGACTGTCAAGTCCCTCTTATAATATGATGTAGCATTTATATCAAGCCAAAGCTCTCTCCTCTCCACATTAGTTACAACAATGAACACACAGTGAGTGCCATGAGAGTGGTTATAATAAAAGAAGTGACTATGATATTTTTAAAAATATTTGCAATTTGTGTTTTAGTTGCAAATCCTTGAATGCCTAAGTCACAGATGCGGAAGGTCAAGAAGACCGTTGAGGATAGTGTTGAAAACAGGCCGCTGTAGGCACAAAAACAGAGTGTGGAATAAAAGAAAGAGGATATAAATAAATCCACATAGTTTTGGTCAACTCATTTTCAACAAAAGTGCCAAGAATACACAACAGAGAAAGGAGAGTTTATTTAATAAACCATGCTGGATTTGCTGGGCATCCACACATGGGCTGAAATTGGACATTTATATGACAGTATGGGTAAATATGGAAAACTTCATGTCACCCAAAATAGAAATCTTGCATGCTCTCTCCTACAGGTAGAATCTCACAAACTCAAGTATAGAGAGTTAGGATAGAATTGTTTCTGGGATGCGGGAAATGGGAAGATGTTAGTCAAACAGTGCTTAGTTTGAGTTACATGGTAGGACCAAGCACCTAAAATCATATATGCACATGGTGAAGACAATAAGCTTCCACCACACAAACAACCATGTAGTTTACAGATAGGTTAATTAGCTTGTTTTGGGAAATTGTTTCACAATGCACCAAATATGTTGCCGACACACACACAGTTAAACAATAAAATGCCATTTTTTGCTGTTGTAAGAAAAAGAAAACTCTTAGACAATACATATATTCAAGTATTGTAAATTCTCCCTTTCCAGCTATGAAAGAGTCAGGTGGAGTTAGAAGGGGTCATGGCTCTGGATTTCTCTATTCATTTTTGTGACTTGATAATCTAAATTGAAACCAATGCTCCAGACTGGCATTTCCTGGTCATCAACATTTTTCATCTTTTAATGAACAAAGACTGAACTGAATTTTAGAATTAGATTTAAATAACCACCCAGTGAACGCCAATTCATGGATCACTGCCTCTGGAGATCTAAGCAGCAAAATTAATTGCTTGCCAGCTTGGGCTGGCTAGAGTGGCTGATTATGTTTCTGGCGTGAATTTTTTATATGGTTTCCTTCAGAAATCTATGGACTGGATGCCTGTTTTGTTACCAAAAATGAATGAAGAGAATAATCTCCTTTACTATAATTTTGAAATGCTCTATGGACAGAGTTGAAACATATCGGAACAGTGAGTAACTCCCACGTCACTAAAACTACTTAAGATAAGTTAACATCAACAGTCTCAGAGTTCTTTGGATTGTCTGGTCGTTTACTTTGATTAGAAACTCCTGACATTCCAGGGTATGCCATTTACACACACGTAGTCGAGGTAAAACCTCAAGGGCTGTTACAGTGACTTCCATAGGCTGACTTACACCATTTTTATTCTGCTGTTATACTGGGAAATAGACCATGCTTTTCCAATCAAAACACCCTACAACTTGCCAGAAAAAAACAAACTGCAGACAAAATAAAACCAAGAACAAAGAAGCAGTAACCCCCTTCCCCAAAACCAACAAAAACAGCCTAGCAAGAATGTGTGCATTTACTCTTCTTTTCCAGGGTTATGTGGAATGAATTGTAGCTATAACACAGAGAAGGTGCACTGCTTGATGAAGTGATGCCCATTGATGTTGTGAGGTCTGAGTATGAACTTCCTGCAATTCCTAGAGTCTAACAGAGCCACAAGAACACCCTTTACTTTCAATTTTGAGTTGTGATAGGAATCAGGAACAAATCCATTCTTCCAGATCTGAGGCAACATGATCTTATAATTTCAAATATTACAACTGATTGGCTGGTAAGTAGTGGTACAACATGCTAAGCAAGACAGCAAAAACTTGAGATATTTTATTCATTATGTGATCATTTTCATTTTGTCAGCTACCAAAAATTCTGGCCATATGTTTATAAATAAAATAGTTACATGTGTATTATGAAGTTGAGAGTGGTATTAAGCTTATGACACTTGTTAGTAAATAAAGCCAGGTGACGCTTTCCTCCAACTCTAGCATTTGGGTTGAGGTGGAAAGATTGTTCCAATTTTGAGGGCAATATGGATGACAACCGAGTGAGTATTAGACTAATCAGTGTACAAAGCCACACACACACACACACACACACACACACACACATAAAGATAGACACATGAACACACATATGCTCACATAAAAGATAGATGGATGAACACACA
The DNA here is from genome assembly GCA_033318265.1 of Phyllotis vaccarum. Classification (NCBI taxonomy): domain Eukaryota; kingdom Metazoa; phylum Chordata; class Mammalia; order Rodentia; family Cricetidae; genus Phyllotis; species Phyllotis vaccarum. The sequence continues at coordinate 7,097,477 of JARWLC010000005.1, forward strand.
CAGAAATATAGATACATACACATACAGAGACAAACCAGCAGAAACACACACACACACATATTAAAAACACTCTCACAAACTCAAAATGTGAGGTTCTAATCAATTTAATTTCAAAAGTTATTTAAATTTATTGTGTAAAAGAGATCTCCAAGAATCATGAAAATTTGCATGTGAACTTAAGTCCTCTGTGCAGGCACATTAAAGAGAGGCATGTCTGACCATGTATGATGTCTTTGTCTTTAAGGACAAAGTTGTTTAGGATTTGCCTACAGTCAACTGGTTTCTTTTCACTGAATCATGTTAACAAGGACATGAAGTTTATGGTGTATGTATGTCTGCACATGTGTGTGGTAGTGGTGGTGGTGTGTATACAAGGTCTCACTACATATCCCAGATTAGAATTGAATTTAAGATGCTTATATCTTAGTTCCTGAGTGATGAGATATCACTTATCAGCATTAACCATTAACCATGTCTGTCCTTGTTTCTTTATGATTAGAAACAGTATTTTCAGAAACTGATTTCAAGTGTGTGTTTGTGTGAGTGTGAGTGTGTGTGTGTGTGTGTGTGTGTGTGTGTGTTTGTGTGTTGGCCTAGAGATATAGGATGTAGTAATGCTGTAGACTATATTTTTTAAAACATACTAGATTCTCACTATTTCTAAGCACGTGTATCCTCACTTATATTGACTTATACCCTCAGCTTAATCCAGTCTTCATATCTATACAATGGCAAATTCTCTGGTCATCTTTTGCATGTCTCCCCAGCTAAGACTGAGCAAAGTAGAATTCTAACTACATATTTTAAGTCTCATAATGCCAACAAGTGTCCTTCACACAAATGACTGGGTCACATTTCTAACATGTCTGTTCACTTAGTCTTGAAGACGTTTCCAAATGTGTCTGTGCGGGAGCTAAAATGCTATGCAGTATTTTACAGGCAAAGAAGTCTTTGATGTTTCTCATGGTGAAAACACTTATAAGTGAAACACTTGTTCTGACAGCCCTTAAGAGTTCCTATTTTCACACTGTAGTCTACTCTGGTAGTACCCTTCTAGCTGTCAGTATCCTTAAAAAAAAATCGTCATTCCATCTGATGTCCCATGGTTGAAAATAAATAAGCCATTTGAAAGACTATATGAAGCCTACATAGACAAATCCACAGACATCATGGTCTGTCGGCTCTGTCGATGAAAATCTTTGGCTAGATTTAGAGTATCTTTGGTTAAGGCTATGATTGCTCTATATATCTCAAGTATATCCAGCTCATGGTGCAAGGTCTGCAGAAGGTGTGGTGATGGTTTTCACTACTTATCCGCTGTCTTTAAGAACACAACCTCCCCCATACAAAACAGTTCTGGGATTTCTATACTGTGGACTTCCAATCAATTTCTTGAGTAATTGTATTTGAAGAGTCACTCAGAGAACTTCCTGATGCCAACATCTATGCCCTTTGTTAAGCACTCAAGCATACCTTAATAAAAGTGATTACTCCTGACTTACGTTCCAGCTCTTTGCTTCTCTGGCAAGAAAGAATGTGCATCAATTCCAACAAATTCAAGTACAGGGTGGATAGAGAATACCACTGACTTGCAAGCAGCTAAAAGTACTTAATAATTAAGTCCTAGATCAGAAAACATCAAGTAATTCTACAAATAATATATCTGTTTTACTGTATATATTTGTTCCCAAATTTTAGCTTTTAAATTCCCTTTTTTTTTCTGTTAGAAACTAAACCTATATTGAAATTACAAGGGAAAGGGTTTCACAATAAAACTTAAGCAAAGGAAGATAAATCAGATTAAATCTCTCTCTTCCTCTTTTTCTCTCTCTCTCACAAACACACACACACACACACACGCATTCACACATGTCCACACACACAACCTCATGCATTGCAAAACACAGTTAACAGAGAAAGAAGACAAAGGATGGGAAAATTAATACAAAGTAGATATCTGAGAAGAGGTTATTACCCCACGACGTCAGAAATTCAAGTATCTCCAAAGGAAGAATTCAAATACAAATAAAAATTTATAAATGGAAAGGGGACCTGGATAAGATTTCTGTGTATATGACAATAGGTGTCCAAAACCAAGCCAAACAGAATAAAACAACAACAACAACAAAACATCCACACACAGTATCACTACTCATATGTGAGAAATGTAAAACAGAAAAGCAGTGTGAGATATCCTCCCAGCTGAAATAATAGTTATTAACAAAGACATACATATAGAATGTGCAGGCTAGCAAGTGCGGGAAGTATTCTGCACACTGTTTGTAGGAATGCAAGTATGTGCCACCACAGTGTGCAAATGGTGCAAATACTCCCCAGAAACATAAAAATATTGAACTATCGTGTGGCCAGAGAGATTCTGAGCAGCTGAGAGCACCTGCTGCTCTTGCGAAAGGACCTGGTTTCTGTTCCCAGCACTCATGTGATAATTCACAACTATCTGTAACTACAGTTGCTGGGGATCCAATGAATTCCTCTATCCTCAGGGCATCAGGGAAGTGCACACATATACAAGCAGGCAAGGCACCCATAACCATAGGATACAAATAAACTTATAACCTGAACTTCCCCGTGACTCATCAGTTTCACAAAAAGATAATATATGAAACAAAGCCAATATATTGGTAATGTATCTACACTTCCTTCTTCATCATAGTTCAGTCTATAAAAGGTGTTATTCAACAAATGGATGGAGAAATAGAATGAGATATGTGTACACAACAAAATACTATTTGGTTATTAAAAGACTCATTGGTAATGTGTTCCTGTGTGCATGAAACCGAAGGGCACCATGTTAAATGAAATAAGCCAGGCACAATAAGAGAAATTCTATATGTTCTCATTAATACCGAGCATATAAAAAGTTGATGGTGGAGAACGAAAGAGTGCTTGGGGTAAGTAGTGACATGTTGGTCAATGATTAGACTCTGATCATTGTCCTAGTGCTGCGACTTTAATACAGTTCCTTATGATGTAGTGACCCAAACCGCAAACTATTATCATTGCTACTTCATAATTATAATTGCTATTGTTATTGATCATAATATAAATATCGGATATACAAGATATCTGATATGCAACCCCCAAAGGGTCACAACCCAGAGATTAAGAACCACTGAATTAGAGTAAGTTTAAGTGATTTGTTATACAACACGGTACATATTATTGATAATAGGTTAATGTTACAAAAAATAACTATGTGATGTGATACATGCCAATTAGCTACATTTAGTCATTCTACAATGTATAAATAATTAAACATATTGTACATATAAATACCTATATTAATGAAACATAACCATAATAATAAATACTGCCTGAATCAGGACTGAATTTTCTCTTCCAATAGAGAGATGCTTAATTGGCAGTAAAATTAAATTTTCTTCTTTGTTAAATTTTCTTCTTTTCTTCTTAAAGAGTTTTATAAATTACCTTAGAACTTGTGATATTAAGGAAAATTTATTAGATATAGCTTTATTACCCCTACATAAAGTTTTATGTAAGGTTTAGGCTTCTGTCAACCTTTGTATGTCCTAGTGAAGCAGGTCATCTGGAAGAGCTTGTAAGCTTCTGCTGTGTCCCATACAAGAGGTTTGTTGCATTAAGAAAGTGTTATGGCAATGGCTGGAATAGATTTAAAAGTTAGATAAAAGTAGTGATCAATGTTCTGCAAGCTGAATCCCATGTCCACAAACAAATGCTATGAAGAATTTCTCAAATGGACATTGAAGGGCTTGGCAGGCCCTCATACCCTAAGATTCCAGTACTCATATGGTAGTAGATTCCAAAAGGAGCTATAGCCAAAGGGGACAGAGCAGCATACAGAAAGATAGATGATTTCTCACTCATTCATTTATCCACAGTGAGGGGAATCAGGTATTAAGGAAACATTAGGTCTGAAGCCATAAGGATCTGATTTATGATGTATGAACTAAATGATCTTTGGCAGGTTACTAAATCTCTCCTGAGCAGTCATTATGCTTATCAACAACCTGTTAGGCATAGTGTTCACACTTGAGATGCAGTAGAGCAAGGGACATGCTGCATGGTACATTGTTAAGAAACATCAGGTTTTGCTGTGTGGTTCCAAGTAGTTAATCACATATACTTGAAGTGTTTGGTCCTGTTCCTGCTGTCTACTCTGCTATGGCTAAAAGCCACATTTCTTGTTTCTAATTTGCTTCTGTTTCTGAGGCCTGGTGTGCATTCTATACTTCAGAGGTGACTTAATTATGCTGGCCTTGTTTTACATGCCTTGGCTCTGGTCTCTTTCCCAGCATACATACACTCTGACACTTACAATGACTTGCAGCCCTCTGCCCTGATTCTTGGCATATCTCCAGACACAAAAGGCAGAATTTCTTAGGTCTGCCCATTCATCTATTCTCCCAAGAGGGAATGTGTCTGAACACCTTCCAACATCCCACTTCCATCCAGGCTCTGCTTTAGCGTGTAGGAACAGAGCCTTCCTCTTTATAGCTATATAAATCATCATGGAATGTTTCCCTCATCTAAAATCCATTTCAGATCAGTTCTCAACTCAAGGTCAAAGTTTATCTAATTTTCTAGGGTGTTTCATGTAATATTCAGTTATACAACAAATCAGTTCATTTTAAGGAAAAGTAATTAACTGTGTTACTTTTGGCTGTTATGAAAATGGTCTGGTGCATAAAGACACAAGTTCCTGAGTGGACAAGATTGCAGAAGTACTTGTCATGAACACCTGGTGACTTCAGTTCAGTTTCTAGAATTCACATAACAATGCCAAATGAGGTGGTTCTAACTTTAAACCCAGAACTCTTACAGCATTATAGATGCCCAGAAAGGAGGGTTGCCCAGAATCTCTTGGGCCAACTAATGTAGAGGATGAAGCATGGCTGAAACAAAAGAGACTCTGTTATGACAAGGTGGAAGACAATAGCTACCTACTTAAACTTGCCCTCTGACATTCACAGGCAAGCTCTACCCCAATGATAAACAAATACACACATAGATTTTAAAAAGACACCTCATACCTTTATTTGTAATTTGTCAGTAGAAAAATGCTTCTTACTTAAATGTAGTTAATAGAAAAACTCCTTTCCTGTCATTTACCCTCAGAACACTTTTCTTTGAAGGCTGTGGAAACTAGAACTCTTTGGTTTGCTAGTGACTTTGTTATATTTTTGTAATAATAAGTGTTAAAAATACAGTTACAGGATTTATTGTTAACCACACTTCTTAGACTCATGACACATCTCAGTTGGGACAGCAGCGAGGGGTTGGCTGGTCAGTATAGGCTTGTATGAAGCTAGAGTTATACTTTGTACCAAAACTTACACTTATGGTCCCTAGTTATTTGCTTACCAGTTATGGGTAGTTATTTCCTACCCATCCAGCCATGTATTCCCAGGGAGGTATGGAAATTTATTTTTGAAATTTTTTATAGTTTTATTAAAACATGTAGAACATGATTTTAAATATAAAATATATAAAAACCAACAGACCAATTAACCAGCCAACTTATGAGACAAACAAAAATTCATACGGTTAGAATATGCAGTCACAGAGGGCCAAGATTAGTGTTTCAGACCATCTGACCTCATTTAAACTGTGTGTTCTCTCAGACAGCATTTCAGGGTGTAGAATCTACCCAGACATCAGCCTACCAAGCTCTCTTATTTAACTGGGGCCTTTGGAAGGGAGGTAACACCCACATGGTGATGGCTGCTTGCCGCTAGAGATCCATTGTTAAAGGTTTTTGCTTAAGTCACATTTGGCTATATGCTATTTTATTACAACACCATCAAAGCAATACAACATTACATGCTTACTGAAAACAATAAAAGCATAAAAAAAGAAAAATCAATACATGTTGGCTTCACCAAATCACTGTTTTGTTCTCAGAAACCAGAGCATACAACCTGATTTTTTACCCTCCTGAAAGTACATCATGGTTAACTAAAGTCAAAAGCCCATGGTATAGTTCATTATTTTGTATTTGACATAATTTTGAACTCCATCTTCAGCCATGGCGTCATTCTTCCTACCTGCAATCCTGTCCTCACATTCTTAACTTTGGTAAGATGTGACACTCTCCATCAAGACCGAGTACCAACAGCCTCTTCAAGTAACTCCCCCTGCATGAAAAGCACCGACTTTTCCTCTACAGTCAAATTAGCTTTGTGATCTTGAGTTTGGCAAAGGAGCTCCTCAGATTTCAACAACGTCCGCTTCAGAGGGGTTAATAATAATCACAAGGCATAGATGAATAGATTCCTAAATTCCCATTCAACTTAGGATGTCCAAAATAAATGAGCTGAAAAAATTGCATGGATTGCTAAGTGGATTTCTAGGCGTATTTAGTTCCCCCCCCCATAAAAAACAGTGTTTATTTTAAGGGGACATATTTAACTGACATTTGAATTCCTTTGAAATAGTCAAATTCTCTTAATGGTTTAACTAGAGTTAAAAATTCATATCCTTACAGATAATGGGCCACATGAGTTTCCATTGATTTCTATCATAAATTGTAGCTGAGTAAAATGCTCTATATTTGTTTCTTATCTTCTTAAATAGTATATAAATATGTATATATGATAGAATGATATATATGATAGGTTACATGATAGATTTGCAGATTAAAAGAATGTCACAGTGAAGATTTGAGATGCTCTGCATAACTAAAGTATAGAAAGCACATGGGAAAGAGTGCAGGTCAGCAGTCTTTCTAATTTGAGTCTGTGCTCGGCTTTGAACAAAAGCCTCTAGAGGAAGATGTAGCATTAACAGAGCACCGTTTCTCTAGATTTATGTGCAGTTAATAAAAATGTCCATAGGACATTTTATAAGCTGCTCTGAGCATTTTCATTAATAATGATAACTAAATGGCATCATAAAATAATTCTGTTAAGACGCACTTCATAAGCATCAGCTTCTTGGAGGAATGAGAGGGCCGTGGCCATTACACACTGATGGAGGTTTGCATCATTGGTGATGGATGGGGACACCAACTTTATTTGCATAAAATGTTTTACAGAAATTTTCTTTCCTCCTCCACTTGTCAGGTTACCAACAAGCTTCATACAGGCCTCTACTCTGTTGACTCTTCAGTGTGTGGTGGTCAAAGGTCAGCAGAAAGACATCTGTCTGTGCTTTGCTGGGAAAGAAGGCAAGGTGTAATTATTCATAAATGTCTCTGTTCTTATGTGAGAAGGATGGTGCTCAGTGTTGTTTATAAAGTTTTTCCATGGAAATATATATTCACCTTGTTCCTGTATATTTTAATGATATGTGTATATATGTACATACATACACATACACACACACACACACACACACACACACACACACACACACACACACACACACACCATACTTGTTTTGTTGGTCTAAGACCTAAGTCAAAATCACAGTTCTTTATGATCAAGAAGAAATCTAGATCATAAAAAGATCTACTCATTATTTCATCACTTAATATCTATCTCATGACTGATATCCTGGTCTCTGACATTAAACAGTAGTGATAAAATCTTCACCATATGCATATTGAATTTTATTGGACAAAAATAAATGATTAAAAACATTACAAACAGTTAACATTATCAAGTAGATACAAGTGCTGTAAGGAAAGCATGGAGCAGGGAAGAAACAGTCTAGTAGAAAGGCTGCTTTCAAGGAATGGCTGAAAAGTCCCTCTGAGCAAATGATATCCCAAGAGAGACCTAAAAGAAAACTTCTACCAGATAACAGGTCAGCCAGAAATGAGATATGCCAAACCTAAGCGTTGGGCACTATAAAGGGTTACAGAGAAAAATCTTTAAAATACTCCATGTGGCTGGAGAGACCAGCCTAGTTTCTTGGAATTATTGGAGATTTTCTGATAAACTGCAGTTAAAGAAATGAAACACACCATTCACGGAAGAGTGATAAATCCAGGAAATTGGAGTATGGGAGAAAGTAATATCATGAGCAGAGACTGTGAACCATGAATAGCTAAATAGCAATTGTTTGTCAGATTTGGGGAATGGGATTGGCAGGGTTTCATTCCTTGACTTTTTCCCTAATCCCTGCAAAAATGATTAACTTTAGACAGGATGAGTTCTTCCCATCCTCATACCTATCCTAAAGGGAATTTATAAGGAAGGGTAGGGAAACTGCTTTTCTATACAGTGAACCAAGACTTAAATAGGTAAAACTGTATAGAATAGATGGGTACCAAATTTCTTCAGGTGGGAGACTGCTCAGAACCTGAAAGAAGAGAATCAATGAGTAGGTGATGAGAGCAATGTCATATAAATAATGGCTTTGGACCGTTAGGCTAGCGGATGTCTTGGGAGAACATGTGTAAACTAGAAGGCAGGAAGATAGACTGGCTACAGGTAATACAGAAGACAACTTTCAGTGATTTTTTTAAACTAGTAGAAAGTATAAAAGTTATCGGGAATGAAACTGAAATGATAGAGCTGGAAAGTATATAAGGAGGATTCATGAGCTCATTTTGTGCAGATTAGGGGGATAGTCAGACATAACATTTGGTCTAGTGCCTACACTTAGATAGACACACACAGATGGTCTTTGCCACCTAAATAATTTCCTCCACATTATTCTTGGGGATGCTTTTCTGTCTTCTTTCCATTCTGTTCTATACCTGTACTACTCACATGTGATGTCAGTGCAACGCCTGCTCACAAAGGTGTTGACTAATTCTTATCTCACCTGCTGCTCTGTTTCCCATTTACTCCTTCTCCTGTGCCATTTTCTTGAGATTCTGGGCATCAGTTCATTTGGAAATTAGATCAGTTCTTTCAATTATGATTCTAACAACCTATTGTCATTACTACCATTGAGGTAAGGAGAAATATCAAAAATGGAAATTCTAGTTGTCTTGATGCTTCATTGTGAGAATGATTGAAGAGAACATATATTTGCTTCAGTATATCAGTTCCCCAATTTGGAGAATATAATACTAACGATCACTGACAAGCAAACATTATAGTTATAGTAGAAATATTTTTTTATAAGCACAATGAAATAATTTTAGAAATTAGCCGAAGGAATAAAAAAATTAACAGATTTTTTAAACTAATCCAATTTTTTAGCCACAGTACTTCATGATAATCTTTTTACTCTGCAGTGATGTGTCTAATGCTTGTCCACATTCACACTACCCTCTCAGCCACACTCACAATGGCTGGCCTTTCCTCCACAGGAAGTCTTCACACCATGGCTTTAAAGCTTCATTCATTTAAACAAACAAGCTCTACTCAAGAGGCTCATCCCAACCCTACTGGAGAACACAGTTGGCTTTGATGGGCTGGAGAAAAACAGTGGACTGACTACTTTGGTATGGGCCAATTCCTGCCAAGCTCATGTTGAAAAGCCAACCTTCAAGGTGATGGTTCTGGAGACACAGCCTTTGAGTTGTAGTTGAGGTTGGGTGAGGTCATGGATGGTCTTCTCATAGTGGAATTACTGGATTTGGAAGAACAGATTTTCTTCTTTGTTACAGGAAACAGAAATAGACGCTCATAAACAAGAAAGAGGTTAAACATCAGATACCAAGTTGTCTGGCTTCTTGATCTTGAACTTACATTCCCCAAATTCTGAGAAAATAAAAGCCTGCTCTTTAAGCTACGTAAACTGTGCATTTGCTTCCTAAACCCTTACAAATATATCTGCCTGACTGTTGTTTTCCCTGTTATTAACAAGGCTTATTCACACAGTTTACCCAATGACAAGTAATTATAGTACCTATGAATGGCTTTTTTCTTTAATCACAGATTTATAGATTAGAGAAAAATCGCTAGGTTATTTACTTATACAGCCCAGTTTATCTTTAACAAGAAAAACGTGAAACTGTCTTTGAGACTTTTCTTCAAATCCCACTTTGGAGTCACAAAGGAATGAATTCTTAGTGCAGGAGCCTGGATTCACAGATACTGACTGTCTAGATATATGCTAAATTCTCTTCATTAAAAAGTTTTACCTAAAGTTGGAAACTGGATTCTGTTGAAATTAAATAGTAGTGAATAAATGTCAAATGTCAACTCTTTGGTTTCTATCATTCTATGAGAAATGAAATATCTTAAGATATTTGCTTTATGTTGTGTGCAAAAGAGAAAAATGCTAGAGTAAATAGCATCATTTGGGGATTTCTTGTGACTTGTTATAGTAAGGAAGAAGCATCAGGTACTACACTGTCTCCATCACCTGCATGCTAAATGGGCAAACATACACCTTAGTTAAGCAGCACATATTGGCTATAACTCTTCTGTACATCATAGAATACAGCTGAATAAATAAAATTGCAGAAGTTAAGATGTATATTCCAGATCCTGTTACCCAGCCAATAGCAAATGTGTGATTAATAATTAACTGCAAGATGGAGTAAGTAGTACCTCACAAGACCTGCTAGACCTCTAGGAGTCTTGTTTATGTTACCTAAAAATTTAAAAATGCATATGGGCAAGAGGAAACCAGGTACATACATATATCCAACTGTAGCAAATACACGTGGAATGCCCTGTCCTATTAGTCAGAAATATTAACGTGTAAAATGCCTCATGGAAACATTTTTGCATGAAGAACACCAGGGGTAAAATAACTGTCCTAAAGAGAAACTGAGATATGCCAACTGTAGAGTTCTCAATGGCTCTACAAACACACCTAGATATGAAAAACACCCCTCATGTGGGTCTATTACTATAGCTAGAAGATAGCATTTCCTTGTTTCGACATTTATCTCACACCATCTTGTTAGAAATCTCTGAAATATCACAATATTTACAACTGAAATGGAAAGAGCACACGGCAAAACTTAATCAGCAGTTGTACTTCATGTGACTAAAGAGCAAAATGTTTATATACAAACACTTTTACTTTGTATGTAATACATGTGTGTAATACAAAATACATGCGTGCCCATGTGTGTGTGTGTGTGTGTGTGTGTGTGTGAGTGTGTGTGTGTGTGTGTGTGTGTGTGTGTGTGTGTGTGTGTGTGTGTGTGTGTGTGTGTATGTGTGTGTGTGTCTGTGTACCTGTTTACCTGTCTGTCATTGGTGTCAGGGTATGTCCCTTATTAAATGAACTTGGGAGCGTTCCCTCATCTTTAATTAAAAAAACAAGTTTACCGAGGATTGAAGTGAATCTTCAAATGTCTGACAGAATTCACCAAAGAGGTTGTCTGGTCTTGGGCTTCATTTTAATAAGAAGTTTGAGATTCCTGACTCAGTCCCCTACCTGGCACCGGCTCATTCCTACTTTCCAGTTCTTCATTATACAATCCTGGCAGGTTGTATGTGTTTAGATAATTAGCTCCTCCCACTAGGACACCCAGTTCACCAGCGGGTAGTTCATGATTGAATTAATGATTGTCATTCTGATCCTAATACTTCTGTGGGGTTGGTGTCTCTTCTTTTATTTCCAATGCTGTTTATTGGATTTTCTTTCTCTCTTTTTTTCCTTGAAAATTTTATAGGTTCATCAGTGCTGCTTATTCTTTCAAAAACACAAAAACAAAACAATTCTTAGTTCTGTTGACTTTTTCTATATTTTTTATGTTCTGTGGATTATTTAATTCTACATTGACATTTATCACATCTTCCGCTAACTGTTCTTCTTTTCAGTTTTTCTGAAGTGTACAATTAGGAAGTTTACGTCAGATCTTTCTTCTTTCTTACTACAGAGAGTTATCATATAAAACTTTCCCATCTGTGTTGATTTCCTCACATTCTGTAAATTTTCATCATGTCTATATTTCTTTAGTCTTGGGTGTGTTTTGATGCCTTTTTGAATTGTCCTTTGACCTCAGTGGTTGTTTAAAAGTGGGAGGTTCAATATTCAGATAAATTCTGAATTTTCTAATGCACTTATCTTCAGTTATCTCCTCTCATTTGTATAGAAAGCCCCCCCCACGAGAATATTTACTCAGCTTCTGCTGTGTAGAATACTATGTTGTATTCATCTTCTCATAAGCACAAATGCAAAGATCCTCTTCAAAGTATTAGAAACAAAATTCAATGACACCAAAAGGATCTTAAAATTTTACTGAATTTCTCTATGGATGCAAGCAGGTTTAGCATTCAGAAATCAATAAATCTGATATATCATTTCAATTATTATATTTTAATATAGTCATTTCAGTGGATGTTAAATTGATAAAATTCAATATCCTTTCATCATAAAATGTTCAATAAACAGATGTGGGAATGTCTTTCCGTATGCTGTGTGTATCAATCTTTAAATAAAGGACTGTTTTGGCCATGGCAGGCACTGTAGAAGAAGTAGGTGGGGAATCAGATTAGTTAGGAGAAGGAGGGTGGAGTCAGAGTCAGATCAACCCAGCTGCTCAAGAAGAAACATGTAAGGAACACAGGTGAGCCACAGGCCACATGGCAGGACAGATTAATGAAAATGGGTTGAGTTAAGATGAAGGGACTAATTAGCAATGTGCCTGAGCCATAGGCCAAACAGCATGAACTTAATATGAGCGTCTGAATCATTTTGGGGGCCTAAGCAGTGGTGGGTGGCTAAGGGGTCTGGGGTGGCAGGTCTGTGGGTCTGGACCTCAGGCGCTCAGGTATAAGAAACCTATTTGTAACAATAAACCAGGTATAAAAGTACTGTTTCTCAACAATAAAAAGTAATGTTTGTCAACATTAACAATTCTTGACCTAACATCCTGATAGAGGAAAACATAAGGCTTCACTTCTGTAAGGAGAAAGGCCAGTATGTCCTCTCTTACTATACTTATCTTCAACATACTGACCCTGTATCCAATGGGACTTGGTAAGAATAGGAAATAAAAGGCATTTGCTTTCTGAAGATGTTATTTTATCCCTGTTTACAAGTGACATGCTTTATACAAGTGAACTAAGGATTCTTTTAAAAGTTGTAAGAACTAATAAGCCAACTGATTTAAAAATGACAAATAACAAAAATCTTCACATACCAACAATGACTTAATTGACTGGAAATTAAGTAATATTAGTTGTGGTTGTACCATTCAATCAATTAAGTAAATAATTATCATACGCAAAAATATATTTAATCAACAAATTAAAAGAATTATATTCCTGAAAAACTATGTAACACTACAGAAAGGAATAAAAAGACACATGAACAAAATATAGCCTGTGTTCATATACAGTGTTTCTACAATGTCCATATTAATCAATGTGATCCATGAAGGAAAAGTTATTTTCCCCAAACTCATAGTGGTATTGCTTATAGAAATAAATAAAATGTTCCTAAAACCACACAGAACCATTAAAGGCTACCCAGAAAAAGAACAAGGCTGAACGAATCGTAAGTTCTAATTTCAAACTACATTTAAAAGCAATAGTAATAAAAAATCATAGAAAAGATAAGTATTATACTATTAGAATAAAGTGAAGAATCCACTAATAAATCCATGGTTATCATTAAATAATGTTTAACAAAAATACCCCCAAACATATAACAAATAAAATGGAGAACAATGGACATCCATAGGGGATAGAAATAAAACTGAGCCCCATACATATGAATCAACAGCACATTTAAAGACTTAAAAGTATTACCTGTAAGATGTGCTGGGACAATAGTGGCACAGAATTTGTGGGAGTGGCCAACAAATGACTGGTCCAACTTGAGGGACCACAACACACTAGAATGGTAAGATTCTTTGAAAGATGCAATAGTCACATGCAAAAGTCACCTAATTGAACTTAATGCCCACTTCAATAGAAGGGAATTCATATTAAGTTCAGTACATGAAACCAAGTATCCATGGTTGTGAGATCAAAGAGCCTAAAGCAGAACCTGCTAATGCCAGTTTCCTTAGTCACATCTAACTGCATCTTAAATATTTATTTTTATAGACACAGATAAATATAATTCTAGCCCATGATAAAAGAAGATTCTTTTAGCAGTAGACAGAGACCACTGGGCACACCAGTAGCATGACCCATACACTGAAGGCTCAGAAATATTGAAATATTGTGAAAGAGAGGGCAGAAATGTTGTGAAAGCCAGAGGACCTTGCCATTTGCTGAGAAACCGTACCTTCTAGATATAACAGGAAAAGTGTAATCATGAAATCTCAACCGTATGGTTTCCCAAGACCTGAAAAAAATGATCTCACCAAATGACACAGCAATGCTGATGGAGGACATCTCACAGAACAGCTGCAGAGAGAATTAGAATCAGTCTGCTCCAGGAACAAGAACCTTGATAAACAGGTGAATTGATCTTAATGAAGTTGGTAGGTTGTATTCATAAATTAATATGTATATCCACATGTAATAGTAATAACTAAAGAAGAGAAGTCATGTTGGAGAAGGAATAATGAACATGGGAATAGTGGGAGGGGTGGGGGCTATATAAATTCAATACTCATTTTAGATATTTTTAAATCCGTCAACTTAGTATTTCCTATGTTAATAATTATAATTTGGAAAAAATAGAAGAGAAACAACCCTCTAAACAGAAATAGTCAAACCCAAACTTCAACCTAAAACAACTATAATCCAACAAAAAACAAAAATGATGCAAAAAAAGGTTGGAGGAAACAGACACACGATCTTAATGAGGCTGTGGTATTAAAGTCATGTGAAAATGTATAAGTATAAACATGATAAACATGGTAATGTTATGTACATTAAACACACAGATTATGAATTCCAATTGTACTTAAGGAAAGCTACTTATATATATATCTATATATATATATATATGCACACACACGCATATACATGCATATACACAGATACACACACACATACCACACACACACACCACACACGCACACACACATACATTCACACATACACACATGCATGCAGGCACGCATGCACTGTACCAAAATGTGAGGCTCTGATAATGGTGTTCTTTGTTTGTTTTTAGGATTTTAGGATTTTATGATGTAGCCCACAACTGGCCTACATTCTGCAATCCTCCTGCCTCAGCCTCTTATATGTGAATATTTAGACCGATGAACCACCAAACCTGGTTTCAAATTCTAGTTTAAAGTTAATCATACCACATCCCGGACTGGCTACATTATATTTTTAAATTGACATTTTATTTTTAGACGGGTGGAATGGGAGGGAGTGTGAAGGTCAAGGGATACCTTGCAGAACTTGGTTTCTTCATCCACCTTGTCAGTTTTAGGGATGCTACTCGGTCCTTGGATTGCTGCAAGTACCATTAGCCACTGAGCTAGTTTGCCATTTCAGAATGATGGTAACTTTACACACCATTAATGCAATTTATATATGCCATATATGTAAATATATACACAAAATACAAAATATATTTTGTAGAGCTTGTAGTAAATGATGACAGAGATATTTTCTCATGTGTTATAATTTAGAAGTTTATATGTAAATTTATAAGCATATGAGTACTGTGCATAAAGAATTTTAAGATCTAGGAATAAAAATGTCTGATAGGCTAGCTGCTTTATTTGCTGGGTACTTTAAAATTTTTAAATAACCACTCAGCTTTGGAAAGAGGATGAGATTTCCATTTCCTTTCAAATAATTCACTGTGGGGATATTTTCAAATAAAATAAAATCAGTCAAGAGATATCAGAGAACAGATCCACCTCTTTCAGTCTTTATTTTATCTATCTATCTATCTATCTATCTATCTATCTATCTATCTATTTATTTATTTTTGAGACTGAGTTTTCTGTGTAACAGTCCTGGCTGTCCTGGAACTTGCTTTGAAGACCAGGATGGCTTTGAACCCACAGAGATTCTCTTGCCTCTGCTTCCCAAGTGCTGGGACTAACAGTGTGAGCCATGGCTTCTTGTCTTTCTATGCCTGCCTTAAATACTTCCTTCACTCAGTTAAGGCGTGGCAGTACCACTGCCTGCCTGGGAGACTGGAACTCCTTCTGTAAATTAAGATGACCTCAAACTTAGATTGGATTAAGGGTGTAGGTCACCATTCCCAGGATATTCCCTGTGCTGGGATTAAAGATGTGAGATACCACTGTCTGATCCTCCTAGACTGACTATGAGTAGATCCCTCTGATATTTCTGACTGTTTTTATTATATTTGAAAAATCCTCACAATACACTGTATCATACTCCATATTACACTATACCTCATTCTCATGTGTACTTTTAACTAGGACATATGCAAGGCCTTGGGTTTAGTCAACAGCATTACAAAAGTGAGTAGATATATATAAATACACAAGTTAACTTCTAACTAAGGAAGTCAGACATAAATTATAGTGAGACATGTATATGTGATTTATAGCTCTTTTGGGTCTTTTTCTGTAAAAGGAAGAAAAATAATTTTTTTGTGAGCTAAACACCAATAGCCCATCTAAGCTCTTTCAAAATAACAGGGAGGCACAAATGTGTTGTCACAACTGTCTGCCTCATCTTCATCTTCAACATTGTATACCAAAGAAAATCACTGGTGAGTTTTGCATTTGAGGTCATCGGTATGCAAATCGTATTTTCTAATGTACAAGTATAAAATTCAATTGACATAATGTCAAGTCGATATATCCAGAAGGGGAAGCATTTACTGAAGCTATAAAACAACAAAGGAGGTTCAAGTCATTTAAATCCAAAGTGATTTTGGAAATATAGTGAAAGTCTTTTCTAAACCTTCATTGTAATGCTTAAAACATAACCACATTTTTACTGCATATAACATTCTTTGAAAATATCACACTACATATGCTCTTGGAATGGGGGCAAATGCTGTGCTAATTTCTCCTCATTTTAAAAAGTAATATTTTCCCAGGCTAATGAATATGAGTTATTTAATCCATGTTTTCATGAGATAATTGCTACCCTGTCCAAAAAACAAAGAAAAAAAAATTCCTGAGGGCTATTGAAGGTCTTTGTCAAATAAGCCTTATGTTTTTACGACTAGATTCCCTACTGGAGAGAGAAGATCTGAATTGTATGGAAATCAGGCACTGTTAGTATATAATTCTCTAACACACATTAACTCCTAAAACAACAGAAAGGTACTGAATCTGAGTTTGTTTAAATTTATGTAACTGGTAGCTTCACCTTTATTGTGAAATGACAATATTTCTGCTTAATGTTTACAAATAGTAGCACAGGGGTGGGAAGTAGTGAGGTTTGAAAGGCTGTCTCAGCTTCTTGTTTCCATGCATCACTATATTATGTCATAAATTTACACTCAAAGGTTTAACAAAATTAACAATTGTGAAGCTTGTCTAATGGCCTTGCCTAGAGAGGTCTCTGGCTTCCTTATGGTTCAAGAGGGAAATGTACAATGGAAGCCTGGAATGGTCTGATACTTAGACCTGAGTGATAGGGCTCGTGGGTAGAGTTTCCATGGATTCTAACATCTTTATCCCCAGTGATTACTTTCTGCAACCTAGATCCTTATATGGAAGGATTCTTTCATTCTTTCTTCTAACCAGGGAGTCATGAAGAGAATAAGACAGAGTGAAGACACTGGGATTTCAAAAACAGTGGATGTCACACTGTTTTTAGGGCTAAGCACAGGCAGGTAACAACATAACCAGGGGTCCCTGAACAAGTTTTGCTTTTTTGCTGGTAGCTCCATTGTTGAACTGAACTCTGGAAGAGCAAAGTCGTGGAAATACTTTAAGTAGATTGTGGATCAAAAGAGTGGATTTTAAGAAGCTTATGTTATGAACTCTGTGTATTTCGTGACTGTGGGGCTTTCATTTGTGAGTGACAAGGATCTTTCTGGGTGGGAAACAAAGGGCTGCCTTGGTTCAGAGTCATTACCCACTATGTACTCTACTGCAGGTCAAGGCTCTTGGTGTTGCATCTAGTGCAGAAATTAAAGAAGAGTGCTGTCTTGTCTATCCTCTTATGTGGAAGTGGGTATAGGCATGACGCTCAGTCTCTAGAGATTTTCCATCTCATGTCTTCTTATACATGCCATGCTACTGAACAGCCCATGTCCTTTTAGCTCCAGACTTCTGTACTTGCTACTTTCATCTCTTTTGTGATATCTACATTTCCATCATCTTGCCTTTCCCCCTTATCTCGCATCTTACACACAGTTCTCTGGTTTCATCCTGGTGCTACCCTCCCTATGAACCTCCATACTGAAGAACCAGAGAAGCGCC
Source organism: Phyllotis vaccarum (assembly GCA_033318265.1). Lineage (NCBI taxonomy): Eukaryota > Metazoa > Chordata > Mammalia > Rodentia > Cricetidae > Phyllotis > Phyllotis vaccarum. The sequence goes on from JARWLC010000005.1 coordinate 7,115,562, forward strand.
TCCATTTTAGAGCAAAAGTCCCTTAACTCCAGTTTGAGACAGGCCTGCCTGAGTTCTGCAGAGACCAAAGTACAGACAGGGCATGGTCTAGGGGCTATCTGATAGCTCCTAATTAACCATGGGTTGCCCCAGTACCAGAGATAGCCAACCCAGGAGAGAGTGTAGGGAGGAGTGTTTGACAAATAGCCGGATAAGATAATGGGAAATCTGGAAAGTCCCCCAAATGAGCTAATCGGAATTGTATTCATACTAAAACCCCTATTTGATGTAGAACCTTGTGGGTTTTGCCTTTAAAACCTAGCTTGCAGAGGGGCGGGTACCTCCTCAGGCCACTGTCATGCTTGTGCACCAGACCAGAGGTCCTTGTTGTGACTTGCATTTTTAAATAAACCTTACTTTTGCATTTCAAAGAGTTCATATCTCTGGCACTCTCTTTGGGGTTCTCACAACCAGGACACAACAAATACCACCTGCTTGGTTGAAATTAGATGACCTGTTAAGGACACCAATACATACTAAGTGCAACAACACATTGCCTTCGCCTGGCTGTTACATGTCTGAGTCCCCTCTGGAGCTACAGTGTTCTTAAAAGCAAAGAGTGGCGCCTTTCTGGTTACACATTCTTCCTATTTTTTTTGTGGTTGATAACCATGGAACATGGGAAGAATTTTAAGTAAGACAGGCCATGTTTTCAGATATCCGTGCTATAGTTTTTGATAATCATTCACTCATACCTCATGATGACGGGATAATATGTATACTTAAATATAAGCTAACACAAATTCACACATGATTGACGAGTAAGCAATGGGATGGACAAGGGAAAGGAGGGCTTGGAGGTATGGGACAAGAAAGGGAACATGGGGACAGAGAGCTAAAATTAAGGCCCTTTGCCGGTTAGTATGGGAACGTAAGACAGTAGACATTTCCTAAAACATATATAGTGAAGGAGATCTAAATAAAATTGCCAAATAACGGGGAGACAGAGTCCCAACTGGACATCTTTTATCACCAAATGAAGCTTCTAATACCAGTAATGGGTTTCATCTAATTGGTTTTTGACCATAAACCTGAGATTAGCTAACCCAGGAATCTAGGATAAAACCAAATACCCCTAAAACAAACAAACATAAACACAATAATAAAATGAGTCCTAATGACATATTGCTATACTCAGATATCAGTGCCGTACTCAGCTATCATGAGAGAAGCTTCCTCTTGCAGTAGACAGGAAAAAATCCGAAGCCCACAGCCAGACAGTATGCAGAGAGTGAGAGACCTTGGAACACTGAGCCCTAAGTAGCATGTCTCCATTAAAAATCTCTCCCCTTGAGACTCAGGAAACCCCTTGGAAGAGAAAGAGAAAGAAATATAATAACAAGAGTAGATGAAGAACACCCCTCAAAATAAATCCCTCTAAATCAGCATGTTCATAGCTCATATAAATTTGTAGAGACTGAGACAGCATACTAGGAGCCAGCATAGGTCTACCCCAATTGGGGTTCTAGAGCTAAAAGAAGTAAATACATAAACCCATCTCTAATCCAGAAGTGATCTCAATTGACAGCTACTTGCAAATGAAAACTAGGGGTTCTCCACGAGAGCATCATTGGAGAAACAAACTACTCTTAAGAGCAGGCTGCATGCCCCAACAGACGGCCAACAGGAGACAGCAGCATTTTGGAGGTTCCTTTTCTCAGAATGTTGTATCAAGGCTCTTCCTTCTTTAAAAATTATCTTTTTGTTTTTACTTTATTTATATTTTTCTGTCTTTTTACTCTACAGATCCTTTGCATATATATTAAGTCATCCAATTTAGTGTTTCTGGAGGATTCTTGAATATGCGTATGAACTGGTTTCTGTCTCTTGGGCTCTTTTCCTTCTGTTTGCTTTGTCTAACTCTAGTGTAATCATGTTTGTCTCATCTTCATATATTTTATTTTATTATTATCCCATAGAAAGCTGTTTGTTTTCTAATGAGAGATGGGGGGTGGGCTTAGGAGGAAGGGGCGAGGAAGAGAGGCAGCTAGGAGCAGATGGAGAAGAAATTGTAATCAGGATCCATTATGTAAGAAAAAAAATCTATTTTCAGTAAAAGGAAAATCCATATACGTAGATTCACTTGGACGATTTCATAGAATTTTTCACTTGAACTCAAATATTTTTCTCTTCCATTTTTAGTTTCTTTTATATGAAAATATATGTGCACACACACATACACACAGACACACACACACACATACAGACACACACACACTTGTACACACATACATGTACACACACATACACACATACACACAGACACACACACATACACACATACAGACACACAGACACACACACACATGTACACACACATACACACATACAGACACACACACACACAGAGGTCTTGTCTGTACAATATCTCTAGAGGGAAAGATGTTCTCTCCCTTCTTACATAGAGTGTATAATAGGAAATGAATAACTTTTCATAGATGGGGATGTTGAGAGAAAAATAATAATAATCATAATTGATGAAGAAATGTTTCATTCTATAAATATAATATTTATGAAAGTTCATCTGCTTGAAAATTCAAACTACATAATATTTCAAGGTAATTAGATTTTTGAATGTCTTGAAACACTTGTACATTTGATAGGAAGTGAATTACTAATAGTTATTGGTACCATTAAAATTTGTGTGTGTGTGTGTGTGTGTGTGTGTGAACAGTACAACAAATCTCAAATATCTCACTGAATTATTTTTAGGAATTTATTCAAAACAATTCCTATAACTATCTCTGCTTCAGAAAATCTAACCACAAGCACTTATAAGTTTTGTGTTTCTGCAGTTTTCAAATCAGGAAAGTGCTGCTCCTTGTTGGTAGATGTATACATTTGTATTCCAGACCATAGTAGTTCTTTATCACCTCTGTTAAGATAAAACCACAGATACAGCCTCCTGATTGTCAAAGTACATTAACAATTGAACTCTATGTTGAATCATTTTCTTTAAGCCAGGCAAACTTAAGAACAAAGGGCATGTGGAAGTCAGACACAAAGCTTCCCAAAACATGAAGCCAGACAGATTTTCAATAATTTAAATAGCCAATTTGAACAAAATTTTATATTAGTTAAATCCTCTGATTGTTCATTATAATCTTTAATCAAATCATAAGTCATCCTAAAATGGATTACAACATATGCCACATGCTTTATTCTAAGTTATAAATGTATAATTTCCAGTTAATTTTAAAAACTCTCTACATGGAAGGCTATTCATCATTGGAATTTCAAAACTGAGTTAACTAAATATGCTTAGGCACAGAAAGAGCAAAGGGATGCAAGGGAGAGCCAGGTCTGAGCAAACAGAGACAGGCTGTCCTTGGAAGGTCGGGATGATACTCCAGCTTTGCTCTACAGTGAGGACATCTTTTGGCTTCTTCTCAGTGAAGCACTATTCACAGGGCATAGTGTTCAGTCCTCCTGATCCCAGAGCTCACCTGAATATCCTTTTTAACACAGCATGGCTGGTAGCCATGGCCATCCTCCCGGACCAGTGAAGCTGAACTCTGGCTCTGCTTTTGAATTATCTTAGTAGTCCTGCTGGTGTAATTTCTCGTAATGTGGAGCAGAAACACAGAATTTGGAAAGGGGTTCAAGGTCATCTGGCTCAAATGTCTCCTGCAGAATCACTCCTGAACTCATAATCTCTGCTTAAAACCTTTTGGAGTAGAGAGCCTTCCTCAACAACCCTAAGGCCATATCAGGCTGACTCTTAGAAATATTACAAAATTGCCCATTGTGTTCACCTAAATTATGTTTTTAAATGTCTTCACAAGATAAATTCAAATACTCTAACAAGGGTATACTTCTTGCTTTCAAAAGGAGTTAGCTCATAGTTTTTCCTCATCTTTTTGACATAATAGATTCAGATGCCTCAACTCTATATAGCATAGTTTCTAGGCCCTTTACTATTGAAAGAGACAATTATTCTTTTTAATTATAAACTATAATTAATATTTTAATTAGAACATTTTCTTGTAGAATTCATTTCTCAGCAGTATAAAAAAGCAAAGAATAAAAACTGTATGATCTGAACTCTGTATTTAGATATATCCACAGCTCTTAAAATAATCACATCCTTAGAATTTTAAATTAAAATTAAAGTTTATCTAATTCTGTTAGTGCAAGGCTCTGTCTCTGTGTCTTGGTCTTTGCTCCCTCCCTCCCTCTCTCCCTCCCTCCCTCCCTCCCTCCCTCTCTCTCTCTCTCTCTCTCTCTCTCTCTGTCTCTCTCTCTCTCTGTCTCTCTCTCTCTCTCTCTCTGTCTCTCTCTCTCTGAGACAGAGGCCTCACTTTAGATCAGAATGGTCTAGAACTCATCCAAAGCCCCAGCTGGCTTTAATCTCCTGTTAATCCCCTGCCTTGGCCTCTTGAATTCTAGTATTATAGACATGAGCTGGGTTCAATACATTTCTTTTTAAAATGGCTCGTGAGGCCTTGCTACTGAGAAAAATTTATTATACACAATTTCTCCATGACCCAGTGCTGAAAATAGGTTAAGAATGTGTTATCAGCCCTATGCAGGGTCCCTGTTGTTGGATCTGTCTCTGTGGGTCCCTATGATTCCAGATTAGTTGATTCTCTAGGTTTTCTTGTGACGTCCTCCACACCACTGGGTTCTATAATCCTCCCTCTTCTTCTTGTGTAGGATTGCCCAAGCTCTGCCTAATATTTGGCTGTAAGCCTCTACATCTGTTCCCATCGGTTGTTTGATAAAGCCTCTCTGATGACAGCTGGGCTAGGCACCAATCTATGAGGATGGCAGAATATCATTGGGAATCATTTAATTAACTGTTTCTTTTTAACCAGTAGTATTTAAAATACTACTACTAATAATAAATATGTGAATTAGTTACTTTTCTATTACTGTGATAAAATATCATGTTCAAGGCAATTTATAGATGGAAAGGTTTATTACGGTTTCCTGTTCCAGAGGGCTAAAGGTCCACCTTGATGAGGAGGCATGACAGCAAGCAGCATGCATGGCTGCTGGAGCAAGAAGCTGAAGGCACACATGTTGAACCACAAGCACAAAACAGAAAGGGGGGGCGCTTAAAATGTCAGAAGTCTTTAAACTCAAATCCCACCTCTACTGACTCATCTCTTCCAAAAAGCTTATGCCTCTTAAGTGTCTTCAAAAGGTGAAACTAACTGGGGACCAAGTATTCAAATGCCAGAGACTATGGAAGACATCTCATTTAAACCGTCACCATATGCACATTTATTTTATACATTTAAGCATATCTGTGTGAGTGAAAACCCAATCTTTCCATAGGGCTGGAAATCTAGAGCAGAGTTCTGTAAGCCACTGTTTAGTTCGTCCTGTTGACCAGGAAGGTAGACATGATTCACATTTACTATTTAAGAATGTTGCTATTCCAATTCTGCAGCCACAAATAGGCTACAAATTTTTATTAGATAATTATGAAGACAGAGACATATGAATACTGATGTGCTTAACTGTGAGCAGATACACATGTGCTGTGTGACCCTCCTTAACCCTTTTGGAGGTATAACAAAAGCATAGTAAAATAACATCATGGCACACTCTCATCTCACCTAGCTCATGAATCAAGTGAATGTGCACACTTCTGTAAGATCTCTGATTAGTCAACGCCCAAGTACAACAGTTAAACCTCTATTCTATAATCTCATGACTTAGGAATACCTCTAAATTCTAACTTTGAATGTAATCAATTGTGCTTTGCTGTACATTCACTCCCGTATCTGCTTCACTATTGGGTAACCTATGAATTTGAACAGAAGACTTTTCATTTAAGAGGGATTTATTCACTATCTATACTCCTTAGTCACAAAGTTCAATGATTTAATTTATTATTAAATCACCAGAAATGATTGCCCCATAATCTACATGAGAATTAAAATTATTTCAAAAGTGAAGAAAACTAATAGTATTCATGATCCAATGATCACTAAGATGCCAGTAAACAAACTCACTGGACAAGATAAAATAATCTAGTTAAATTTCCTGTCAGGCATATGGGGATATTTTCAAATATAATAAAAACAGAGGACAGATCCACCTCTTCCAGTCTTTGGGGTTTTGTTTTTTTTTTGTTTTGTTTTTTGTTGTTGTTGTTTTGGTTTGTGTTTCTGTGCAACAGTCCTGACTGACCTGGAACTTGCTTTGAAGACCAGGATGGCTTTGAACTTAGAGATTCTCTTGCTTCTGCTTCCCAAGTGCTGGGACTTCTTCTGCCTGCTTTGTCTTTCTATGCCTGCCTTAAATACTTTCTTTGCTCAGTTAAGGCGTGGCCCCATCACTGGAACTCCTCTGTAAACTAAGATGACCTCAAACTCAGATTGGATTAAGGACCTAGGTCACCATTCCCAGGATATTCCCTGTGCTGGGATTAAAGGTGTGAGATACCACTGTCTGATCCTCCTAGACTGACTGTGGGTAGATCCCTCTGATATTTCTGACTGTTTTTATTATATTTGAAAATATTCCCACACAAGCTTTTGCTGGAACAAACTTAAAAACATCCAACATCTGTCCCAAATAGCTTTTCCAAAAGGAGAATTAGTATTTATATCAAGATATGCTTTTTTCCTTTTTAATAATTTTTTACAACTCAACTGCAGTTTTCCCTTCCTCTCCCCTTCCAGTCCCTACCCCCATTCTCTTGAGTTCCCCAACCCCACCCTTCCTCTATTCAGAAAAGGGAAGGGCTCTCCTGGATATCAACCAACCATGACACGGAAAGTTGCAGTAAGTCTAGGTACCTCCTCTCATATTAAGACTGGACAAGGCAACCCAGCATGAGGCAAAGGGTCCTCAAGGAAGGCAAAAGAGTCAGAGACAACCCATGCTCCCACTGTTAGGAGTCCCACATGAAGATCAAGTTATACAACTGTCACATATATGCAGAGTTCCCAGGTCAGTGCCATGCACTCCCCCTACCGTTGTTGGTTCAGTCTCTGTGAGCCTCTATTGGGGGTCGGTGGAGTGGAGATAGGAACAGGTCAGGGTCGGAGGAAGATGAAGAGAGATAGTACTGGGATAGACCTCTGAAACTGGGGGGCATTTCAGGACAAGCTAGAAACTTAGTACAATGGAAACATGCTTGAATATATGAGGGTGACTCTACCTGAAACTCCCAGCAATGAGGTATACAGGGAGTGAAGTGGCCATCTCCTATAACTATATAAGATTTCTCTTGGAGGGATTGAGATACCAAGTCAGCCACAAACCCTTTGGCCTCAGAGGCTGGATCGCTCAGAGACCTAGGATAGAACCAAATGTGACTGCACCCCCCACAAAAGTTAATGGAATGACATCTAATGATATTCTCATAGATTGGTGCCTAGCCTACTGTCATCAGAGAGACTTCATCCAGCAACTGATGGAAACAGACGCAGAGACCCACATGAGATAGGCATTAGACAGAGCTCAATGAATCTTGTTGAAGAGAGGGATGAGGGATCATATGTGTGCAGCCTGCAGATGGGGAGTGGGTGTCAAGGACATCACAAGAAAACTTACAGAACCAATTAACCTGGGCTCATAGGTTTCACAGACACGTTATTTTCATATTCACATTACAAACAATGCATCTAGTAGTGCAGTACAATGGATTTGTTGTAGAAATTCAGTCTGTATTCTGAGCCTACAGCACCAGACACTGTAGTGTAGACAATGCAGGGTGTGCTCTGAGCTGCAGTGCCAGACAGCACAGTGTAGACACTTCACAGGCTTCTGTGGGCCACAATTTCCTTAGAGCCTGAAGCCTTGACTCAGAAAAGTCACAGTTCTTCTTAGAGGGAGCCAAGACTATGTTCCTTTTATTAGCAGTTGGATCCAAAAATACTTGCATTCATAAACAGTGCTTATTCATACCCAAACTTATGTACTAGAAAAACAAGGCATATGTGTTATATTGCCCTATTAATTTTTCTTATCTGAGGAAACAGCAGATCATTGCAAAAGTACACCCAAGAAATACATATTTACAATTGAGAAAGTGGAACACTCATAGCTATTACCTTTGAAATTATTCTTTCAAGTAAATGCAATGATGTAACATTAAGGAACATAGCTATAAACATTTATATAGCTATGAACAGCATGGGGTGAATAACTGGATAATAAAAATGCACAAATTCAATTTGAAAAATATAATTACATGATAAGACCATGAATATCTACAATGGGTACAATAATAGATATTTATTTTACTGAAGTATTTGATGTAGTGTCTCATAAAATCTAATTTACAAAATTAACTTATACTGTCTATTCTAATGTACTGAGCATCGTCTGAGAAATCAGCCTTGATTGTATGTGAGAAGTAAGAATAAGAGCAAATGACAAAAGCTTAAATATGTAGCAAAAAACTATGTCTTGAAAAAAAATTCTAATCAAGAATCTCTCAAACTTTTTTTTTTAACTTTTGTTGATTTGTGAGGTGCAAGGTAAGCTAACTCATGCTGTTTAGACAGATCAAAGGATGTTCAGCACGTTTTCACTGTGGACACTTTCAGCAGACATTGAATAGATGATTAATAGAATCTCAGAGATACTGTACATCACAATTTATACTACCCAAAGAAGAACCAAGATTTAGTGACAAATTACTTGCTAAAAGCTCTAAACCCAACAAGACTCTCCTGATGCAATTGGGAGATAAAGCAGGCACTGAGTATTTGAGGTGGCTGCTAAAAATCACATCATGTGTTGGCTTTTCCATAACTATGAAAAATATCTGAGATGTTTAGCCTAGGAAGAGGAAATGTTGACTTTGGCTCAAGGATGAGCTAGCTGGTCCAGTCCATCTGTCTCATTGCACTGAGTTCATATTATGGCTGTGCATGCTGATGGGATGCTGATGTCCAAGAAATCTCACCTCTTAAAGCTACCATGGTTTCCTAATGACCGAATCTTTAACAAACAGGCATCTTGGAGATAATTCTCAAAGCACAGCATGCTCTATACTTTTTTTAGTATTTTTAAAACATTTACTTTTACTTTTAATTATGTGTTTGTGTCTGTGCTGGGGTCTGGTGTGAGTTCAGTTGCCTTCTAAGCCGTACAGGAGCATTGGATCCCTTGAATCTGGGTTACTGGTGATTGAGAGTTGACAGACATGGAATTTTGAAACTAAATTTGGGTCCTGTGCAAAAGTAGTACATGCTCTTAGCTGCTGAGCCATATCTCTAGCTCTCTATTGTGTTTTTAAAGTAAGCTACAGGAACTACTGTAAAGTAATAACAAAAATTAACAAATGGTAAGTAAGTGAGCAGTAACATAGCCACTAACTGTCATCAAGTATTATTGTGCCTTATTCATAGTTGTCTGTACTACAATTCTTTATGACTGACAACAGTACATTTGCCTCTAATAAGCAAATGGGTTTCATACTGCTTCAAATATGTAAGGTCTGTCTTTGATTGAAACATGGGTCTACAGTGCATGGCTGGTCATACAAACATTAAGAAACTCAGAAATTAGACAATAACATATTGGAGCTGGGTTGAAGTGGTGCACACCTTTAATCCCAGTACTTATGAGACAGAAAAAGGCAGATCTCTGAGTTTGAGGCCAGCCTAGTCTACAGAGCAAATTCCAGGACAGTCAGGGCTATAGAGAGAAATATTGTGAATAACATATTGCCAAAATTATAGCACTGTTCATTGCTGTCAACTGAAGGAACTACAACTAATTATACTTTGTTTCACTAGTAAAATAACTTGAATCATTTCTCTTCAGACCTACATAGTGATTCTCTCTGACGGGTACCAGCTATTGCTTCTACCTTTGTTTCCTGGGCATGTGCTCTTCATGATCAGAATACTGATAACTTAGGACTCATTTTTAATTCCTTGTCTCTCTAACACAATGTTCTGTGACTGATCATATTGCCGTGGTTTCTTAACTGTAAAATTTGACTAACGATTAATCCTTTTCCCTGTGTTAATTAGTGAAGGAAAGGTAAAGGTATAAAGACCTGCCATGTGTTTTGTTAGTGTAGCATCTTCAAAGCCATGTGAAGATTTATCATCAAGAGGATTTGTCACCAAAAGGGGGACACCAAGATTAAAAATTGACATGTTTCTAAATATCAGCCCTCACTTCTTTTCTATGTACATTTTAATAAAAAAGCTAAAATTTCTGATTCTTTTACTCTGATAAGTCTAAGCTCATGATGAAACATCATACACTAAATAAAGAGCAAACAATATTTAGAGAGATTACTTTATAAGGTCCTTTGCAGTTTAGGAGTGGATTAATAAATTATTCTATTGTCTCTTTGACCAAGGCAATACTCTGGATAGTGGCAGAGACAAAAGTAAGCATAGCGATGATCATACAGGGTGAGTACTAGATGAGGTGGCTTTTATCCCCGAAACTAGGTGTTCTTATCCAGGGCAAAATTTGGGTTTTCAACCACATAAGCAAAGGGTGACTATCTAAGAAGGTTCTGGTGAGGCAGACAGGCTTTGAAATGAGATTGAATGGGGCTGCTTTAGGAATCTGAGACTAGTCCTGATCATTTGCTCCAGAAGATGATTTCCTGTTGAGAAAAATGATAGAAAACACAGTTCTCTGGATATTTGAAGACTCTGGGGGAAAAATTCACAGCAAGTTTCTCTCTACCCCAAACCCAGACACTTCCCTGGATCTGTCCTCGGGCTGTGCCCCTAAGGAAGCAGGGAGCTAGTGTCCTTGATCTAAGGGCCTTAACTTCTTCAAGTGTATGGGATAGTGTGACAGATAAACATCAATGATGGTAAATGGGACAACAGAGATAATAAACATTTTAACATTTTTCTCTAAGAAGCTGATGTGTGATGGGATTTAGGTGTTAGTTGATAAGGTCAGAAGACACTTATCTAGAGTCTTGGGCTCTTAAAGGAGGAGTGGCCAGCCGCATTCAAGAGGGGCTGCTGAGATCTTGGGGGCCCTATTTTGTTCCTGCCTGTTAAAGAAACTAATTCGACATCCATCGTCCACCGCGTAGATAATCCGATCTCTCAAGTGCCTATATAAGCTGTTACCTGTATCATGAGTGTTAATTTATAATCCAATAAATATTAATCTTAAATTAATATAATTTTTAAAAAAATTTACGCCTTCATCTGGCGCCCCACACTGGGCACCATCTGTTATAATATGGTTTTTGGCCTGGGGCAACTAGAGGTCTAGATTTATAGAGTTGTAGTTTTAGACTTCTTAGTCATTTGTTGTTGCTTAGGGCTCTAATATGTTTTAGATAGATAAAATGAAATGAGAACAAAATAGCGATTTTGTGGTTATAAAACAGTTTAGAAGTAACTTATTATTCATTTATATCCTTATATATGAGATAAATATGGTGTAGAGCAGCTAAATTATTGGGCTGAGATAAATAGTAGTAACCAAAGCTAAGAGGAGGATTCATTGTCTTGACTCCTGCCTATATGCTAACAAGACAGCTTACCTCTCATTAAGTGGCCAATGGTGGAGCCATATGATACATAACATGTATTATTTGATTAATGTACATTCATGAGCAACTTTATGATGGGGATATATTCTGAGAAATGAGTCATGGGGTTACTGTATCACTGGGTCACTATCAAGGATTATGTTCACACAGACTGAGATCAACGTGCCTTCACTCACTAAGTAATAAAATCTTACTCAAGCACAACTATGCTGTGGTCTTCCATGCTCCAAAACCTTTGTATTATATTATTGAATTCATGCCTCTGCTTCACATATTAAGCCTCTTAAAAAATGTTTCCAGCCATGAAGATGCCAGAAAAATTGGTAAAACACCTTTTTTTCTAAAAGAATTCAAGCTGAACTAGGTAAGGCTGTAAAGGAGCTTATGGGTATAATGCTGAAATGTGAAGCTTCTTATGTTCCCATTTCTTTGTACTATGGCTAGCCACTCCAGTGATAACCTTTCCAGAGACAGCGCTCTTTGCCAGTAACAATGAGCAAGGCTTGTCTGTGATGAGAGAAGAGCTATGAAGACCAAGCCTTCAAGGGAGGATGGACTGATGCTCCTTTGTCTCTTCCTGAAGCTTTTTTTTCATGGTCCTGCCCAACGTTTATTTAACACTCTAAAAGGAGAAAACAAGAGCAGAGCCAAGCATTCACAAGGTGATCGGTCCTGTGAATAGTCTCAAAACTTGCAACTTTGGTCTCAGTAAATAGAATCTATTATTTTTGTTTCCTGATGTTCTATGTCATAGTGAGGCGGACCTCATAGTCAAACACAAAGCCTTCCATAGCCAACAGCATCCAAGTACTTTGTGGATGGATTCTCATCTACTTTGGATCACAAAGAGGTTCTAAATAAAGCTCAGTACTGTGGTAACTTCCTCTGTAGAGCCAGACATGCTTTGCATGTGCTGAACACATAAGTCTCTCAGGGAGTCTGGGATGGAAGAAATTATTCTTCAGCTCTTACTCACAATCGTCTGGGAAGCAGGAAAAGTCAGCAGAGGTCTGAAAGATAATGCTTTCTAAGACTCCCTAACTGGAGCAATCAATTACAGCTATCCTTTAGTATGAACCAGGGATTCATTTCAGGCCCCTGGTGGATACCCACATCTACAGATGTTCAAGGCCCTTACATAAATCAATGAACTATTTGCATAAAATTTATACACATTCTCTCAAGAACTTCACAGATTACTGTATATCCAGTGCATATGTATAAACAGCTTGTGAATAATTGTTTACTCTGTTGTTCCAGAAATAATAAACAACAGAACAATAACAAAAGCACAAGTTTTCAGGACAGACGCAATGTTTTTAAATATTTTTTCTGCCAAAGCCTGATTGGCTGTACACATACAAGCATATAAGACAGAGATGTAGAGAGGCAACATCATTTCAAACAGACCTGATACTAACCAATGGGCCAAATCATAGTATGTTCAGAGTTCCATAAAAAGGAAGCATCCTTATATATTATGTTTTCTTTGTAAATTTAGCAAAACTTCACTCAAGTAGAAATTTCAGATGTTACTCAGTAGCTATGAAGTATCCAGCTGGAGATTTACATAGGGTTTGCATGTATCGCTCTACTTATATCTGTGTATGTAGTGAGTGGTGTTTGGGAATCTAAGATTCAGACCTACCAGCATGTGATGTGGATTAATTATCCTCTGCATAGTATTCATTATTTTTCCTCAGTTTTTTGTATTACATGCCCTATTTTTGAGGCACGCATAAATGAACATGCTAGAATATATACTCATTCATCCCACAGAGATTTAGCCTTACTTAAAGGTCTGTAATCAAGTAAGATTTTAAAAGTCAAGCTACATTAAAAATGATATTGAGAGAAAATAGTATATATGTAGAGTTGGAGGGTAAATCCACAAGGTCTAGACCAAAGGCAGGATGTTAGCACTGCAAGATTCGAAGCAGTTTGAGTGACAACAAATAGATAATGGAAGCAGCAGGTATAGAAGCGTCATTGGGTACTCAGAAAAGCAGATGCATTTCTGAAGTGAGAAGCCCTAGATTTGGTAGTAGACTTTTATATTAAATGTGGGAATGAATTATAGTTCCGTTAACTGTATATTGAAAGGCTACTCATATTCCAACAAAAGATTCAAGTTACATGAACATACAGCATCATCCAGGGACTCCTTAATTCAATTTCGTTTAGCTTCACTGAAGATAATTCCTTGACAACTGATTTCTTTTTAAATTTGGCAGGTGTCTAAGGGAGCCTTGTGTCCTGAAGTACATCCAACATCCTCCCTAAGCCCTCAGGACTCTCTTCCCTGTTGACTATCCCCATCTGACAACAATACTTTCTCAAGAAGGTTTATTATAAGGACAAAGGGACAAGATAAAGACTCAAGCAGGGTGTATCAGAAAGGCTGCAAAACTACCTCACAACATGCTGCTCTCCTTTCGGGAGTGACTTCATTGTGCATTGCCCAAGGCTCCCAGATCTGTGCATATTGGGACATGTGACCTCCATTCATCCTCTGCTAACCATGTGCTGCAAACACAGATACCTCCCTCTGTCACTTGGGCAGGAGGGGTTGTGAATATTTGTGGCAGTCACAATTCCATGTCTGTCATTGTTGCTCAACTGCTGAAATCCAGGAAACAAATCATTGCAAATCTGGCCTTCACTATGGTGGACAACCGTTTTCTTGTCTTGTTTAATAAAATGTGGTTCCTTCATATGAAAGTGAACAGAGTTAAAACACTGCCTGTTTTATGGGGCAGTGGTTTCGGGATCCCTGAAATGGGATATAAACTGAACAACAGAACAGTTTGAGACATGTTTATACTACTTCCTTCCTTGGATTTCAAAATGAATGTGTTAATCCATGCTAATCTGCTTCAATCTTTGAAAACAATTACATTTATATTACAATCCACCTGGCACTTTGACTAGTATTATGAGTATGCTCCATTGCTTACATATTTTTACTTTATTCTACCTGCAGGCAAAGGAAAAGCAAATAAAAAGATAATAATAGTGAATTTGATTAAAGTCGCTCAATGGTATATGCAACAGTTTCAGATAGATCAAGTTCAATGTCTGATTTTTAATCAGATTTAGTAAATTATCCTTTTAAAAGATTAAAAAAAAACTCTGAGTGTTACAATGTACAATTGCTTTCAACAGCTCTCTGCAAAGTAGAACTTATTTTAATAAGAAAGTTTCCAAGTTAAACAAAAGTTGGTCTTCTGCTATATGATGACTCTATGTGTACTCCCCAATATTTAGCTTTAACATTTGTGCTCTCACACTTGGAGAAGCAATGACCTCATAGGTGTCATTTATGACTATGTTCTGCATCTTTACACCTTTCATTCATTTTTTTTAGTTCTGCTGAGAGCCCAACTATGCTGAAATATCTCATGAAAAATGAATTTTATCAACTCTTTAGATTATAGTGCTTATCTAGGGGTCATTTCACTTTCCTAGGTCCTGAAGCAACACACAAAAAGAATGATCAAGATCATCCTTAAGGCTGATTTGGATTCTGCACAATTCATCCACTATTGCATCTACTATGTTTCAGACACTGTAATAGGTCTTTTCAGTTCATCATGAAGCAAAACACAGGTCTTTTCATAGAGTTTATTCTAGTAGGACTAAGATAACAAATACTCTAAAGGGGATTAAAGAATTAATATCTACTGTTTGGATGAGATCTGTGTTGGTGAAATAAACAGTGAACCAGGGTATAGGGATCAAGAGAGGATAGTTTGCAATTTAAAGTAGGTAGGAGCATAGGCTGTTAGGAAATCATGTGTGTTGTACTTTTTTCAGGGGACACTCAAAGATGTTCTTACCTTTACCTCTATATTTTAAAAAAATAAATAAAAGGTCCTAATTTTCAATTTTCTACAAGAAGTTGAAAATGCACGAGGAGATGATATCTGAGAAAGGGTAGGAATGATGACCAGCATAAGGCAAGGATGTGTGAAGGACCATCACGTCCAACCTGAAAGATGCTAGGATGTTCTTTGCCATTGGAGGTAGGAAAGAAGGTTGTGCTATGTGTATACTCTCACAGCTCAGAAATTAATACTGCATGTCCAATGTTAGGTCCTGAGAATGGAACCTTTGCAAATGGATTACTGCTCTGATAAAAAGACACCTCAAAAAAACAAACAAACAAACAAAAAACAAAAAACTTGTTCCTACTTCTGCCTCTACAAATAAATCTACCAGTGCCCTTATCAGATCTCTATCCCCAGAACCTTGAGAAACTAATTTCTCATGTTTATAAGTCACCCCAGAATGGTACTTTTGCAATGATAGCTAAAGACACTAAGAAAGAAATGGACAAACTGAGAGGGCCAGGCAAATGTTATGACAGCCTGCTTTAATAACTCGGTTAAGAACTAGTCTTAGTTCCTGTCTCTAGAAACTAAACAGACAGTTTCTGAGGATGCCGGGAATAAAGGACAATGAATCTTCAATGTCCCTACAACAGGGACAAGGGAGACAGGACTCACCAAGCCTGGGCCACTGAGCCAGCTCACACAATAGAAAGCTCAAGATAATGACCAAACAAGGACAGAGCTTGGGACTTGTCCAGGCCTGTGCCCAAATAGAAAATCTGTAGCTTCAACCAGCCCCTGACTAGTCATAGCCAGTAAGAATGTACTATGATTGCCACTCACATAAGCCAATCATATTTGAGATGAACTAACTGCCTAGGAGCTCCTCTTAGCTAAGTTAGAAAGGATCCTTGGAGCTTCTCTTTAGCTGCCATTTTGATTTGTATAGGATGGTCGGCCCCAGCATGTGGGAATAATAAATGCTCTTGGTGATTGCTGCTGGTGGTCCCTAACAGAAACCTAGATGCATACCCATTCTTGAGTTTGTATTTATTCTCCCACTCAACACCCTTTCTCTGTTCCACATTTGTACCTATGGATTGGCTGTGAGTATAAAAGCAGCACATTAGGAGCTCATGGAAGAGAGAGTGGTGAGAAGTAGGAGAGGGGTAATTGTTGTAAAAGAAAGGGAGCTTAAGGGGAAAACGAATTTCCTTCCATACAGGCACTGTGAGGCAGAATAAATATGGAAACAACATGTGTTAATCCCAAACCAGAAATTATTATTTTACCTAAACATCAGTAACTGATTCCTGGATGGGGGTTTGGGATGTTTGTGTGTGAGTATTTTCTGGATTCCAGTCTGTTTGTGTGAGTAAATGAACAGCACATCAGTATCTAATCCTAGGCTTAGCCTTCAAAATTAACCCGAACAAGAGACTTTTGCCTTCTTAAAAAATAAATAAATAAATAAAAAATAAACGAAGCTGTAAACAAAATGTAAAGCTCTTTGTTATTGTTGTTTACTTTTAAAATCTTAATCAAGGAATTTCTAAGGTTGAGCCAAGAATTCTGGTTAAAACTTGTGCTTAAAATTCTAAAGATATTTAGACCATAAACTCTGGATAGTAATAACATTGTGGTGACAGAATGCTGAGTAAGTTGTTCTAACTTATCTAGACTCTTAACTCCTGGGTGTATGGCTTCGCTTCCAGTTCCTACTCCAAAGTTCCACAGTAAAACGTGGAAACTGATCACTCGATAGCAATGGCTCATATCATCATCATTATCCTTTTCATCTGTCACTCCTGTCATTGCCTCAGAGATCGTCAGTCACCTTAATTATTTGTATTGAGAACTTTGGGTATACGTAGAGTCTCTATTTTCTTCTTTATATCATCATGTCCTGTTGGCTCTGGTCCTTAGGCAGGGCAGGGACCAGTGTTCTAGTGCTTTTACTTCATTGTATTAAATATATATTTGGGAATATGAATGTTGCCTGTTTCCGGGTAGGGCTGGCCAGTTCTGTGTGAGAATATTATTCTATGTATCTAGAGTCAGTCATTCAGTGTCTCCTGAGGACACAAGGAAAATTATTCCAAGCTTCTAGCAATTGGGTGTGTGATGTGTATATTCTTACTTGCATATGAGTGGTATGTTACATACTGACAAAGCCTGGCATTGACTGAAACCATCTAGAAGATATTTCATAACCCCCCAAATGCATAGTTCCCTGGGAACAACAAAATACCCTAAAAATTGTTTAACTGTTAAATTAGCTTTGGTAAATTCAAGAACACCAAGGCTGATCTGTGAATGAATGAAGGCACAAAGGAATCTTTGCCAGCAGACACAGTTGAAAGTTAAACATTGGTAGGTGCCAGCTTGGGTCCCTCTATTGAACCATCAGGAAGGTAACAAATCAGCAAGATTTCCTGATTTCCTTACTTGAAATATTAATATCTCCAACAGTGTAATAAATACACAGGACAGTTGAATACTGCTGTTCACTTTTTTAAATGAATTACATGAAATTTGGAAGATATCCTGAGTATTTGGTTCTTGCTTCACTGCAAAGTGAAAGCTTTATGAAATAGTCATCTAAAGTATTTTTCTCCTACTTAAAGACTAGTGTAACTCTAGCTAAGACTTGCTTTGAGTTGATGATATGAATTTGATTGAATTTACAGGATTTAGAGATAATTATCAAACTCTCTGAGGGTGTATTCCAGTTACTAAGCAAAGTTATAAAATTAATGTATTCTCAGACTGGATCTATGGTGCATGGGAATAAAGCCTGCTTCCTTTTAAAATCTATACAACTTAATGATCTTCTGCCTTTTCTCAGCTGTCCCGTCTAATTACCTCTGGTCTTTCTGTAATCAAGACCATGTGTGCACATAGACACACTTGGTTTCTGTCAATTCTCTTTCATCTACTTAGTCTGCTGCTTTTGAAGGTCACACCTTCAAACACTCAAAGAACCAGCCTGGCACAACACACATGAAAATCGGCTTAATTATGTGACATACTTCACATGGGCAGTTGCTAATGCATGCATTTCTCTTTTGGAGTTTACTACTTGCTCTCCATTTCCCAGTGGCATAAAACAATAAAATGTGACACTTTCCTTCATTAAAATTAATCTGTGATTTTATGCTACTTAACATTTCATACAAACTCACGAGACAGATAAAAACAATTCTAATTAGAACTACAATGGGCAATATGGAGTTATGCCAATATCAAGAGAATATATTAGTGATTATGGACATTGAACAATTACTTTCTAATAAAATAAAAAAAAAATATCCTGAGTGTTTTTGCTTTCTGATAACAACGAATTTGGATAACTGTCTTTTAAAATGTACATACTCAGAAACCAGATTTTTAAAGAGAAAAGTGAGTAGAAGAGAGACTACTTAGGAAGAAGGAGGAATCAGTGGGGTTTGGAAAGAGAAGGAAATAAAGCTGGTACAAGGAGAACGAGCATAAAAAGTACTTAATATACATGTGTGTGAAGTAACACTTAATTAGCATAGAGCATTAAAAACTTAAAGGCAAAGTGAACAAATGTTTTGTTCCATGTATGTGAGCATGTTCATGTGTGTGAGAGTATTGTGTGAGAGTCTATCTGCATGTGTGGCCATGCCTGTGGAGTCTGAAGGCTGATATCAATTGCCTTCCACTATTACTTTACTTATGGAGGCAGTCTCTCTGAGCCTGGAGCTCACCAACTGAGGTAGTTAGTCTAGCTTTGCCTCTTGCCTTGTCTCTTCCCTCTGAATTCTGGAGCTACATGTAGGCCTCCATATCTATCTGGCATTTACATGAGTACCAGGGAGGGACCAGAACTCTAGCCAATCCTTGTATGTCAAGCACTTTAACCACTGAGCCATCTCCCTAGTCTTGTGAATAGAATTTAAAAAATTCTTATACAACCAATTATTTACTTTGCTATAACAAATTGTATTATGATGTAAATGTATGAGATTCCATTAAAAAGTGCATTCTTAGTATTTGGTGAGAAGACCTTAGCATTTTTCTCCTATTACTGAAAGTTCAGTTAACATTAATGACCTTTCTGAGAATAGACTGATGGTCTCTCTCAGTTATATCTTATCAATAATAAAGGCTTTGGAAGAAAATATGAAGTTGCTGACTTAGAAAACGTTTTATGCTTTAACTATGTGGACACTCGAATTGGATTTATGTGTTAGGGGAGAAATTATCATTATGCTAATGGTTTTCCAATATTGATCATTAGAACATCTATTGAATTTTTCTCTAATTAAATATACATATATTTCTCTTGAGAATAATTGTAATGACTATAGGAGATCTGTTTATCTTAATAAGATTACATCTTTAAAATTTGCTATGCTTCTTCCGGATTCTCAGACTCTGACTTCATTCCCCAGCTCTCCATCCTTCAGGAATCCTTGGAGACTTAGCAGGAAGGACAAACTATCACTTTCAGGGACCAGTGAGTAAAAGAAACATGATTATTCATTAACGTATTTTCAAAGTGACATTCTGCAAGTGCACTGAATTTGCTTGCATAATTTCTTAACTATATGATCATTTTTTATTAACCCTTGAATAACTGACTGATGTGTGCCTAAGAATGTATGTTCATCCAAATATCTTTAAGAAAATAGATTACTCTTAAACTCCCCAAGGTCAGGCCATGTGATAAGCACCTGGTCCAGGCTTTGTGATCCTTCAATGGATGCAGTGGACATAATGTTACTCTAACAGAAGTGTGTTAAGCTATTTCTCTTTCCTTTGCTATCTGCCAGTTGAGGCTGTAGAATTAATATAGTAAATATTGCCAGTCAAATGAATGGAGAGTGAATGTGAGGAGTCCTTGGACACTTGTTTGGTAGAGACAATGGGGAAACTTACTTGCAAGCAATTCATTAAGATCTGCAGTAGCATTAAGCACAAGGCTGAATCAGGAGCATAACAAAGGGCAGCAGCTGTGGGATTTGGAAAGATGAGAGCATCCTTTGAATGTGCAGAGACAATGCTGCTGGATGGTGGCTCTACACCAAATGTGCTCAGTAAACTGAGGGACTTCATCTCCCCTACCTGGATACCTACATTATGTCTGCATATCGAGGATAAGCACTAAGTTTATAGTTTTAACAGAGATGATGCACAGGATGTAAATCTTATGGCTTTGAAGATCTTCAGTAACATCAGTTAACTTGCACTGTGTACAGATATCTGCTACTCTGTCCTTTACAAATTTAAGGCCAGGGAGCTTTGCCCTCTTAATCATCCTGTATAATTTTATACCAGTGGGACTTGTAAGCATCATTTTTTTTTTCTTTTAAATGTCCTATATCAGAAGTCAGACCTTAGAGACTGAGAAGGCAGCAACATGAAGAAGTGTCAGAGACGAGATTTTCCTTAAGGTATTCAAAGAAGGGGTTATGGGGAGCAAGGAAGGACATGGCTCCAAAAATCCAGAAATGGTTAGGAGAATGAAAGGGCAAGAGCAAAGAACCGGCTCCAGAACTCAGCATGGAAGATGGACAATCACAGACCTGGAAAACAGAAGGCACCAAACCAGCCTCTGGCCTTCCTCTTCTAACTGATGAGGAGGCCAAGAAAATGTGTACCGACAAAACTGTAGGCTACTGATTTAGGGCTGTGGTGAGAAGATGCCAGGCACTGAGGTAGGCTCAACTTCTCCTTCTACAGTTCTGGACAAGATCTCTAACAGAGACTTACTATCAGATTTGAGACTGTCCAGGGCACATGACGCAGACACAAACTCGTTTTTGTAGTCGTTTAGTTTTCCTAAAGATAGAGCTCCTATCTTTTAGAAACTTTTCAAAGGGACCTATGATTCTAAACTAGTGAAATATACTTTTTGGAGTTTATTAGACAAAGAGTAAAATGTGAACTTTTGAAATATTATCCAAGTGCACAACACAAAATAGTCATTGCTAGCAATCTAAATGACAACTCCAGGGTACACTTTAATTTGGATTGATTTCTGGCACACTCACATATACTCAGAAAGTTACAAATTTATTTTCAAATCACAAACCTTGTTTCAGAATCAGGTCAAAAGACCATAGTGAAGAGATAAAAACCATATTGCATCTCCACCTGATTCGAATGAAAATTTGTGCCTGTTCTAATGTTCTGAGAAAGGCTGCCTGTCTTTTACAATGACCGTGAGTTTTGTTCTTTCTTCTCCTGTGAGATTGCCTTTCCTCTCCTTTCCTTACTAATGAGGGGAGTTCTCAATACCATCCTCATCACTTTTCTGGAGTTGAAACTTACACATTTAAAGCACAACTCTTTGTGCTCCACTCTTAATTAAAAGATACTGTATGTCAGTCAAGAAAACTTTGTCCTATTCAATGGCCTCCCAACATGTCTAGGGTAGATACCCAGTTCTTCATGGTACCCTTTCAGGAGGCAAACCTTGAATCCAAAGACTAAGCAGTCTGTAGTAGATATTAACATTGTAAAAATAATTTATGTTTTATGTTTGGAGTGTGAAATGAATTTTGTAGTGTATGTGAGTGTATGTACATATACATGAGTGTGTCTGCATGGTGTATTTGTATGCATGTAGACATAGTCATCTAGCCTTGGGGACCATCACTTCAATGAAGTCCTCTGAAACAGTATGGACAGGAAGTACTTCCTTTAACGTCAAAATCACTTCTCTGTGATTGACATTGACAGATTGATAAAAGACATTCAGCGAATTTCCCAGAGGTCTTTTGACCACATGGTAAACACATTCTTATAAAGTAGAAATAAACAGTAGCATAATTGATTCTGTGAGCCACATGGAGTAGATAAACTCTTCTGAACTCTGGTATCTGAAAGGCAGTTTAGAAGGTCAGTAAGATGGTCATTGAGGTTTCAAATAAAAGGAAAGGACAACCCTGGGGCTCTAGGGATGCTGGAGGATGGCTGCCAAGAGTGTCAAAAGGCAGGATCATTTGAATCAGTGGTTATCAAGTGTGGTTTCTATCAGCAGCATCAGCACCATTGAGGAGTTGTTAGAAAAGCTGAATTCCCATAACAGAGCTACTGGATTACAAGCCCATGGGATGTGGCCCAGCCCTCTGTGGTTTAACAAGCTGTCTACTTGATTCCACAGATCTAAGAGAACTGGCCACCCAGCTTCACCTTCAGCTTTGCTGATGATACTGAGGTTTCTGAGCAGCTGCCCACCTGTCATGAAAGTGGTCCTGTACCAAGTCATGTGACCTGACAACAGAACCAACAGGGTAGTATCTGGGCTTAGGTGTTGAGGGAGGGGAGGTCCTTTTTAGAGCAAAGGTTATCAGGATTTATTACCCTTCTCTTTCTTTGGTCACAGAACCTGAGCCTCTCTTATCTAAAGTCAGAATGGTAGCTACTGAACATAGAGATGTGTGAGGCTATACAATCTTGTGTGAGGCTTTACAATCTTTACCTTCACCTTTAGTGGGGTGTTCATGCCCCTCTATTTTATCACTAACTTCATGAACTACAATAGTTTTGCAAACCATAGGAGGCTATTTGTAATTATGTTGGGATGAGAAGGATTGCTTCAGGTTAACTGCACATAGGGTCAGATTTAAACAGTGTTTCTGGCTAATATTTTATTATTATTATTCACAATCCTTTGAAGGTTTAATGAGAAACACCTAAAAGGATGATGTTGAAAATTTAAAATAAAATTGACAACCAGTACCTCTGAGCTTATTTTTTTGATAAAATATGTTTGCAATTTGGGCAAACATGAAGACCTGAAACCCTGTGAAAAGCTGATTACTGATAAGTGCATTTGTATTCATAGAGTGTGAGCAGTGGAGACAGGAGGATTTCTGGGACTTTCTGGTATTAGCTTCCACCCAGTTTTAGAGAGAAGACCTGCCTAAGAGAACAAGACAGCTATGGAACATGTTACCTTACATCCTCCTCTGACCTCCACAGAAGTGTGCATGGGCTTACACACAACACACATGTGAATAGACTACATAGATATCCACACACACATATGCAGACACAAAACTATTATTCGTGGATGGTGACTAGAGTTCCTATTGCATTTTAGAAGCACAGTTACTTCTCTGATCCATAGACTTCAGTTATGTATCCAAATTGCCCTTGGAATTTAAATAAAACTACCCCCGATCCATTTGAATTCCATTTCTGTAGCTGGGATTGAAAAGTGCTGCTGTCATCACATCTGCCCTGAAAGTTGTTCCAGAGCTTAGCTATATTGAGCAGCAAAATCACTGTGTTTCTGTGGGTCCCAAAACTTCCATTGTTAAGACGCAGTGATTCTGTCAATGGTCCATGACAGTCATTCTCTTCAGAAATGAACTCACTGATCTCAAGTTCCCCTAAAACCATTTCTGACGTGCTCATTTGGTAGCAGCTTAGTGCTGAGCGAACGATGATACCGCAGCTATCTGGTGGACGCATGCGTAGATTGCTACTTTAGGGAGAAGAGGGTAGGGGAAGAAGAAGGATGGGCTCCCACCTGCAGCATCCTCAAGACTCCCTTCTCAGTGGCCAGGGACCAAACCGTCCTGAGGAAGGAGCTTTACAGAGGATCAATAACAATTGAGCTTTAGATTCCAGCTCTGTTGCGATTAAAACCCACAGAATTAATTGCCTGGCTCAAACAAAGACTTAAGAGAACGAGAATTCTATCTGGAAGAGGCCACCCTGATGATGGTTATGTTAATTAGGGTCTGGTCTCCAAGTATAACACAATATCATTAGAAATAATTTTGTTGCCCTCCCTGCCCCCCAGTCATATTAGGTTCTAGTCTGGGTCTTTGGGTTATCCAGCCACGAGTGTCAGGTATGGGCTCCCTCGTGCGGCATGAGTCTCAAGTTGGACCAGTCATCGATTGCTACTTCCACAAGTTCTGCGCCACCTTTACTCCAGCATAACTTTCAGACAGGACACTTTGTAGATATGATGTGGGAATGTCTTTCTGTATGCTGTGAATATCAATCTTTAAATAAAGGAACTGTTTTGGCCCATGACACTCAACAAAGAAAAAGTAGGAGGGGAAATCAGAGCATATGCAGCAGAAGGGCAGAGTCAGAGACAGATCTACCCAGCCGCCAAAGAAGAAACATGTAAGGAACACAGGTGAACTCAGGTCCACGTGGCAGATAAATTAATGGAAATGGGTTAAGATGAAAGAACTAGGTAGCAATGTCCCTGAGCCATAGGCCAAAAAGCATGAATTTAATATAAGTGTTTGAATCATTTTGGGGGCCTAAGCAGCGCTAGGCAGCTAAGCAGTCTGGATCTGCAGGTCTGTGGGTTTGGACCTCTGGCTGCCCGGGGCCAAGAAACCCTATTGCGACCTAGACAGGAGGTTTTGTGGCCGGGTTGGTGTCCCAGTCTCTCTAGTGGAGGCCCTGTCTGCTGACAGAGGATGGTTCAGTCACATTTGTAGACTGCAGGGAGTCTCCATTGCACTAGGTTTCTACTTTACTCCCCCCCCCCCACCCCAGTCATCTCTCCCAGTGCTCTCTTCCTCCACTTCCCCAACCTGATCCCTCGTGCTCCCATCCCAGGTAATCTAATTGTAGTTAGTAGTTTTCCAATCTTGCATCATAAATCCTGAATGTCAGCACCATAAGCACATCGTCATCAACTGCACAACACAGCCTCAGAGGTGGTTTATAACCTGACCCTTACCATTCCCTTAATAATCATTCCTTTTTGTGCTTTCTCCACTCCCCCCATCTGCCATCTTACCACTGTGTGCTCTAAGACTTAGTGAGACCATGCTGCTTTCATTCATTCATTCATTCATTCATTCATTCATTCATTCATTCATTCATTCATTTATAATAACGTCTTTTTTTGTCCATGCATCCCCCTGCTCCTGGCTCAGCCATTAAAGGCTAGGCTCACAACCAAAAATATAAGAGACCATTTTTCTAAGCAGGCCAAATGTCTTCACTGCACCATCACTTGGCCCTTCTGCTTGCTGCAGAAGACAGCTGGCATGGTCTGATTCTCTAATCAATCTCCTACTACCTTGTAGGGTTCAGTTCAAATATCACCAATGAAAGCTCTTTGATTTTTAATTAATCTAGGTAATATTTACCTCCTGCACCTGTTTGTACCTCAGCATTTTCAACTCACAGAGCTGGACTTTATGATAATATGATTCAACAACTAACAATCTATACATCATTTTCCCGACCAAACTGGAAGCTTTGTGTTCAGAGATCCGGCCTTAATCTAGGATTAGTCCACATGTGTGTGTGTGGTGGACCTCTGGGTTTGAAGTATTTTATGTATTTATTGAATATTATTGGATCAAAAAAACTTTCATATAATTAATGGTATCAATCCTCATTTTCTCAGTATATATTTCATAAGAAATAAATAATTTAAAATCTAAAAAGTTAGCTGAAAACTTGTTTATACAATTTGAAATACTATAGACCCCAGTGGAGCAGGTATCAATGGTGAGATAGCCCCTACCTGAGGCTGTCTGAATATGGGATGGGTTGACATCTATACAACAGTATGCTCTTTCTCTTTTTTAAAAGAACAAATTTATCTTCTAAATGAGAACCTAGTGGTTTCATACAATCTGTGAATTCTGCTGTTAAGGGCAGCTTCAAACTATTCCTTTAATATGCTATTATTCTTAGGGTACAGACCGTGAACATATTCAGCTATATGGTATTTGTCAAACAAATATTTTCTTCTGTAAAGCACTCCTATCTTGAGAAACATAAACGAATCCACGTGGTTTCCAAAATGAAAATCCCCAAACCAAAAACAGTGTGTGCCTAAAGTGTACATGAATGCAGAGGGATATGAGATTCTAAGACAGGTATAAATTACACATTACAGTTATCTTCTAGAGTGCTGAAACACCCTCATGCTTCAAATGGGACTTGGGGTTGTTTTCTTAAGATATGAGCACAGTGAATTTGCTGAGGGCCAGTGATGGATAGGTTTAAAGAATCATGTTGTGTTAAAATCACAATGCATTTACACACTTGACACTTCAATCTTATTAGTCCACAGAAAAACATGGAGGTTTCAGCCATCCTATTTATCAAGGCTAAGCAGTTTATTGAAACCTTCTAATTATTAAGGCAGAGCTATCAATCTAGTAATATTCTATTATCTAGCTCCATGTCTTTGAAAAAAGTTTGAGAGAAATTTTGCCTTCATTGAGAGTATATAATGCCAACTTTGGTCAAGGTTGGTATTATTTGAAGTAAATATTGTTGGTTTCTATCAGTGAGGACAATGCTACGTTTATGTTTGGTGTGTATTTCTGGTTGGGATGGGCATTACATTTGCTTGGTTTAGCTAGGATAGATTTATGAAACTACCAGATAGGTTATGGATACTTCTGCTGCTAACTCTATTAGATGATTCTTACTGAATAATACCATAGTAACTCCTGTGGCAGAGGGACTTAAGAATGATCATAGCACTGGGATAGTGTGTTAATTTGTCAGGAAGCCTATTTCTCCCTTTCAAGAAAGTGTCTGGCAGAGTGCCTGAATCCTTCCCAGCTTGTTCCCTCAAGCAGATGAGGAGGCAGAGAAACCATGTTGCAGCAATATGTACACTATGGACAGCATTTACTAAGGCCTTTGGGAGGAGATGAAGAAAGCTCAGGAGCAAAGTCTTCTTTGTAGACAGTAGTGGGCAGAAAGAGATAAGAGTACCAGGAATACAGAGGCCACATTAGTCCAAACAAACAGAGAAAAAGTGACTGAACCACTGCAAAGTAGTAAAAATAGTATGGTGTCCAGTATTGGAAACAGATGGAATGGAGGCCATAGAACCTCTGCGTCATCATCTGTATAGTTTCTCCCTTCTCCCCATGACTGACAACTTTTTAATGTGAAGTCTTCCTTTGGAGATAGACCTAGTTGACATTATTTACTTTGTTTCCTAGGAAATCCTGGGTTTCTGAAGGAAACATCACTCTGCATTTCCTTGCGCAGAGGTAATGACTATTAAAGATTTATTAAATTAATGAATTTCTTTAGAAACTTGGAGGTAGTAGTTATGGCAGTGAATGCCTATAATCACAGCACTCAGAAGGCCGCTGACTCAAGTTCAAAGCCTGTCTTGGTTACATGGCAAAGACAATTTTAAAAAATATAAAACCAGGAAGCAAACCTCCTACACAAAAAACACACACACACCCCAAGCTGCTGGATAAATATCCTTAGGTGAGAAAGCTAATGACTAGCCACTCATCTTAAATTTATTTCCTTTTCCTTTTGCTCACAAGCCAGGCTTTTGTTAGGTTACCCAACACCAACTTCATTTATCCTGGTTTCTATTTTCTGTGCTTCTAGTACTCTGTACAAATCAATGCCATTTCTTAATCAGCCTCTTATCTTTGACATGCCATTTCATTCTCATAGCTCTTTCCAAGAATTCAAAAATACACCAATAAACTTCATTTTGCATACAGCACTCTCTGTTCTTCCTGTAACAGGCTTTTGTATTTCTGAGCCAAAAGAGAAAAATGATGTTATATTCTTTCTTTCCAGTCATTAGGAACTTCCATGTCATCACCTCAGCTCCGCATCCAATTCTTGTGTTCTATGAACCTCATATGGCCTTTTATCTACCATGACTCTAACCAAATAATCTTCAACATTTCTTCTTGTATAGTTTTTAGTTATCATGTATAAATAAATTTTGTTTAAAATGATAACTTTTCAAGAAATAATATCTAAAATACTTTGTAGTAGGAGGTTTCTGGCCCAGACTTTCGGGTCTATCCTCAAGGTTTAGGCCTACAGACCCACAAACCCACAGAGACACACAGATGCTTTCATTAATTTGAGGCTGATCGGCCTAAGCCTCAGGCATATAACTTGCTAGCTCTCTACCCTTCATCTAACCCATGTCTCTTGTTCTGTTCAGCCATGGGGCTCAGTACCTTTTCTTAGAGCAGCATAGTTGTCCTCTGCTTCTTCCGGCTTCTCTCTGGCATTCTGCTCTGTGTTTCCTGTTTTCAGAGTTTTTAGTCTGGTAGCCCCACCCACACTTCCTGCCTGCCTTTGGCCCATCAGCGCTCTTTATTAAACCAGTGGGTGGGACAATTATTTACCATGAAACAACACAATACCCCTACAATACTTCTTTAAAAGTATTACTTTGATGTGGGAATGTCTTTCTCTATGTTGTGAATAAAAGACTGTTTCGGCCCATGATGGCACCATAGGAAAAGTAGGCAGGGAATCAGAATAGGTAGGAAAAGATGGGCACAGTCAAGACAGATCGAGCCAGACACCCAAAGAAGAAACGTGTAAGGAACACAGGTGAGCCATGGGCCACATGGCAGACAGATTAATGAGAATGGGTTAAGATGAAAGAGCTAGCTAGTGATGTGCTTAAGCCATAGGCCAAACAGCATAAAGTTAGTATAAGTGTCTGAGTCATTTGGGGGGGCCTAAGCAGCAGTGGGTGGCTAAGCAGTCTGGGACTGCAGGTCTGTGGGTCTGGACCTCTGGCTGGAGGGAGCTGGAAACCTTATTGTAATAACTCTGTAAAGTAAATGTTTATTTAGAAAATAATTTTATCAAATGTCAGGATTGTAGACCAACTGTGTATCTGGAGTCAAATGCTGTGGATTTGGCCAAACACAGATAGAGTCTCTAGATTTATTGAGAATTAAATGAAAAAAATTGGTAAACAAAATGTGATATAAATGGGCAGGGTTGATATTTTACAGGCATCTGGAAAGATAATTTAACAACACTTTCAGGGAACCTAATTAAATTTTTTTTTGGCAAAGATTATCTCTGCTTTTCAAAAAAGTGTTCTTGCTATAATGTTATCTGCAGTTACCAAACTGGCCCAGAAACATTCTCAAATGTAAGCAGAAATATTTCAGTACATATTATCCTTAAAAACCATCAATACTATTTGCTGTAGCTGGATCATTAAGATGCTTGATTTTTCATAGTTCTCTTTTCCACACCTCTTGTCTTTAGTTGGTAAAAGAAAAAATAAAGGTAAATGGGAATCAGAAAGATGTGGAAAAGGGCAACGGGAGATGACTGGAGGACCACACATTTATTGGCTACTGTCTTCCCCAAACTGCTTTTAGTTAAAGGCTGAGATCTCATATGATTCCATTTATGTGTGTCTTCAAACGCTGGGACGAAGAATTCAAATATCTTAGTGATAGTTGATTTCTTATTGGGAGTTTGTGGGATTTAGCCATTCTTTGTTGTGTTTCTTCATTTTTATTTTCCTGTACTATTATCCAAAGATGATAATTTGTTTAAATAACATCTACAGCCATGTTGAGGTGAACACTTGTAGATGCTAAGAATTGGAAATTCTTGTAGGTAGTTTCTAATATAATTTTGTAATCATTAGTACTGTTGAAATAGACTAATAGCGTACAATAAAAATTTATAGTACCCTCTACTGTTTTCAAATATTTTTTCGTTTTAAAGTTATTTCTCAGAGTGGGCCATCTTCCTAGTGGCTACTAAGCTTGACTATCATTTATTTCAAACTTGTATTGTGCACTTTATTCACATTACTTTTGGTCCTGACCATTAAGGAGGCAGGCACCTTATAGCTATATAACTATATAACTATAACTTCACTGAAAATGCCAACACAGAAAGAAACACAAATAAGGAAGAAATATAGAGAATGAAAAAAAATACAACTCCAGGTATAAACAATCTTAATAAAATTTTCCATAAGAACTGAAGGTGTGATATGTGGGCCACTCCAAGGGCCAACTCAAACATGGACACTTGACCACCTATGAATGATTCCATTGTTCACTAGATCAAGTCTGAGAGCAGACTGCTGACTCTGTTCTGAATGCTTGTTGGCGGTGACGTGGTTGAGGATGAGTAGAGCACCAGGGTAGGATAGTGGAACACTTTCCCCAGCATATTCTCACACAAGTTCAATAGGGATCAGAACTAAGTTAGTTCTTACATGACCCTTTAGTAGGGACTGCAGATAAGAGTCCAGAGTATAGCTTTGTAAAATCCAATCTGCTACAACATTTTAAAAAATATGTATTTTTATATTAGTGCTACAGTTTAGAAAAACATCTTAGAACCAAGCTGAAAGAGATGAGACCCCAGACAAATATTCTATAAAGTTTTTGATCAAGAACCAATAAATATGATTTCATGGTTATGACTATGAATGGATTTCATGTCTCTGCTTCCTCAGAGCTTTATTTTTGCCACTGGATGGTAGAGCTGGGGGGAAGGATAGGGCAAAATAGAGACTATGTGTTTAGCAAAGCTGGCATCTTACCGGAGGGATGACTTTGGTAGCACTTTAATTCTCTGTCCTTTCCTGTAAGGTGGGGACAGAACTTGCATCTGTTTCTTGGATTGTTATGGGGTTAGATAAAACACTTCATGGGAAGAACTCGCTGTTATTAATGCTGTTAGATGGTGCTATGTGCATCTTTTCTGAAACCACACGGTCTTAAACATGCTTTAGTCATGACCATGATAGCAACAGTATCTTTAGGTAGAGATATTTTTTCTGGGAAAAAAAAAACAACAAAAAACCCAAACCAAAACCAAGACAAAAAGCTATGGTTTGTAGAGGTTCCAGACTGTTACAAAAAATACAAGTGGTTTGTCTGGAACCCAAATCGGCATTCAGTGCTCTTTACAATTCTCCTGCTTTAAATACCTTAACTCTATCCACAAAAGTTAATTGCTTACTGAGCTTTTCTAACCTCCAATTTTAGAAATAATTCTTCAAGCTATTTTCCTTGTTTTATTTTAACCCAGTTATCACAAAACACCAGTGTTTTAATTAAATACTACACACCAACTGAAAAGCAAGCCCAAAATGATATTTGTAAAAGTCATCTTAACATTATTTTCTTATTAAATTAAAAAGAAATTATGTTTTTAACTCATAAGAAGGTAAATTATACAAATGCTAACAAAGCATTACATTTGGCATGTATATTTAACAAGCAATTTCCTATCTCCCAAAATATTTATTTTTGGTATCCTGCTTGCTTTTTATGACCTATCTACTCTGTTTGAAATCTGTTCAATGTATACAATTAGAAAATTACTTTTCCATAATTGCTGTAATTACAGCCCTCTTCATATGCTCATAGTTGCTCCTGATATTTTCATGACAGGACACATTTGGGATGAAGTCCAGGCACATCATAAGTATGAAAATACTTCAGTTACACTAAAAATACTGTTTAAAGTAGATATATAATGACTTACTTGTTAGTCATAGTTTGACATGTATCTCATTATTTTACTTAATATCTCATTATGGACTTTCTTCAGGTTATTTTTAGTAAGAGCATCTTAGTATAGAAAAATCTTACATGGTGTGTTAGGTATAAAATTCCTGTGGTAATTAATATATTGTGTATTTAATAAAGCTTGTCTGAAAAAGGGAGAGAGAGAAACAAGCAACATCCAGTTCTCACCCAGTCAACTTCTCAGGACAAAAGAGTAGATCTTGTCTCCAGGAATCCTCAGACTGACTGCCTCTGAGTCCTCAGTGGAAAGTGATCAACTCTTTCCTCCTCTTTCTCCATGTACCACAACATCCTGGCTCTGTTTGGCCTTGAACTCACAGAGGTACAGAGGATCTCTGTCTTTCTAGTGCTGGCGTTAAAGGCATGAGTCACCACTTCCTGGCCTTCATGATTTGGCTCTGTCCTCTGATTTTCAGACAAGCTTCATTAAATATACAATATATCACCACAATTCTATTAATTTATTTAGTTAAAAATGTCAAATTGAGTGATGTCATTTTTGAGAACCCCACATGTGTATCTTACTTCTCTAAGTCTGTTTGAAAATATCTTTATTAACCCCTCAAATTGTCAGAGTCACCAAAAGAGAAAATTTCACCCACAAGGGACAGAATCTCAGCAGAATGCCTACCACTCCTCCTTGAAGAAGGGAGATTCTAAGTAAATCATATTTATCTGCCCGTGTGCAGAAGCCAAAGCGCAAAGAAACTGATCAGCTTAGATCAGATAGGGCAGAAAAGGATGAAATAAAAAGAAATAATAGTCTGGGTGTCTGTAGCGAAAATGTGGCTTTAATATTTGAGTAATGTTTTCATGTAGTATTCCAATAAAGGACTAGCTAAAATCAACCAGGATGTCTGAGGACCTGTGAGGAAAAACAAATAGCAACAGGCACAAACTAACTCAATCGCCAATGTTTATAAAATATTTTTAAAGACTGGTCAAAAAATACTTCAAGTAATTTTAAAACAGTATGCTATTCCTATATGCTATAACCCAATGGTAAAGTAAACAGTATACATATGCACATATTGTACTACAGACAGTTCGTATGCATCCTAAAGGAAATTATTTTCTGCTGGAAAAGGATGTTAGAGGAGTAGATAAGAGGGGAATGAACTTCTTAGTCCTGAATCAGCATGAATGTGAATTCATGGATAAACACTCCAGATAAGTGAGTGCATGGAACTATATGTGTGGAGTTAAAGCAACAGGCTTCCTGAGTGTGTGCAGAGGTTTACACTTCAGTGGTAATGGGATCCTGGTGTCTCTACACTTTCCAACTAGAGAAATGAGACTTCTTAGAGAAGAGGCTGATTCTAAGACTGGAGTAAGGAAAACACAAAATGGTCTTAAAATAACTTAAAATGGCAAAGATAAGAAATTATTCAAAAACATGGGGATCATGTCAAAGGATATATGGTTAACTGCAAGAATCTCTCGATGTATAAAAAGTGGAACAGTATAAGCAATGAGATAAATATTACTGGATTATACACATAGGATACACATCCATGAATCTGTAGTCAGGGATACACATAAGGAAATAAATAAGAAATTAGTAGGAAAAAGAAGCCGTGGGAGTTAAAATTTTAATGAATGCACATAGAGGGGTTTAGTTCAGGCATATGGTTAAGGGTGTCATATTAAAGTTAATTTCCCTAGTTCGTTCATTGTGCTGTGGTTATACAAGTATGATTTTAGTATTAGAATCAAGTGAGAAGTAGATAGTGAGACTGCTACTCTTTTCTTAGTAATTTATAAAATAAAAAAGTCTTAAAATAATATCAGGAGATGTTCAAAATTATAACATATTCAGATTAAGTTGAGGGCTGAGAAGTTGCTCAGTATTTATAGTACTTGCTGCTCCAGCATGGGGAAATGGCTCAGATCCCAAGAACCCAGGCAAGGCAGGGTGAGAGGAACACATCTGTGATTTCCAGGCTTTCAAGGTGAGATGGAAGGCTGACACAGGAGAATGCCCAGAAATATGGTCGCCAGCTAGCCAAGTGAACCCAGCAGTATGTCAGGAAGAGCCTGTCTCACACAAGGTTGAAAGGGTGGACCAAGTATAAGGCCTGAGGCTGGAGAATGTTCTCTGATTTCTACATGAGTAACATGGCTTCTCTACATAGGCACAAACACAAATTAATTTTTATTACTTGAGGCCTAAAATTATTGAGTATGGTATTACATTGTAGGTAAGACATAGCCCAAAATAAGTGTAATCTAAATTTTTTTTTTTTTAAAGTGCCTTGGTGCCTGCTAGAAGTGCCTGTCCTTACCCTGTTAATTAGTAATGGCTGCTATGTTCCTATATAAATGAATACAGATTTATCACGGGAAGATTACATGACATTTTCTCAACTGCCTCTATAGTTCTCAAGTGGTTATTCTTCTGCTAGATTAAGATGTTTCAGTTAAAAAAAATTCATCTTCATCTTGTAATCAATTTGTTGAATAAGGCTTATATTTCATCATGCTGCATTTCCAAACTCTTAATTTCTGCATCTTGAAAATGCCTGAATGTAACTTTGAGTTAATTTTTTACATTACATCTTAAAAGTTGACCTAAACAAGTTTCTGATGAATACAGGCACTCTGACAACCAGGAGTTACAGACCAAATTGAAGAGGAATTCCTATATAACACAGAAGAATAAGTGATTTTTTTAAAAAAAAAAAAACAAAAACAAAAACAAAAACAAAACAAAAACCTAGAGCTATTTGTAAAAAGATGGATTTCAGCTTATTCCACATCATCGGTTAATGTATCCTAATAGCATCTGGGTAAAATTCAATTGAAAGGAAATGGAATGGTATTTCAACTATAAAAGCCATATTTTTAGTGCTACAAGGCCACTATTTTGTGTTTGAAATTTTGATCTCAAAAGCTGACACTCCTGTGTGTGTGTGAAGAAAAACAAATGTAAATCTTCACAAGGGGAATAGGAGA
Source organism: Phyllotis vaccarum (assembly GCA_033318265.1). Lineage (NCBI taxonomy): Eukaryota > Metazoa > Chordata > Mammalia > Rodentia > Cricetidae > Phyllotis > Phyllotis vaccarum. Next base: position 7,150,139 of record JARWLC010000005.1, read on the forward strand.
CAGAATACAGCCCCTGGCTCCACCTTTGCTCTGGGCCGCATACAGCGACCTCACATTATTGTTCCCAGGCCCGACCTTTCTTCTTAGTTTGTACTGGCAGCCTGCCAAAGAGGGACAGGTGGTTTTAGGGCTTTTTCATAGGTTATAAATCAAAGAATATTTCATGGTTTTCACCTTTAATGGGCTAAGCAGAAAGCATTTGACAAAAGTCACTACAGAAGTTTGGAGAAATAATTTATACTCTAGGGCATTCTTAAATCAGTAACTTTGCAATATGAAATTCAAAAGATAAGTAAACAGAAGTGACTACTCCTTCTAAGGCTGTGCTGCGAAAGCTGCATCATGTATATTTGTGTTGTTCCTTGGGGGACTCAGGACTCGGAATCCAATGAATAGATTACAGTGGTCCTTGTGTGTTGAGTTTTTATCTGTGACAATTGTGCCACAGGGCATACAATGAAGTCAAGGTCTGTTCATGATATATGAAATTCTTTCCAGAAAGGGGAATTAATTCCTTTTGGGAATTCTGTTGTTTATAAAATTAACTTTTTTATAATGCCTCAACTTTTAACTTCGGAAGTTGGTGTTGGCTGAAAATGAACAAAGTAATCCAAGACTCCATGTACTGAAAGGGGCAACATCAGCAGTGATGCAGATTCCTCTTAGATTGACTGCAATAATAGAATATTACTGTGGTGGTGGGGGGAGGGGTAAATAAGATCAGCAGAGGGGGCCTGAGTGAGAAAATGCACTGTTGAAAGCCCAAAGGAATGTCTCTGTTGAATCATAAACTGCACTCATATTTGTAGCATCCTGGCTACATTTGCCTGGAAAGGCTGGGAAGTGTAGGTACAGGCGCATTCTGAGTCTCTGTGTAATGAGCTGTCTTTTACAGTATTTCATATTAGCAGCGAAGACAGAACAATTTCTAGGAAACAGAATAGTCAGGTACCTGTGTGAGATCAGGAAGAGGAACTCCGGGCACCTCTGTTAGAGTTAATTTGGGAAGTTGGCCAAGAACCCTTTGGGCTTTGAAAACTCATCAGTGATTCTCAGTCCTGGCTTCTGCCTTAGGAACAGAAAACACCACCATTTTTAATATTCAACATGTCCAATCTTGGGGGGGGGCAGGGCAGGGTCTCACTGTCTCTCAAATACAACAAGCTAAAGAAGATAAAAAGAAATCCATTGCTTCCATTCCCTGAACTAACTGCTATTTGCTGACACCACTATCTTCCCTGAAATGCCTATCTCAGCCGGAGTTGATGTATTTCTCCTTTGCCTCTACATTCCGTCTGCTTTGTCTATCAGGGGAGTCTTATACATTTTCCATTGCTAGTCTGCCATGATTGCTGTTTTCCTTCCCACTTCATGTCACACTTTGATGACGTATCTAGCGCCGCAGTCATACATTTCATCCACCTGAATCTATTCTTTACTTGGCTGTCAGATTGCAGTGTAGATTCTGCCATTCCTTGAATAAAAGAGTCCTGTGTCTTGCCATTGCCTTCAAGAAAAAAGAAAGTATTTAGAGAGACTTGAAACCTCTAAAATGGAATCCCAACCACACTGGCCTCCAAGGACTTGGAAGCAGAACTGTCCTTTTAAATGTGGCCAGTTTCTCAACCCTAAACTTCTTCTCACTGCCACTGCTTCCCTTAAGGGCTGTTCACCTGATACCAGAGCAGCTGCACTGCCTTCTCTGCTGGAAAGGGGTTTGCCTCCCAAGAACTAATAGAAACCCAGAAATGAGGAGCAGATTGGATGGAGGGATGCACCCCTTCATATTCCTTATTTTCAGTTCTTGTGAGAGTTAATGATGGTCTAACCAATTTTCTTTACCTCTTGTTTGATCTCTTTGGTTGCCATACTGATGGTATCTTGATGCTCCAACCTGCTTTTATATCCTGATGCTTCCTATTTTTCAGTCCGATTCTCTAATCTGCCCTTCAGACGTTAGTCACCACAACAGGGACCCATACTGTTTCTGGACTCAGTGTCAACTTCTGTTGACATGTCTTATGTCTTGGTGAGTGACAAGCACTTTCTAGCTTGGTCTTCACAGTAATAAGGGAAAGACACTCTCATATCATATTTATTGATGAAAATAAGGTATTTCATAATGTTTAAATAAAGTTATTGTTAATGTACAGTGCAAATGAGACCACCAGGATTCAAGCCCACAGAATGATCTAGGAACTTGAACTCCTAACTAAGCCTTGTCCACCTAACTCAACTCCGCTTTGTAAGCACACATCTCATCTGTTTGGAAAATCATGTCTTAGGCCTTAAGATTAAGTTGTATAGTCTTCCTCTCTCTAGAGCACATATAACTATCCTATTAGCATGAAGGAAAGCATCTGATAAGGATGATTTGAAAGAGAATCAGAAATAGTGAGACTGAGTTGTGCCATGTCAATTATAGAGATCTTAAGGGTCTAAGTCTACATTATTCATTAGTAACCATTATCTACACACAATATATATTCAAATCAAATCATTACATTTTATATCTAAACATGTAAATATATATTTTCCAGGTATGTTCAAATAAGGGTAGGAGGGAAATGGTGAAAAATTTGATTCCTTGGACACATGAATGATCATTTGAGGCGTTCAACAGCTACATTTTATTAAATGTACACACATTAAAATTCGTGAAAAATTCAATTGATTCATTTCAATAGACTTAAGTAATTGAGCTACTGGTACTATAGTGGACTGCAAATATGGAGCATATTTCCATCATCAAAGACACTTATGAGAACAGTGCTGATACCATACCCTCAATCAATCCTCAAGGTACCCTATCAATTCAAGTAGCTGGACACAAATATTCATTTCCTAAAACCGTGCTAAGAGTTATCTAGTATAGCAGCTAAGAATCTATGCTTTGAATACAGATCTTATCAGTGCAATTTATAACATGTGTGGCCATGGCTAGTCTATTTAACTGGTCTCAGTTTATGCATTTGTTAAGTGTAGTTTAAAATGCTGACTTCCTAATAGGGCTTTTGTAGGGATTTCAAAAGTAAAATAATTCTCATGTTGTCTCATCAGATAAAGTAACCAACAAATCTTATCTAATTGTGTTTCTGAATGAGAAATGGGATCTAGGACTAACGTGGTTATAAAATGTTTTAGAACTAATGCTTTGGATACTGTGGATATGGAAAATGGAATACTGTGGTTGCAATCGAGCAGTAGGACAAATGTAAATATTCTCCTATGAGCAGGTTGAGGTAGTATATATCAGTTTATTAAATTAATAAAGTATGATACACACATGTTCAGTTTTGCCATCAGATACTTGTAGACTATATGAATTCAGTTTCAAGTACTATAATGCTGTCAAATGTAAGAAAGGGGGAGATATTTCTAAGGAGTTTTTCCGGATTGTTCATGATTTCAGTTCTCTAGCAGGCTAATCCAGACATCTGGTTCTGGGACTAGAGACTAAATTTCTGTAACTATGTTCAATTCCTAAGTGTTTAGAATACAAGATATGTCAAGACAGGTCATCTTACTGAATAGAGATGGGTCAAAGTCACTGACTAAGTTTTTCAATCTGAAAACCACTTCAACCTTGGAAATCCAAAAGGAAAGTGGATATGGCAGAATATATTGTTACTTCAAAGCTTTCCACTTCTTCTCACTTAGTTACCTTTTCCAATATAATTCTTTTGACCCCTTATTAGATCATCCATTTCCTGAGCATTAGGGCCATAGTAGTGAATAGTCTCAGGCTTGCTTCTCATTTAATTATCTATATTGTCTTACTAGAAAATTCTTATACCTTAAAGAATAAAAATATAATACACACAGGAATATCAGTACTTCAAGGATGCTCTATATTTAATCGCTTGCATTTCATTGCTTTTTTTTCTGTACTTTTTCAGAATAAAATAAAGGAAATTGTTGGTGTAACAAATTATTAAAATCCACGCAAAGAGAAAAATTAAAGATATACCTTTTATATGAGATTTACATCTGTTACTTCAGGACAAAGAGTACTTCATGCTCAAATTTAATTTACATTCTCTCTTGGCTGTCTGATGAAGTATTAATAGGTTTATATTTTCAGATGAGTGGTAACCTCAAAGTTTTTACATACTATGAAGTTTCTCATAAGTTTAAATTGCTTTCACAAATATTTATATTTATCTTTCCTTTAGGGTTAGAATATGAAATAAAAATATGTTTTAGGTGCTCAGGGCCATATCTCTCAACCTGATTTTCACTCCTGGTTCCTTGAAAATCTGATCCCAATAAATAAATCACAGATCAGTAAAATGGAGGGAATATGTGTTATTAAAGGTGTCATCTCTATGACTGGTGAAGAAAAAAGCCTAAGGAAAATAAAACGTCTTTCAAGAATAATTCAAACATGATCATCAACTCTACTCAAGACAACTGTAAATCAGAAGTCTATTACAGGAGTTGTTATTTCTATAAATGTTGGTTTGTAGAGGAAGAGGCTCATCCATGATGTCATTAGCACAGCTGTCACTGAGATACTTTGATAATATATCACAACAGACTACAAGGGTAAGATATTTAGGTCAAAATACATATTGTCATGGTAGCTGATGCCTTGGTTACTTTTCTATTGCTGTGACAAGATTAAAGAACATTAAAGATAAAAGAGTTTTTTTCAGTTTACAGTTTCAAACAGTTAAAAGTCCATGATGGCGGGAGGTGTGGCTAAGCGATAATGGCAGACAAGGCAGAGAATCACATCCCTATACTAAGTCTGAGGAAGAGGAGGTTGGCACACTGGGAATACCCCAACCTGTTGAGACCTCAAAGCCCCTCCCTAGTGAAATAGGAGGCTTCAACAAATCCACACATCCCAATTCACTCAAAATAGTTTCACCAATTGGAGATCAAACATTCAAACATAAAGTCTATGGATGTTATTCTCTGTTCTCATTCAGACCATCACATCTAACAAGGACATGAGTGTGATTAAATAAGAGAAACCCTCATGCTTTTTCTTTTTAATTCATAACAGATGTAGGATTTTGTGATTCTTGCCATGGTTTATTGTTTGTTAAATGGCATAATGTTATACACACGTATCTTAACTTCTCTAATTTCTAGTTTTTATGATACAATCGCTATTATTACCTGAAATTGGAACTGCTAAGGATATCTGGTTACGGTGTTTTATTTTTGCTGCCCTTTTGAAATGATTCTCATTCTGTTGTTAAAGCACTTGCACACATACACACACACACACACACACACACACACACACACACACACACACACACACTTCTGCCTTCAAGGATTTTACTTTTTACTTTCCTTGATAATTCCTAAAGCTGGACACTTCTATTAGAATTTGAACTTGGAAAAATTGACAACATATTTCCAAAGTCAAGTGTTACTTACTGAAAGCAAGTGTCTTCTGATATAACCAATAAAGCTATTTATCTATAGAAAATATTAAAACTGAAGTATAAGTGAGATGAACGAAGTAGTAGGAGTAGAGTTCTCTCCCTGCCTGGTATGACTGGGCTGAGCTCTGTCCCCTCTTGTCAAACAAAGTTCTTTTTTGGTTTGTTTTTAAAGAAATTGATGGACTTGATAATTCACAAAGCTTCTCATTACCAATGAAATAGTGTGTGCCCTAATAAATGCTATAATTGCAAAATAGATATGTATATATTGAATCATGGATCTGATCAATCTTCAAAATATAGTTTATCTAATGGTATCAATTAGTAAATAGGATACAGAACAATTACAATCACTAAATTTATAGAAATTGAATATATAAGAACCAGAAATCAATGGGAAAATAAGAATTGGGACTGGGCATAAAGAACATAGACACACACACACACACACACACACACACACACACACACACACACACACACACACACACACACCTTCACTCACTCAGAATGACAACTTGAACATAACACCGGGTAATTCTAGCTTTAATGCTCATTGAATGTTTTGAACCACTGAAAAATTACTTGGTTCAGAAGGAAAATCACCATTCTGTGCATCCCTCAAGTTTCTAACTCCTAGATCAGCATTAATGAGCTCCCATTGGTTAAGAAATGCCTGGCTCTATATTACTAAGTACCCCATGCACTGTGATGCCCTAACAGCATTAATTCTACTGCACCACAGAGAGGCACTCTCACATGTGCAGAGGTCAGAATTAGACTATTTATTTTAAAAACCTAGTCAACTCATAACAAATGCAACCAAGGGAAAATTTCTGGACACCAGCCAGTATTTTCTTCTGCTTCTTCTTCTCCTCCTCCTCCTTCTTTTTTTTATTGTTTTAAGCCCCTGGTGAGTGGTTACTATTGCATGTGAATTATTTCAGCATTACAGAGAAAACATAATATTTGATAAGTGCTTGCAAAATATGAATAACATCTATCAATAACTGCAAAAGGAAGACAGAGGGATAGGTGGCATTCCGTCTCTACTGACAGGAGACCCTGGGATATTTATCTGTTGTTTGTTTGTCTCTTTTTTCCTTTTTGAGACAGGGTTTCTCTGTGTAGCTCTGGCTGCCCTGGAATTTATTATGTAGACCAGGCTGGCCTGGAATTCACATCACTTCACCTTCCTCTGCCTCCCAGGTGCTGGGATTAAATACACCAGTGCCTGGGCCTTTCTTTTAGAAGTCTTTCTTGGTGCTTTTAGAAATGCACAAAGACAAGCCTCACTAATAGTGAGACTGGAGCTGTAAATAATTGCATCGACCTTTGTCCCTCAGTTTGAGATTGGTGTTCCTGGACTACATTATTGAATAGGTTCTTGGGTTACACGGCGTAGAGATGAGAAAGCGTTGAAAGCCGGTTCGTAAAGACAGTAGTTCTCAAGTTGTTCTGTTTCTTTGATGTAAAAGAAATCATTTTCTATGCTACAGGCCTACAGGTTTTATAAACATGCTATTTCAGGGTGTATCAGCCAGGGTCATATAAAACATACTGTGAAATGCTCAGTAACTAAAGAGCTTCTTATCAGCTTTTATGTTATAAAATTTCATGCTTGAGAATGGTTTTGAAATAGTAGTACTATATACAAGTGCCTGAAACAGTCTCCCATGTTTATCCCAGATCTGTGTAAAAGGCAGGCATCATACAGTAATGTGCAATTTATAAAAGAAAATCTGTGGCTGCTTTCTGTGGACAACAAATGCTTATCTTCTAATTTCAAATATAATTTATCCAAACTTTTCCCCCAACAAAAAGAGGAGTATATATGATTTACATTGAAGACTATTCCTGTAGGTTCTGAGAAAGTCATTTGTGTGCCAAAGTTTTAATTATTATTTAGCTCACATCAGTCACCTGACCTAGCAGTCCCTTTGCATCAGGCTTTAGTTCATAAGTTGATGGCAGCCGCTGTCACATGGAAGGCCTAAGTTCATTATCTGATTTGTTTCAGCTGTTATAAATTCCATTAACCACAGGGATACAGGATTTTCAAATTACTCAGTTACTCAGGATTACTTGAAAAATAGATCTACAAAGGAAAACAAAAATGTCTCCATATTGCCTTAAAGCGTTGTTTTCATTAATTCTGTTCAAAGAGCATATGTTATTGAGCATAGCTCTCCCTAGGCAGGGGACATACCCATCTCCTACTCTAGCACATGCTTACACCAAAGCAACAGTAGTGATGGGCTGTAGGAAAATGCACATCAAATCAACGATGGAAGGAAGGAGCGAGTAGACACTAAAGCAAGTCCCTGGGCCTGGCCGCAATGTGGTGGCAAACTTGGACTTCATAATCGACAGACTCATGAATTTCCCTGCATTTGTGCTGTCTTAGAAATAATTGGGCCAGTCTGGGGAAAAAGGAAGCCCAGAAAGTCTGATAACACTGGTTATACATTCTTTGAGTATACAAGGCCTAGTAGATAGTATGGTCTTCTCTGATGATTTCTCCCCCTCTTTAGAAGACATGGTCTGGACCTTTATCTGCTCTATCCAGCCACATCTACATCAGTCTACATCAGAGTAATTCTATGTACAAAGTCCATTTTCTCAAGTTCAGTTCATAGTAGTTGAGATTTAATTACAAGAGGTATCAGAAATGAAGACAGCCAAGTATTTTGAGAGCCACAGAAGGATCATGTCAGACCTACTGAAACAGTGACAAACACCTAGAAACATAAGGACTATGTGTGCCATTACCATTCAACATCAGTTACATAGATATGCCAACTTGATAGTGTGATATTTACTATTACATTTTATACTTGCCCAGGTAAGGGCTTTCTGTAGACATCTAGTAATCTAAACATTTGTTATCCTAAGACACCACATTAAATTTCCTTTAGGCAGAAGTATATATGCCTAACATACTCAATACTATGTTTTGAATTATCACATTAAAATGATTAAAGTTATACTGAGTGGATTAAACTAAATAGTTAGACTATATAATTGGAAGAACACCTTAAGGTTCTCACAAATTCTTGTTATAAGAAGCATATGATTTTGATGATTAAAACGTATCTAAAATGATCTAGATCCCAGTGACCTTTTTTCTCTTCTCATACCAGCTTGTCCTTCCTTCCTTCCTTCCTTCCTTCCTTCCTTCCTTCCTTCCTTCCTTCCTTCCTTCCTCCCTCCCTTCCTTCCTTCCTTCCTTTCTTTCTTTCTTTCAAGAACCTTCTTTTGTTCTATTAATCAAAGTATCTCTAATGGTATCAGACCTTACAGTCTAGGTGTAATTCAGAGCATGGCCTTTTGTCAAGCAGTGCAGTTCTTGTCTGTAGATTTCTGGTGTCAGCACTAAACCCTCAAAATAAGCACTGAAAGTTCCATGCACAAATGAGCTCCATGTACAAACCAATTCACTGCCAAGTTTTTAATTAACCTAAACATTTATTCTTATAAAGAAATAATTTTGCACAAAGGTGCCATCCAGAAGCTTGGATGGGACAAATTGTGTGTGCATACAAAGAAACAGTTGGCTAAGTGCCTCCACAGACCTTCAGTGCCTCAAATGGGAATTTTCTCCTGCTGTTCCCGATGGTTTGTTCAGGCTAGAAATGATTTTCATGTTCCTCAGGGGTACTGTCTAGCTTAGGGTGCTCACAGATTACCCATTCACTCTGACTGATCACTAAAAAGAATGTGAGCTGTGCTTTGCCCTGGAAGATTCCACAGACTGCTGAAATGAACAGGGGTTAAGACACAGGCTAAACTTCTAAACTGATGTTTCTTAGGCAGATTCAGTTTGGTCTAATAGCCTTCAAGATCGTCAGCAATTAAAAAAATAAAGTTTTGTTTAAAAAAAAATTGGAGTTCTTTATTTTCCTTATGATCCTGGTAAGAATTTTGAGTGTTGGGACCTGGAAAACTGGGTGGCTTAGCAGTTAAGAGCACTGGCTGCTCTTTCAGAAGACTCAGGTTTAATGGCAGCGCACAACTGTCTATAACTCCACTTTCAGGGAATCTGATGCTTTCACACTAATGCATATAAAATAAATAAGTTAAATACATTTAAAAAATACCGTTGAGTGCTGCCTCTATGGAGCTCCAAGTTAAACTTGTTGGAAATGGGCTAAGAAATGAGCCTTGGAGAGACCCATAATTTCCTTTTTCTAAGGTTGAAGGTATAGAACACCACCACAACCACCGGGCTTTCAGAAGTGGATGCAACACTCAGTTGCTCACTTAAAACACCTCACCTAAGACATGAATTATATTTCTTCTGACGCGATCCAGATAATCATTGAATCTTCAATATTTATCCTTTTCAACTAAGTCTTGACAATGCAAAGATCATGAGAAGCAGCGCTGAGTTGACTTTCCTTTTACTGACAGCCAACAGCAAGCCACAGTTAATATTTAAGATAAGTACATAACGATTAAAGGAAAACATCATGAAAGTTCCAGTCTATGTAACTAGCTAAATGGCACATGCAGTTGGCCATAAGAGTAGTACAGGGTTTGTTTGGGAGAGAAGCGCTACAGGTGTTCATCAGAGAAAAGCTTTTACACAACTTTGTACAATGTTTGACGGACTATCAATTTTCTCCCTGAATTTTGGTTCTGCCCTTATGAACACCATGAAAACTGCAACCTTGAAAGTACCTGTATAGACTATAGAATTGGCATTTCTGACTAATTCATGTAACAAATGTGTGATTAACATTGCACGTCACAAATTCTACTATTCATTAACATATGACTAAACATAGAGGAGTACATATTTTAAGTTTTTTTTTTTTAAATCAACTGATTTTGACATGAAATTTCACATTAAACTGGTATCTAGCAACCTAGTAGATGGAAACTATAAAGGATTGTTTTAAGTTAAGACAGTTAGTGTGAAAGTGAGAGAGCATGAGAGAGGGGGAGGAAGAGAGGGAGGGAGGGAGGGAGTGAGGGAGGGAGGGAGGGAGGGAGGGAGGGGGAGAGAGAGAGAGAGAGAGAGAGAGAGAGAGAGAGAGAGAGAGAGAGAGAGAGAGAGAGAGAGAGAGAGAGAAAGAGAAAGAGAAAGAGAAAGAGATTAAGAAGTAACTATTAAGAGTCAGCAAAATGGCTCAATGGGTAAAGGCACTTGCCTCCAAGCTTGAGTTCAATTCCTGGAACTCACATGGTATAAGAAGAGAGAGAGTCAATACACTCATTGTTCTGGGATGTCTTTTTGTGTGCTGTGACTTGCCATTAGTTAATAAAAGAATTGTTTTGGTTTATAGAAAAGCAGCTTAGTGAAAGGTGGGAATTCCAAGCATAGATAAAGGAGGAGGGCAGAGTCAAGGAAGATACAATCCAGCTGCCCAACAAGCAAAATGTAAAGAAACACAGGTAAGCCATGAGCCACATGGCAGTATACAGATTAATGAGAATGGGTTAAGTTGAAAGAGCTAGAGAGTAGTAAGCCTAAGCCATAAGCCAAAGAACTGGTAATTAATATAAACTTTTGTGTGATTATTTAGGGCTAAGTGGCTGCAGGACTGCAGGTCTAGACCTCAGGCTGGACAGGCCAGAAGCTTCCTACCACACACTCATGTTTTCCTCTGACCTCTACATGCATGCTTTGGCACAAATACACACACATCTAATAGATAAATGTAAAAAGACAAAGCTAAACTAAAGGTAACTGTTGTTTTAAAAGCCTTTCCCTTGTTAGTCATACTCTATCTACACACCAAAATCCACACATCAATTTCCAAAAACTGTTCAACCTGACTAGAAGCAGCAGTACTAATGACTAATGCAATTTCAACCCACAAGTATAAATAATCTATATGACTTCAAGGGACTCTATGAGATTTAATTTGATTTAAAAATACTAACCTCTTTCTTAGATATTTTAGGTGAGGCTACCTTTTTACAAGCATGATTGTGATGCTTTTTTTTTTTGCTGCAATTAATCTATATCTTCTATTGCAGAAGAACATATTTATTCCTATATTTCACTCACATACTTCAGAATAATAGCAGAGAATTATGTCACTGTGTTTTTATATAATGCAAGTCCTAAAGATGTATCCTTCAATGAGAACTGTTTGGATAGCAGACTTTAACTTAGTTATTCAAAAATGCCTCTGGGATGTTATTAGATGACTTCCTGTTTAATCTACCCACCATGAAATCATCTTCGTTTAACTTCAAAAATATTTTCTCTGGTCTTCTTAAACCACATAGTGAGGTAGCCAAGGGGTTTCGTTGGCAAAGCTGCACATCTGAAACTCAGTGCACTAGTGAAATGACAGGTTTTCCTAAATTCTAACACATCTCAGGCCCTTTTTATGTCCTCCTCAGATCTTCTGAACTGACAGAAGACCCTCCTTGTCATTCTGCTTAGAGGTTTGCATGAATGTGAAGGCCTCTGAGGCTGACAAATTCAGCTGCTATTTTCAACTCTGTGCTTGTCACTCTGTAATTGCAGTAAATGCAACTGAAAGTACTTTTACTTGAAGGCCATTTGACAGAGGGGGTGAAAACACATTTACTCTTTCAAGGCTTGTGTATTTTCCTGGAAGAAGCCTGCCTATAAAATTTGTCCTTTTATCCTGAGACAGCCATTTGGGAAAGATCTTTTAGCAAAGCCATGATGCAGAACCCTTCCCCTATATCCTCCCCATCTCCTTTCCCACCCTCTGAACCATCCTGTGCTGGGATTCTTTTCTCCAGGATGAGTTGGGAAATCTGCCTTAGGGAAAATATTGAGCTCCCTTAATTCTTACAGTTTGAGCAATTGTTTTGCAAATCTTTGCCCCAGTTAATTTAGTATAAATAAAACCAATACCCTGAGTGGTTTTTGTTTTTCTTTTTTTGCTAATACAATGATTTGGTAACTTGTTTCTTTTCAAGAAATTCAAACTGAGTAAAAATAAGCTGATTGCATAAAACTGGCTTGCATATCTTTAGAAGGAAGTCCCTGAAAAATACAAGGAAGTCTTGCTTTGCAGGACTTAACAAAAGGGAAAAATAATGTTTTTAATTTGCTGGAAAGCTGTGTCAGGCTCTATAAACTATCACAATTACTGAACCTGTACGGACATCAAGTATCACAGTCGTCCTGAGGTCTCAGGTGGGCCTTGGACCTGTTGAACACTCCTTACCTATGAATAGATTCCACTCGGTATCCAGATCTGCCTGGTTGGCTAGACAGCCCTTCATGACATTGAGGCAGTAGTTGTTACAAGGTCTCACAGTAGGCAAGGCTCGGCAGTATGGGCAGTACAGCATTTTCATGAGAGCCCGGATGCACCCAGGGGTGGGGCTCACCTGCAAGTATATAAGATAGAAAAAAAATCAGACTCAAAGAGATGAAGGGAGAGGAAGTAGTCATGCCGCTCCAAATAACAGAATGAGACAAAGGCAAAGGAGCTGAGCCGAGCCTTCAGCAGCCACAGGGTTGAAGAAACTGTCAGGAGAGCCCTTTTTAAGTTTTGATGTGGAAGGCAGTCAATTCCTATTAAACACCTGTGTTCCGCAAAGTAATCATTTCCTGAAAGGTTCCTGTCCACATTTTGCTCTTTCTATCTGGTATTGCAATTCAATCCGAAAACATGGACACTGTTTCATTGCAGTAGAGTGTGGAGTGACATAATGCATATAGAGGCAACTTGAAAAGCAAAGAGCTCCATAAAGATGTAGTTGCTATTAAAGTTTAATGTGACACTTTTAGCAGAGTTTCCAGCTGGTTACTTGATCTTTTTCTCACAGAGCTGGCGGACACCCTTCCTGTGTTCACTACAATAAAGGCTCACTACCATCCCTACCATCCTGTCTGGAATCTGTGTGACCCAGGCCTGCATAGAAGAAATGCACTTGGCGAAGCACTGCCTTGTGCCTCTGAAGATACAGGACTCTAGAAAAATTCACTGAAAATGGATCCATCTTGGAATGCAAGTGGGCATTCTCTTAGGGATTCAGTCATCACTAGTCAACTGACAATGAAGGACTATTTGTCCATTCAAAGAATGCAGTGCCCCAAATCAATCTCAAAGCAGTAAAACTTAAGGTGCTAAGAATGTAAGAACCAGAAGACAGAAAGGCAGTAAAAGTCTTATTCTTGAAAAGACACAACCACAAGCATTCAGAAACTCACAAAAGCTGCCTCAATATCTGGGTCTGCATAAGAAAGGGCCTCTGAATAGTCATGCCTGGATGAACAGGGGCTGGGCTGGTGGGACCCATCCCCCACTCTTGAACTGCTTGCTACTGAAAGATTAAGTGAGAGAATGATTCATTGCCCTTAGTTGTGTATACCCTGGTGACCCTATCATGTTCCAATGGATAGGCCCAGTCCAGTGATTGCACAGATAGCCATGACCAAACTAAATAAAGTCCAAGACACTGGGGTAGGAAGGACATAGGAGTGATTTACATGTGGGTACAGTATCAGAACACACACACACACACACACACACACACACACACACACACAAACATGTAAAGTGCATACATATATATATATATATAATTATAAACAAAATTAATCACTAAAAAGAAAACTGTATAAGTATAAGGCATCATTAACTAAAAAATATATATATATAATTTGATGTCAAGAGAAAAAATATATTTAAAACCTGTTAGCTCTATTGGCCCGCCCACCCCTGGGGTGGCAACAATCTAACAATAGAAGGCTATTTTTCATGACTAGATGTAAAATTATTGTTCAGTTATTTGGCTGTCTGTTTTAGTCGAGTATCTAGCTATATGCTAGATATGTACAGTGTGGTGTGACTGGAACATTGGGATAATAATTATTTCCATACTTTAGATTACCACTGCCATTCCCTGAAAGTCTGATTTTTGTCTAGAAATCAAACTTAAAGATTTTTAATACAAGGCTCTGCTTTCTATAACCATTTTTGCATTATTCAACAAATAATCATATAGAAATTTGTATATTTAGAAAAATTGGGATATGATATCAGCTTAAAGCTCTGGGAATCTTCCCCTGGTACTGTGATTTCTCACGCTGCAATCGTAGAGGTGAGGAATACCCCTTACTTTCCAGGTGCTTTTGGTCATTTTGAGACATAGACTTAACAGGAATAATTGTAAAATCCTAATCTTATCAAAGTTATCAACTTGCAAACTATTAAAGATAATTAAGATATACAAGTCAATGGTGAATAATGCTAAGTACAAATGTAATTTATTGACAGAGACAAGCCTGGATGATTTATAACAATTTATGACAACTATTATATAGCCTTCTATACATGTTATCAAATTAAGCCTAAAGCAAGTAGCTACACACATACAGTTTTAAAATACAAGTTTAAAGCATACTTAAAGTTTATTTAATGTAAAATGATTTCCAAAATCAGGTATATAAAAACATTTGATTGTAAAAAAATTGAATGCTTGGGTAAAACTGGTTAAATTTACAATCCCCTTGCATGGCGGAGAGTTGCCAGACTCAGGTAGTTTGTTTAGAGAGAGCAAGATGCCACCAGAGTAAGTTGTCTGTTTGCTGCTTCCTTACCAGACAAGGATGGCTAGAAAGTAAGACCTGCCATAGTTTACTGCTTCTGCCTCTGTTGGTGTAGGCCTGACCCCCTCTACCTGTATAAGCCTGACCAAGTTTAGCTATGTAGGGCAAACAAGGAAAAAAAACCTTCCCCCTTATCTACAGAAGAGATGAATAACTCATAGTCTCACACAACAGGGGGACAGATTCTCTTGCCCAGTGGAGAGCTTCAGAATTTGCACCCACATCTTAAATCTCTCAAGCAACAGAGAAGCAAATAGTAATTTCTCTGCCTGCACAACCTCCTCGACTGACATATGAGGACGTTGGGAACAGGGGAACATTGTACACAAGCTCACCATCTGACTGGCATGGGACTTGTATGCTATTTCAATTGGTCTTGCCCTTTGGCTTAGGGTCACAATCGCTGTGATGAAACACCATGACCAAAGCAACTTGGAGAAGGAAGGCTTTTTTTGGTGTACAACTCCACACTCAGCAGCAAAGGAAGACAGAACTCAAGCAAGGAAGGAACCAGGAAACCAGGAGCTGATGCAGAAGCCATGGAGGAATGCAGCTTACTGGCTTGTTCATGGCTTGCTCAGCCTGATTCTTATAGAACCCAGGACCACTAAGGGATGGCACCACCCAAAATGGGCTGACCCCTCCATTATCAATTACTAATTAAGAAAATGCCTTACAGCTGGGTCTTACAGAGGCATTTTCTCAATTGTGTGCCCCTCCTCCCTTCAGCTAACTCTAGCTTGGGTCAAGCTGACAAAAAAACTGGTCCGCATACCCTTTATCCTGGCATTCAGTTCTTTCTCTTAGCAACAGCTAACTTCAGTGTCTCTACCGTAACTGCCATGTTCCTTCTTTAAACTCTGTCGGCAATCTCACAGCTTTGGGAATTTATTCAGAATATTCAAGCCATGTCTTTGACTATTGGTTATAACTGCAGATTCAACAAAAGATTCTATTAGATGACGATATCCCAAGCCTCCAGATTCTTCCAGAGCAGGTGACTTAAATAAGAAGTTTCTCTCTACCTGTGTTAACTTGTGGTGCTTTGAGACTATAATTTAGTCTCTACTCAGAGAGATCCAGAGCCATGCCTGTACCTTGAAGCCCTCGAGGAGTACCCAGGCTTTGGTAATGAAGCTTGTGAATATGTTCTAAGAAATTCCAAAAGCCAAAAGCTTTGGTTATCATGCTTGGCAAATTATGTTTTGAAATGATCAGTCTTATATTACGGTTAAGAAATATGTTTACTGTTGTGTGTAGCGATCTAGAGACTTACCCATTGTAGAGTTGACTTTAGCTTTCTTTTTCAATTCAGCTCAAGTTAATCTGAGTTATTTATTACAGTGTTGACATGACTAACTGCGTTCATCCTTCATCCATCTATTGGTTCAGTGTATGGAATGAAATGTAGTTCTTAATGTTCCCCACAATGCTGTGCAGCCTCTATCTCCTGACTTATATTCTGTATCGTTGCCAACTGTTAAGTTTTATCACAGACCCTTTGATGGATCCCCTTCTGAAGCACCCTAACTGCTTTTTCCTCATTGCCCTTTTGGCAGCCATGAAGCAGCTAAAGAAGAGAGTGGTGCCCCCAAGTCCCTAAAAGCAGCTCAAAATACCTCTGAAATGGGGACCATCCAACTCATCCCCTTTCTTGTCATTCTGGACATCATTTTTGAAACTCAGAATGAAAGTAGTGGGCTGATGCCATCTTGCATCATTAATCTCTCCTTCTTACCAGCTCAGATCAATTTAACATCTTTCAGGACTAGCTGGACTCCTTGACTGCTGTTGCATGTCACAATTAAAAAGGACTAGATCTGAGTACTTCTAAGAATGTGTGCTCTGCTCTGTGAACATGCTGCTTCTGGGCCAACACATTCTAACTGTTTTGTAATGGTGACTAGAGATGAGGACCAAAAAATGTTCAACCACAAATCTCCTGAGCAGGGGCTTCTGATTTCTTCCCGCTCTGGCTCCTCCCCCAATGACTCCTCTCCTCTGTATACTTATAATTAGGTTTTTACTGCCTTTTAAATAATTAACTTCATACTTCATCCTGTAAGTGGTTCTATGCAAGCTCTCCCAATAAGTTTCACTCCACAACAACTCCATTTCTCCTGATACATCATTTTACATGCTGTGGAGAAACTCTGAGTGAAAGGCACCTTTATCCCCCTCCATCCAGGTGATTTGGTTCTTTGTGTTAACCTTCTACTTTTCCCTATTTCCTTCTTTTATGCTCTGTAGCTCCCCGCTACTTCTGCTATCTCATTTTGGTATAAACAGTCCTGGCAATGGGGCTAGTCACTATCACATTTAGCTCTATGCTCACTTTCTCTTATTGGCCCACTCTGTCTCTCTTACCTTCCTTCTTCCCATCCCCAAATGTTTCCAGAAAAACTTTCAGTTCTACCATACAACCACATCATCTGCTTACAGCACCTAATAATAATTTTCCAAGTCTGTTCAGGAATACAGGAGTACAATGGCCTGATCCATTACAGTGAGTCAAGTTAAGACTCTCCCCTGCTTCAAGATCAGAGGAGCCCCTCTTCAGTGGTCCCAAAAGTACCCTCTGACACAGACCCTTCTTAGCAAAAAAAAAAAAACCCAAAAAAACCAAAAAAAAACAAAAAACAAAAACAAACAAACAAACAAACAAAAACAACTTTAATGACCCTGCCCCACATTTTTATACCTTCTCAGAGTTAGAAATGATAGTTTCCTAATGAAATACTGCACTTTCCAGCTTCCCTTGCAGACTATGGGAGTCATTTCTGCCTTTATAAGAGGCAGCATTCCACCTACTTTTATAGACAGACATCTTTGCCACCCTCATGGTGACAAAGTGTTTCTTCATTATGAATAAATACAGTCCTCATCAGGTCAGACGAAGCTTCTCTCTCTTTTTTTCCCCTACTTTTCATCTCTGTATAGCTGCTCTTAGATAATCTAATGTGTATGAATTAGATTTTCCTACATTCACATTTTCATAATCTCCCCATTCCTTCAGTTATCTTTCTACACTACAGCAGTATCCTGACTGCTACCTTTTCCTGGTAATCTAATATATAATGTTGGCTTCAATAAAACCATCACAGTCAACTGTAGGAGTCCATGTGTTAACCCAAGTCAAACCCGTCAGAGGTAAAGAGAAGAGCAGAGGGGTCCCTGGTCCTACCAGTGAAGATTTCAATGGCAAAGAGATGGAAAACACAGCAGATGTGAAGTCTGGTTATTTGGTTGAGGACATATGGTCATATCATAGTCCCCAAATCGGTTACTTCACTGAGAATGGCAAATTAAGTGAATTTTTTTTAAAAAAAAGAGTCTCCATCGACAGGTATCACAGAGAAAGTGAGCAAGGAAGAGCAAGACAGAGTTAGATAAAGAAGGGGAAATAAATCCGCATTGATCTACCGTGCTGACATGAACTATAAAATCCCTTCTTATTTTCATTTCCGGGCCTGGCTGACTCTTGCATCCTTTGCATAAGGATTTTGAGTTTCAAAGCACGACTTTTCACAGCCTTCCCTCTTCCTGTGATCGGAAGACTCTTCCCCAGAGACCATCCTGTTCTCTCCTCTCCTAAGTGTCTGTTTTCTTCCCTTCACTGGGTCACGGTCTGCAACCTCGCAAGCACCCCGGATCTGGGTCCACTCAGTCAGCCTCGGCCCACCTGTTCTGCATTCTGCACGTCAGGCATGTACTATTATGGTCCACTGTAGAATTGTGCTAGGGCTTTTATTATTATTATTATTATTAAGTGCTTTTTGAAGCAACCTCTCCATTACCTTTCCCGGTTTCTAGGCCACATTGATATTCCAAGAAAAAAAAGAAAAAGAAAAGCCCAGAATGGATTCATGGGTTTTAACATTTAGTTACCTGCTTTTTAACTTCACTGTCAACGGCCATTGGTTACATTAATTCTAAAGCTTTCAGTTTTTAAAAAATATATAATTGTGTTGGAACAAGTACTTTTTTTTCCTTCAGTCTGACATTTTAGAAGAGTCTCCAACTAAGAGGAGCCACCAACAGAGAAAATTGAGTAACCTTCATAATCTAGAAGAACAATGTTGTTCAAGTTAAGTGTGGGTCTCTGAGCACTTTTGGAAACGATGTCCTTTTTGGTAAAAGAAAAGGGGGGGGGGACTTGAACAATAAATAGACCATCAGGGGTCAGCACTGAAGCTTTTATGTTTAGATATTGCAGGTTTTGAGCAGATGCGATTGCATACCTGAATTAAAAATAATTTACAAAGAAACCAATCAATTCAAACTGGAGACTTTCACAAGCCCCTGCAAAGAAAGTTGTTTCAGATGCCATATGTGTGAGTCTGATTCTATTTTTGTTAGGATTATTTTGCCATTGTATTATAAGTACTCCTTCAGAATCACTTTTTTTTTTGGAATAAATACAGAAGTTGACTGGATAGCAAGATCAGAGATCCCAGGGCTTCTGCCTTACACAGCTGAGGGGGAAGTTGAGGAGCCTGCCATGTCGCGTTTTTCTGTTAGGCATTTCACAGATCTGTTAATTGTCCTAGCTTCTTGCCTTCCTTGGTATGTGTGTGAGTTTGCAGGTCCATGACTTTGTGCAGCTTCATTCCATGTACAGGTTGTGTTCTTAATACCACAATCAGCAGATAGGGCTATTCTCCCTCCCGGAAAGACTCTCTGAGCTGTTCTTGAGGCCAAATCCAAATTGTTACAAACATTTCTAGCTCATCCCTCTTTTATTTATTTATGACTTAAAAACATATTGATTTATTATTAACTTCTGTAATGTATCTGTAGCAATTAGAAGGGAACCTCATGAGTCAGCTCTCTCTTTTTATCTTTATGTAGGTTCCTAGGATTAACCTGAAGTGCCCAGGCTTGTGATAAACACCTTTACTCTCTAACAGATCTTACAGACCTGCCTTCCTTTTCCGTGCTGAGTAGCTATATGAGATTGAGAGTCACTGGATTTATTCAGCTCTTCTGTGACTGGAGGATGACTTAGCTGTCTCTGTAATTACAGAAAACCCTGCTGTGACTATTCATGTTCAGGGTTTTATATAACGTAAGTTTTATTTCTCTAGGTCACTACTGAAGTGTTAAATGATGTATGCCAGATGGTAAATTTGTGTCTAGCATTGTGAGAAATTGATAAGTATTTCTTAAAGTTTCTGTGATGTTTGCATTTCTGTCAGCATGTAAGATAGCCAGTTTTCTACATTTTCATCAGTGTTTGAATTATCATTTAAAAATATTTTAGCCATTCGAACAGGAGTGTATCTACTTCTAACTTATTGTGTCATCCCCCGAATGATACCCCAGCAGCTGTCCAGCCTAAATATCATCCAACAACCATTAGATCCCAAGTCATTCACCAGCAAGTTCAGATCAATATGCAAAACAAAAAGGTCTGAAATACTAGTCAAGCCTGGATAGCTCAGCAAAACCAACACAAAACCTCACGCTTCAAATGCAAAAGATAACGTTTCATTATAGACACAAATTTGTGAATTTTATAGACTGCTGAGTGAGCATTTACACAGAAGCTCCTGGTATATGTAAAATAAAACAACCAATATAAAAAAAAAACCACACCTATCTTTTTGTTCTCAATGACAAACAAGTTAATGAAAGTGAATTATTTTGCTAAAAGGAGTCTGTTTTTGAGTAGGAGCTGATGCCATTTTCGTCCTTTCTGATGAGATATGTCTACTCATGATCTTGATATATATTAATTAATATGTATTCAGACACTAACACTTCCTCTTAAGCCTTTAAATATGATTGACTTACCTTCAGGCTAGTTTCCATGTTAACTAATTTTAATTATAATTTTTTAACATCCAATAACCTATGAGTATGCTCTATAGTAAGTTCTTGGGAATTTTAATTTGCATTTACATTAGGGGAACACAGTGAAAGGGGGGATTATGAAGGGCTCTGGGCTCAGAACTGGGAAATAGGGACTGACAAGGAGGCTCTTTAAGAAGCCACATAGCAGATGCCTCCAGGCAAGAGAGGGTTGCTCGAAAGCATCACAGAGATGCAGGCTAGAAGTGTGACAGATTGGTTTCATTGCTGAAAAAATTATGAGAGAGAGAGAGGAGAGAGAGAGAACTTTTCAGAACTCTAGAATCTAATAATAATTTTAAAACGTATGGCATTGAGGAAGGTACTTAATTAAGAAAGGGTGGCTATATAAGATAAAGAAGGCACGAGTCTTTAGGAACTTAAAGAACTGGCTGGAATCACCTGCACAGAGCATTTCCTCTGACTACAGTGGAATTGAAGCTGGGGATCAATAACAGAAAGCAAGCTGGGAAAAGTGACAGCCATGGAAAACCATGTGTTCAAATGCAACATGGGGAACAAGAAAACGGTTTCAGAAATTAGAAATTACTTAGATGAGTGGAAATAAAAATGCAATGTGCCCAAACATACAGCCGTGACCGTCTACACGCCGAAAGAAGAAAGATCCCAAATCAATAACCCAACTTTCTAAGTTAAAGGAGCAGGAAAGAGAAACAAAGCTAAACACAAAACCCTCAGAAGGAGTGAGATCATAGAGAATATAAACAATGTAGGAAATGGAGCAGTCAGGACGGACATGCTTCAGTCCAACTGAGTAACAAACCTTTGAAGAAATGAGTGACTAGTATCAGAAATGAAAGCAAGAATATTACTATCAAATTGTAAGGAATGAAAAAAAGAAATTCAGACCTGGGCTTAACAGCAGTACACCGGTTAGTACCTACTTAATAGAGCCTCGGTATAGGCATGGTTCCTAGTACAGATCCTGGGTTCTATGCTCAGTGGCTAATAATGATGAAACTGTACACAGTTTCATGCTATGGTAGGAGAAACAGAATACCCTAAAATGTCAATCTACCTGGAACTTCCAAAACTAACTTTTTTGGAAACAGAATGTGAGTAAATATGAAGATCAGGGTGGATATAAAATTACACTTGTTTAGTGTCCCCAAATTCAATGAGATGAGCCTCCTGAGAGACCGAAAGGAGTTTAGAGAGCGTGATGTGAAGTTGGGGCAGGAGCTGCAGTGACAGAGGTAAGAACCAGAATTCCTAGAAATGCATTGACCCCATGCTGTTATAGATGCCTGTCATCAAATGGGCAGGCCAGAGCTTCCTTTGGAGTGGATGTGAGAACTTGGAAACTGAAGCATTACTGAAGGAACATCCAAAGCACTGGGACCTTGAGACCTAGGAATAAACACGATTCTGCCATTTTACTCCTAATTTTACTGCTGAGAAAGGCCACACACCACCCCAGAAATGTAGCAAGAACATTTTTAATAGCCCCAAACTAAAAGCAAGCAAAAGTATCTATCATATGCCCATAAAGTAAAATGCAATTTAGCTTCCAAAAAGAATCACCTTCTAAAATATGTAGCATTCTGGATCAATTCTGAAAACATTATGTTGCTTGAGGACAACTATAGAACGTCATATATCACATGATTCTGTTCACATAAAATTTCAGACAGATCTGATGTCACAGTCCTGTAATTCAAGCTATTAGAGAAGGTAGAACAAGAAGATAAAAGCATGTTAAAGACCTGCCTGGTGTCAGAACAAGTTCACTGTCAAATTAGTGAGACTTGGTCTCCAAACAGTAACAATATACAAAGGGCGGAGGATATGGCTTAGTGGTAGGAAGCTTTCCTAGAATGTGCAAGAGGCTAGCTCACTTAGCGGAAGCAAAGGAGAGAAATGAAAACAAGCAAGAAAACAAACAAATCATACAGAGTGGGCTAATCTATGCAGACAGAAAGTAGTAGTGTTTTCAGGGATGGGGCAAGGGAGGCAAAGCAGGGTTTGGGGGTAGGAAGTGATTGCTAGGAAGTATAAGCTGTCTTTCACACGATGAAAACATGCAAACAGTAATGTCGGTCAACATGGCCAATATATTAAAAACTACAGATAACTTCCATTGAAGTGGATGAATGTTATGGCATGTAAACTGTGCCAATAAGTCTTGTCTAAAAAGAGAATAAAATATATATTTATAACAAATGAATCCCTGCTACCATATTTGTAAGCAATAAAGGAATTTAGCAGTGGACATTTAACTCCATGGTATGTGCTAAGCACAAGGAAAGTCCAGCTCAACATATAGCACACAAAAATAAAAAGAAAAATTACAGCTAGTATCACCTTTTATCATCAGTCAGAAACCACATTTAGACATGTGACTACAAAAATTTAAAAAATATATCATTAATTTTAAAGCATATGATAACATAATCAACCTTATATGCATGGACTGAGTGATGTATATACAACATACGAGATTTTTATGCATAATTTATTTTGGATGATTCTCTGTGTTCATCTCCCAACCCACTCCTCCTTCCCTGCTGTATCTGATTTTGGTCTCAAAAACTCATCTATCAGTTCAAATTTCAGATGTTCTGCATTTGTGTAAGGGTGTGTACATGCAGTGTGTGGACTATGCATATGCATGTGGAAGCCAGAGATTGATGTCTGGTGTCCACTTCAATGTACCTTAACTTCATTCACAGTTGAGACACTATATGTCACTGAACCTGAAGTTTAGTTACACTGAATGGCCAGTGGACTCCAGGATTTAGCTTCTCCCTCCTTCCCACAGGCTTAGACTATAGATGCATTCTGTCAGGCTGAGCCTGGGTTTTCACATTCCTGCTGTGGGATCTGAACTCAGGCTCTCACCTTTACTAGGCAAGCATTTTACTGACTGAGCCATCTCCCAGTCAGATGGTTGTTTGGTGAAGATAAATTTGTGTGCACCCAGAAAAGCACAGTTTAAATAGTGATTAAAATATGAATGCTCCAAAACTATCTCCTCTTCATCTTGTACAATTGAGAGAGAGCAAGGATAAGACAGGAAAGGATTATGAATTGCAAATTAGAGCCTGAAGGATGATGTGCCCTATGAGGATGATGAATGTTTATGGTACCATTGTGATAAAAATTCAGCCTAATTCAAAAAGAAATTTAATTTACTTATTGACTAGAAACCTCCCCTGAAAAGCATGAGATGTATGAAGCATTTGCAAGCCATGAAGTAATGACTGAACTTTCTGGAGTTGAGAGAAAAGCAATGGACATAATTTGCATACCTAATAACCATAACTGCAGAATTTCTGAGGCCAAACATGAATAGCATAATACTGTAGAACAATTTAAAGCAAAATAACAACATGGGAAATCAGTTTTTAAAAGTTCTATGTGAGTCATTGCTCTTCCTGTGTTGATGTTATGATGATCATGTCACCAAGTCCTTGCTAGTAAGATCCAGTTTCTCAAAGTATAGATAAAATTTCTGTAGAATTTAGTGTGTTTGTTATTGTTCACACGATAAACTGAAATATTCCCAAATGTCACTTAAATAAATTATTACACAGAAAGAGGGAGGGAGGGAGGAAGGGAGGGGGGGGGAGAGAGAGAGAGAGAGAGAGAGAGAGAGAGAGAGAGAGAGAGAGAGAGAGAGAGAGAGAGAGAGAGAGAGAGAGAGAGAGAGATTTTTCTTAGAAAACACTTCCTTCTGTTAGTTAACTATACATTTTAGGTAGCTCTCTAATGTGTAATTCTTACCCAATAGAACACAACATTATTTTAATTTTACCTTACTGTGTCATAAAGAGGTCTTGGTGATATTGCTTTTTATTTGGGCAGTCAGCTTGGCATTCTGAACTTTACTCAGTTGTAAATTTTTAAAATGTGAACACAGAATATAAAACACGATCTCTAAGTGTCTTCAGGGAATTGCTGTCTTCCTCAGTTAGAAATTATAGTTTAAATATTACTTCATTTAGAAGAAACATTTTAGCAATGACTTTCAATATGAGTAATTGAAGTGAAAATCCACTCTGGAAAGAGCTATGAATTTGCAGGCTCTATACAGTAATACAAACATTCATATTTTCTTTGGAATGCACACAGCCTGAATTTAAAATAAGGAGGTGTAGCATTTTCAAGAATGCAAAACCAAATCAATCACCCAGGAACACGTGCAACTTCAGATGCTTAGTGTAAGTAGCTGGCATATGGCAAGAGGTGAATAATACTAAAACAAGTCTGCTCCATGCAGAAATGTAGGCAAACACCATATTGCAATGTTTGGGTAGTTTTTGATGTACAGTACTTAGACATGAAGTCTGTGTTAGTACTATTTGTCCATCTGTCTACCTTTTGTTTGTGTGTCTATCTTTTGCTATTTGTTATATATATATCCATCCATCCATCCATCCATCCATCCATCCATCTATCTATCTTCATCATCATCTCTTTTCCATTTCTTGCTGGTTATCCTGCCCTAATTGTGTGTATTCCTGCAGTTTGTCTTGACACTATGAATCATAAAATTGCTTGCACACATACAGAGTCATATCAGTGATTCTAATATGCTTTAAGATTTTCATTAGCATCCCATTGACACACAGGAAATTTTCAACGTGAATTTTTTCTGAGAAAGCTTGTAGCAAATAAAACAAAATAATATGAGCATCACGTTAAGGGAGTTACAAAAAGCCATTTTGACCCTGCTCTAGCTGACAATTAAGTCATGAAGTATTATTGGAAGCAAGGACACTATTGCTTAAGCTTTCTATGGTCATGGGGAAATATGTGAAAAAAAAAATGTATAGACTGAATCAATCAATGGTGGCCCCACCGTTGTCTTTGTGAGGAAAATAAAAAGACAGGCTCACACTGAAAGAACAATTTCTCTCTTTTTCTTCCATTCATAATTAAAGTAGAGGCCACAACTGAATTCATTCTAAAATTCATTACAAAAATATTTACTGAGAATAGCCATGTGTTCTCACTGTAATGAATTGTATTAGAAATGAGAGGTCAATTTCAGAGTTAACAAGAATGAAAGCCATGCTCTAGGAAAGGTGGACAAAAGTTGCCAAGTTCTGTGAGTAACTGGATGGTGAGGATCAGGTCAGAAGAAAGTTCCTGAAGTCTAGCAACTCCAGAAAAACAGGTGGAAACTGGAATGAATTGGAAAGACAATAACAAGAATGTGAAGGAGCTAGCATCTTCAGACCATATACCCAGTCTTTGTTATTTTAAATCTAAGAACAGCAGGATAGGAAGCTTGTGGGTTGTCTCTCACTTGTCAGGGTTTTCAATATTCTCAAGACCTCTGGGTGATGGAAGGGAGAGTATATTAGAAACAGCAGAATCCCATGAAAGGAAGTATGAGTGAGAATTTATAGAGGGGCACCTCAAAAGGAATGCATTGAATTTTTTTTTTTGTCAATGCAGTATAAAACATTGTTCCATCTTCCCTAAATAATACAGTGTAATTTAAATAATCTCCCAGTTTTTTAGGAGCTTGGCTGTGACAGGTGAAAATAATTTCATTTCAAAGTCATAATACACATGAAGGGGAAATAGAGTGAAAGACCCCCGGGGGTTAAGGACCCCCGAAACGGACCTTTCCTCGGAAGGAGACCCCATGACCCAAGGAGGACCGAGCCACAGATCAGCTGCAAACAGCACGAGGTTTATTGAATAACGCAGGACCTGCGGGCTACCAAGCCATTTGGGATGGTTGGCGCGCCCAGCCCTTTGTTCGGGGCCTTTTTATAGGGTTTAGGAAAAAAAAACGTGCGTACAGAGGCAAAGGTGAAGTTACAAAGTTTCCATTGGCTGGTTTGAATGAAATCGCCCGTTGAGGGGTGAGGGGTGAGGGCCCCCAGGTTGCCATCCGGCCTGACCAAGCAACCTGGTTATCACCCGCCCCCAGGCCTGCTGTTTCTTTTGTTCTTTATCTTCTTTTTGGAATTCTTTCCCTGATCAGGCTGGGCCTGATCCCATAGCTAAGTAACTGCTTTTCCTCCCTTCCCCCCCTCTGCCCTGTTGACATATATTGTGAAAGTTACCTGACTACATTCCCTTGTCTTTATCTCAAGCATCTTACGGAGTTAATCTTTACTGTCTTGTTAATATGTCTTAGGGAGGTTTACTTGCAACGCGCTGCTGTTAACTCTACTTCTTGGGGAGGGGGCCTTACAAGAGCAATGTTAATTTACACTAATTACTTCATGATATAACATGAAGGGATCAGCTCTTGATGATATTTCCATTTCTACAATCATTTTCCTCCTTCTTTAGGGAAGCTCTGAGGATTCCATGGACCCGACACACTTGTCCTTTATTAAAAATGAAGAAATTTTGAAGCACAGTACAAATGTTTTGATAGTATACTGCTGAATAAGGCATTGATTCATAAATATTTTAGAGAACTTTGGTAGCAATATAAGAGATCTGATTCTATTATCCACCCCAACTGTAGCTACTGACCCCTGTTAAGATGATATCCCCAGGACACTTTTTTCGTATGAACAATTCTATTAGAATTGTTATTTCAATTCACAGTGCTGGCTTTAAGAGCACTGTCTACGGTGAATTCGTGTATTTAAAAAGATATAGAAAACCACTGGTTAAATATCAGGTCAAAGCTTAAATGAATGATACTTTGCTTGTTATCCTAGGTTTTAAGTGAAGCTAAAATGGATGATTATTAATGGAGGAATTTGTTACACTTAAACACTAATACTACATAGCCTACAAGCTATAAAGATCTGTGAGCACAATCCAATAGCTTACTGCATGTTGCCAGGGACAGGTTCATACCTATGAGTTATCATTTCACTTATGTATTTACAGTCATTTGATAGGCAAACTTCTTACATATTTTAAAATATGCCTTTTAGGACAATGGATTAAACTTCTGAAATGTGGATTAGTAAAGAGATTCAATGAAAAAATATTTTTAGAAATATTTTTCAAATTCACTTAAAAATATTTCAATACAGGTAAATTTGGGGGGGGGGTTGTATCTTTTGGTTGGTGTTTTCATTACCCTTGGTTACGTGGTGTTCATCTGTCTGAAGTAGAATATTACATGTACTTACTGCACTAGGGAAGAAAAATTAAATCAATCTTTTCAAGTTTTTCCTCCATCAAGTATTAAGATTGATTTTGTAAATATTCCTTGGCACTGAGGTTTAAAACTTTTTCTCTTGCTCAGATTCTACCAAGTATATTAATATAATGTGTTTGGAGAACAGAAAACATATTTTCTCTTAAAGTAAGCATAGATATGTTGACTTAAAATTTCAGTTTTTTTTTTATATATATAGGCTTTGAGGCTATATTATAAATGATTCAAACCCCGTATGCTTACAATGTTTCAAGGCAAAATGAATCAAGAAGACTATAATTTATAGAGCCTTGTGACTAAATTATCTCTTAAAGTATATAGTAGCAATTCTAATAGCAATGTTAGCTGAGCTTGTAAACTGTTGTTATTAACAGCAATGTTATAGGTACTGGACCACAGCATCTACATTCACATATACTGATGCTGGAGAAATAATATTTTCCTCTTCATCACCTTTCACTAACCACACATAATGAGTCTCTGTTGTGCCTTTTGGGTTTCTAACTCCATGCTTTAGCTACTACCCAGCTTCTAGAAATATAAATCTGGTTCCTTTTCTGCCTGCTGGTTCAGGTTGTACTGTGAGGTTTCCCTAGGAGTGTGTGAATAAAAACAGACTGAGGTGACTCCTTTTCTACATCTTCAAATCTCTATATTAATTCCTTCCTAAAATACATGCAAGACTGGACTTACTGCCAATGTCATCTGTTTCCTTGTCAACATATCACAAGTCACAAAAGACCTTCTTCCCACCCTACTAAGTGCAACATGATACATGATGATAAAATCTAAATATCTGAGGACTAGGAACTGAGGTGAAATGGGATTTGCAACAAAATTTTATTTTGAAATTTTAAATATAAAAGCATACACTTACATAGCTTGGACTCAGTTAGTATCCACAGTTATTGTAGGAACCCAACTCAAAACCAGAGGAACCCACACATGTGAAGGGGTGATCCACTGTTGGGGTCTCAGTGTTCACAGTGTAGCATGAAAAAATGCCCTTCACAACTATGTCATCTTATGAGAAACATTTTACGCCACCATGTTGCAAGAATCAAGAACACAAATTTTCAAAATAAATTTAGGGTTGAATAGAAGCAAAAAGTGTGAAGACATTTGACATTGGATCTATACTTCTAATTCTGTTCTAGGTTGTGCCTTGAAGAGACTTCTCTTTATTTTCTGAAACATCAGAAAGGTTAGAGTCACATTAAGCTTCCAAGCCGTTGCATATGAATGCTTCTGAGATGTGAAAATGTGTTTATAGAATAAAGTTCTTGTTATAATGTGGAAAGTAAAACAGAGTCAGACAACCAGGTGCTGTGACACTGCTTCAGAAACAGAAAACATATTATTTTGGAATGTATGTGAGATGAAAAATAAGTAAGTTATCTGTTGAAGAAGATGGTTGATTCCCTCCCTCCCTCCATCTCTCCCTCCTTTATTCTTTATATCATGAAGACCAGGTGGCCTTAAACTATCCTCCTTCTTTCTCTTACTCTATGTTAAGATTATAGAAGTCTTCAAAATATGAAATCATCAAAACATTTCCTTACAAATGTTACACACACATATTCCTTTAAATATAAAATAACTTATACATAAATTATTGGAATCATTAAAATAAGCCAGGTCAAGATGAGAAGGAAATTAGCATTTCCAAAGGCTGGCAGTCCAGTTCCTCAGGCACAGGCCATAAGCTTATTAAACAGATCACAAAGCTTTTGATGTGGCAATGGAAATTGTTTTACTATGTATGAAAATAATCTTCTGCAAGGACCTGAAGTGAGAAAGAGCTGTCTAGATCATATAGAGGAGGAGGAGCAGACATAAGGCTGGCTGAGTTACTTGTGGCAATGACTATGTGCTCTTCTCTCCTTTTGTCTTTCTGAATCTTCTCTGTGGTCAGCATCAGCCGTAGCACATTATCTGTGGGTGCCATGTTCAGATTCTACTCAAACAAGAACCATCAGTGCTTAGCATCTGTCTTCCATGGTGTATAAGCTCCATGAAAACAGGATTCCTCCAATAGGCTCACTGTAGAGAGCCGTGTGGCCGCACCTTAAAGATGGTGCTGGCTTCCGCCTTTCACCTTCCCAATGGTGAGAGCTCTCTGAGATAAACAACTCCTTATTTGGCTAAGGCTAAGCTCGTGGCTTGCTTCCAGGTGTGGCTTGCTTCTGTGCACCTGGATCTATTGGCATGGCCCATGTGGCGCCCCGTGACTAGCAGTCCAGAGGGTATATAGCAGGGAGCGGGTTTTCCCCAGTAGGAGAGCCAGTAGCAGAGGCAGTAGGAGAGGCAGTAGCAGAGGCAGAGCAGAGGCAGAGCAGAGGCAGAAGAAGTTTCAAGGTCCTGAATAAACCACTGAAAGAAGAGCCTGGTGTTGCATCGTCCTTGCTGGCGAGGTTGCGCGCGACAGGCTCACTGTTCTAATGTTTGTCCAGTGGTTCCTATTATTGCCTGGCCCAAGGAAGAAGTAAATGATCTATAAATAACTGTCTCTTAGCAAATGAATGAATGACTGATTGATATTGTGGTTTCAGAATCATGGAAAGCAAGGATGAAGTGAGCTTCGAGAACAGTCTGGTCACACACTAAGACTAGTCTGAAGTATGAAAGAAGGCATTTGATCTAAGATTTAGGGGATCACCCAGAAAATTTTGAAAAAAACAAAAGAAACCTATTGTTGAAAAGTTAATTAAAACACAGAGACTAAGTCACACTCAAGATTCAATGACATTCTTACTTATTTAGACATGATAATGATGTGAACATGTACAGTAGAAATAAACAGAAAATAATTTATTCTTGGTAAAAAAAAAAGTTGCGCCTTTCAAATTAGGTAAGATTTCATTTAAAATTTAAAACTACTTCTTGCATTCCCAATTTTATGTCTGATAATGGAAGTAAGAAAGGCCAGATACCTTGTCCAAAGTTAAGCATGTTGTGGGTTTCAAGGACTACAGTAAGGTAGTGTGCTTTACTGCATTTCATTGTCAGTGCCAAAAGAATGTTTTTAAAATGCACCCCCAAAAAAGTGAGTATTTTTGCTTTTGAAAAGCATGATATAGATCAGCCTAATAGGGATTCTTGTTTAACATGCTAGCTTTGTCTGTGCGAAAATGTTAAAACAGAGAAATGTGATGCTATCTGTCATGTTCACTTACTGTAGCTATTAACTAGATCCTATAAACAAGTGGGTGGTTAGCATCTCTCTACCCTCAGGAAAGGGGGAATTTCAGTATCATTTGCATTTCTAAATTGAAGTACTTGTACAAGCCTGGTTTTTAAAGCAGGGCGTACTGAAGATTATTGAAAAAAATAACTGATCTAATTTAGACACTTAGAAATATATCTTGCCTCTGGAAATGACTTGTTGTTGGAGGGTGTGCAGTTTTTCTGAGAAAATGACATCAGAAAAGGTAGATAAGCCAGGTAGATGGGATGGGGAATAAAATAATAAACCAGTTTAGTCTTTAAAGTTTCATATCTTTAGCTGAGGATTCTGAGCCCCACTTGAGAATCCAAATAGATCAAAGAAAGTACAGAGGTAAGGGACTTCGAGATGAGAAAATCAAGTGTTATGAATTATGTGACTTGTTTGTAACATCTGTCCTGAGGTATCCTTCTAGATGATGTTCTATTTCTACACTTTTGACCTTGCTAAACACAAAGTGCACACTATTGTATCTTTTTAAAAGTTGTGGATTTTTATTGAGGATATTATGTATGCATATGTATGTCACGTAGGCTGACTCTGCTGCATCTGAACACATAAGGCAAGAGCTAGATGGCAGGAAACTTACTTTAGGAAGATACTCTTTTTTTCTGCTGTTGTGAGGCTATTCTGAGACAGGGTCTCCCACTGATCACGGAGCTTGCTGATTTGGCTAAACTGGCCAGTACATGGCAGGGATTCATTTGTCCCCATAATCTTTCTCATATGGGATGCTTTTCTATATGCTGTGAATATCATTCATCAATAAAGGGACTGTTTTGGCCTATGGTAGGTATTTTAGAAGGAGGTGAGAAATCGGAGCATAGATAAAGGAGAAGGAGGGTGGAGTTAGACAGAGGCACTATCCAGCCACCCAAGAAGCAAGATGTAAAGAAATAGTTAAGCCATGGGCTGTGGGTTTAGGCGAGGCCAAAACTCATATTACATCTCTCCCTACAGCTCTTGAGTTACAGTTGCATGGTACCATATCTGTCTTTCACAAGAATATTGGGGATCTTAAGCCAGGTTCTCATGTTTACACCATAAGCACTTTATAGAGAGAAGCATCTTAAGAGGTTACCACTGTACTTTCTAAAGCAGAGTGACTTAAAGATTGTAATAAGTGATTAGTCTGACTAAGGCTTCTAGTAGCCTAGAGAAATAAAGACTTCAGGGGTGGTGCATGCCTTTAATCAA
This sequence comes from Phyllotis vaccarum, assembly GCA_033318265.1. Taxonomy (NCBI): domain Eukaryota; kingdom Metazoa; phylum Chordata; class Mammalia; order Rodentia; family Cricetidae; genus Phyllotis; species Phyllotis vaccarum. Next base: position 7,182,487 of record JARWLC010000005.1, read on the forward strand.
AGTACTTGGGAGGCAGAGGTAGGTGGATCTCTGTGACTTCAAGGTCAGTCTGGTCTATAGAGCAAGTTCTAGAATAGACAAGGCTACAGAGAGAAAACCCGGTCTTGAATAATAAAAGTAAAAATTCCATGAGATCTAGACATTTTACAGATAAATGCAAATTGTCCTTCAAGTATCACCACTGGGAGATCAAAATGGTCTTTATAACTTACTGTGCCAGCAGTGACATACTAACATATAAGCAAACTAAAACTTAGCTCCACAAATTAGTTTTTCTAAAAACGAGTGAGGAACATTTTCAACTGAGAATCCCAAAATTATTTCCAAATATCTCTAAATCTTATTTAATGTTTACCTACTAATTTGGATCCTGGGTTGAAATTCATGTAGGTCGTTCACCTTTTAAGGGCTATAGGTCACCATGAAAAGCATCACAGCTTAAGCCTGAATTTGACCCTTCTGGCTATGTACCTCCAGTCCTACCACACATGAAAATATGAATTCAAGTCTTTTGAGGAAAATCCAGTAGTAGAAATTGAAAGAATTAATTTTTGGGTATACCTTTTAAACAACACAGTCTTTTGATTATCACAAGGCTTTCTTTCTCTTTTAAAAAATTTTAATGTAAAAAAGAATTAGGTCCCATTGAAAATATTTACATATGCCAATATGACACAAGTGCTGTTGGTTGAGTTGACAGCGCACCCCTCGCATATTCAGACTTAGTGATGAGACACACAAGTTGCACTTACGTGGTACCTGGTACCACATCAAGTTACGTGTTAGTCACTCAGTCATTGATATTATCTCTAATCTCTCACTATTTCAATTACCTAAAAATGAGATGCAAATAAAACTGTACAAATGGATCTTTTCTTGTCTTTCTCTATACTAACATATGTCAAATTTATTCTTACTGTCAATAAAAATTTTCTACAAAGCAAAATTTGTTATAAAAGTTAAAACAACATGGAGAGAAATTGAACTGGCTTCATTGAAGTGCCATGGATGAGTGAACTAAGTTATACAGAAAAAAACTATCCTTAGTCTTCTTTTATTTATTCTGTCCAAAACCTGGACAATTTACCAGTCCTAATAACAAACTAACAGCGGCCAAGTTATATTCATTTGCTGCAATAGTGATTAGAGGAATAAATCTAGGTTCTCGGAGCAGGGAAGAATGAAAATTTGACAGTTCAAAATAAGACTGCCAGAGAAAGGCTACTGTGATTTTCTTGAAGCTTCTGAACTTGTAGTCATCATGTAGAATAATTAGAGCTACCACAATGTCTGTCATCATTAGAACACTTCTGCTGCACTCTATGAATATACGTACATAGGATGGACTTTGTATCTTATTTCCAGTCACTTTATAATATAATATGACCTTTTTTTGAATGTAGGACAGTGGATATTAAATAGTAGGCTATCTGCTAGCAGGCTACAAACCTTACAGACACAAAGACACAAAGTTTCTACTTACTGACCTTGACTATTGCTGAGTTTCACTTGTGTGTCTTTACAGGAGAGCAACTAAAGTGATCATTTTTGTCTTGTTAATTCTCTTATCCTATTCAGCCTTCCCTCTAATTAGGAAGTGTGAAGCTTTTCTTGTGACATTGACACTTCTCCACTCTGATAGCTTCATTGACGGGATTTATCATGTCCCAGCCATGCAAGTCATTTACAGAGTGGATTTACAATTATCAAACTCTTAAAGTTCTTCAGCTTTGCACAAACACTTCAGCAGCCAAGTTTCTGCTTAAACACACCTTTGGCACACTCCCTACTTGGCAGCTTCCAATTACACTTTATTGACTGAAGTTTCCAGTGATGGAGACAGCACAGAAACTGCTCTCCTGGCTGCGCCTTGTATTGACCACATTTGCTAACACTGGAGAAGGAGCATGTGGCTTTGCCACCTGTGGCTTTGGATTATTTTAATTCACAGTAGGTAGGAACTGTTCACTTTTGTCAATTTTTGCCACCTTTGAGATGACTGTATTGATGTTGATTTCATTTAACTGTCTCAACTAAATAGAATCAATAGAGAATTCTACGTGTCCTTTGCAAGTGGTTTTTCATTAGTATGTTGCAAAGCCATTTTGGATAAACTGAAGTACTTAATAATTGGCTTCTCCCCTTTTCAAGCCTCAATAGAATATGTTTAGCTTCAATTGATATAATGTAGGATCAAACTCTATAAAGCATTTTTAAAATCTACACATCTCATAGAGGGACCTCTCTAAAGACAAATGTCTTTTGCTAAAATTTTATATTTTTCTGTGAGCCAAGCCTTTAATGGCTGAGCCATCTCTCCAGTTCCTTTTAAAGATAGGCTATGTCTTTGTGTATTTCAAGACACAGGTTTTACCTTTCATATATAGATTTTTGTATGTAGATAGAAACACAAAACACATCATAAGCGTCAACAGAATTTAGAATTATACTTGCTTTGAGATGCTATCATATGTATCACAGGCTGTTCCAACTCACTAGGAAGTTAAGGATGACTGTGAACTTCTGATCTCCCTGCTTCATAGGCATGTAATCCTACAGTAAATTACATGGTTTTGGGGAACAGAACCAGGGCATCATGCATAGGCAAGCACTCTGTCACCTGAGCTATGTCTGCAGACTTAACGTTTCTTATGCATTATTTTATTCTGCAACTGTCTTTGCTTATATAACTGTATTCTATGTGAGTCTCTCAGATATATTGATAATTCATTTGTAATAGTAAAGTGCCCTGGCAAAGGAAAATATAGATTAATGTCTAGAATCAAGATTAATGTAGATCAATATTGTGATAATCTAACTAATCATTCCTGCCAATACATTTAATTGCTGTATTCTTTTTCTGAGGTGCATAATCAGTGGGCATAAAAATATCTTAATATAACTCTAAGACATTTTATCTCCCTTCTCTTTCTGGTTCCAGTCTGAGATTCCGACATTCACGGTGTGTATGTGTGAGTGTGTGGGGGTGGGGGCAGTACTACTGACTAAGGTGGTCTGAGATTCCGACATTCACGGTGTGTATTTGTGTGTGGGGGTGGGGGGTAGGGGGGAGGGGCAGTACTACTGACTACGGTGGTCTTGTATTCTCTTCTACTTAGTTACATTTTAACAGGCTTCTTTCTGACTATAGACCCCAGCCTTCCATTTCATTTCTTAGTGTATTTGCTTAAGAAGACTCTAAAATTATAATTTTTTCCTCTGCCTGTGCTGGAGTTTGAATGTGGTTTGGCCACAGCAAAGCTCACAGTGATGATTAATTATCCAGTGTGATCGTAGCGGGGTGCTGTGGCTTTTCAGTGCTTTCAGAAAGAAGTAGATGCCGTAGAAGCAGGAGGTAAGGAAAGTACACTCGTCTGGTCTTTATCTTTCACATTTCAATGATCTTTCACCTCTCTATAATGCAGGTAGGAGGTAACTTCTAGATATTGTCTCCATGTTGCTTGTACTATCCCACAACAAAAACCATGTCTTTCCAGGGTCCCGCGTTGGCCAATCTGTTATTGTAAAGCAAATCACACCACGATAGTCTGAGATGATTCACTTTGATTGGTGGCTTGATGGGCTTTGGAATAACTAAATCACATGGAAGTGAATGTCTGGGCATGTGTGTGAGGGATCATCTAGAAAAGGTTAACTGTGGTAGAAAGACCAGCCCTATAGATGGGTAGACCCACCCATAGGCTGGAGTTATAGATGGGTAGACCCACCCCTAGGCTGGAGTTATAGATGGGTAGACCCACCCATGGGCTGGACTTATAGATGGGTAGACCCACCCATGGGCTGGACTTATAGATGGGTAGACCCACCCATGGGCTGGACTTATAGATGGGTAGACCCATCCATGGGCTGGACTTATAGATGGGTAGACCCACCCATGGGCTGGAGTTATAGATGGGTAGACTTAGATTAAATAAAAAGGAAAAGCAAACAGCACTTGCCTTCATTGTTGTTTCCTGAGTGTGGACACAATGTGGAGCAGAGTGTGTGCGACTGCTCCTAAAATCTCTCTGTCACGAAGGACATGGAATTTAAGCGAAAATCAACTCTATTCTCTTCTCGTTTGTTATCAGGTGTTTTGCTGTAGCAACTAGAGAGGTTGTGAATAGATAGCTTTTGAACCTTAGATTTGCCTCATTATTTACATTAATTTGTCCGTTTTTCTGTAATTCCCTTGTTCAAGTCAAGGACCTTGCCACTTGTTTTATTTTTATTTTATATTTTGCAGTGATTCATATTGAATTCAGGGTTCCCCACAGGATAAACAAACTCTTTACCCTGAGTTGTGATGTAGCCCTGCCCACATATCCTAGGAATGTCTTTTCTCAATCATGCGGGAGTCTCTGATTTCAAAAGTGATCAACCACAGAGATAGTGCCCCATTTTGCAGTCTCCATAGGAGGGTAAGAGCCTAGCATCAATGAGCCTGATGACTTCAATTAGCAATAACAGATTGCTTAATCACATTGACCAGCCTCCCCTGGCCTCGATCACACTTCTCCAATAGCTTAGCTTCTTAAGAGGCATTCCCATCTTTTGATTCAAAACAATCGAATTCAACTTTTCTCCCCTACTGCAACTGTCTCTCTTTGCAGTATTCTTTAGTAAATCCTTCCATAACTATCTCACTGTACAGAGGCATTTTTTTTTCCTTTGTGAATGCATGTAGTTTGATCAGCAAAATTCTAGATTTTAATAAACACATGTGTTCTTTCATTCATGTATCTTTCACGATATTTGTGAATCTACTCATCTGTTTTGGTACTGTCTTGGTTTACTCTGGGCACATTAAAATATGAGCATGTTTTGGCTAAACCTGTTTAGCTGCATTCATAATTCTTACTCCTTATTTTTACTACAATCCTGTACATAGTATTAATAAGGTTTGCATCCCTCTGAGAATTAAAGATAAATATGACTTTGAAAATTTCTTCATAAGCCAGGCAGTAGTGGTACATGCCTTTAATCCCAACGCCTGAGAACAGAGATCTCTGTGAGTTTGAGGCCAGCATGGCCTATAGAGTGAGTTCCAGGACAGCTACAGCTACACAGAGCAATCCTGTATCAAAATTCAGAAAACAAAAACAAACAAACAAAATAAAAATTTTTCATAAAATACTCAATACATTACTAAAGTTATTTTTTGATCATGAAAAGCATAAGGCCATGTTAAAAATGTAAAAAGAATATAATGATCATACTGTAAGTATATTAGACTTTGATAAGTAATTTTTATAAAATCACAAATGCCTAATACCTATTGTTGAGCAGGCCTTCAATTCATTTTTCTGAATTAATATAAAAATTTTGTCAGAATTTAAATAATAATTTTACACAATCATATGCAGGAGACACTTCTTTACTATTTCTATTAGAAACTACCAAGATTTCTTGCATCATGTTATTAATGTTTATAATACACATTATAAATAAAATATTCACAAAGGTTAAACATATTATATACTATGTCTTCCAATAATTTACATATGCAAAAGGATCTGGAATACCCCTCCAATGAAGAAATTCATGTGTAACATTTTCAAATAAGTAAGATTTAGTATATTGTTGAACTTTCATATAGTAATATTGAAGAAACAGAATGGCTGATATTAAAAATAATAGTGGGTAATGTGTCCTATATTCTAACTTTATGGCATTCTTTTCTCATGTAACCTTTTGAATGATGTCTGAGAAAAGACATTGTCAAGGAAGGAAACAGATTTTAAGAGTTTAATAAAGGTACCTAAGGTGTTCAATAAATGTTTGTTGGGTTGAATTATGACAGCTTAGCTGGTCCTTGGATTATAAAGTCAATTTTGCTGCCTGATTTTACTTCCTAAGAAAGGTATGGGTATATTTTAAGGGGATCAAAAATACGTCTACCATGTTCTTTTTTCAGAAATGGCAGTATTTGCCTGAGGGAGAATTCCCCTTGCATGAATTAAAGTAGGACTCTTTATTGACCTGGGCTAGGTCCATCCCCACTGACTCTGGCCCCAAGTCTCTGTGTGCGGGTAACAAGTCTCTTTAGCAGTGTCTCAGTAAGACCATGTGAGCAGCTGCAGAGTCCTACCCCAGAAGACATTCTCTGGGTCTCAGCCAACTTATTCTTCCTAAAACCATTTGAAAACTGCTTTGCAATTCATTTTGCTGCAAAGTGCTATGTAAATGAAAAGTGATTATCTTTATTATAATTATAACTGAATTCATGTACCTTTTACAGTTCCTACCAATAGTCTTTGGTAGACATTTTACACCCATATTCCATCATTGTCACATTTTCTTTATTACACTGTCATTTTTCAACCTCCAGAATCAATTGCTGAAATAAGAGTAATATTCATAGAGAGACACTTCATTGCTATACATAGGGCCGATGGGAGTTGCTCAAATAAAAATGAGTATTTATGAAACTCCTGATGTGAAAATTATGTGAGGCCAGAGCTTTACATGAAAAGGTGGCCATGATGTACACTGGCCTCAAGGGATTTTTATCTATTATAATTTTGAACAAATTTTCAAGTGTGGAAAAATCAAGCTATTAATACTTTGAAATAAAATTAAATTTTATTGCTTTAACATTTAATGTATATCAACCACCTATAAATATTTGAGCTACTCACTCTCCCAGATCTCAGAAAATATGCTCAGGAATATAAGAAAATTGCTATCATGATTAATTTTTAAATTTGTTTTTTATTTTTATTTTTTTGTGCATCGGTGTTTTGTCTGCATGTATGTCTGTGTGAGGTTGTTGGGTCCCCTAGAACTGGAGTTACAGATAATTGTGAGCTGCCATGTGGGTGCTAGAACTTGAACCTGGGTCTTCTGAAAGAACGGCCAGTGTTCTTAACCGCTGAGCCATCTCTCCAGACCATCTAACATGATTTACTTATCAAAAGAATTAAAGTTGTTCAAAATACCTTATGAGGGAATTACACCCATGTCTACTACAGCTGATAGTCACCATATGAAATAAACCTATGTGTCCATATGTAGGAGAGATGAAGACAATATGGTATACATACATACATATCAAAACACTATGTAACATTATTAAAAGTGAAAGCCTGTCATTTGCTAAAACATAGGTGAATTTAGAAGGTTACTCAGTTCAAAACATGCCCAGAATGGGTGGGGGTGGGTGGGTGGGGGACATCTGATCTTATTCATATATGGCATCTAAACATTGATAGACACAGAGTGGTCTGGTACTCACCAGGGCTGTTCACAGGGATAAACTTCAGCAAGACAGAAGAGTAAGCTCAAAAGAAGTACAGTTAACAGTAGCGTTCCCCCCTCCCCCAAACAAGTACTTTAGGGAATGCTTATGTCAGGATGATTGGATTAGCTCTCTCACAATGTTAGTTTATTGCATGAATCCTAGTTAGTATATAATGAAAACCCAGAGCCAGATATTGGGGGAAAGCTGGAATATTAGAGAGAGGAAACAGACCACAGTTGATTTTCACTCAGCCATCTTCTTAGGCCAAACAGCGTTAATGCTATTTTTAAGAGTCCTCCACCTAGATAGTCACTTCTACAGGATTAAAGGTGTGAGATACTACTTTTTGGTTGTTAGGCTTTGAACTCACAGGAACACAGAAAGATCTCTGCCTCCTGAGTGATAGGATTAAAGGTTTGAGTCACCACTTGGTCATTCTGAGTGATGGGATTAAAGGTGTGGCTCAGTACTCTCAGACCTTCCTGGCTTGACTGTGGATGACTCTGTTCTCTGATATACAACATCTCACCACACTAGTTACCACATTTGTAAATGATTTGTAAATATATACATATATACCTCATATTTATTGTGTATATACACACACACACATATATTTACATACACATATATTGACACATACATATATATTTACACATAAAAATACATACACATATATATGATACACATATATTTACATATTATATAACATGTGTATATTTACATATAATATTATGAGCAATTGAGACAGAGACACTTTGAGTTAATTTAATTTTTAATTAAAATAGTTTGATATACTTAGGATAACTAGAGTTATAGCATAAGAATGGATTTTTACCTGCAACATCTCTTTAGATTACACTCAGAAGTTTTATTTCTTTTTTCCTATCTATTCAATGCTACCCTGATTGAAACCTGTAATGCCACAGCAAAGCCCTCTAGAACAGTTGAGCTATGAGACAGCAGTAAACAGAAAGAGCAAAAACAAGAGGCAGCAGCCTTTTTTCAGGGTGTTTCCAGGGACGGAGCTCACTTCTGCATGACTGATAATAGGCTTGTAAGTCATTACTAACTTCAGAGGAATTTGGTGCAAGGGTTTTACTATAGACATTAATAAAAATTAATTATGTAGACTTGTACTAAGTAAATTATATCAATAAGTAATACTCAGAACTCATATGTAGCCTTAGTATATAATATACTATTGACGTCTATGTTCTTAGGTCATTTACATCTGTTGTATCTGTATGGCAGAATCACTGCAGTGGTGTGACATTGCACATCACTGCCTATACTAAGTGACAGAACTCACTTCGAGAGTATTCACAACAGACATCAGCAAGCTCTGTTCTTGGGGACTTTCATTGTTCAGCAATTGTAGTAATTTACTAGGGGAAGTCATGTGACATTTGAAATCAGCATGGTTTAGAGACATGTTAAATTTGAACAGTTTCCGAAAGAAAAGAGGGAGATTAAGAAGGGATCGTGGCTGTCAACATTATGGCTGTATCTTAACTTCAGTTCCTGACTGACTTCCCTTGTGTTTCCCTTCCCATGTCCATAAAGCAGGACCCTTGGTAGCTCTATCTAGAATTGTTTGTTATCAGCAGCCTTACTGAACAGTGATACAATGTGAGGTGAATGCAGAGATATTTATGACAACTCAAATTTTGACTTCCTTCTTCACCATTCTGCCTTCTGGTTTTTCCTTTTCTGAATGAAATAGGCGAGGCAAGATTTATTACATCTATCTCCACTTTTTTTTATTTCCTGAAGTTTTACTCATACATTCATACACAATAGAATAGCGTTAATGAAGTATGAAGGTGGCTGAGAAGCAAAATAAGGACTACTTTGGGTTGGAGAATAAAGGAGGACTGTCAATCATAGGTCTTGTTCTAGTTCCTCCAGGCTTCAGAGATAAAGAATATATCATTTTCAATTTTTCTTTCACAAAATCATGGTTTTAAGTTGGGACTAGTTGTTCTAGAATTGCTACTCAGTTAACAGGGTAAGACAGTACTTGGAAGGAAGCCCAATTTATTTTAATAATTTAGGCAGAGAAAAGAACACAATTACTTTAACAGATGAAATACCTCTAAGGGAGTAGTAAGTTATTACTGCCCTTTCTTGAAACAATTTAATTTAAAATGATACCTCTACTGCATTTAGAGCCAACAAGAAACATTTGTTTGCTTGTCCATCCATTTATAAAATCCAAACTAAAAAGCTGTTGCTAACAAGGAGATATTTCGAAAGAAAATAAAAGTAGAGAAGTTGATGGAAAAATGAGATATAAGACCCCAAACACCAACTATCGGTCCTTTTGACTTTAGTCTATCAAATTTATGTGTCTTTGATCACCACTAATGAGCCTCTTAACTTCACTGTTGAGGGACCTGTGACTCAGTAACAAAAATAATTTCATCCAAGTTTTAGCCATGGGTCATAACTGGGTTTCTCTTTTTTTGACATAAGAATCTTCCAAATCAGATTCTATGCAAATGACTATTTTTGTAGGAAATAAAAAAAATCTGGAAAATTCCACTTAAATATATATTATAGAAAGATAAATGAAATGCCAAGAATAAGAGCACACTTCCAAATAGCTCACAGGATCTGAGTGTTCTTTTATTTTAATTTTTTTTCTTGGACCAGTTCTTGTGAAGTTATGAAATTCTCTAGTATGATTTTGGTTATAACATTGGCTTCCAACAGTGAGTTGAAGTGGCCTTTGGTAATAAGAAGAATAATGGGTTTTACTCAACTATTAAATATTGCAATAAATCTCAGTTGCAATATACCATATTCAGGATTAATATTTACTAGAGGGTGTTTAATACTCATGGATACAAATTAAACCTTAGGGTGATTCCTGAAAATAAGATGATCCAGGCGATGGATGCTGATCCAATCTCCAAGAATGCAGGAACCAAATAGGCTGTTCAAGATCTCATCAGCCCTTTTCAAAGGGGCTGGCCACACCCTGTTCCGGCTCCTAGAACTCTAGAGACATGCCTTCCAACTTTATCCGCTAACACCTGAATTCCACCGCATCTCCCCCTTTTGTCTAACTAAGAAGGTTTTAAACTAGGATTATATATAATAGGAATTATTGTAAGGCAATGTCTGGGGGAGGAAAAGGCCAAGCAGGGTCAAACTACAACTAAAACTTAACATGTATAAAATACATCATATATTTTTAGAATATTGATAGATGGTGAGGCTTATAAATTATTTTAAGCTGTTTATTTGGAATAGTAAAAATTTAACACTTGAATATTTTTTATTAAAAGATGAAAGGATAGTAACTTTAACTATTTATTTTTTAACTCTATCAAAACTTGAGAAGGAAAATATATTACCTGAAAGTCGGAAGCACATGAGAGTAGCTTTTAAAATTTGGGAGAGGACAGCGACCTTCAGCTACTTGGACAACTACTTATGGTTTTTTGTGCCGTTGGAGTATCTATCATTTTGGCTATAGGCCTATGATATCTGGCAGATCTCTTTAGAAGCAGGGCATTTTTGGAGGGACTGTTTTATTTTGTCTATGCAGGTTTTGTTAATCTCCATTTGTCATTTTGTTTATTTAGATTGGACATCATGTGTACTGTCAGTCGAGGTAAGGGCAGTTTTTTATTTAACTGATCATTTTTTGTTAAAAGGACAAACTCCAAAGGAGTGTCTTTGATGCTTAATACTATCTTGGGAAAGGAACAGTGATGCCAGGAGTTATCACGTCTCTCACATACAAATTTTGAATAAAAAAATGTTAAATGTCATATTTCTTGGGTCTATGAAATGGTTGAAGACCCTTATCTATTTAATGTATTTTAGCCTGAATTTGGGAAGCCTAGGCAACATGACTGTGACGTGGCAAACTTAAATAATGTTGACTGCAGTTTTTATCATTTTAAGGATTGAAGCTTATATTGTAAAATTAGGCTATCTATAATGGGGTGTATAATCTCTGAATAATCACTTTTAGTATGACTATCAAACATTAGCCAGAGGTACATATATCATGCAAAATGATAACAGTATTTTAGACATATATACATAGTATATATATAAATTATCTAAACAGAGGTATGTAAAACATCTTGTGTATATATTGTGACTAGTATAACTATATATTATGTTTAGTATAGTTAAATGGAGGTATCAATTGCATAGTGGAAGTGACAATAATGTGTAAATATTTTAAATAGTGGTAGAAGCATATGTAAAATATAACAGTTATAGATTTAATTTTATATCAATGTACAAGTTGTTTTGGACATATAAAACAATTTTAGATTTAAATTTGTACCAATATACAAATTATCTCAATCAAAGATATAAAATGATTTAATATTTGTATTGATATGTAAATATCTATACCAGTGCAAATTGTCTTTGGCTTATTTCATATATTTGGCTAATAATTATTTGTAGGTAGAATAATCTATTTTTATTTATCTTAAGTTTTAAAAAAATAGAGCTAGGTGGAGCTAAGAAAGCATTAACCACTGAGAAGGGTATGATCACTGGTCCTTGTCCTATAGAATCCCAAACTTCAAAGGTAAATGTCAGTCTACTTCTCAGGAAATAAAGGTCACTATCTCATTGAAATGTTTTCTTGAAACTAAATCTGATAATCCTAAAGACACTTAAAAGGAACTTTCTTTAAAATATTCAAACTTAATAAAATGTTTCCTGAAAACCTTGTATTATAATTATAATAGATACCACTATAATATCATATGTGACAAAGATTTAAAAATAAACTCTCTAAGTGGGGCATTTTCATCCTCCACCAAGAATTACAGAATATCAAAGGAGGGGAGATGGAAATAATGTAATAGGCAAAGGATGTGGAGGTGTACTAGAAATGCTGTCTTTTGGATGTAACATGGCCATCATACTCATGAACTCAAAGCATCTGGGATTACTTGCACAAGATCAGGCCAGTAAAGATTTGGGCTTAGTAAGGTAGGTACTCTTTAGGCTCCACCCTATTCTGAGAAGACACTGGCAGTTGATCCCTGCAGAGGGATGAAGAGTCATTTGTCTTCCATGTTGTGGATACTTTATAGGGTTCCTGTGCTACATTGGATGATTCCATATTGATGTCACCAATTGGACTTAGTGGGTTATTATAGATATACAAAAGAAAAAAAACACAGTGAAGGGGTTAGATGGGAAGCTGGAGGGGTAAAAGTGGTGTTTTTATATGTATGTCATTGTATAGATATGTGAAATTGTCAAAGACTAAAACAGTGTTAGAAGAGAAAGTTAACTCACTCAGATGTATACTATGCCTTCAAAAGGATGGTATAAAGTTGTCAAATTTCAAATAATTCTGGTTCCAGAAAATAATAAATAATATTGTTATTGTATTGCTTCAAACTGTTTTTGTGAAACTTCAAAAAAGGAATGCTATTTCTTAATTATCTTCTGAAACCAGTATTTCTCAGAAAACATAAGCATAAAGGAGAATATTCATAGCAATATTCTTTTCTCCTCATCTTTTCTGGGAGTGATTATAACACAGACATGCACAAGTTCTTGAACTGAGCAAGTTTTAGCTATGATTTGCAATTTTAGGATTGGACTATAAATCTCAAAGAAAAAATATATCACATTCCTGGGAACTATTGTTAAAAATTTTTTTTTTACAAAATTACATTTTCTTAGACCATATTCTGAAAGTGTTTTATAAAATATTTTCAATGGAGATGGGGAAAATATTTTTTCATAAAACATTAGGTAATTTCATACTATTTATGACTATGAATACATAGTTGCATGATTTGATAAGTTTCAAAAAGTATGTTCCAGGATCACACTTAAATCAGAGTTACATAGAAAAGTTTCATAATAAACACCAAAGAACACTCCTCCCTTGCTGGTAGTATAAACTTCTACAGCCACTCTAGAAAGCAGTATGGCGGTTCCACAGAAAACTGGGAATCAATCTCCTCATGATCCAACAGTACCACTATTGGGCATATTCCAAAGGATGACATTCTTACCCCAAAGGCATTAGCTCAACTATGTTAATAGCAGCATTATCCATAATAGCAAGAACCTGGAAACAATCCCTCAATTGAAGAATGAATTAACAAACTGTGGTACATCAACACAATAGAGTATTTCTCAATAGATAAAAATGGTATCCTAAAACTTATCAGCAAATGGGTGTATTTGAAGAATATCCTTCTGAGTGAGTAACACAGGTCCAGAAAGAGGGAAATGGTATGCACTTACTCACAAGTAGATATTTTAGACAAAAAAAGCAGAATATAACCATGCTGCAAATCACAGCCCCTGAACAGCTAGATAACAGAAGGAACTTAAGAGAGATATTCAGGGATTCCTCCCTGGGAAGGGGAGATAGAAAAGATCTACTGAATAAATTGGGATCATAATGAGTTACAACCCAGAAGAGGTGAGAACAAATCATGAGAGAAGGAAATGAGTGAATGAGAGGAGCAATAGAGAGAGAGGAAAATTGGATATCTTGATAGAGGGAACCACTGTGGGCTTACAAAGAAACCTAGTGCTAAAGAAACCTCCAAAAACCCCAAGATGTCCCTGGATAGGACTCCAAACAACAGTGGAAAGGGTGACCAAACAGGACTTCCCTGAAAATCAAATGGATGACCACCATGATTGTCATTATAGAACCTTCACCCAGCAATGGATGGAGGCAGAAGCAGAGATCCATAGCTAAGCACCAGGTTGATCTTCCACCCAGAGATAGATAGATAGATAGATAGATAGATAGATAGATAGATAGATAGATAGATAGGTAGATAGGTAGATAGGTAGATAGATAGATAGATAGATAGATAGATAGATAGATAGATAGATAGATAGATAGATAGGTAGGTAGATAGGTAGATAGGTAGATAGGTAGATAGGTAGATAGGTAGATAGGTAGATAGATAGATAGATAGATAGATAGATAGATAGATAGATAGATAGATAGATAGATAGATAGATAGATAGGTAGATAGGTAGATAGGTAGATAGGTAGATAGGTAGATAGGTAGATAGGTAGATAGATAGATAGATAGATAGATAGATAGATAGATAGATAGATAGATAGATAGATAGATGAAATAGTATATGAACAAAGGAACCAGGATCATGAGGAGGAGACCCACAGAGACAGCTGACTTACTGACTCAGAAAAAAATCGATGAGGAACCTTCATGGAAAGGAACTAAACCTTCCAAAGGTAGAGGACTGTCAAATGGCATGGGCAGTTTTTGGAGTCTCTTGCAGTAGGATCAGACTATACTCCTTGTTCTTGAACAGGCATCTTGGAGACCATTCCGTACAGAGGAACACCTAACTTATGCTTAATACTGGGATAAGGGACTCGGACCTACCTCAGCTGCATGAACTGACCCATCTTGGGATTCCTTGCCCTCCTTGGGGGAATGGATAGAGAGATGGGGCAGAAGAGGCCAAGGGAGGACTCAGCAGGTTTGGGAGAAGGGAAAGGAAGGGGAGCAGAGTTAGATAAGAAAAAAAACTTGTAAATTAAAAAGAAAAAATAAACACCAAGTCAATCATACTTAACATATGGAAGGATCAAATGATCTGAGGTGACTGAATTTGATAGGAAATGCAGATGGCATGAAAAATTAGCAGAAGACATAGAAAATGAATTTAAAAGATTATGCAATATTTTAAAATAATACATAAAATTATGGGAATCAAAATTATAACAACATATCATCTAACATTTCACTTTGTTGCAGCTACATGTATAACAGTGAACTATAAGATTATAGTAGAGCTTGTTATGCTTTGAGTATGAATGATTCTTTGCCATCATATTGGCAATGCATATCCCCAGATGGCGAAGGTGATTGAGATGGCTTTGAAATGTATAGGAGATGGAGGTTGGTTGTCAACAGTCCATCACTAGAAATGGGCTTTTGACTGCTGTAACTGAATGCCTTCTTCTTGTTGATTTCTGGTTCCCTCAACTGTCATGATGTGAATGGCTTCTGCTCCTTGAGTTGAGATTGCTCACACACTTCCCCCATGATGGCCTGAAGCCAGCTGAGACTGTGTACTAAATACATCTCTCCTGCTCCATGTTCTTACACTAGTACTGTAACCATAGGAACAAAAAATAAACCAATATAGTGCCAAAGAATTGGCCCAACTCATTTCTACTATATCTCTTTTAGGCTTTGTTATGCAAATATTTGCCACTCTGTTCTAATTGCCTACAATATTTACCACAGTAAGGCACTATGTATTTGTAGTCTCAAAGTAATAGGTTATAACATAAATTCTAGGTGCATAGCTGGCTATAAAATAATCTATGACTATGCAAGTCTATTATTACAAAATTCACATAATGGCAAAATTATCTAATGGTTTTCAGTGTTGTGAGAAAAGATACCTGTCATTGAGTACATCAGATGTGTTTTCCAAACAATTACAATTAGGCCAGAACAAGTACATAGTAGATGTTTTCTCTAAAGCACCATGTGTTATTTATCTTGTGAAAAAAAAAAAAAAAGCAGACCTATACTATAGAACTATTATGCATGAACCATGGCCGAACACAGAAAGTATATTAGATTTAGTCTATATAGTATAGAAACTGAATCTCCCACTACATGTTGAAAACTTGTTTAAGTAAATAATAAGAGAATGAATGTGTACTGGGCAATATACCTAAAGTAGACATCAATATAGAGTTCAAATAGTAAAACAAAATATGACCATGCAGAGTACAAATTCTTTCTTCTCAAATCCTGAAGCCCAGTGATAGGCTCCATTAGATTTGGCCTCCCTACATTTAACTTCATCAGTGTGGTCATATTGCCTTCAGCCTCTACCAGTGCTACCCTGGATGGGAGACTCCGAGGGAAACTACTGATTTCAGCCTTCCTAAATGTTAAGAACACAGTAAAATATCCATACCTCATGTCTAGAATTAGCAGTGACTCTAAACTCCTTTGAAGGAAAAGAAATGGGTACTTATTATCAGGACTGAAACAAACTGGACCCTATAAGAACAAATAATTTACAATGTCCAACATTCTAATGGACTCGAAATATTTGGAAAGATCAACTTAATTAGTTGGATTTAAAATTATAAAGTAATGTAATTTTTTAAGGTCAAATATTCCTTCACATGCAATTATATTTCAGAGCAAGAGGTCAGCATGAAGCAGTAGATCTCACAAAGAAGAGCTACCTGGGGATTGTACCGTGTCACATACTTAGTTAAATAGAACATTCTAGTTTTTAAGTGGAGAAACTAAAGTGTCATTTTGGAATTAGTCTAGAAAAAATATAATTTACTCATATAAACTTGAGAAGGTCATATTTCCTGTGAATATTCTTGAAATAAAACCTTTAAAACTCCTGTTATATTTAAGGATTTTGTTTTTATTATAACAAGTTTCCATGGTTTCTTAATTAAAATAAAGAAACAACACATCATTTGATAATTAGAAGGTAATGATGATCTGAAATAATTTAGAATTTTAAAACTACCTCATACAATATTTTTTAAAAATGTTGGTGATTATCCCTCCAAATTTACCACTTATAAAACTATGCATGCAAAATATAAATTGGATTTTTTAAATGTCATGTGATTATTTTAGTAATATGTAGCCAATATGAGTTTAATGTGCTAAATTACAGAAAGCAATGGAAAGTGATTTAGAAGTAAGCTGAATTTTATTCTGTAATGTAAGTAGATGAAACAAGCTTCTTTTTAAATTTGATTAAGATGAATAAGTCATTTTGCAAAACCTAAGAATTGTGACTTCTAGTTATATCTCCAAACAGACAGATGTCCTCCAGATCAAGGGAACAGAAAAGAGCGGGCTGTTAGGCCATCATCACTCATTTCTCCATGGCTTTCCAGAACCTAGTGATCCAGAAATTAAAGAAGAAAGCAAGTTGAATAGTAAATTGTTCTGGGAAACAGGATATTATGAATTCAACTTTCTTACTAATACTTAAAAATGGATATGCAAGTAAGAATCAAATATGATATAATCATGTCTGTAAGAAAAGACAGCTTACACTGTCAGGGTTAAAGTATTGTATGTACCCAATGTCAAGGCTGAGCGATTAAAAACTGTGGGTAAGGAAGGGATAGCATCTTGTTGGCTAGTTTTTATGTCAATTCAACATAAGCTTGAGCCATTTGAGAGGAGGAAACCTCAGTTGAGGACTTGTCTGCCTAAGATTGAGTTGTATGTAACCCTTTCTTAGTCCTTTCTTAGACACAGGTGCAGCAGGGCCCAGTATTTGTGGGCGATGCCATACCCCTTGGCTGGTGATTCTGGGCTCTGTAAGAAAACAGGCTGAGCTGGCCTATAGGCAGCGCTCCTCTATGGCCTTTGTATCAGCTCCTGCCTCCAGTTCTCATCTGGTTTGAGTTCATACCCTGGCTTCTTTAAATAGACTGTGATTCAGGATATATGTACCAAATAAACTGTCTTCTCCACAAGTGGCACATTGTTGAGTCACCGCAACGGGCATCTTAACTACAACTTTCATCAAATACTATTTGTGTGCTTCAAATTTTATAGAAATTGATCTAACCTAAGACTATTTTAAATGTCCTCCCCCCAAATTAATTCATGATAATCATCTTTGTGAACATGGGTAGAATTATTGGGTTGTTTATGGGAACCAAGGGGATATCAGAACTCATGGGTTGAATGTCAAATCTTCGCGTTCTCCACAGAGAAAATGATTTGCGTGTGTTGTTTTCCAAGTGTCTTTATGATCATCTCATTTACCTAAATTTCTGTTAGTTGACATTTAATTTTTTGACTATTTCATACTTGAGTATACAATCTTTACATTTCAACCTTTTCCCGTCTTCCCTCTAACCCCTCTGGTGTCTCCTCCAATCACCCTTTCCGTATTCATGGTCTTTTCTTCTAGAATTATTGTTGTTCTCTTTATAAGCATGCATATACGTAAAGCCTACTGAGTCTCTGGAGGAAGCCAATCCTCCACCACCCAGCTATTGATGGCCTGTAGCTCTTCATCTACAGATGGGGTGTCATGAGATTTATCTGATCCGTCTGGGCATTTCAAATTGTGTTGTCATTATTTAGGTCTTGTTTATTATTGTATTGTTGGTATTTCATGAGTCCCTGTGATGTCTAGAAGACACCGGTGGGTGGTAGGCATGCCAATCCTCTGCCTCTTACAATCTTTCTACCCTCTCTTCTATATGCTTCAATAGCCTTTGGTGCAGAGGCTTGATTTCAGTTGTCCCAGCTGAGGTGAACATCTGATAGTCACTTATTCTTGGTAGTTTGACTAGTAGTGGATCCTGTAACAGCCTCTTTCTGCTTGAAAGAAGGTTCTTTGAAGCTGGGTGAGAGCTGTATTTGTCTATAGGAATAAGGTTACACATTTAGAATATAGATGGAGGCTATTTAAATTAGAAATATGACATCAATAAATTCTCTTCCAGAACATATAACTTCTCCAAGCACAATTTCCTGTTATATTTACAGTACTAGAAATGAGTCCCCTCCTATTAAGCAGGCCTTAAATCCAATTGGATAGCGTAAATCCAAGTGGAAATTCAATTGGCTACCCTGAATGTGTAAGTACTGCCATTGCACTGGAAAGGATTGTGGACAACCTCTCTATCTTTGAAGTTTATATAGCATGCTCTGATACTATGAAAGCTAGCCCTCAGTGAGATGGATTCCAGGTCACTACCAGTTTGATTCTTCCAGATTCTGTGATGGAAGTATATGGTGTCTTTAAAAATAATCTCTTGAATTCAAGTTATGGGGGCAATCCAGAGCCACTGCAGTAGCTTATATTATTTTGGGAGGTATCTTGGATTGCCTAACCAACAACTGGAAGTGAGGCATTCCTTGCGTGACATTGAGGTTTTTGTTAAGCAGTCTATAGTTCCTGAGAGGGTATCACTCTCTTCCCATGTGGGGTAACTCTCCATATAAGTATACAAGCATGTGTACAAACACATGATATTTTAATGATTAACTTATTTTTAAATATGTATAAGAATATTTTGCTTGTGTGTATGTCTGTACCACACGTGTGCCTGGTGCCTCACAAGAGAGCATTGAGTCTCCTGCATGGCTGAAAGCCACCATATGTGTTTAGGGAATAAAACCCAGGTCCTCTGTACAAACAAGTGTTCCTAACCACTTAGCAATCTTTCCAGTCACTAATGTGTTATTAAGTAAGCTTCTAAAGTAATATTTTCTTGTGTTCATTCATTGTCTTTTGAAATTTATAAGTGCTAATATGTGGTGATAGATTGTATATTCAATAAAATCAGTCTGGAATATCAGAGAGAGGAAACAGACCACAGTCAATTCTCACACAGCCAGCTTCTCAGGCTGAGCAGGGTAAATGCTGTCTTCAAGAGTCCTTAGCCTGGCTAGTTGCTTCTACAGAATGCCTGGATCTCAGCCTCCCCCTGCTTTAAATATCTTCCCTGCCCAGCTGTTTCACTTCTGGATTTAACTCTGCATCATGGTCCTAGAGTTAGGATTAAAGCTGTGAGCTACTACTGCTTGGCTTTTGGGCCTTGAACTCACAGAAATACAGAAAGATCTCTGTCTCCTGAGTGATGGGATCAAAGGCATGGGACACTACTCCCTGGCATTCATGGTTTGACTGTGGGTGATTCTGTTCCTGATATTCCATGCTGATTTTATTAAATATACAATATATCATCACACTGATATCCAAGCTAAAGGCAACATATTCTGAGAAATATGTGTGGATTTAACTAAAAGCCTAATCAAATAATGACTTCACCAAGATTTCATGATAAGAATCAATATCCAGGCCACTAATCTCACATGAATTTGTGTTATAATTATTAAATCTTGTCCCAGTTGCATCTTCCTAATACCTTGAATTAACCTTGTATGCAAAGGCAAGTATAAAAGAAAAGCAGAAGAATTATTATGTGGGGCTATGAAATAAACACATTTCACCATGCCATGGTTTTGATGGTTAGAACATCACAGATAACATACTATGTAAAGCTTATAAGAAGCAATGCCTCCACAGAAAGAGCTCATCATTACATTAATCCAATTAGGAAGGATATAGTTATATGAGAAGGAAACTTTAATTCCCTCAAGAGGTATGCTCTTTCATGTCTTATTTATTTGTATAAAGTATTCTAATTTTGATAATTAGATATGAATTCTAAATGCATTACTTCATAACAAAGCTTACAAAATATTGTGTAGATCTACTATAAAAGACCCATAAAAGCAAAAATTTGTAAGACACACACAAGACACATCCATGTATGACATATACATGTAAAGTGTAAATATAATTATACAGAAATATTATACACAAAAATTTTATCTAAATTAAAAAATCATATCTATGTGCCATACCTATAGATATCTCTTTGTATACATTATATGTACATTTATATAAACTTTGTAAATTTACTGTATTCCATGCCCATATATAATATTCAAATAATATCTATGTGTGTACACATGATTTTATGAGAATCAAACTTCAGGATATATGTATAAGAACCTTATAAAATTAAAAACTGTCCACTTTACTGCGTAAGCTTGGCAAAGAGTGATGTGGTACTATAATACACATTGAGGCATCCATTAGCCCATAAGTGATGTGCAATGGTGATTTATTCAAGTGATTTCACCCGTCAGAGCTTGAGAGCATGTCTCCACAGTTGCCCTTCCCCTCCTCTTTACCACTTCCTGTGAGCCAATGTGCTTTGATGGCTGCAAGTGAAGACATTGACAGTTACTTCATATCCCTGGAAGCATTCCATAAATACTGATAATACTGTAGAATTGCATAAAAAGATTTCATTGAGTTTCTAATAAATCAACTGTGAATAGTAGCAAAGGAGATACACTTGGAATTGATGGAAGGGGGCTGGTGCACAACTGGTAGAAGCTTTAAGATGTTAAGAAATAATCTGTTGACTTTTGTGGTGGAAGTACAAAAATGACACAGTAAACAAAAACAATTCTTTTTTTTATTAATAGCAAAGGCTGAAGGGGATAAAGCACTATGATATGATGTGCAATAAAACTCATTGCTGAAATTAGTTTTTATAGAAAAGAGCAAGAAATATTTTTACATATTTATCTCTTTTTCACAAACAATATACTTTAAATTAACAGAATGAATAAACAGAATGAATAATATCTAAACAATTTATGATATTTTTATGATACAGTTCCCCTTCAGATTATTAAATGTGATATTCAAACAGGGACTTCTCATTCTCTTGTACTAGATGCTTAAGAATTCTTAGGTAGCTGGTTATGATGGCAAACATCTGGAATCTTAGAACTTTAAAGAATGGGGTCAGAGGCCCACCACAAGTTTCACAGTACACTGATAGACATAGGAAGCTTCAGGATAAGTAAATATTCCTACAGAGATTCCTTGACCCACAATGCAAAAAAATAAAATGGAGAGGGGAAAAATGTTTGGTTGAGATCTAGGAATGGTGACACACAGACTAAAACTTTGAAATCAAGTGTTACTATCACAAATTGTCAGACATCAGACATTTTCACTTTCTTTACTGATGAGACCATCTGCAATATAGGACCTAACAGCACCTAAAAAGCAAGCAAGCAAACAAAGAAAAAACAAAACAAAGCAAAACGCTCTTGTGAATACTTCCTCCTGTGACATCATACAAATTTTCAACCCTATGATCTCTTCTCACTGCTACATTATAATTTTATGAAATATTATGCTTCAGCTATCCCTGTGGAGTTATTGTAATTCACACATGTTTGAGTCTTGCAAGTCAGTTTTTCTTCAGAAAAATACAATTTTATTTTCTTTGTCCTATGCTCATGATGATATGTACAAAGAGGAAACTAAATTCTAACAAGGGGCTGACACTGATTTTCCTGGAATAGGGTAGACTTTTCATTTAAATACAAAGAAAATAACCCATTTATTCTTAATGAAACAAGCACTAGGAATAAATGGATTCAAAATCTTACTAGGGCAATAAGCCATCATCCTATTTAGTTAATGGTAGAGAGACTAACCATTTTCCCTGGTGTGTTTTCTAGCATTTATAACTCCATGAGGTGTAACAGTTCATTTCAAATGTGTGACTCTCCAATAGCAGTGTTTTCCTTTCCATTTAACTTTTTTCAAATGGTTAAACAAAGAAAGAATATTAGGGTCATGAACATTGACATTTTGGGATGCATTCTTTAAAATCAATTTCATTTTGGAATGGCATTGAATATGAGAAAAGTCAACTAAATTATAATTTAAAGAAGTCTTCTTCTCTGTACACCCTAAGGTAAGCTCAATGGCCCCATCTAAAGATCACCCTAGGCAGCTGTCTGAAGTCATTTACGGTCCAACCTACCTCATTGTTGACCAGAGAAAGATGGCATACACACAGTGTGTGTCTTCAGCTATGTGACAGCACTTTGTCCTGGAGTCTGCCTTAGTTACTTTCCTCTTATAAAATAAGGTCAAAAGTAAAGCAAGGGTTTCTTTTAGTTTATAGTTCTAGAGAGATGGAGTACACTGGTAGTTTGGAGGCACAGCATGCGAGCAGGAGCAAGAAGCTGGATGATGATTTCATCTCTAAGTCAGAAACAGAGAGCAATACCAGGAAGTGCAGTGAGGATATGAATCCTCAAAGCCCACTTTCAGTGATGTACTTCCTTCATCAAGTCTGCTCCTAAAGGTTCCACTACATTTCCCAAATGGTGTATCAGCTGGGAACTAAGCTTACAGGGATCACTCACTTCTCACTCAAACAATCATAGAGCACCTTTTCCACAGTGGAACCCCTTTTTAAGAGTGTGTTCTAGAAAGCTACCTCCAAATGAGCAAGAGTGATGCTATAATGAGTCACCTGGTCAGCCTTGCAATGCAAGAGGCCAGCCTGAGATTTCCCTAGCAGTCAGTAGGCAGGAAGCTCCTATCATTACTAAAAAGCAATCAATTATGAAAGGTATGATTATTTATCAGTAACAGAGAGGCCCAGTATTCAAGACATGCGTAAGTCACTTGTAACACAGAATGCTAAAATAGAAAATTGCAGTCTGGGAGGGTTGAAAAGGGACTTATATAGAAAGGCATGCAGCCAGGGAGAAAGGGACTGAAAACAGGTCTACAGGGTTTTCATCCCTTCTCATCCAGGAGGTGACAGAAGCTGAAGCATATTCAAGGAGTTACAAATACTCTGTATTGGGTTATTTCTTCTGTTCATTTTAGTATTAGTTGTGTTACACTTTTCTCGTTGTAAGAACAGAATCTCAATGTCCTCATTTACAGTGTGGGGAAGATAGTGTACAAACTTTGTTAGAGTTGCTATGAGGATTAATTAAAACAATATCCTTATATATCTTCAACGTATTTAAAGCGCGCGCACACACACACATACACACACACCTTGTACTCACACACATATGCCATAGAAAGCACATAAGACATTAGTGACATGTGTCAGGCATGGCTTGGTGTATCTTGCATATACACAGACACCCAGGCATGCGTTTGTATGTTTATACTGACCTAGATTTACATTTTTAAGCCTAATTTCCAAATAAATCTTAGGAGGAGAGGGTTTCTGGAGGTATTGACCATAAGGACCACACGAAACAGATTGCTTCACTTATATGGGGGAATCAAAGAGAGCATGCCCTTCCTTCTGCCACGTGATGGCAAAGTAGAGTCATCCATGAGTGTGAGTCTCTTGGTACATTGATCACAGACTGCATAACCTGACTGGAGTTAATAGTGTTTTTTTTTTTTTCTTGCAGTGTTCAAGCCCTAAGATAATGTTGTGTTTTGAATATAATAAGTGATTTAATACTGCTAGAAATGTGAAATTTTATCTCAATGGAACAAACACACTGGATACATGTTGTCTGTCATCATTAAGTCTGAGACATGCCATGCAAACGGCCTGAGAAAATAGCAGAGGAGACTGGACAGGAACAACCTCTGGGTTACTGGCAAGAGGGAGAAGACATCCGAGTTTTTGCAAGTAGGGAGTTCAAGCCTCCAAATATCAGTCTTTGGATCACATCAGGTCATCTGGAGCACTTTGGAGGAATAGCCAACTCCAGCTTATATGTATTTATCTGCCACTGAGTATTTATGGTGGAGGCCCAAGAATCTGTTGTTTCTTTCAGAGGATCATCACCATCATCATCATCACCATCATCATCACCATCATCACCATCATCATCATCATCATCATCACCATCATCATCACCATCATTATCACCATCATTGGGAGTATACTACAGTATATATGCGAGGTCATAGGACAATTTGATGGAGTCAATGTTCTTCCACTTTCATGTGAGTTCTGGAGATGGAACTTGTATGTCAAACTTCTTTCTAACTTGAGTGGTCTCATAAGCTTGGATCTGTAGTTTTAAATCATTGACTGTGGATAATTTGGAGGCCCAGTTGGGATCCTCCAAACTATGTTTTGGAGGGACCTGGGATTCAGTAAGAAGCTCTGCAGTGTTGGAAAAATTTGAAACTCCAGGACATGAGGAAGGGGGAGCAGGGAGCCCCTGCAGAGACCTGCTGCTGCTGAACATCTATTCATTTTAGACATCTTGCCTCTTGAGACTTGTTCACAGATTTACCAAATAAGCCTCCTCTTGAATAAATAAAAAAAAGCAGAGAACAAATGAATCGCCACTGACTCCTTTACAGGACAAGTCTTTCCAAATAGGCAAACTTTAAGGAGTGATAACAGCGGTTAAGCACTTTGGTGGTAAGACTGTGCCGGGAACTTTTAGAATGACAGGCTCACTTCACTGTGTTTCATCTCTGCATGTAAAAAATGACACTTATTTCATCACAATGATCAAAATAAAGTTTTGACTACTGGGAAATTTCCGTGGGAATAGTCACATTTGAAACCAAATTTTTCTAAAAACTTGTCTTTTCATAGAATCTAGATATGTTAAATAACATTTTAACCTTACAATGTGGCAGCTAGAAATTTTTGTCAAAACTTCAATAATTAGATTGTATTAGACAATAAAGGGGCTAATTATAAAATTTTAGAAGAATCTTGCAATTTATGGGTGCCTCATAAATGTTTCTAAATTAAGAACTGAATGCAAGTATGTATTGCAGATCAAAACCATCACATTCGATTTATCCTACTGTGGGTCAATGAGTTATATATTATATAAGTATAGCAACATTCTACTATCAAAGAAATGTCCTATTAGGCATTCTCTTTATTATGAAACACACTCTGCTTTGGTCACTAATCCATCTCATAACTTTCTCTTCACAAATCAGAAACTGAGAATTAAGTTTGACCTAGAACTGTTCAAATTGAGATGTCAGGAGCCTTGCAGCACACATGTAACTAGTAAAGTGTATTTATACTACAGTGACAAAGGACTTTTCCACCATAAGCCTGCTTAAGTTATAACTGGACACACAGCATTAATAAAACACTACTTCACCATTAAATTCATGCTTCACAAGAAACTTAGCACCATAGGTCCAGCATTTCTCATGTTAATTGGCAGAAGATATTTTTTGCAAAAGAGTAGGTGATTTGCAAAATGCATGTGTTATATTAACTCAATTAAAAATTACACACCGTGGTAATGTATGCAAAGTATTAAATTTATATTTTTTAAAATTTCTCCTGAGTGACAACTGATGAATAATAATTATTTTTTCATTATATTCTTTACATACTCTATGATTGAAAGTTCCTGAAATCATAATAAAAAGAAAATATTCAAAGTATGATACTTGCTTAAATCCATAACATATTTTTATGTTTTTAATTTGATTTTTGATAATTTCACATGAATACTTCAACTTCTTTTGCGTTCCCCTAACTCTTGTTCTAATGCAATATCTCTTCTTGTTTAATTATTTTTGTTACACACACACACACACACACACACACACACACACACACACACACACACACACACACACCTTTACCAAGACTATTTAGTTTGGAACTCATTTGTATGTGTTTAGGCTTGAATCATGTACGGGGTTTTTTCTTGCCAAAAATTGATCCTTCATTTGACTGTATGCTTTTATGAAGGGATGGGGCAGTGTGAACTGCCCCATCCATATTTTCTAATATTATATAAAATTAACTTATATTCAATTAGCCATACTGTGAAAGCACCCAAATTTCTGTTATTTCAGTGTACCTCAAATCCGTGTTTTTAACAAAGGAAATGTGAGTACTAGACATAGCACACGCCTTCAAACACAAGACTAAGGAGATGGAGGTTAGTGGATTTATAGAAATTCTAGGCCAGCTTGGTCTACATAGTTCCACATCAGCCAGGGCTACACAGGGAGACACTACCTAATACTTTCTGGAGTATCAGAAACAAACCACAGCCACCCAACCAACTCCTCAGGACTGTCTCCTGGAATCCTTCAACTGAATGCCGCTGAGTCCTCAGCCAAAAGTGGGGAAAGTGACTGGGAAAGCGAAAAAAAAGACTATTAACATGTCTTAGAATTCTCTGCTATTTGTAAAAAGAAAGGTAAAACCAGTTAGTGGGAAGCCCAAGCTACTCTAGCCAGGTGTGTGTGACCCTGTGTCCTAAGTACATCCAGGTGTGTGGGTGACCCTATGTGTACTAAGTGTACGCAGGTGTGTAGGTGACCCTGTTCTGTACATCTTTCCTCTGTAATTGAATCTTAATATGGTGGCCACTTGGCCATTCCAAACAAAAACTGCCTGTTCTGTGGCCTGGCTTGGACTCAAAATTCTAGAATCAACGTAAGCCACATAGTATGTTCCAGGAAGTCTACTTATACTAAAAGTAATACCTTCTAGCATTTTTTTCTTTAGGTGGGAGTGGGAGGTGATAAATTAAGTCAGACATATTGGGCAACAAGGTCCAGGACCTTCCTACAGGAAGATGCAGATTTTATGAGTTACAGAACTCAGTGTTCACTTTGTTCTGCCAACTCATGGACCCTTTCATGAGAGAGAAACACGTTTTATTTTGATATGCCTGTTATTATTATTTTTGCTGTACTGTTATTTAAAATTAAGAAAGGTTATCAAATATAAGTCATTTGGGGGCCCATATCAAAATCAAATGTGCTCACAGTCAATCATTTAAGATAATTTCCCATTTAAAAATATGTAACATTTTTACTTTTTTGCTGGTTTTTATAGGGATGATGACTAAATATGCTCTTCAGTAGAAACAATTTAATTCCACAGTTTCTGTTATGATCATGAAGTAGAATTGAGAAGAAGGTACCTGAGGATTCTTTAATAAAAAACGGTCACATGTGATTTTCTTTGCTTGGTGTTTCACTTACTGTGATCTTATTTTCTAACACAAACATCTCTGTGTTTTAACAAAAGTGTTCCAACAAATTTGAGTTTGAATATTTCTCCACTGTAGGAGAAATTTCTCCAAATTTGTTCAACGAGTACCCTGTGCAAAGCAAATGAAATTCTGGCTTCTGGAATCCTTTTCTATTTTGCCGTATTTGATTCATTTTAGTTGTGGGGTGTTACATCGATGCTTTTATTTTAGTGCAAGATAAAGCCTGAATGACAGTAAAAATGGAAGGAGCTTTGTTATTACTTATGTAAAGTCCACTTCATACATTAAATGATGTAATGTCAGAGTGGAGAGTAGAAAGAAAAGAAAGAAGAGCATCCACCTCGCCATGGTTATGTCACCCCATAGCTCTGAGGAGACATATGCTTGGTATTTTTCTGGAAGCTGCTGAATCTAATCAGTTCAGCAAAAATGGATGAGTCCTGGAGCTAGGAAGAACCCAGCATTACCTTGAGCTGCACATATGAGATGTAAAAGTTTTAAAAATATAATAACTTTTGATAATGTGTTTCTTTTTTAAAAGAATCCCCCATATAATTATTGCAATATCCTATAAACATCCAACTGAACTATTCAAATATGCAATCTGTTTTCTTTCAATGTATTCTTCATTTTTGTCTCTTATGGGAAAACCCACAATATTTTAGAAAAAAAACATAACAAAACAAAAAAAAGCTATTCGTTGTTAATATCACAGACCTGTATTAGTTTGTGTGCAGTGAAGGACCCACCATTGTCTGGGTTTTTCATCAGTCCAGAGCTTCTGAGAATATTTTTTCTTGCTGTTATATATACTTCTGCCAAGAAAATTCTGAAGAACCTATGGAATCTACAAATACCCAGGGAGGTTCAACAACAGTGGAACATGGACACTTGAATAATGCCTTTCTCTCGTACATACCATGTGAAGTGACTATAAGGCTAGTTTTGCAATTAGGTTGGGTTTATAGCCTCATAAGCATACTGAAGGTAAATATGCCTGAAGATAGAAATGCATTTAATATGTCACCCTAAAGAACACAGTTGACTCTGACCATTCTTAGGTATGTTCATATAATTTACATTTGCAACAACATCTTGAACTATATAAGGTGTTAGTATTCGCTATGATATTACATTTATTTGCTGAGTGTCAGAAACAAAATTTTTTATAGTATGTTTTTACATTGTAGTAGAGAATGCTCATATCAATCCAAATTAGTGCTTTTGAAGAAGTCTTTGTAATGCTGAGCTATAATTACCTCTGCTAAAATTTCCTAAACCTATACAAGAACCATTAGTCTATTCAGTTATTGATTAAGCTGGGCCAACAACTGCTATATAATATGATCCAATTTGGCGATCAGAGAACAATCTGTATTTATTTTAACCAGTGTTTCCCAATGTTGAATTTTGTTTTGCATTAATATGCAATGCAGGTTTTATAATTATCTCTCTCTATATATGTATATATATTATAGTAGTCTGTGGTGGGTGATATATTATATACTTAATAAAAATAGTCTAAAATATCAGGACAGAGCCACCCACAGAGCCAAAACATGCAGTTTAGGAAGTGATAACCCAAGCCTTTAATCCCATCACTCAGGAGGCAGAGATCTGTGAGTTCAAGGCCTAACAGTCAGGCAGTGGTGGCACACAACTTTGAATCCTAGCTCAAAGAAAGAAAGTTGAACCAGAAAGTAAAATAGTTGGGCATAGGGAGAGAAGGTAGTAGTTGAGCTTTACCTCCTATGTCCCTTTGCCAGCTGAGGACAGAGAAGCTTGCAGTGGGAAGATTTGTGAAGACAGGCTGAGTAGTTGGCTGGGTAAGAAGTGGTTATGGTTGTTTCTCTATCTTTCAGATATTTCAGCTTTTCCACAATATCTGCCTCTGGGTTTTTATTATAATACCAAATAGAATTCAAGTACTATCTTATGCTCAACTTTGCAGCCATCACCAGCACAGGCTGGAGCTACAGGTAGCAGTAATCACTACCCAGGCTGGCTCAAGTTTCCATTCAGAATTAGCCTCCGGCCAGTTCTGCCTTACAGGCAGTTCCCACCACATGTGTTTCTTCTCCAGGAGATCATCTAGATGAGTTTTTCAGACAGAACTTTCCTCTTCTGGTGAGTTCTTCCCATGAACTACCTTCTCAAGCTGCTGCCACAGTAGGTATCTGCCTAACTTTATCTGCATCTGAATTGTCAATGACATCAAATTGGGAATTTTTAAAAAAGCGAATTAGTTTAAGACACAAAGAGAGTCGTCTTCTCACATTTTTTAAAAAAGGAAACATTAACATGGAAGGAATTTGGTTTAATACTACTCTAGATAATTTGAAAATACAATCATTAAAAGGAAGAATAACTAATGTAGATAAGATTAATGTGGTGTCTACTATAAATTTTGTTTTATCATTTTTGTTTTATCCCTAAAAGTTGGTTTATGTAAGTGTCAAGTTGGTAGATAGGAGTGCCAAGATACAAGTATTAAAAAACCTTGTTAAAATGGATCATAGAGATTTTCAGACCCAGAGAACCAATCTCAAAATTGCCTTATAAGATTACAAAGCCTAAGGCAACATTACAGGAATTGCCAAATTACAGAAGCTGTGCAAGAGCAGAATGGATTCCTGTAAAACTGTTAGATTTAAGAAGATTCAAGGAAGCAATAATTACATATGACATGCACTCACTATTTGTAAAGCAAATGTTAAGCTAAGCTCATGGTCAACTTATAATAGAATTATCCCTAAAGATTGGACACAGCAGTTCTAGAGGCTGGGCCTCAATTACAATGGAGAACCTGGTGGAAAGATGAAGCTAAAACCATAGAATAATAGAGTAGAACTATAGGAATTGAAATATCACAAGACCATGTTCTTGAGAATGGAGATTATGCTAATGCAGAAAAACAATCTTTATCTGGTTCCAGGTTTTTATTTAATACCAAACAGAATTAGTGCAATCGTCTTTGTTGTTTAAATTTATAGTACTTCTTATTTTATGTGAAATACATTTTGATTTTTTTCTCAATGTTATATACATTGGCTATTATTTAATAATCATTCTATTTTTTTTCCTTTGGGAGTAGGAGGAGTCTGACCTCCTGTGTCAGCTTCCTAAGTGCTGGAATGCAGTTGTGTGATACCACTCACCTGCTGGTATAGTTTATTTGTTTATGAATTCTACTCTAAGATTACCAGGTAATTATACAATAACACAAATTAATCTGAAATTCCAAACTCATCTTGCCACATCTTCAGTGTAGAAAGTGTAACTATCAGTCATATCGATCTCTTTAGATCTTGATAGGAATTGGAATTCCTAAACATAGATAGTCTTCTCATTTCATCTAACAACCTCTTACATGTGGCCATGAGAACGGGAGAAGCAGACAAGTAATAGTAACAGTGTAGACTGTCTTTCTATAAATCCAACTCATCACCTTTGACAGAGGTAGTAATGCTGAAGAAAACAACAACAAACTAGATTTGCAGGCTTCCATGATCAGGAAACAACACTTTACCATCCATGGGAGAGGAATATTTGCTCATTCCTATGTAAACGATTAGTATTTGGGGATTCTCAGCACCACATTATATCTAATCCTTGAGTAATTTGGCAGGTGTAAATGGAAAGTAGTTATGAGAGAAAATAAAACATCACAACAAATTCTGGTTTTTGGCTGATAAAAAAAAGAATTTTGTATGTAATGATAGATATAGGAAAGAAATAATATAGAGTTAGCATCTTAAAATCATCTTTTCAATTAAAGCAATAAACCATGTCAACTAGAACTCTTCCATGACTTCTTTCTCAGCCTTCTGAGACAGCAGATAAGCAAGTTTTCCATGCCTCTCAGCCTCCAGAGAGTCTAACTCAAACATCTGGTATCACTCATGCTGCATTAGGATTTCCTGTCTGTCTTCTCTCTTACAATTTGATCATGTATAGGCATTGTATTTTTGAATCCCACTGACTAAGAATAAGTATAGATTTCCTATTTCTTCTAAGAGAAAAATCTTAAGTTCCAGGCTCAGAAGATTATGGGCCCCATGAGCACAGGATGGAAATTAGGAATGCTGAAGAATCTGGGTTTTTTTTTTTTTTGTTTTTTGTTTTTTGTTTTTGTTTTTGTTTTTGTTTTGTTTTGTTTTTTACCATAGGTATTTCTAATACAGTTGTTCACACCAGTGAATTGTCTCATGGGTTCTACTCTGGTAATTCAGCAGATTGAGAAGGGAAGCTGTAGTACAATAATTGTGGTTTTAAGAGGACAGAGATGAAAAAGAAGACATCCTTTCTTACCTATTTCTTGAATGTACAGTAGGATACTGGATCACATGGATGAACAGATAGAGATATAACTCTATTGGAGCAGTGAGTGGAATTTTAGTGGCCATTCCCAATCTTTAATGGAAATAGCTGCCAAAGGAAACTGTCTATCAGATTTAATAACAAACACGCATGACTGTAAAATGATTTGGGGAAAATTGGAAGAATATGCTATTTTTACATTAGCTTAAGTGCATGTTTTAAGTAGGATTCTCAGAGACTTGGGAATAAAAAAGGGTTGGGTTGGTGAATGAACATCGGAAAGCCAAGTTAAGCCAGACAGCAGCAATAAGCGGCCAGGTTTTACTCTTATTTCAGCCACAGAAAATTATGTAAATAGCTGGAGCCTTTTCATTAATAAATTCTATTTCTTATGCTACCAACATAATTTGAATATAAAATTTAAAATTAAATTATCTGTTTGTTATTTTAAACAGAATTTATTTGTCACAAGTAAATAAATCAGGTTTACCCTTACCCCTAGAACTGGACAAACATTTGTATAATTAACTTCTCACTGAATGATGGTACAAGAATGTTCAGATCTGAAAATTTAGGATACATTGTATTTGTGTAGGAAGAGACTTCCTTGAGAATGTTAAGTTTCTGCAAAGAAACCTTTACAATAGGCTCATCAGAAAAGAAATAGCAATTACCACATGCTCAGAAATAGCTATGTGTTCTATAATAAAGTAGAAGGTTGTTCTGAAATCAGTGATCAAAGATAATAAGGAGTCCAACATCAAGAGAAGACTTTTCAAGATATTTAAAATGGGTCTAAAATTCAGGTAAGTGTTTTTTTTTTTTTTTTTTTTTTTTAGAATAAAGTAATTAAATTTTATTCTTAATGTGAATAAAACCAGAGAACAAAATATTTAAGGTAATAAAAATAGCTACAGGGAAGATTTTAGTTAGGCTCACTGTCTCTGGTCAGATCTCTTAGTGGCAGACTCTACTATGTGGATTTTCCTAAAACTTATTTCTTGAGAGTGATGACTCAGGAGACATTCTTAAGGAAGTGAGATGATGTATAGTGAGGAAGGGATGAAGGAAGAACAGGGATGCTTTCTTTTTTGTCACACAAGGAACTCAGTAGCATGAACTCCATATAGGGTAAAGTCTCTTTTGATCCACTCTTACCACATAACCAAGGAAGAAAAGTTAGTGTAAGCTACAAACCCTTCTATAGTACCAAACTTGGTGGCATATTGACTCACCTCTTGGAAGAACTGAGTAGGAAATAAGCATAACGTCTTAGTGAGGCAGGTCCCAAAGTCAAGGACACACTACAGAAACTAGTGGTTAGGGGTTTTGAAAATACTAGTATTTAAGGGGATCTTGAAAACTATCAACTTCCTAGTTACTCAATCAAGCAGTTTCCCTATTTTTAAAATAGTGAATACCAGTTTGCTGTGCACTTTTTGAGTTCCTCATAAAAGATTACAAGTGTTTACATCCCATTTCCACATTATCAACTATTAAAGAGAAACTTAGAAAGGATTATCAAAGCACATATAGCACCATTTTCTGGTTCAGCTAAACAACAAAAACAAATGACAGTTTTTTGTTTTTGTTTTTTTTTTTTTTTTAAACTTGAACTTTAGTGGGAAGGCTGTATTCAAATGATTTGATAATTTGTGTCAGGACCTTATGGATGCCTTGTCTACACTGATTTTTTAAAATTCCCTAAGGCAGCAACCCATAAAAAACAAGAACACCTCAGCTGGGCCAGGTACAAGCTGCCAATGTCGTGGTTTTTTGCAAGCATTTTAACAATATTCCCAGACTCCCATTTGTTCTGTGAGGGAATCTTAAGATCCGTCTTGGGCCAGATCCATTTGGCTCAGTGTAAAAGAACTTGCCTCTAGCCAGGAAGGGAATTCCTCGAGCTCTGTGTGAGCACTTGAAGTGTGTCACAGCTTTCCCTGGTTTTTTCCATTTATAAACTGAGGCAGCTCCAGTCAATACTGTGTCTAGAGATGTTATTGGTTTTTTTTTTTTTAGTCTTCTCTTTCTGGGAGGTTCTTGTCGTCTGTGTAAATAGATTAAATCCCAAACCATGATTTCTAGTACTCTAAGCCTGTGCTTCTCAGCAATCTGCTATTGTTCAATGAAAACATAGGGTTGTGGGGTTTTTTGTATTTTGTTTTTTTGTTGCCCTTTCTTTAAGTTTTAACTCTTTCGTGGACCAATGTGTGGCTCTTCTGTGCCTGACCACTGCATGATGGATGACTTGATCTGTAGGCTAGATGGTACTTCCAATATCTTCAACAAGGTGAGTTCAGTGATTCTGCAGCAATTATCACATCGATGCCAGTGTCTACGGAAGTATCCACATGCTGACTCTAACTCTCTGTAGTTAACTTTGCTTTAGACTCATAACAAATACTTTACTGACTAGTTTGAATTGAAACATACTTTCCACGTAGCACTTTCTACCATCATTAATTCACTATTCCAGAAATGAAAAAAAACAGTGGTGAAAATCCCCCTCATCATCCATCTTCCTGGCCATCAGAAACTCAAGAAGTCTTCCATTAATTGAAACATGTCCCCATCATGTCTAGTATGAGAGTAATTGCACACAGACATTTGTACTTGAATTAACTAAAATGAAATATTTAATCAAAATGCGAGTGCATTGCATTTTAATTGCTGCTCACAGTCCTTGGTTCATGGCCTCTTCTTCCATTTTCCAGGTCAGTAGTAACTTAAGTCTCCTTTCTTACTTTTATGGGTTCTGGTGACTACAATAGTGCAAAAATTCATCGCACAGTTCAGGATACTTTCTCTATGCTAAGTCATCTAATTGGTAACCTGAAGCCTAAACATCCTAACATAGCTTGTATAGTTACCAAACATATTAACACATTTATACTTCATTTTCTTTCTGTTTTATTAATTACCCAGCAAGAAAGCAGACCATTCAGTGATAATGTCCTGTCATATGTTTACTTATTTGAGAAAGGACTTCATTGTGTAACATTGGTTAGCCTGGCACTTACTAAGTAGATCTGGTTGGCCTTGAACTCACAGATATTAGATTGCCTCTGCTGGGATTAAAGGGATGAACAATGGCTCCAGAATTACATGTAAATTATAAATGGGACAACAGTCCTTGAAAGAGGCAAGAGTAGGATTTAGTGTTGAGAATCAAAAGTAAGCAAGACATAAAGAATGTGAATGTTTCTAATCATAAGTTTCTCTTATATGTTTTATATCACTAGCAGATGACGTCAATAGATTGTGCTTATACCTCATTATGTGCCTTTATCATATTGTGCTCAGTTAGCTTTGTCATGACTAAAAATGAAAACCAGCATATGAGCAAAGTAAACAATATGAAAACATGTGTACATTAATATACAGAAAATTACATACATACATACTTACAAAGGCATTTAATATATGCACATACATATCATGTTGACAAATATTAAAAGTCAACTTGTTTGGAATGGGAACATACTTTAAACAAGAAGGCCAAGTTCAATGAGATTTGAAGATTCATTAACCAGTCATACAATAAAACCAGTGCAGTGATCTTCCCTGACTTTCTGTCATGAAGCCAATTACAACAATGAACTGAGAGTCTTTGGGAATTATTTACTACTACTTCTAAAATAATTAGAGGAGGGCTTGAATGAAGAGTCAGTGAAATGCTTGCTGTGCAAGGTGGGGTAATTGAGTTTGAGTGCCTGCTATCCATGTAAAAGGTAGGTGTTCTCTTAGGTTTCCATAACCTCCCCATTTGGAAGCAGAGACAGGTAGATTCAAGGGCTACCCCACAGAAAGTATTGATGAAACAGTGAACTTCACCTTTAGAGGGGACACACTGCCTCAAAATTTAGATGGCAGGCACTAGAGAAAGACATCCCAGCATCAAATTTGTGTATATCACACACACTCACAGAGACACACACACAGACACATACACTTGTACACATAATATAGGTGTGTACATTCACAAATACACAAGTGAAAACTATGGTAAGAAAACATAGTCTATGGGAGTAACAGACATTCAGTGTTTTGGGTGGTTAAAATGTTAAGGGGCACCCAAAAGCGTAATAATAAAAAACAGTGTGAATACACAGGACCCTAACTGGACACCTATCTCTGCTAAATGAACTCTGGCTGTCAGTTTTTAAAATAACAAATTTATGTCTCTCCAACTGCAGGCTAGGGACTCATAATTTATAATTTACCATAATTTGTTACAAGGCGGTGGGTGGGAGAAAATACTATTAGACTGTTAAAACTTGAAAAACATCTTGTTTAGATTCTTGTGCTGTTTCTGCTTTGGGGCATTAAAACCAAACTGGAAATATGGTTATGCTAATTCCAAGTAATTAGGAGCCCACAGGCTGACAAGTAACCTTTTAGGGCAAGTGAAATTTGCAGGTGCTCATCCTTTCCTGGCACAAGTGCCAAGGTTTCTGGAGAGCATGTGCATGGATGGGAATCAGCTGCTCACACCAGATCTGAGCCAGTGCTCCAGGGAGGGTCTACCATGAGCGTCCAGTCACAGCTAGCATCCTATGCTGACCTCAGTAAAGGACAGCAGTGCGAAGCCCTCTCTCATTTTTATTTTTCTTCTCATATTTCTTTTAAAATGTGCTTGCAATTAATTTTCAGGCAGTTGTATTAATTTGAGTCACTTGACCTTTACTTTTATACAAAGATGTGTATTTTCTTTATATATTTATGTAGCAATCTCTGTTTGGTTTTACAAAACTCTCCTGTTTTCAATTATGAGTGATCAGCATGGTTAAAATTATATAACAAGCTCAACAAACCATTAAAAGTCTACATTTCGTACTAGAAGGGCTATAATTAGCATGTTTAATAACATTCATAAGAATTGCATTAAAATGCATATCAAATTAGATGGGTCTTATCACAAATGAATGAACATTCTAATATGCCAGGACAATGGAGTCTAATAGTATCTGAGGAGTCAGAGAAAGAATATATTTCTGAGTTGAATGCATGTGAACTGTCAGGGCAGAGAAAAGGGCAGCTAAATTGGCTCTACTGAGGAGTGCTGGACTCCTAGGAGGGCCACCTGAAAATTACATTTAATATGCTAACACTATTAGGAGAATATTTCTATTCTTCACATAAAGGTCTTGCTAACAGTAATTAAATTTTAAGACAGTCAGATCTGGAAAGGAATAAAAATACAGTGAAAATCTGATTACAGTGGCTGGAGGAGGCCTTTCCCTTCAAATACTAATTAAAAAAATTGAATTTTGGCTATCCAGGGACACTAATTCTGGCCATATCTATATTAAATTACACCTAATAACACCAAAGTTTTTAAAATTCTAATACATTTAACATGAAAATGCTTTGGATTTGAGAAATATGTAAATGGCATTCTGCATGTGTACATTTCCTATATTTGTAGTCACACACACACAGAGAAGGGAAGAGCCAAATAAACAACCCAGAATCACAGAACAAAATTGCACTGAGCCAACAGAACCAAGTGTGGGAGGTGCTATACATCTTTCACATGTATGAAAACACATTACCTATTGGCTCTTCAAAAATTTCTTATTGTTACTCACAGTTCCCAAACCAGATTTGTTGAGTAGCAACTGCTCTCATTTAAAAATAATTTGCAAGCTGTATGGAAGCCCTCAGAGTACCCTACAGAATGGCTCTACAAATTTCACTAGAATGAAACCATCAATTCTTATCAAGTCTTGCTTTTATGAATCAAAAAGTACCCAAAATAAAATTCTGAAAAAAATGTAAATAATAAAATAATTAATAGTTTGTTGGCAAGACTCTAGAATGAAGTTTTAAAGTATATATAGATGTAAGAGAATGTTATAATATTAATCGTCTTTTATATTTTTAGGGTAGGTCCTTACAAATCAGTAGACATCAAAACTTTAGTTATAGATTTTGCTGCCACAAGCTCAGAGTTTCTGATTCAACAGGTTCGAAGTAGTGGAGGGAAATCAACAGCTGCTGGTGATGTTGCTGGTCTGGGGACCGTGTTTTGTGAACCTCCAGCATAAAGGAAAAACCACTGACTTTCAAGTTGGAAAAAAAGGCTTACCCTGACTGTAACCTTAGAAGAGCATCCTTAAGCCCCTTTTCTTTTCATCTACAAAAATCATAATAGAAGCAGTTCCTTCATTACAGGTTGTATAGACTTGAAGGAGAAAAATGTGGAGTTTCTTAGAATATAGTATAAGCCCAATGATAATTAGTATCTATTCTGAATATAGTAAATGGACTAAAAGGAATTTTTCATGTATCCTTTCTGATATCTCCTTACTATAAGAAAAATATGTATAACAGAAAAGATATGATTCCTTTATTTAAGAAATGAACATTAAGCACATATTAAGTACTACAAGCTATTTCTATAAAATAGTCTAAGCTCCATGTTGATGTTAAAACTGCTCATCACTTAGACATATTTTATGCTTTGTTTAAAATTTAAGCACTATATATAGAGTGTAGCCTAAATTTTTAGTTTTAATGTTCATAACAACATATAATAAATTAATATGTAGAAATGTATATGACATTATAGCCACGTGAAACAAAATATTAGAATAAGCCTTGAAAGTCATTATTTCTACATTTTTTGGATAGTTACATTGTTTTACAATGGTCTATGTATTTCAGAATTTTTGTATTAGCTCATAAATAGCTATAATCCTGTAATCAGACAAAGACCTCAGAACAAATGGCTTCTAAGAGTTGCACACCCCCAAGACACTCTGCCGAGGGTAACTTCTCTATACAGAGAATTAAGAAAGCATATGGGTGCTACAGAACAGCACACATGGAGAAGTTTAGTTTTTCTTTGGAAACAGTGGTTATGCCCGTGACACTGGCTTAACAGAAGACAGTATTACACTAACAAGCAAACAAGCACTCTGTAATTTATAGTAGAATCAAGCAGCACATGTAACCTACATATATGAATGAATTTAGCAATAGTGTTAGTAGGAAAAGACACTTGTTACTGTTTCAACCTCCTTCACAGAAGGAGAGGGCAAAGTGCTCTGAAAACACGTGTTATCTTTCCTTCAATCACTTGCCCCTGTGAGAGCCTGGTGAGAACCTACAGAACCTCGTCCTCACTGAAGCAGATGAGGAGCACTCATAAGACTCTGGACAGGAGATTTGTTGTCTTTCTCAAGTTTATCTTTGTTGTCTGCATTTCAGATATACACCATAGATAGTTGAGCAAGATATGTAATAGTGAGAAATGCCCTAACCCAAGCTTTGGAGACATTATCATGTTGTCCATCTTCCTAATCAAGTCGTTATTTTAAGCATTTCATCTCATAATGACTATGCTTTGCTGTTTCATCATAAGTGGAATCAAAATGCCTTTCTCTCTTTTTTACAAATAATCATAACTATGTGGAAAGCCATGTTGGCAGAATTAACTAGATCAAAAGAATTCTGACCACAATTGCAAACCTGATGCATTAATGTCAAGAGTAGAATTTTGACACCTGTGAACCTAGCAGCTCTGAGATTTGACAAAGAGTGAGAGATACTACAATTTGTAGTTGATAGGAATCTTGTATCTTGCTGAAATAAAAACAGGCAAAGCTCCTATGGAACAGCCAGTTGGGAGGAGGAATTCCAGCATGGTACCTGAACTTTTCATTTTGTCTATGCAAGGGAACTATTATTCATGTTTCAGTTCTTCATTAGTTTTCTGATGCAGCTTTCTAGTTTGAAAGGAACACTGATAACATACTATAGAATAGAACTTTGTTAAATTTTAACTCATTTTATTTTGATGCATGCTTGTATATTGCATACATTGAATGTATGCATATAGGATATGGAATTATGTATATGACTGGGAATACATGTGCACAAGGATTTAGAGAGAAACTTTGGGTATCACTCCTCACCTTCTTTATTTAAGTAAGGATCTTTTTGTTCCTTATTGTTGCCTACACTATCCATGCTGGACCAGAAACTTCCAGGGATTATTGTGTTTCTGCCTCTTGTCTCACTGGAAATCACTCACATGACACATTTGTGCTACCTCATCTAGCTTCATGCAGGTTCTGGATATAATAGCTCAAGTCCTCAAGTCTGTGTGGCATAACCTGCATTTTAGGGCCAAACAATGGAAAATTTTGTACAGCACTTGAGAAACTGCAAATTCCAACCTTGGGTTGCAAAACATCTCTACGAATAAATATGTGCTTTTCCCTGCCTGATTCTTAGCTAACAAGTACTCCTAGTATTTATAAAAATGCTAGGATTTTTCACCATCTCCCTGGAGAAACAAAATAATCTCAAATCTCATTATTCAATGTATATACACGCATATAAATAAATATATATATATATATATCTTTCCATCTTTATTTCTTTTCTCTGCATTGCTTCCACTTCCATATCTATCCAGTGGTCCAGCCCTAGCAAGCTGCTCAGTCACATTTGATAGCTGTTGTCTAATAAATCTTGCCAATCCCGAATGAAGTGTGTTTGGGGAAAGCTTACCATTTTGCAGCCAGGTTTCATTTGCCTAATCTGTGTGATTGGATGGGCCATTGTGGCTTCATCTCTGGGCCAAGACAACACTTCTGCCAAGGCTGGACTCCAAGCACTATCTGATTTTGTCAGACTTTTGTGCCTGAGGATGGACCAGTCCTCTAGATCTGACCTGAGCAACCAGGCTGAGTGTCTAATTTCAACACTGCTGCTAGTATGGGATATATTTGCTGTGTTCTAGCATGAGGTTCAGTCTATGAAGTAAGATTAGATATCACAGTAAAAGATTAGAAATGTTGAGCAGTTACTGGAGCTGAAGATCATTCCATGAGGAGGAAGAAGTTATTGGATTTAGAGTTCTAAGTTTTCTTTTCTTTTCTTTCTTTTTTTTTCAGACACTGATCTTCTTTCTGAAATTTCTGTCTTATTCAAACTAGTTATCAAGATAAAATCTTGCCAAGGAAGAAAAAAACCACACAGTTTCCATTTTTACTAAGTTGAATTTTCACAGTGCTGCACTGGGAAGACAGTTCTGGAGGGTCCAATTGATCTCCAGTCAATTCCATGCCTTTTGTGTATTTTTTTCATGAATGTGGGAGATTTTCTCTTTTTCACTTAAGAACAAAATTTAAAATACTATATGTAAGTTATTTCAATTATATTCATAAATATGTATGCAATAGAGCATGGATTTATTAACTCGTAGTTCCCAGATCTTTAACAAGTTGTATTTCAAAACTGTGTTAGTAATGTACTGCTTGGGATTTGGCTGTGTGTTTCTAAGGAAAATAAAATATTTTGAATTGTTAAAGAATATTACAAATTTATTTATCACAATTTAGTTACTTTCTAAGAAATTCTATGGTGAATGTAATGGCTCTTTGGGTTTTCTGTCAATAAACGGCTAGTTGAATAGTGAGTCTTTTAGAAATATTCTCTGAACACATTTAGCCATGTCAGAGTTGTGCAAAGAGTTGGCATCTTGACTTTTAAGGAAATTACTTGTTTTGAACTAAGTCATGCAGAAATAGTTGATTGCTGACTTTGAATGTCCTCACAAAACTCATCCTCGGTGAATAATAATGTATACTGTAATTGAAAATTATTTTTAAAGATATTTGAGCAGAAATCTAATTCACTTTCGAGTAGCATTACATTTTCTAAAAAAAATGACATGCCTTTCCTTAGATAACTGAGGTCACTATCAAAATTCAAGCCTGGGTAGGAAAGATGTTTACTATGTTGTATACTGTTCTTCTAAAGTCATATTGGGTATATAATAATGACATTAACTCTCCTCTGAAGAGTTAAGCTCTTGAACACCTTTCCTTTGAGGCTAAAATCTGGAACCTTACTTTATAAATATTAAGCTTATTTCTCTGAGGCACCAGGGTTAATAGGAGTGTCATATTAATATCAGGTTTCTAGGGCACAGAACAAGGCAAACACTGCTGCTAAGCAGCATTTACAAATTAGCACCAAATTAATGAGGTAGGGAGCCTGAGTGACCAGGGGCTTCTTGGTCCAGCATAGTATCACACTGTTGATTTAATCTTAAAGTTGCAGCAGTATAGCAACAGCAGCCACAAAAAAGGAGCAGAGGATATTTTTTTTTCAGGAAAGAGGTGCAAGTCTAAGAAACAAGCAACCCAGTTGCAAACATAATTATACTATAGAGGATGCCAGCAATTCCAGGGAAATGGTAAATACTTCTCCATGTTAAGAAACTTTTGATTATTGACTTCTCTTACTCATATTTAAACATTATATTAGGTTAAGAATGCTATATTTAAATGACTGTTATTTAAATTGAGCTGATCTCTAACTTCTCTTCATACGAAGTCAATCATGTGTGCCCAGTCCTAATCACTGACATTCCTAGACATTATTTTAGGTAATCACTCTATTGAAGAAGTAACAAGAAAATGGGGATTATAAGCAATCTCCAATTTTTTTCTTTCCAAGTATATGTGACTCAGTTAGGCATATTGGGGGACATACATACTAATAAGTCTTTTCACTTCATCTGTAACGTAGGCATAATTCTACCTGATCAGGATCCTATAGATTGGGTTTGTGAAAACCCTTCGTTAATTACTGATACCTTCAAAGTCTTAATTTGTTAATGGGATCAATTAAAAGGTAAGGACTATAAAACTGAATTAAGAATAGAAGGAAGGCTGGCAAGGTACTTGGAGGCTGAGGCAGACTGCGAGTTGAAAACTAATCTGAAGCACAAACTGAGGTCAGGCCAACCTAGGAACTTAAAAGACCCTGTCTCAACGCAGAAAATAAACAGAGAGCTAAAAATGTGGCTCAGGAGGCAGAATGCTTGCTGAGCATGTGAGAGGCCATGGCTTCAACTTCAAGGACAAAGCAGCTATCAGAAT
This sequence comes from Phyllotis vaccarum, assembly GCA_033318265.1. Classification (NCBI taxonomy): domain Eukaryota; kingdom Metazoa; phylum Chordata; class Mammalia; order Rodentia; family Cricetidae; genus Phyllotis; species Phyllotis vaccarum. The sequence continues at coordinate 7,225,314 of JARWLC010000005.1, forward strand.
AAAGAGGCCCAGTAAACACGTCTAGGAAGAGCAGAGGAAGGAACACAGGTGATGTCAGCTTCAATGCTTGATTGCATTTGCAGCTCCTTAAGGTCATAGATCCAGATGTGTTTGACTCTGCTCAGGTATCCCAGGACTACATTTTATCCTGAAGTTACTATGTGGTTTCCTTTTCTACATAGAGGAAAAGTGAGGACCTCACTAGAAGATAAAGCAGTGTCTTTTAGAAAGAATCTTCACCACATTCAGAATTAAAGGTGTTCATGAATAACCCACCACTGGGAAGGCAGCCTTCATTCTTAGGACCAGTCTAATCAGTGCTAAACCACGGCAGGTTTTCTGCCCAAACTTCAGCACTGACTGTCCAGCAGAGATGGCAACACCACCCAAGACTTGTCCACCATGACAGCAGTGAGTAAAACATATCTAAAGTAAACGGATTTATATCCCTGTTTGTGTGTGTCCGTGTGTGTTGTCCTATTAAAAGAGATCTGCAGGTATATCCATAATCCCTATTCATTAGAATAGAGTATGATGAGATGACTTAGATGTTTTACAGCCAATCTGAGACAACATATAAAAATCTGTATATAAAATATTGTATAAAAGACTATGAAAGTGTGTATGGCTATTTTAAGTGGATCAAACACAGCTTTCTTCTAACTGTTTGATTTTGGGTGCTGTTTAAGTCATCATGTGCTTCCTGAGAAAGGTTTTTATATCACAGAGAAGACAATACTTCCTGGAGATTGTCTTACATTATCAGAATGCACTCCATTAAAGAAAAAGCTAGTATGTTTAACACAGCAAATTGATCTGTGACTATTATGAACTGGTTGCCAAGCTAATTGTGTTAGCCAGTGCCTTAGGGCAGAGAACAATGTGATTATTGAACTGCCTTTGGCTAAGAATTGAAGCTTGAATATTCACAGACTTAGTGTTTTACATATAATAATTTTCTTAAAAACAAAGCATTATGTCATTGCTATAAGCTATTATTTTTTCTCTGCTTCTTGTTCTAAGGATGCCCTACTCTGCTTGAAATCGCACTTTATTCTCTAACCAATAGAACACTTTCCCACTGTGATAGGCACTTTATTATGAAATTTATATTTAAGTTCTTTGGAAAGGTATGAGTTAAAAGAAATTTAAGTTAGATGTATAATTATAAAAGAAAGTATTATCGACTTATTTTAACATAAATGTTCAAAATCATTTACAGAAAGAAGGTAAATAGTCCATTTAATTTTCACATATCAGTTCTGTACAGGTTACTTTCTATTGCTATAAAATCCTGTAAATAAAGCAACTCACAGAATGAAACATTAATTTGGGTTTATATCTTAAAACTACAAACAAGAAGCAGAGTCAATGAACTAGGAATGGCTTTGAAACCCCAAAACCTGACCCCAGCAACACCACATCTCCTTGACACCCCTAAACAGCACCACCAAATGGGTACCAAGTGTTAAAGCATGAGACTGGGATGTTTTAATTTAAAGCAGCATAGATACCCAGGATATCATTTGTTAGAGGTATTTGTAAAAGATCTTTGAAGTTAGGCTGTTAGTAACTGTTGAGATGCTTCTTTTGGCATTGTGCTAGGAGCACAGAGGGGATTAAGATCTTACATCTATGTACTAGACGCTTGCAATGGATAAAGACAGTAAAAAACTTCAAAATAAAACTCAAGTAATTGATTATTTCTCTAAAAATTGATTTAATGGGTTAAGGAGTTTTACTTGGCTGGTTTTTACTTCCACTTTGTTATAACCAGACAGAAGTCCTCCTGAATCCACACTATGATGGACAAACTGCTGGACAGACAGCAGCAAGATATTTTGACGGATTTTTGTTTGTTTGTTTTTTAAACTTCTATGACACAAGGTCTGATCTCCAATTCGGATTCAAGTTCCTTGATTACTGAGATAATAAGCACCACCTCACCCCGCTCAGAATAATGCTTAACCCATCCATAATCTTGGAGTGAGAGGAAGCACTGGCACTTGTCATATCAGGATTTAATGTATGAGCTTAGTAAATATAGACCATATCTAGGTTGGAGAATAAAAATTTTGAGAGACCCTGTCATCCATATCACCATTCAAAATTGAAAGCATGACCTCTGTGCACTGTGGATACGTTTTTATCATATAGGAAGGGCTTTAATCTTTGCATTGGTCATCTCCACAAGTAAATGCATTTCTAACAGATAGTATAAAACTTGACTCAGTTATTATTACCCCCCAAAAAGTGACTACCACACTGCACCTAGTCAATAAATGTCTATAGAAAGGAGATGAAGAGTGACCAAGCCACCCTTGTGTATGGATACTTCATGATCACCCCTTTCTGTATTTGGAGAACCCTGAACCTTTAATTTCTCATGCTTGCTTCTGCCTTATCATCACAGTTCATAATATTCATTATGGAGGGGATGCTTAAAGCTATTTTATAAATAAGTATACTGTGATGTCACGCCCCTGCAATCCTAACAACTGGGAGCTGCTTACTGAGCTCAAGGACAGCCTTGGCTAAGTGGTAAGATGTTGCATGAAAGAGCGAAAAGGCCAAGGAAGGGAAGCGGGAGGGGAACACGAAGAGTAGGTGGGGAGTACATAACAAGTCATGCCTCTTCATTAGTTCTCAAAGAATTTAATAACAGTGCCAGGTCAGATCCAAAGACTTGACCAGGTAAGTGAATTTGGCTCAACTAAGGTTTCTTATGTTTTTGTAATATTTGGATGAGCAAACAAACACAGCAAGAAGGAGAAAAGACCACATTGGAGCTGGAGCTTTGTGGTCCAAACAAAGCACAAAATCTGCTCCATGTGAAAGAAAATACATCTTAGATTCATGTTCCTTGGTTCACTATATTATACAGTTTAAAGCAGGTGCAAGACACAATAACCTATTCAATTTATGTTTCTGCTCTATTGTTATACCATGCTAACAGTATCACTTCCTGTTATGTCATCAAGTAATTTATTTATTAGTATAGTATACTTGTAGTCAGATGTTTAAGATTAAGAAGGGGTACCAGGACTTGTCATCTACCACTAAGGCAGAACATCCCAGGAGAATATCCCACAGCTGCTAAATTTATTTAGTTGATTATTTCCCAAGAAGACAGGAAAGCAGAGACATCACAGTGGATCATGGTGGCCTTTCCTTTTTCAGGTGACCCGTAGTCAACAGCATATGGGGTTCTGAGTTTTAGAGGGAGCGTGCTGGCCAATGGAGAATTAATTTCTCATTACTTTTATGTATCATATTTTTCTTATGTAACAAATTACTAGAAAACATAGTGCTCTAAACACCAATCCTTTATCTGTTCATTATTTTGGGAGTCAATGATGTTGGTTGAGTTCAGAAGAGTTTTTCTACATAGGTCATCTATGTGGTCTCGTTTACATGTTGGCTTGACTGTTTGAGAAGGCTCACTTTACCTTCAGATGATAATTCCAAAAGACAAAAAGAGGGAGATGCAAATCTTGATGTCTCTCCTCACATGAAACCAACATCACTCCCTACTGATCGAAACAAGCTTCAGTAGAAACCCAAATAGAAGGGGCTGGAAAATAGGTCAGAGAAAGGCAAAGTGTAGCTGATAATTTTTCTGACCTGTCTAGGGCCCAAGGTCTGGTCTTACAGCCATTTATAAAATAGTCATTCAGAGGCTTATATTAACTATAAACTATTTGGCCTATGGCTCAGGCTCATTACCAACTAGCTCTTACAACTTAACTCAATCCATTTTTTTTTAATTAATCTATGTATTTTGACACAACTCTTTGGCTTTACCTGTGTCCCATTACATTTTGCTTTCTGGATGGCAGCGTACAGCATCTCTCTGACTCCGCCCTTTTCCCTAATCTCTGCTTGGATCTCCTACCTACCTTCAAGACGCCTTTTAATAGGCCAAAACAAGTTCTTTATTAACTAATGGCAATAAAGCATATCCACAGTGTACAGAAAGTCATCCCATGTCAGCAAAGTATTGTTCACATTTGATTCACCAAAAGTTTCTCAAAAACAAAGCAAATCAAAAGTCCCATATTGTTCAATGCTCGTCTTATACTTAATTGTTTTATATTTACTATCCTCTCTATCCCCCAAGTAATGGATTTAGTTAAATGAGTTTTCTTCTTCTTGGTCTCTCTTCATGATAGATTTTTACAACCTTTTTCTTTTGACAAGGGCTCTGAGTGTAATGTAAGATAGGCATTTTCCAGAATGTATGTAATACTGTAATATATTTTATTCCCATGTAGAAGCCTATAAAACAGAGTGAGAATTACAGAGCCTAAATGGAAATGAAAAACAGTAGGCTATTTTCTCTTTCTAATAGGTAAGTAATGTGGAGCAAGTATACCACCAGTCACTTCAGACACAGGAGACATAGTAGAATTCCACTGTAGTGTTGTCAGCCACTTTTGCCCCATGGGTATTTCTGGAAAGCTGGTCAGAAATGAAATGTGCTATTCCGAGAGAACACAATCCTCCCTTTTTACCATCCACATAACCAGTATCTGTGCAAAACAATCTTGTTCCTTCCTCTCATTATGCTTTTGAAATAGAATTTACTGTGTATGACCCTTCTCCCTTCTTTCCTTTATCTGTTTCTGGTTAGCCCTTGGAAGAGATGATACATCATGAGACTTTTGTGTTAGGCTACCCTGAGTGATTTGAAAGGCTTCTGCAGTGTCAGCTCTCCGTAATGAGAAGGCAGTATTTTACCATTATTGGCTATCCAGTTGCCATTGATGGTAATGGGCTACTTTTATGGCCCTTTTTGACACTCACAATAATGCATGATAACACTGTGCTGACCTCATTTTCTTAGAACTAGTTCTACTAACATTGGCTGGGGTTTCAGTGACTAAATTGTTTGGGAAATTACCATTTTCACTATGAAAGGATAAGTATCTAAAGCCTGGAATTCTTTAGAGCCTTGAGTTTCTTCATAATGGATGATCTTTTTCTGCAACCTCTAAAACTTCTTTCTGGTAGATGAACTCATTTGGTTTCCAAACAACCAACGATTTGTTCACAACATCGTCTTTTTGGCAGTAGGTAGGGTGGGGAAAGTGGGTAAAAAACATTCTAGAAGTGTTACACTGTGACTGAAAAGTGAGCCATTAGGGAGGAGGAGAAAAAATTGACATTATGCCATCTGCAATGATCAAGTCATCAGAGCTGACACTGTTAGAGTCTCCTGATACCAGAAACAGACCCACAGCTGAACATGAGCCTGATTTGATTTGTTGGTGGATTGCTCTTATTTTGACAACATCTTGCTGAAATTGTCACATCTGTTGAATTTTTTTGTTTGAAAATTAGCCACTGCAAAGAACACAAAATAGTCTTATTTTCACATATTGAGTACGCGGGGATTTTCCTACAATGAGTCATCAGCCGCAACCACAATGAAGTGTCAAAACAATTTCAAAGATACCATCTGGTGAAGCGAAAGGATTCAATGACAAACATACATCATTCAGCACAGCTATCTGTTAAATGACCATTGATTAAAATCAGAGCACTTCAAATCCTCTCTGAACTGTTATTAACTGCACAGATATCGGAAAACCACAATTATAGTGAGATGCATTGATAACATCTGCTAAGAATATGGATGGTGTTTATTTAAGAGCCTTCTCTCGGGAACAGCTGACATTTTGAAAATGTGGAAGATGTTTTAATCACCTGTGTCCTCTCCACCTGGTGTTTACAGAATTTCCCCAATAGAGACTAAACTATTGGAAACTTCTACTTTATTTAATAAACACAAATAGGTAAAAACCATGTTTTGTTTTGTTTTTGTTGCAAATTTGGTTCAGTACTTAGAAAATACAAGATCACTGCAGAAAAAATAAATAAGATTATCAAACCCACTAAAACTTGTACCTTTCTTCAAGGCATTTGATGTTAGCACACTTCACAAAGCTCAGAGTGACTTTTAGATAATTCAGAGGATTGGGGAACAAATTTAAAATGTAAGTCATGAGCCATTCAGTACAAAAAGTAATAACAGAGCAAGGGAAAAGGAAATTTTGCTTTTCCAAAAGGATCTCTCTATGAGCTCAACTTTTCCAGAAGTAATATGTTAGCCAGGTTGGCCTTCTCCTTGCTTCTGTCTCCAAATGCTGATATTAGAGGCGTGGGGTTCCATCCCAAGGCCTAAGGTGGCCCCAGAGCTGTTCCCATGCTACATCTCTGACTGTCAGAATTATAGATGAACATTTCTCATTCTACCTACCTTAGAATTATAGATGAACACTACCATATCTTACACTGAAAATGAAAAATATACATAAAATGTTGAATTGTTATTTAAAATATAAACATGCTTAACAAAAAGAAAAACATGTGTACGATGCCATTAAATTTCAGATACCAAAGAGGTTTTAGATTTCCTTGGTAAGAGGCCTGGTGAGATGGCTCAGAGATAAATGCTGTGGCTGCCAATCCAGATGACCTGAGTTTTAGCTCCAGAACTCATGTGGCAGAATGACAGACCCAATTTCTTCAAGGTGGTCTTGTGACCTCTATGTATCTGCCATGGCATGCAAATGTATCCTATTCCACAAAGTAAAGAAATGATCGTAAAAGTTTCAATTCTCCCTGATAGATTTTTTTTTTTTTCACGAAGTCTTAATTGGAAAAAGTCATAAAACTATCAGGACAACTGTTGGGTGTATTTGAGAGTTCGACTGTAGCGCCTATTGTCATTGCTGTGGAGTCCTAACCCAACAAGAGTATTTCAGCAGCACTCTTTGCTCACGACTTCACTCTTGCTACTTGTTATTTTGTACCCCCAAAGCAAGAGATTATCATGATTGATTTATAACACTTAGAATAACACTGTCATTCTTGAAATGACAGGAACAGTATCTACAAAGCAGACTAACATTATAGATTGGATGTCACCTGTTTTGGTGTCAATTCCTTCCTATGTGTATCCACCCATGTTTCTGTCATATAGCAAACATTCATAGACTGCTTAGGATTTAGGAAGTTCTGCTTTTGTCACCGGAGAGAGTAGGATCAATAGAGTATTCAGGCTAGAGAGATGGAAATTCTTTTTGTCAAACAGCTAGCAGTATGTGCGATCTAGGTAAGCTGCACAAATTCTCTCTGAGTGTGTACATTTCATTCTTATCAAGAATTAATTTCAGTCACAAACTTGGGAGTCACTGAAAATATTATTTCAAGAAACAGTACGTCACATAGCAATGTTACTATTCAGCCCTACTATTATCTTAGGAGAAATTAGGTCTTTTACAATCTTACAATAATCTATGAATGGGTGAGTTATAATGCACCATATTATAGCAAGATGACAATTTGTTCCAGAGGCTCACCATCTATGTTATTTGAATTCCCTGAATCTGTTAAGTGGAGATTGTTTAATTTGCTAATATGGATGAGCTCTTGTAAGGATTAAAAATCATTTATCTAACATGCTGGTGAATAGTGAATGGCCTAACAGTGTTGGAGCCTTAATAAACAACAGGCACACAGAGTTGTTATTAGCATTAGATTCAAACCAGGCAAGGCCATGATAGGTTCCCTCCTTTAAGTAGAAGTCAGGATAAATTATTCTGATTCATGTGGATTCATGAATAAGCATCTTAACCTGCTGACCTTTGCTTTAACCTCTTTATACGATTCGCAGACATCCATCTCATCCATCTTGAACTATTCATTCACCTAATGGCAAAATAGGTTCTGGGATATGTTGGCATAATCAAAGTATGTGAAATTTTCTGCTCCCCACTCCAAAGACTAATGAGTTATGAATTCTAAAAGCCAAGGTACACTTCCCTGACAATGCATTTTCAAGACTAAGGCAATTTTATTTCTTTGGGAAATTTATTTCAACTGTTGGTAGTTTCAGTGACCTGATCATAGTTGGGTTTAAAAGGAAGGTGTGGGTATCTTGATTTGTCATGTAAAACCACATTACTTGCTTATGACAACATCTGTAGAGATGTTGAAAGTTTGATGGCTTACAATTAGCTATTGTATTCTTGCAGGCCTTTTTTTTTTTTTTTTTTTTTTTTTTTTTTTTTTTTTTTTTTTTTTTTTTTTTGGCTTGGCTAGCCAGTTTAACTGAAAGAAACAATGAATGTTTATTTTAGACTTTAAGACTGCCTCCTCTAATTTAGGCTTAAGTCATACTTGAAAGGTACCTACTGACACCCAGTAGGATGCTGAAACTACCAACCAATAACAAAGATAAAAAGCTTCCAGCAGTGAACTGAGTATTCTGCACAGTGTCACCACACACTGGCACAGCAGTCAGTTCAGATTTTCAAGGATTGGAGTCTAAGGTCACTGAAGGAAATCGGAGCTGGGATAAGTTGGACTGATTTCTGAAAAGTGTTTGAGTTTCCTAAACATAAAGATGCTCCTACTCGGAGGGGCTGGTCCCAGGGGAGTCCTGGCTCTTAGCCTCCTGGAGTACTTTTCATAACATCTTCACTGTTGCTAACTCCACTGGACAGCAACTTCCTTCTGCCATGCTGCTTTTATGGGTACCTTAGCCTAAGATTAAGTCCTAAGTCACAGGATGATTCAATTGTGGTGACCTCTGACAAACGTAGGTGCTTGATAGTCATAAATCAACTGCTGTCCACTCAGATATATGAGTGATGTTATTTATGCATTATGAGTAGGATTTGAGAAGATGGAAAAAATCCAACCCCCCAAGAGTCAGACTCAAACTCATGGAACTACTAGATCAACAACCCTGTGCTTAATTTGCAAGAATTTAGGTCTATAAGCCACCTGTATCTAATTCAGTGCTTCTCAACCTGGAGGTCACAATCCCTTTGGTGTCAAACAGATGACTGCTGTATCATATATAGCAATGTACACACACACTCATACATATACATATATATCATAAATATGATTTAAGTGTCTAAAATAAGTATTTCCTTTAAGAAAATTATTGGTTTTATGGAGATAAAATGATCTTGTTTAATACACAAACTACATAAGCCAGCTCAATAGTTCACTAGTAAGGATGACATTCAAGGTACACAATGCATATAATGCTTAATTTTCAGAGGTCCCCATATCTTGTCATTTACAAGTGACCTAAACATGTATTTGATTACAGGCTAGCTTTGGGATATGATAGTAATAGACATGTCTCAAAGGACAATGCACTAATTTGCAAAATGGTTTAAAAAAATAACCTCTTGCTCACAGGTGTTCTTAATTACAAGCTGGACAAGCGACCTTGAAAAGAAGAAAGCAGAGTGTTGTGTCCTCTGACCATTTCCAAATGAGGATAATTCCCCAAGGAGGCTGTGGTTGCAGAGCACTCTCTGGGAAGGAAGTCAATGAAACATAGATGAATAGAAGAGCTTGCCTAGCCATCTGTTAAAAACAAACAGGCCCGTTGAACACGAATATATTTTAGCTTTTTATATCATCTGAAAACTGTGGGTTTTGGCTCTTATTTCCTGTAGTGCAGAGTAAATACTTGAGGTTTGATTAATTGATGGTGTCCTCCCAATTCAAGATTGGGACAGAAGTGGAAACAGCAGGATATGCTTTCACATAGTAATCCTCAAATGCTCAATGATTCTGTTTTAGAGAAAAACCCTTCCCAACTCTTGCCCTTGAGAAATAAACTCTTATAGTTCATGATTTAATATGGATATCTAGGGTACAATAAGCTGAAGTTGACTAGTTTCAGCTATGCTATAACTAACATCAGTATTTTGTGACTAATAATAAGGAAAAATAGATGGCATTTGAAAAAATTCTCAATCACTTGCTTTTATATACAATCATTGGGATGCCAAATGACAACTATCTATCCCCAGCTTCCTTGCAGACCCACTATGCGATGTCAACACTGTCTATTTCATGTTTGAATGCAGCTGCCTGGTCACCATGTTGACAGCTGGTATGAGAGACTGCAGTGTCTCGGCAAGTACAACCAAACGAAGAAGTAGATGTTAACAGGAGAATTATGAGATGGAAAGTGGTACATGTGTTTTATTAAGAAGTTTTTTTTTCTCTTTCAGACATCCAGGAGAACACAAAGTGTTAGTAATGGTCAGCTGCGGTTAGTTTGGACTTGAACCAACTAAAACCTACAGGTCTACAGGAATTGAAAACAGGTATGAAAGGTAGATATATGGATAAGAAAAGAAAGAGAAAATATAATTAGCCCCAACTTCTTGATCATGATTAAGATAGAATAAACCCAACATATTGATGGAGCTTTTGTTAAGAGATGTCTGTTAAATTATTGCACGAAAGTTTGCTATAAAGCTACTTCAGAAGAGTATGGTGCCCTTGCAAAAACAGGATGGCAGGAGCTCTAATTTTTTCAATGTAACAGTCCAGTCAGCAGCCCTTTTCTCTTGTATAGGAGATGTTCATGTTACCATCATCTACTCACAAGGTGATTATAGAGTAATCTAAACATGTAATTTATGGTAAGGGCCAAAAACACAGTATTTCTAAACCATTTATTTGGTTTTTATTGTCATCCACAAAGAAATATCAGCTTTACTTATAGGCAGAAAGTAAGCCTTACTATAGGTTAAGGATTATAACGCATCCCATTCTGTAATGTAATGAGAATTGAACCCTGGCTTTGAAGGCAGTGACATGTACAGATTGTAATAATGCATTTGGGGTTATCTCCACTGCATCATTTCTGAATTTAACATATGTTTGCGTGGTTGCCACTAAATGATCAGCTTTCCTTAGCACTCCAAGCCGACAGGGAAGTATTATAAGGTATAGCAATGATAGGAACAAGAACGTGGGAAGATAAGTGAGGGGTTGGAAGACAGGTGCTTCCAACTGCCTCAGTACTGACTCACCCTTTACTTAGTAATATGGAAGGGACGCCGCCATTGAAATGGAATTCAGAAGGGTCAGTAGTGGTTTGTTTTGATTCAAAAGACAATTTTGATAAATATCTGGATCTAAACTGTCTAGATCAGAGAGGTATATCAACTTCTGAAACATTGTAGGGACCATAGTCAGCATTTATATGCAATGGTTTGTGTGTGTGTGTGTGTGTGTGTGTGTGTGTGTGTGTGTGTGTTTGTTGTGGGGGGGTGTTGTGTGTAGGGGGAGTTCAGAGAAAGATATTACGTTTCTTTCTCTATAGCCCTCTGTCTTAGTCCCTTGAATCAGGTCCTTTCTCTGAACCTGGATGAAGAGGAGCACCAGAAAATCCAAGTGATCCTGTCTCCTACCTGTGCTGCTAGGCTTACAAGTGCACTCAACTTCGGGTACAGGTCTTCATGCTTGCACAGCAAGCTCACTTTCTTGTTCACAAGCCATCTGCATCATCCCAATCATGATGTATTTGATCAAAACCATCAGAGAGACTGATTGCTGACGTTTTATCTTAATTATTTTGTCTTTAGATGTTATGTAGCAAACTTAAATAAGCAAGATTTTAAAAAAAGACATGAAAAAGACAATGTATTTTAAAATGTCATTTGCATAAAATATCAAGAACCTAGAAGTGAGGGGGGCTGAGGCAGCAATAGTTTTGTTTGTATAGGTTTCCTATATTGATGAAATAAATGGTCTGAAATCATAAAATAAAAAATAATTGCCCAATGTTTTGAATGTTCTAATGTCTCTGAGTTGTCAACTTTAAAATAGGGAGTATTTTACTGTTTTACACAACTAAAATTAACTATGTATACTATATTAGCTTGATTTTTGTTTGAATTTGTGTGTGTATGGGTACAAGGGTGTGTGTCCACTTGTATGACTGTGTTTGAAGGATAGAGGACAACCTTTGGTGTCATAATTCCTAAGGACCTGTCCACCTTCATTGTGTAGACAGGTTTCTTCCTGGTCTGGAAGTCATCTTCCAACCTCTCCCTCTATCTTTCAGATCAATAGCCTCTTTGTAATAATCCTTCAGCCCACAGAATCTTATATTTATTACTGTTTTCAGAGTAGTTGGTATTGTGTAGCCAGTTGGTGTGCTCTTCCCTTGTGCTTCCTTCTGAGTACAAAACAAGCCTGGATACTAAGTAGAAATTGACAATCAATGCAGAGTGTTGCTCCATCTAAAGCTTCTAAGAGGGCAGGAGAAGTAGCACTCACAGGCCAGGTCTTTACAAGATGTTCTTCAGCCACTTTCCTTCCTGGTAATACAGTGTCTGACCAAGGTGATATTTATGATTCTTTCTACCTGACAAATTTTATGACTCTAAGATTTGATGTATCAGTGCAACTTCCCAAATACAGATGCCAGGAAAGGAATCAAAAAAGCAAAGCCAGGCTGGAAGAAGAGACAGAAAATATATATCAAGATGGATTCAGCACGTTGCATGGCCTTTCAAAGGAAAAGGATGGTAGAAGATAAATCACCATTAGATCTGGAACATTGTGAGAAGAGTCACTAGAGAAATAGAGGTTTTAGGAAGAACAAGATGTAGTGAAAGAAACACAAAAAGACTTATTCTGATAAAGGGGATGAGTGGGCGCTTGTTCATGGAGACAGAGTACTGACAGGTGCTAAGATCTAGGACACTGTGAAGAAAAAGAAACAGCATAGACATCTCAGTGCAGAGGGTCAGAAAGACCATGGCAAGGGATGGAAGAAAACACTGTTCAAGAAACAAGAGGACACATGAGCAGTATAAGGAGAGGAAAACACTTGAAAAAGACGCTTAAAAGATAAGCAAGACCACAGAAAGGTGAAAACGCCATGGGAATGGTTCACAAATTAAAAGCCTAACTGACGTGAGCCTGGAGTGAAGGCAGCAGGATGACCGGAAACAATAAGTATAGAGAGGCCGCTGATGACATCTGAGGATAGAAAGGATGAGGGGTAGACATGAGGGCTTGTTCCTAGTCACATGGGAAGGAAGGCGGGCACTCTACTTCATGATGGAGTCAAATGCCAAAGACTAATGGCCTATACAGAGAACTGTCAGGACTCATGACATTGCACCCTTCTGTGCAACTATGTCATGGACCACAGATTTTGTTTTGCACACAGGGACACTAAAACTCAAGAGTTTTAATATGACCCCATTCCCATATCCAGGGTCACAAGTGGCCAACGGGTTATTAACTTACTTCTATTTACAAATTATGTTTATTTATTTCCTCCTGAAGTTTTTGGCTAATTTGACCATTCCCATGGACACTAACGTAGAAATCCATTTTAATTTAATTTGAATTCAGTTGCTTGATTTCATTCAGTTATGGATCTTCTTGCCTGCCAAGCTTTCCTCTGCTAACACTCTCTAGCCACATGTTCTAGCCAATGACATTCCTGTTCTGTGCTGCATGTGTTTTTGGGAGCTGAAGTATAAGCTTAGGATATGTCATTATAGACAAAAAAGGCAAGCTGCTGATAGAAATGGATTATGGGCACGTTCCATTCTGCATATTCTAAAGTACCTATGCTGAGGGCTCTTCTCAGAACTGAGCTGTTAGGAGAATGTTACAATCTTCTGAGCTTTGATGCAATCGACTCAAAATCAAATGTCTAAAGCACACATTTCAAGTAAAAGAGTATCCATGAAAAATGTCCTCTACTTTATCTTTCATTCACAGTTCTCTGCAGTAACCTTCACTGCAATTGATTTTTTTCTTCTGAAAATTATCTGATCAAAGTTCACATATGCCTTTTACTGGCATTTACTTCTTTTCAAGACACTGCCGTATAATATTAATCACTTACCTACCTTTTTGTCATTACCGAGAACTTCTGAATTAACTATAACAATTCTCATCATCAGATGAAGAAATGAGTTTAGGGAGGTTGAGTAATATATTCAGTATCACACTATTTCTAGCTGATAGAAATTGCAATTGAATCCTGTGAATCTAAAGCCATTAATAGATATCAGCAAATTAAAACTGAAAGAATTAGTAATGTGAACTCACTTATATTAATTAACTAATTCAAGAAACATGGGAAACTAAGCAAAGACACCACAGTGGCCTAGCAATAGATAGCCAGGAATTTGAATTAGGACACAGTCTTGGCCCTGTAGGGCCACAGAGCTTAAGAAGGCTAGTAGTCAGCATAGCACTTTAAATTAAGCTCACTTAGTAGGCCAAAAACAAGGTGACATGTCCAGGAGGATATCAAGCAGGAAGTAATAGTTTGCATGTTTGGGAAGCATGAGTCTGAGGAAGGATCTGTTAAGAAGATATAAGTGGGAAAACAGAAAAGAAATTCACACTTTTGCTTGTATAATTTTTTAAATAAATATAAGTTATATTTAAATTTTGTCTTAGGAACCAGAGTTAAACACCTTCTCAGCATGCACAGGACCCTGGTTCAGGCCCTAGCATGCCCATCCATCTTTACTTGAATTTACCTTGTATGTAGAACTAGAAAATATTATTTATTCAAGTTTTCTTTTTCTTTTTCTTTTTTTCTACTACAGATTATAGGGTAGGTGGATCCTTAGGCATACACTTTGTTCTGTTAGACCAAGACAAGACAGTTTACCTAATGAAAGGGAGGCCTAGTACCATAACTGAGAGGTGGGAATGATGCTGTATACCTCTCCCTCGAAAGCACAGAGGACAAAGCACAATTTTCTCCTTTATGAATATGCAGAACCTAAAAGCTCAGATAATGATTAAAAGATAATACTGACCTCAGAATAGTGTCTGAATGCATGAACAAAACCTGTCAAGCTGCATATCTGATATCCTGCATATCAGATAATTACATTATAATTCATAACCGTAGCAAAAGTACACTTATGAAGCAGCAATAAAATAATTTTATGGTTGGGGGCCACCACATCAGGATGTATTACAAGGTCTCAACATTAAGAAGGTTGAAAACTACTGCCATAGGTCTGTGAATAAAACTGGAATCATGAAAATATTGGTGTTTGCAGACAAAGTGAGTAGTGAGGGGTCTCTGATACTGTCACTTATTCACGGGAATAGAAAATACCGGGAGACAGAACATGACATTAAGTGACTGTGATTGTCAAGGACAAGTGGGATCATCATACATTTATCATAATTTATCATCAGCACCATCAATAATGTTGAGGTCTGCAAAGCTGCCTACGCTGGTCACAGTGACCTGAAAGTTGCCCCAAAGGACATCATTTATAGCTCTGGATACCACACAGGTGAAAACAGTCTATTCTTTTAGCTTCTGTGTTTGTTTTTGTAATGTTAGTGTGTTAGAGCAATAGTTATCCTGCCCCCTAAATGTGAAACCCACATATCAGAAGTTCAGATGGTAAATGTCCAGTTTCATACAAAATATCATGGGCACTTGACACATTTTTTATTTGCTGTTCTTTGAGTTTTAGTAAAACTTAGATTTTTGTAAGTACATTTACCTTTTAACTGCCGTAAATGTAACTAGCATAAAACTTCATCATTTTAGTTATGTATAAATAAATGATTTTGTGAACTAGCATCACCAATATTCATATCCAGAAACTGTCCTGGTGCCGAAAAGAAACTCTGCTCACTAAGATTCGGCCTGTCTGGAGGCTGGAGAGATGGCTCTTCAAACAGACTTGAGTCTGACCTTTCTTACATAAAAAATATACTGACCAGGCTAGTCCATCGAGGCAGCTTGCTTCCAGGCAGGCCTCCATACCCGATCTGCTTTTTCTGTGGCCCTTGGGAATCCAGCCTCATATCCTTATGCTGTATGGTAAGTGCTTTGTTTACTGAGATACCTCCCCAGCACCACATCTCAGATTCATTCATCCTCCATGAACATTAAAGCTCTGTTGCTTGGTACCTTCTTTTTAGGGTGTTCACCATATTAGAGGCATACACTTATTGCCTCTTTCCAGAGAAAAGGCCATGGTCTATGCCTGCCTAAGGAGGTATGACCTACAGCTGGAAATGGCTTTAATGCATATAATATGCTAGAAAATCTCTCAAAATAAGGGCTAAAATCTCTCATTGATTAAGTAGAGAAAAATTCTTTGAAAATAAAACAACAAACAACAAACCAACCAACCAAACAAAACCCTGCAAACATGTGGAAACTGAGAGTGGACCAGAAGGATGAGCTTGACTTTGGAAAACAGAGAAACTAAGAAATGACAGTGTGAAAGGTTCCCAAGGTTAGAGATAAGGCCAGTCCCTTATCCATAACAAATGCCAGTTTCCATGGAAGGCAGAAAGCTGCTCATGTCCACACAGAAGTTTATGTCTCCATTCACTGTTTTGGAAATATCAGGACATATGGGGATCTTCAGAAAAAACAATACGATGAAGTTGATTTACTGAATAGCTTTTTTTCCCCTTGTCTAAGATACCACAAAGCAAATAAAAGCAAAGTAAGCCAAGAGACTGCAAAGGGCATATTCATCAATAATCCTGGTAGGATTTTAAAGGTGTATAATGCCACAACACCAGCTCCATCATCACATAAATATGATTTTTGTGTTTATCTGAGTTGGGGATGACATTTATTGCCTCACTCACTGCCTCTGAAAGCATGGTGTTTACTTATCTAGCAGTGTTTCTCAGAGTGTTTGCCTTTGGAAAAGAACATCTCCCGAATCTTTGCTAAGCCTTAAATAAATTATGCATTAAATTGTAGTTTTGCTATGAAACATATTTTGTTGCAGGGACAACGATTTCAACCCACACCCAACATTGGCTGTACCTATTA
This sequence comes from Phyllotis vaccarum, assembly GCA_033318265.1. Taxonomy (NCBI): domain Eukaryota; kingdom Metazoa; phylum Chordata; class Mammalia; order Rodentia; family Cricetidae; genus Phyllotis; species Phyllotis vaccarum. The sequence goes on from JARWLC010000005.1 coordinate 7,241,956, forward strand.
ATAATTTAAGAAAAAATTGCTTGGACACTACTATCTACAGTTCATGAATTTATAGCAAAAAATGATTAAATGACTCTACAGCTAGGATTCAAGCTACCTAGTAAGCATGCATTCTCCACGAGGGCCTATAAGAATAATTGGATCTTTTAAAAGAAAAAAAAAGTTAAGCAAATCAATCAAATCAATCTAGCTTGACACAATGGGTTGTCATTCCTGCATAAAATGAAATTTATGCTACATGAATATGTATTCAAGTCGGAGGAAATACGATAGGAGGAATATAGTCATGTAACGGGGGCTCTTTGAATGCAGGGCTGACAGTTAAAATTTTATTTTGCTAAAGAGTGAAGTATCAGTTATTACTACTGCAAGACAAAGTTAATTTTGGACCAGTTAAAATTATATAACTGATGACTAACTTTATTGTTCCTAATTTAAAATTACTTGAAATATGTTCTTATCATTGAGAGAACATCTTAGAAGTTACAACATAGAATAGATTAATTCTCATGAATAATGAGGGTAGTAAAATTAAGTATACTTCTTAGAATTGAAACACAACGAGGCAAATTGACAAGTAAGAAGCAGCCAGGAGCATCTGCCCTTCCATCTCTAAGCTGTACGTGCTCAGACTGTGTTTTCTGCCCAAACAAAGAGGTTCTTTCAAGACCTAGCCTAATTCTCATAAGAATTTTAGCAAGGTCTCTGCAACCTACAGAAATGGTAGAGCCAAGCACTAAAAACTTCCTATCGTGGTGATAAAAATGTAGCTATAAAATATCAAAGGGGGAAAGGTTCTTGCGTATGGAGCCTCGGCATAGAGGCTCTGCAGGGCTGAGTCACACGAAGGTCTTTGCTTTGCTAGTAAGTGTATCTGTTCTTATACGGACTCATCTATCTTAGTGACACTGGACAAGGAAAGCACCATTTGATCCAGCTACTTTGAATTCTAACTTTGGGTTGACATTTGGGTTCATGTCGGTGAATTTTAAAAATTGTATTGAGATATTCATCAAGCTAGATCAGGGGGTACACATTTCTAGTCCCAGAAATTTGAATGCTGAAACAGCAGGAATGCAAAATTTAGGTCACCCTGGGCTACACAGCAAGGTAAACAAAACAACAAAACCAAACTGTATCCACCAGTTGCTTTTTATATTCAATGTTGTGCTCATTTCCCCTGGTTTAATAATTAAGGTACAGTTTCAGAAGTCAGAACATTCCATTGCTCCTCCCTCTGGGTGGTTTAAGGTATTTCACTTTGGCATACAGATTTATCCATGAGTTTGGTTGGATGTTCTAGCTAAGTATTAGGTTCTCTTCCTCTCACGTCGGAAGGATGTGTCATTCAGTTCCCTCTGATTAGCTTTTGAATTTTACACCCAACAGGTAATAGCTTACTTCTTACCACTTGTACATTTAGGAGACTGGTCTACTTTGTGAAATCAAAGCATAGCCCACGAAGGCTGAAAACTGTAAGAATCACTGAAGAACTGCATGAACCAAATTGAACCTGGTTATTGTTAAAATCTGAAAATTGAACTTTGAAGGTTAGAAAAAATACTTCAGACAGCTACATTCAAGACTCAAAATTTCAACAGACACAAAAGAGAAGCTTTTCATCCCTAAGAAAAATTGTAATCCATAAGATGGCAGCCCCATGACAAATGCATAGCAGTGACGGGACTTTGACAAACATCCTTTAAACAGATGATCACCTGGGAAGAAAACAGCAAACAGGACCAAGGTCCAAGACAGAACTAAAGTCCAGGACTGCCTCAGATGTCCATACTGGCAGGGGAAGAGCTGGCCTAAAGGATGACAGGCTGGTTTTAAAGTGACTGTGCTTTCTAATTCTATATAGGAAACAGGATTTCAGCAAGGTAGAGAAAAATTTCACACTCATATTCCCAAAATCTAGAAGACTGACACATATTAAGTCATCTGTAAATTCTGTATCCTCAAGTTAATGTGCCCAGGACAATTGCTGAATTTCCATAAAAATCTGAAAATTTGTAACTAAAATTTTTTAAAAGAGAATATATACATTTGTAATTGAATAAACCATATAAAAGTTAAAAACATACACTAAAACTCACTGTGTCACTAGGTTTTACTATTTATATATCTGAGGTTTTTCATGCCAGTTGGATCCCTGCTGTTGAAATATTACATAGCTGTGCTATCCTGCATAGCTATTTGCAAATGCATGTTCATTAATGCCAGATTAGTTGCTAGAAATTGGCCACAATAGGAGCAGTTTACTATGGAAATTGGCAAGTGCTGTAGGGCTTCATTTATTGTTTTGTTGATTGTCTAGAGATAATCAAGTCTTGGGAATGTTGTAAACAATATAGATTAAACCGAAATGTGTGACATTTCTTCAGCAAGTGGTGTGTCTGAAATATACTTTCTGATATAAAATGTGGTGATATATTGTGGGAGGTTGTGTTGTTTCATTTTAAATAATTGTCCCAACCACTGGTTTAATAAAAAGAGCTGATTGGCCAAAGGCAGGCAGAAAGTGTAGGTGGGACTACCAGACTAAGAAAATCTCTGAGAGCAGAATGCCAGAAGAGCACCAGAGAGAAGCCAGAGGAAGCAGAGGACAACTATGCTGCTCTAAAGAAAGGTACCGAGCCACATGGCTGACCAAGAGACATGGGCTAGATGAAGGGTAGAGAGCTAGCAAGTGATATGCCTGGGCCTGAGGCTGATCAGCCTAAAACTATTGGAAGCATCTGTGTGTCTCTGTGGGACTGCGGGTCTGCGGGTCTGTGGGCCTAGACCTTGAGGTTAGGCCCGAAAGTCTGGGCCAGAAACCTCATACTACAATATATATTTAAGAAAATCAATCTGGAATGTCAGTCTTAACTATAGAACTAAGCCAGGTCAGGGATGAGCAACCTACACCTTTTTCCTAGTTTTAGGAATGTGAAAAAGAGAAGTGAAGAGAGCTGGGGCAGAGCCAGAAAAGAGGTTTTGTTGTTTTGATTTTTTTAGCTTTCCCAGTCAGTCACTTTCCCAGCTTTTGGCAGAGGACTCATAGGCATTCAGTTGGAGGATTCTAGGAGATAGGCCTGAGGAGTTGGTTGGGTGGCTGTGGTTTCTTTCTGATGCTCCAGCTTTCCACCAATTACATACTAACTAGAGTTTGTGCAATAATAGAACCCTATAGTACATTGTTTTATTCATGGTCACAAAAATTGGCTGTAGATATACTCATCCCAGCATATTTTCATCTTTGCTAATTAACAAAATGAGAAAAATCATCAGATAATTTCAGTAGACTATAATCCTAGTACTTGAGATGCTAAGGCAGGAGGATCACTGTGAGTTTAAAACTAGTCTAGTTACATGATAAAAACCTCCTTCAGAAAACCAATAGATCAAATAAATATATATTAAAAAATAAAAGGTAAAAATCATAAACAAATATTTATGGTAGAATTACACTCATCGATTGCAACCACAGGCAGGCTGAAGATTCCAAACTTAGTCAATATTAATGAAAATACATGACTGTTTATAGACGTAGACAGTGTTGGTTTTTCTAGGAAAAGAAGAACTCTGACCTCAAACTGTTGCAGCAGACATTGCCGGAAACCAAGCTACAAACTCTTTAGCAGTTAAGACAAAGAAAAATGTCAAAAAAAATTAGTTTCTAAATTTTTGTTTTCCTTCCAACTCAAGACACAGTAGAGAAAAGCAAACATCACAAACCTAACTACATAAGATGCCCTGTTCGTGTGATTCCTGGCTCCAGAGTTACTTGTCAACAGCTTTTGATGGCAATACTTTTGTGCCTCTCTCATCCCCCTTTCCTGTCTCCTACGAGTCTCTGCCCAATAGGAGGCATGGTGCCTGAGTGCTTTGCTTGTTTCAATAGGAGGATGGTTTTCTCTCATATCCATTGAACACTCTGTGATGATTCACTGACAAAATGAAATGGAGATCAAAGAATAACCACAGTATTGTTTATAATCAGTATACTACTATGTGAATTTTGGATCAAACAACTATTATCATAAACTTATGTTTAGATATGAATGTACACTCCCCAAAATCTGGTGGTTAAAAGCTTATCAGAACGTGAGTAGGATTTCACAATTACACACAGAGCTATGGACTAGAGGGAAAATTAACCCATTCTACAATAAAGAAAATACCAATTCTGATCAGAAAAAAAAGACAAAAAATTTCTGAGAAAGCTTTGACATTGAACTGTTTTTATCTGAGTTGAGGCTCTTCTTACCGACATGTGTTAAAATAAGTTTCCTCTGGCAGAAAGCACTCAGATCCCAATACACCTTTGATGTCATAGACTCAACACTTGTTGAATCCATGCCAATACTCAAAATCACAACCAATTCACTACAATAGTGAGTCAAACAGTAGTATATCAAATAAGTCTGAATAACTGTGAGGTAGAACTAATAAACATTTGGAGTTAAAAGAATATGGAAAATGTCCCCCCCCCCCGCTGTGGGATTGTATTTCTATATGCTGTGAATGTGTTGTTACTATTGGATAATAAAGAAACTATTATAGTCTATGGCAAGACAGGATACAGCCAGGTGAGAATTCCAAGAGAGATACAGGAAGAAGAAAGGTAAGATTAGAGAAGATGCTGAGAGCTGCTGGATGAGTGAGATATAATAGAATACAGGTAAAGCCATGAGACACATGGCAATATATAGCTTAATAATTATGGGTTAATGTATGATGTAAGAGCTAGCTAGAAAGAAGCCTGATCCATAGGCTAGACATTCTGTAATTATAATTAAGCCTCTGAGTGATTACTTTATAAGGGGCTGCGGGAACTGGGGAGCCCAGAGAGATAAATGAAAATAAAAATAAAATAAAATAAAAGTAAAGTAAAAATAAAATAAAATAAAAAGCTTACACCTACAATTAGCACCCAATGTGGGGCACGACTTGTTAATAAGAATTCCACATGAGTCTACTTAAAGGGTATCAAGAATGTATTAGGATATGAAATGGGGACATACGTTCACAAATATAGAACCAAGTAAACAGCTGTCCTTGTCCTCTGTTATGCCAGAGAGAGAGAGAGAGAGAGAGAGAGAGAGAGAGAGAGAGAGAGAGAGAGAGAGCACATTGGATCCTCCTCAGATTTTAAGTAGTCTTATGAACAGGCAAAAGGCCACATCCACTATGCTAGAACTTCAAATTTATTGGTGAAACAAATTCCCATTACAGACACTTTGTCACTACCACCTCCAGCTGGTGAGGGAGATGGCCCTTACCTTTACTATGTATAGTAATCTGGAAAGAGAGCCCTGTACCTCATGTCAGAAACATAGTAGAGCTGACTCTGATGATGGGGTTGGGGTGAACTGGCCTGAGAACATGAGAATGGGATATCGGACCCCACTCTTCATCTTCCATATGATGGTATGGGCAGGGGAAAGATGTCTGTCCACTGCTCTTTTACACCTGAGGTAGATGGGAGAATGGGCCATGAGATTGTAAGACTGAAAAGCTGTCCCTGTCCCTAACTACTACAGAACTTGGGAAAGCAGCCTGCACCTCACCTAGGCAACACAACAGAGCTTGCCCTGATGGTGTGGGTGTGAGAGTTCCATAAAATAGCACAAGAACTGTCTCTATCCCGTGTTAATTGCTGCAAGGGGTGAACTAATCAGGGTAATGCTGGAATGCTACCCTGGTGGTAAGGGCAAGGGCAAGCTGATAGTCTGACCAATCCAACTACTCAGTGCTTTGAGGTGGCTCGCCCCAACACCCGCCCCATCTATAATCGTCTGGAGCATGTGGAGAGGCAAGGCCTGCAGACCCAAAGCTGCAGGATCTGCATGACACTGGGCAAAACACGATACCCAAGAAGAGTTCCTGTGAGTGCCCAGCATCTTGAGAGTAACACAAACCAGAGGTCTCAAACCAGACCAATGACTCCTTTCCACAAGCACTGGCAAGTAAAAATATATGAATAAAAGTGTTTACTGCATGAGTCATTGTGTCACAATACAATCTCCATGATGACATTATTTTTCCTGTTTATTTATTTTCTCTCATAAATTTTATTTTTGTGGAAAAGGAAGGTTGCAAGGGCAGAGGGCAGATAGAATGTGTGTGTGTGTGGGGGGGGAATGAGTAGGATCAGCATGTCTGATGTGAAAGATCAAAGAATAAACAAAAAGGAAGTTAAGAAAGAATATAGAAAATGTCTATTTATGGAAATTTATTCCAGACAAAAGTATAAATGAATGGGCCTGGGATTATTACTCATTCCTTTACCTGCTCAGCAGCTACACAGAAGCAAAATAGAAACTAGTTATTTTTCAATTCAGATTGCCTAGGCACTGGAAGAAATTGGGAGTGTGATTTAGCTTGTATAGACTTACTACAAGTGTACTCCTCCTTGGCATGGAAGGTTTTCTCCGAGAAAATGGCAACAGTTCCACGGGGTATTTCAGGAGCATCACAAAGCATCAACAGTTGATTTAAAAAATACCTTGGAAGACAGGTCGATGCTTCATGGGAGGTAAGTAGAGATGTGGGATATCTGATGATCCTCTCACTTTTAGAGGTAAAGGGACTACCATTCATGATTTTTTCTTTTGTTTTAAACAAAATCACACTAGAATAAAAATGGCCTTTATGAATGCAGGAGAGATGAGAAAGATGAAAGTCTTACTTCCCACCTAGGTTCTCATTAGCCATCTTTAAATTAACTGCAGATTTTCTAATTCACTCTAAAATGGAGGACTGGAGTAGATTTCTTGGGTTTATTTTTAACATAAGGGAGCAGAAGAGGTATTAAGCAAGAGGAATGTAAAGAAAGAAGGTGGATTGGAAATTTGAAAATGGATTTGAGAGCTTGGTTTAAGAGAAAGTGGTCATCTTCAGACTGGGTTTCATAGATGCTGACCATTAAGTTTCGGTGTATATGGGACACTGGGTAAAAAAGATTGGCTAGTTGGATACATAGGATTTGGAAGAAGGCAAAGTGAACTACTGTATGGTTGTTGTGAAGATCTCAGTCACTCCTATGATGACATTGGGATGCATATGATTGCACTTAAAGAAGGTACACACCAGAGTGAGGATGAAATGAGAGGGAAGCATAGCCAATGCTATCACTAACATGCTTGCTTTGCTCTCTATTTTTGTAGTGGTGACTCACTAGGTTGTGTTGAGCCATTTGATTTTTGACTTTAAGCAATTCTCACCACATCCACTAGGACTCATTACAGAGATGTATTAAAAATAGAATTCCAGAGCAATATAATCTATTACTTATTCATACAACAAATACCTAGTTCTTGTCCTTGGCTTAAGTTGTTTATAGCTAGCTGGCTGCTTGGAGACACATAGATGATCTACATAGTGAATAATATGGGACTGTTGTCTGTAAGTCTGTAAGTTTGTAACAGAACTTTATGGGAAAATCATGAAGACAGACATTAGATATATCTTACAAAAGCCATAGTCCTGAGTTGAATTTGGAGGGAGAAGCAGCTGTGTGATTTCCATGAGAAAATGGGATGGGGTAAAAGAATTCAAGTATAAGAATAGCCTGTAGAATAGACTACAGGGTAGAATAAGCAGCCAAAGATGTGCTCCAGTTGTAGCCATCCAGAACCCGAGACCAACAGCCCAACAGCCTGAGAATACTGCCACCAACCTTTATACACCATAATTGAGCCTTTAGAAAAGACTGCTGACTTTGCTACCATTTAGACAATTACACTATAGTTCATGAGCCACTTACAGATAAACTTAACCCAGATTCTTGATCCACAGAAACTTTGACATCATAAATGTGGGTTGTAGGATGCTGAGGTTTGGAGAAATCTATTTCACATCAATAGCTCACTCATTCTGTTAGCAGACTGTTTCTGGGGGTAAATCACTTTCTGTTACCATGAATTAGGGTCATAGCTTATGTTCACATTAGGCAGATTTGCTCTGTAAAAGCTTCACAGCAGCAGTGTATTGGGAATTCCTCTAATGGTTGACTGCTGTTATTTATGCTTGGACTAGTCTAGCAAGTTAGTAGGAGAGATTTCTTTATACCAGGTACTGCCACTAATTAGAGTCAAACTCACATTACCATCATTTTGTAAAATATTATATATCTGTATATTTTAAAAGAAATCTGTTTACACTTATTTTTCAAGTTCCCACATTCTATAAATGCAAAGGATACATTGCCTCTTTTCCCAGATGGGGATTTTGGAGACTTGAGACACTGTCTTACAGAGTAGCTAATGCTTAACTGTCTCTTTGATGAATATGCTATTTCCTGGATGGTCTTATTAGTGCTGGAATGACTGACACATTGTCTCTCAGGGAAGTCAAAGAAACTATAAAAAAAAAAAATGTGTATTAGTTTGTTCATGGGAAAGAAGCTCATATTTTGACTTCTTTGCCAGTCAACTGACTATTCCATGTCTCATACAAGTTTTTGAACAAAATACACTAGTGACTAGAGTGTCAAAATTCATCTGGAAAGAAGTATATATTGCCATTAATGACATCTCAGACAACTGGCTTGCATCCAAATCACAATTTGAAATTAGCATCATTCTGAGTTTTTATAGCAGGCCAGGGAGTCTGAAAAGTCCAGTTGTGGGTTACAAAGAATGTTAGAAATGATTTCATACAATCAGTCAATCACACCACTCTCACGGTTTTACAAATCGAAAGAAAAATCTTCCTCTATTGGCCAATGTTCTTTGAAACACACTAGTCAGTTTTGTGCAGTCATTCCAAAGTGCAAACGTTTTGATGTTTTCAGCTTTGACTTTTGGAGACAGTTTTCACTTTTTTGTAGTCCTGGGTGGCCTGGAACTCTCTGTGTAGCAGCACTTAAAGTTTTTAATTTTTGTCTGTATGCTTTAATTCTTCCTATGACAAATGGAGAAAACATCCTGTTTAGCCTCTCCTCTATGTGTATATCAATATACACATAGGAGGCAATGGGTGAGATGTAGTTTGAAGAAAAAAGAAAATGACTTTTTAAAAATGCTAATTTCAAACTGCTGGTGCCTTGTTTTGCTCTCCAGTCAATTTAGATGATGTGAAGCTAAGTTAGAAAACTGAGCCTTAGTTTGCTCAGTGTCATTGTTGAATAAGATACCCACTCCCGTGTAATATAAAGTTAAGATACAATTCAGACTATCCAAATCTTGTTTTTGATTAAACAATTAGCCTATGTTTTCCTTATCCATACTATATACTGGGAAAGTCAGTGCTTTTCTCAAAACAGGAAAAATTTCCTTCTGCTTGACAATGCAAACTAACCAAGCATGGCCAGTATCTAGACAATTTAATGTTTTCAGACATATTTAACTTCCCTTTTATTTTTAATTGCATCTCAGCTAAGACCCAAAAGCCTCAACTGCAGAATCTTTTGAAAAAAGTAAAATATGAACATTTATTTTTTTCTTACAAAAGGAAAGACTATTCCATTAAGAAAACAAATACATGAGTTGAATGCTCATGACTTGGAACCTGTCACCCCCATCACCTTCCAAAGCTCTCAATACACCAAGGAGTCTAAATGCCTCTCTAAATCATCTTTCCATATGTTTCTGATAACATCAGTAACATAAATTCTATTCTGAACCCCATGTCCCAGTCATACCATTTAATGTGCTTATTTTTACTGCATGCCTCTATGTAAGCATTTGCATATATGTGCAAATGTATTCATGTGGATGGTGTGTGTACAAGGGAGGAGGCATTAGAGGACAGGTACCATTGCTCCGGCATTTTCCATGTTGGTTTCTGAGAAGGGATTTCTCATGGGCCCAGTACATGCCAAGTAGTCTCTTCATCCAGACTAGGGAGCATCAGGATTCAGCTAGTCTCTGCCTCTGCAGTTCCAGGGTTCTAAGCAAATGCTACCAACATTAGCTTTGCTTGCTTTGAACTATCTTGGCTCTAGGGGACATTGAACTCAGGTCCTTCTGATTGCTAAGCCAACACTTTACTGAGAAAACTATCTTTACAGTCTCCTTATTTTCATTTAAAAACAATTGTTAGAATAACATGGGAAGTTCCCTGAAATCTCACAATCAATAAGAGTCAACTGTGGTACCCAAGCCTTAATTCTACAGATTGAGAAAGAATTATTTGACTTAAAATTAAACGAAAAGGATCCTTAGACTAAATGGTCAGTGGATTATTGCGGTCTAGAGTTAAATAACATTATTTAAATATGACTTCTTTCATTAATTTGGCCCTGCTTAGGCTTTACTCTGTTCCAGAGCTGTGCTGTATTGTCATTATGGAACATTGGTTACATTTGCTATCCATTCTTGAGAGAATTATGAAACCTTTCCAGGTATAAAATAAACTTGAATTACTAAGCACACATTCTTGGAGGGCTGATTCCCCAAACCAAAACCATGAGTGTAGCATTGGGGTTTCTCGGTCCTGGGTGGCCAGAGGTCCAGACCCACAGACCTGCCTCTGAGACCCCTTAGTAGCCTGCCGCCGGTCAGGCCCCCAGAAATGACTCAGACACTTATATTAATTTCATGCTGTTTGGCCTATGGCTCAGGCACATTGCTAGCTAGCTCTTACATCTTAAATCAACCCATTTTTATTAATCTGTCTGTCACATGGCCCGTTGCTGACCTGTGCTCCTTACATGTTGCTCCTGTGGGCTTCAGCTCGGTCTGCCTCTGACTCCGCCCTTCCTTTTCTACCTATTCTGATTCCTCCTCCTACTTCTTCTATGGTGCCTGTCATGGCCCAAAACAGCTCCTTTATTTAAAGATTGAGATTCACAGCATACAGAAAGGCATTCCCACATCACATGAGGATTCTGTTTTAAACTTCAAAGTGCTTAAAATTATGATTTGTTTTAAAACAAGATAAGAATATTTTAAAACTAAAAGAGATTCAATGGAAAGTGCTCAATATTGGACAGATAAGTCTCATTTCGTTGTTCTCTTAAAAAAATTATACGGAAAAGGAGGGCATTAACAACAAAGAATGCTCAGGTTTAGAAAGTATTTGTAGGTGGAAACCTGTGCCCTGCATAAAATTATTAAGGCTGTATTTTCTGAATATATGGATAGAGAGTTAAGAGGTGACCATATAATTGCCCAAGAGAAATCCCTCCAAGTATTTAATAATGTGACTGTCTTGAAAACCAACCTAAAGGCTTTGCTACTATATAGCTAACCATGCTTGAGTAAACACTGTTCTGGAAGAAACACGGTTATTTCTCCAAATTTTCCACTTTATTTGGACCTATAACTCTATTCTAGCTATTTTTCAGAATAATTAAGAATAGGAACATATGAAGTAATAGAGTAGACTGCCATCTAGGTTTAGTAGAGTCACAGTGCCATGTAATTTCTAACAGATGAGGAATCACTGAGACAGTAGAATGTGGCCCCATTAGCTCAGTGTGGTCCCACCGTGAGTCAAGGCCAGCACTTAACATTCCTCAGCTTTTCCTGTTCTCTCACACCTGCCTCTTGGCTCTTCTCTCCATTGATTGCTGGGCCTGATGAATAGCATTTGGTTGGAATAGGATTAGGGCACATGTCCACCTAGTAACCACAAAGCATCAGGTGGGTTTCCAGACTTATGACACTGCAAGCAGTAGCCAACCATGACGCATGTCTAAGCCATGCATCTTATTTATTTTATTTAATTTTTTAATTAAAAATGCCATCTCCCTGTTTCCCATCCCCTCCCCCTCCCAATCTCTCCCAGCCAGCCCTCAGCCACGCCTCTTCCCATGCATCCATCCCCCTCCCCCCCAAAGGGCAAGAAGTCCCATGCATCTTACACTTAAGCCACTTTCTTGTGAGTGTAACTATTGCACTATTCAGCCACGGAAGGTGATCTGTGCACAGAAAAAGCCATCTGTGGTTTCCACTGAATGAGACTTCTGGGTAAGGCTTTCATTTTTTTTTTTCCTTATGAGTTTCTCTATTGAATTTTATCTTTAATGCATTGGGATAAATAAATAACTCATTTCATTTTTATATTCCACTCCATAAAATGCTTCTCAGGTAACTTGATTAATGTTCAAAACCAATATTTGAGTAGGTGCATAATGTAATTAAAATTTCATAAAAGTGCTATAATCATAGTAACTCGGCAATAAGAAACCTTATTTTACTAAACAAACAGTATCTTTGGAATTCTGATGTACTTTATTTTTCTAATTCAGTATCTACATACATATACTTAGGTCTCTACATACACATGTACATAATAAACCTACATTGTCCCAAAAAGGAATTTTGTTTGTAAGAAAAACTTGACAGCCACTAATTTATACTTATAAAGAAACAATAATTTCTTGCAGATTTATCCCTGGGTAACTTAGTAGGGTGAATACAGATGGAAGAATTTCATTTATATCTTCAGAATAAATTATGTGTCATCCCAGAAAACTGTCAGGTATTATGCTTAATATGAAAGTACATTATATTGAGATAGTGATACTGTCCCTCTACAATACAACATAACTCACAAGTGCCAAATACGTAAGTTCTGATGTAGAGTAGTAACTGTACTTCTTTAGAATTGATATTTGTTATCGATTCCCAAACTTTCATGCAAATAAAAATCAAGAAGGAAGTTTTGAAAAATTTAGGTGCTCAAGCACATAAGCTCTAACATATACAGGAGATATATAACTTAGGGATGTGCTTTGTGTGTGCATTCATGTATAGAAATGTGTGTGTCTGCATTCGTATGTGTTCGCACCCATGTGTATGTGTGTAGTGTGGTCAGAAATTAACCTCTGGTGTTGTCCTGAGCCAGGCTGCTCATCTTATTATTAAAGACAGGGTCTCCCATTTGGTGAGAATCTTGTTTAGACTAGCTTGCTATATGCATAGTACTAGAATTTCGAGATTTCACAACCATGCTTATCTTGTGTGTGTGTGTGTGTGTGTGTGTGTGTGTAGTTTCTGGGAATTAAACTCATATCTTAATTTTTGTGTAGAAAATACTTTACAGACTCGGTGACACTATAGAGTGAAATTTAGCAGAGCTCTCCAGGAGAAATATAATGTGAGTTACATGTATAACTTTAAACTTTTTTATAGCCTCATTTAAAAAAAAATAAACTCGTGAAATAAAGTTCTAATAATAATTTTGGTATATAAAATCCCATAGAAAACTATTAACAAAACAACTTACCTTATTTTGCATATGACATCTTCAGAATATTGTATATATTTTGTAGCTGTCCACCTTTCTAGTGATGAATAGGTTTGGGTAGCCAAGGGGTGTAGGACAACACAGAGGAGCAAGTCATGAGTCCAGAAGCAAACTAGTCACAGGACATAAATCTGGAGTTGTAATAGCCTCTTAGTTTCAACATATCTACAGAAGTCACGGGAATATAGCAACAGATAAAATGGCCTGTGGAATATGAAGGCAACTATTGCAGATCCTTTTTCTGATGGCTCTGGGATTTTAAAAATTGGAACACATTTCATGAAGGTGGATGACTTTAGATAGATCATTAATTGTCCTTAAAAATTCCATTAAGATCTCAATCTTCTAAACAATATTTGGTAAAAAATAATAATAATAATAATTGAGTACACTGCTGGATTTAAGTGAATGCTTTTTTTTTTTTAAACAATATACCCTGTTAGGCACCTGAAAAGGCATTAGTATTCAGTTTCTACTATATACTGTTCCCACAATAGTACTAAGGAGAACTTACAGAAAACACTTGCTATGGCAATCATTTATAAGGCATCCACATGCAATACGACACACAGTGTCATGGCCATCGTTCTTACTTCACTTTGCAAACAACAGAACAGAAACAAAATAAACTAGAATAAAGCCCCCAGGCTCATAAAATGTTGCCATATGGCAAATTCACTCCAGTGAGTCAGGAAGTCAATGCTATAAACAGCTTGTTGAACTGTGGGCCAGTAATCTTAACTGCTAGAACAGAATTTCTCAACCTGGGAAGTGGCACCTGATGGCTGGGAAACCTCAGTGAGAGAGGCTTCCCTTGAGGATTATATCTCCTGCAGCAGTAACTTCGGTATCCTCTAAATATCGCATATTAGGGTTACCTCACTTTAAAGCTGTAGAAAGTAACAATGTCTTTAGGCTTTGGCAAACGTGCTTGCTGGAACAAAGTTTCTGATTGAGGACCACTGTAGGTCATATCTAGACTCTGGGAAACATAAACAAATCAAGCGCATTAAGTAGCTTCTAGGATGAGACAAAGCTGATTTCAAGTATGCTTTAATGAAGAAGCAAGGAAAACTGGTTTCTTTAGTAACTTTGGGTACCAGCTGTGAAGACACATTGACTTCACACCATCCCCGCTTTGCTTTGCCCTCTGACCTCTTGTGCTACTGAAAATAAAATCAAACAACAACAAAACAGATGTGTTCTTTGAGAAAAACTGGTGTTATGATAAATTGGCACAAGAATATGAATAAACATTTTAGTCAGACTTCACTTCAGTTACATTAGGTAAGACTTCTTATTTGCATTTCCATAATTAGGCAGCTACACAAGAAAATAAACTAAGACCAAACTTTGCACTTTCAGCATTGACCTTGACATATTCTTCGTGTTTCCAATATATAATAGAGTATTCACTCAGCCGTAATATTTGAAATGTGGGGCACAAACACCAGTCTTTGGAGCTTCCTGGGGACAAACACTTGTTTCTATGTCGACAAGTGAGCAGCCCCAGTGGCAACCTCTTTTGTGACTCAATTGTTAGTGAAACCTAAGGAGGGGGTTCCATTAGCTTCTTCCTGGTTACAGAACAGGACAGGAAAACCCTGTTAGTGGATGCAGACCATTGTTTGTGAACAGCTGTACCACCATGATGTTAATGATTTTGACTGGGCCAACATGGAAGAGATCCTTTTGCACAAAATTTTGTTAAATAAATAAGCAAACTAAACAGTGAGTACAAAATTTAGGCTTGCAACCAGCATTTTATTTAGCATTATGATTAAGCAGCAGGTTAGCCTGACCTGCGTGCCCTGTTTGATAGACGGTTCAAAGTCATAGAAGAGGCATGGACAGTTCTCTGAATGAACTGATAAAATAGTCAATAAGAATGCTTTTGCTATGAAAGGTCTTGATAGCAGAAGTTAAGTTCATGGTTATTTTCATTTCCAAACATTTAGGTTCTGACAGCATCCATGTTTACAGTTCTGTCTTTATTTTGTTCTTTCTGCCTGTTTTAGGATACGCTGTCCTATTTAGTCCTAGACTCTGCACTTAGCCGCTGTGTGACCTGAAGCTACAATTTCTTCAGTGCGGTGGACACTGCTGCAGACTCTACCTGTGAGGCTGTGGTGGAATCCCTTCTCATTCTTCTCTTTCTTTTTTCTTTACTTCTTCTTTCTTTCTTTCTGCCTCTGCCTATAAATTCAACTTTGCTCTCAAATTATACTATTCAGAAAAAGTGACCACACCTTCCCTTTTCACTCGTGGGAAAAAAAAAAAAGCAAACTATTTTTCCTCAGTCAATCAATGGCAGCCCCACTTTTCATTCTAACTTAGGAAGTCTTTAGAACCTTATCCCCTCCAGTCCCTACTGCGGCTGCAGGTTGGAATGGATTGCTATGTCTGAACTGCCTTTAAATCCGCCATTCACCATGTAAGCCCCTTTATGACCCCAAGTGTCCTCTCTGCTTAGAGTTTGCCAATTATTCCAAGGCTACAAGAGAGCCAGTTATCTACTCATGCAAGCACATCACTCCCTATTCTAAATTTTGCTTTTACATTAGATTTTATATCACCTTTGTGACACCATGACAACTCCTCCCATCCCCAGACTCAGGATTACCATCATTAGCACCATTCCTAAATGTTAGCAGTGGATATATATCCAAATAATCTACACAATGGTTAAATACAGCAATGCTTTAGGGACTGTGTGAAAATGCGTCCACCCCCGCCTCAGATGTAGGACCACATAAGGCCCTAGGCTCTACCCAGACAAACTGAATATAATCTCAGTGCCAAATAATAATAGTAATAATAATAATAATAATAATAATAATAATAATAATAATAATGTTTGAGTCTGTTGTTGCATTTTAAGCATTTAATTATGTGTTTTTTATTTAAAAGTCCAAATCTCAAAAAAGAAGAAACAGTGACACCATAAGCCTTTATATATTTATTACCAACATTTGAGGATTATCAATATTAAGTCATACTTGTTGGCCAATCCCTTTTTATAAAACACATTAGCACCAATTCTAGGCATTAATATTTCATAAATAATTACCAATGGTTATTTACTGCAATCTGCCACCTATTCTTAAAAAAAATTTCCTTTAGTTTTAGCTAAAATTATTTCTTGTCAGAAAAAAATATCCTTCTTTGAATCAGAGTTAAATAGCCCAATTCTTTAAAACTTTAGCCAACTTTCCTCCAACTTCCCTCCCTGTTCTGGCGAGAATTTACTCTGTGTGGGCTGACTGGCTTGCCTTTTTGGACTGATTTCAACATTGATAAGTTGGTTTTCTTATTCTCACCCCCCCCCCCCCATGTGTGTGCATGGAGATCAGAGGATGCTTTCTGGTGTCTTCCTCTATTTTTCTGTCACTTTGTCTATTGGAACAGAGTTGGTTTCTCACTGAACCAGAGCCCACAGATTGTCTTGACTGTCTGACCTGTAAGCTCTACTCCCCTCCTTCATCCCTAGCATTGATTAATGATGTTCACAACCACGGTCAGGCCAGGTTTGGGTATAGGCATCCAAACTTGTATCCTGTTGCTAGTAAAACAGGCGTTTAACTGACTGAGACATTTCCCTAGTCAATCCAATCATCACATTACTTTTTAGATATTTCTAATGCCTCGCCACAGTAAAGAACACTGTATCCTTTATGCAAATGTACTGGCATACTTTGAATGTACTGTGTCTTCATAAAGCTATTCCAATGTTCTTTGAGATGTAGTCCGTGTTGGCCTTTCTCATTTCTCATGTTAACCTCACCATTGCCCTATCAAGGGAAACTGAAGCTTAGCTGATTTGCTTAAGAAACTCAGAGAGCAAGTGTTAAAGCTGGAGCCTACTTCTGACCTGATCCCACATTGTGACACTGTAACTTTTCTTACCTGAATGTCCTCAGGTAATACTCAGGGAATGTCTGTTTATAGATGGGAAAGAGACTGCAGTCTGTTGTCTAGCATGCCATGGAGAGAATTTTATTTTCCCAACACCAATGTCATATCTTCAAGTGTGGTTATGTTTGTTACATCTCATACTACTTCAGCCATACTTCTACTGTCCCAAAGGGAGACATACGTATGTAGAATTATTATGCAATAGAAATGTGATTCCCGTGTGACATGTGATGAATATTATATGAAATACAATAGATTTAACTTATTTGTTTGTTTATTGTTATTTTATTGACTATATGATTATCACAGTTCCATTCTCTCACTCCTTTCATATCCTCCCCACCAATCTTTAGACCTTTTGTTTCTCTTTATGTTTAGAGAACAGGAAAAATGCCAACCAACCAACCAACCAACCAAAGAGAAAACCAGAATTGTAAAAATAAAGGACAACCACAGGCGTGCACACACACACACACACACACACACACACACACACACAAACACACACACACAGAGAGAGAGAGAGAGAGAGAGAGAGAGAGAGAGAGAGAGAGAGAGAGAGAGATCATAAAAACACAAATTCAAAATCAGAATATACAAGAAAAATACCAGTAAGACAAAAGATGCCCCCCTTCAAAAAAAAAAAGCAAGATGTTCATTTTGTGTTGGCCATCTGCAGCCTAGCATGTGGCATACCCCCAGTGTGGTTTATCAACCTTTGCAAGTAGTCAGCTCGTGATAGCCTCATTACTAGGGACAGGGGCCTACGTGCTCCTTCACTTCTCAGTGTTGGGAACCTGCATGGCTTGAACCTGTGCAGACTGTACATGCTGCCACAGTCTCTGTGGGTGCACAGGTGCGTAAATCCTGTTAATCTGGTAAATACTATTTCTTTGTATTATCCATCCCCCCCCCCCCCCGGCTCTTACGATCTTCCACCTCCTCTTCCACATAGAGCCATAAGGGGAGGGATTTGATGGAAACCTCCAATTTAGAACTGAGTGTTCCAACATCTCTCACTCTGCATGCTGTCTAGCTGTGAGTCTCTTGGACACTAGATTTTAAAGTCTCAATATAAAGAAAAGTAAAAGGCATCTTCTCACTGATAATTTTCATAGCATTAACATGTTGAAAAGAAAATATTTTCTGATATTAATTAATTTTTAAAAGGTCATTTGCTTATTTTTACTTTCTTAAAAATGTATTTGAAATGTTAAAATTACAAAAATTTTGTTATGTTCTTGTTGGATACTGACCAAATAGACATTGAAGTCTTTATAGGCAAGAGGATAGAGTTCTCTCTAGAATCTCTGCATTTCTCATGCTTGCTTGCTTCCTCACAGACATGAGAAAAAAAGGCCAAACATTAGAAACTGATATCCATGACAGATGCCTTGACCCTATCTGTACAATCGGTACTTTGTCAGAATCCACTCATTTCCTATAATATCCTGGTTAGAGAAATTATTTTTGGTAATTCACATTAAACTAATTAAATTGAAAACTTACTCTTTGACAATGACAACATCAAAATTCTCAAATAAATAAATTGCCAACGACAATGAAAACAGTAGCATGTTTATACTTGAAACGTAAAAATGTACAGAAGGGATGGAAGAGAAGTATCTCTGTCTATGTGATACATCATCTGTACTCTGATTGAACTGCTTTAAAAATCAAGTATGGGGGTCACAAATGTTCTGATGTCCAAGGTCTTTGGAGAGGTCAACTTTCTAGCTTTCGACCTGAAAGGCAAATACCAAAAGGACCAGTTCTGAATCATGAAACCAAAACCCTTGTAGAGGGGCGGAACTGATGTAGCTTTGAAGTATCCACAGAGGTGAGGAGATTGTCAACAAGTACACTTGACAGAGTCAAGAATTTTCTTTCTTATAAAAGCTTTGTGAGCACTGAAAAGCTAACACGTAGATAAGAGGGAAACCTGATCTCCTAACACTTGTGATTTCGCTAAGCATCTACTCATCTCTCTCTCTCTCTGTATGTGTGTGTGTGTGTGTATGTATATATGTATGCATGTGTGTGTATGCATGTATATGTGTGTGCATGTATGCATGTTTATGTGTGTATGTATGTGTGTATATATGTATGTGTGTGTATGTATGTACATGTGTATGCATGTATATGTATGTATATGTGTGTATGTACGTATATGTGTGTGCATGTATGCATGTTTATGTGTGTATGTATGTGTGTATGTATGTGTGTATGTATGTATGTATGTGTGTATGCACGTATATGTATGTATGTGTGAGTATGCATGTATGTATGTGTGTATGTATGTGTGTGTATGAGTGTGTCTGTGTGCATGTATGTATGTGTTTATGTGTGCATGTATGTATGTGTGTATGTATGTATTGCATGTGTATGCATGTATATGTATGTATGTGTGAGTATGCATGTATGTATGTATGTATGTGTGTGTATGTGTGTGTGTCACACACAAACATGTTAGATGATTTCACAACAATTAAAAGCACACAGACTGTAAACCACCACTTCTCTCTTAAGATATCCCCAAAATAATCCTTAAGCAAAAGGCAAAAAGCAGGCAAACTCCATTCCTACCAGCTCTCTTCCGCAAAATAATCATTACAAAATTCTTTTTCTGGGCCACAGAGATGCCTCAGAACAAAACTAGGAAGAGAACTAACACTGGATCTAGTTTAAGGAAGGAAGAAAAAAGTTCTCTTTTAGGAAAATTCTCTTATTTAGAAGCCCTGAGACTGTGAAACAGGTAAGGTATGCTGATCTATTTCCTTATTTTTTTTTTATTTTTCATTACTGTAAATATTCAAACCCACATACGTTTCTCATACTTTACTAACTGAAGCACCAATTTTCACTAGATATCATTTTGTGTGTGTTATTTAAACATGAATAAAGATACAATCTATGGGAGAGTTGCATTATGGTGTGTGTTGAGTGTGGAATATGTGTAACAGATGTGTATATATGGTGCCCTGTATGAAGGCTTTGGGCTGCCAGAGGAAGATAGCACACATCTTGTTCTATTATACTGGCACAGTCCTTTAGATAGGGCTTCTAACTGAACCTGCAGTTGGACTGATAGCTGTCATGGGGAGCAGGCAATGTCACCTTAACCTAAAGGCATGGCCTTTAGTCCTTGCTCAGGAGGCTGAGGCAGGAGGATCGCTTGAGGCCAGGAGTTCTGGGCTGTAGTGTCTCAATGAAGTTCCACATCAGATCAAGCTCCGGGGATGGGATCCTTCAGTCTCTGTTCCCATAGCACTGACAGGCATGTGGGGTCACACCCAGATTTTTATGTGGTGCTAGGCATTTGAAGTCTGGTTTTCATCATTGTGCAGCAAGTACTAAGCTAAACCCTCCATTATTATCAAGAAAGCTCTAAAAAACCAGGCTGTGTTTGGTAAAAGTAAATAAATACCTCAATTTCCACACTATTCTTTTAGGAAAAGCTTGAAGTATTTCATTACATGGTGAGGATAAATTATTCAGAATATTGAAATATGTTAATAGGGTGACTCTCAACAAATTCTCCTATTTTGCAGTTATTTACTCTGTAGTGGGGATGATATTGAACTGGCTACCACTGGAGTCTGTGATACAGATCCCACAGTACAATCTAGCCCTTTAAACACAAGGGTGCGTTCAGGAAATGAATGAAGGGCCAAATTCAACTAACTGTACTGCTTTCCTACGTAGGAGAGTCTGGGTGTCCCATTTAAAAGTCCTGGAACATGACTCACTTATCCATACACTTGGATTCTGACCTCCATCCTATTCAGTTTTTGGGAGAGTCTAACTGGCAGATATATCCAGGAGTGAAATTAGGTTGAATTCCATCATGGACAAGAAAAATATTTTCAGACGATTTTAATAAAACTACTATTTATTGAGTAATTACACAGACAGAGATTTGGTGAAACCCCTGAAGGACTCATGTCATTTAGCAGTCAAGGTTATATAAGGGAGTAAGAAATGGGGTTAGTATCCCCTACTTTTGCAAAGAGGGAAACTGAGGCTAAGGGAAGTGAAGTGTCTGAAGAGTCTCATGTTACTGTCCATTAGGCACAGAGCTCCACAGTGGTGCTGGGGTATCAAAGATGTGTTCTCTCAGCCCAAACCACTTTATATGTATTGCCTTTGTTTAATCGAAACAGAATAAGGGAGAAATCACCAGAGACCTATCTTATTATTTTGGAATTTTCTGGTCAATCAGATTGGTGAGATATAAACCCTGTTTTCATAAGAAAAGAGTATAACCAAGGGAGTCTAAAGATGACTGACAATAACATACTACTTGGAATGAAAAATGTCCTTCCTGACTTAGTAGAAGTAAATAAAATCATTATTCACATTCTTTATCCTTTAATATCTGACTATGCGTCAACATTAGACTTAGCACTTAAATGTACATTGTTTATATAAGAGTTACGATAATCCTGCTCTAGTCCCTACAGATGAGCTAAGGGACTATAAGTCTTAGTAGTGAAGTTACTTCATTCAATGCTTTCTTAGTAAAAGAATTGCTTTTCCACATATTTCAGAAACATTTACTTGTCTCATACAGCACATCACGCAGAAGAGTCTGTGGATAGAATATTTTACTGTAGGTAAAGCTATTCAAATTCTTAGCTAAATATACAGTAAACAGAAGATTATAGAAGAAGCTGCTGGGGAAACATATGGCCTTTGTCTACAGTGAAATCTCTAAACTGTACAGTATCATTAACTCTGGGCTCAGTAGATTCAAAAACAGGGTCACACATGTTCAGAGAAGCTCCAGTTAGTTAGAGCTACCCAACAGTGCCTGGCTTCTATTTAAAGGTAGACAGAGAAACGTTGGGGTATGTGATATATAAAATAATTGATATTCCTAGGAGAAGCAACAATATGCCTGCCCAAAGCAGGGATGTTATCATTTCAATGAGTCAGATCATTAAATTTGAATTATGGCCCATAACAATTCACTAGGCTAAAATTATGAAAAGCTGGTCTCTTGCCAATAGAATTAAACCTATACTACTTTATTTTCAGCTAGAATAGTCAAACATATGTGTCACGAAGCAGCCTTCCCTGGTGCAATGAAGATGCAAATTGAAAGCTACAAGTTATAGCTCTAAGCACTTCTTACCCTTATATATGAGAAAATACAGATTATTAATATGTAACTCACATGAGGCTCATGACGGTTTTCTGCCTGGAGAGATGTTAGAATATTACAGGGGTACATTACCTCTAATCTGCACACAAAAGTGTCCTTGGTGGCCAACACAACCATTTGTCTATTTCTAGCACATTCTTTTTCTGATAGATGGTTTGTGTGTGGAACATATTTAACAAGCTACTTACATACCTTCCAACCATAAAATTTTACTGAGTTTGTTGTAGGTGATCTCCAGAAAAACGGGGTTCCAGTACTGTCCAGAAGATGCTTGCCCAGTCCCTTTCCATACTACATTTGGGCTCATCTGTGTGGTCAGAGGAACGCAGTAGATATGAACCTGTACAGTAAGCGTATGCTACTGAAACCACTATGGCTTTAACTCACTTCATTAGAATCCTTGCAAATAGTCAAGTCCCCCAAACACTCATGAAGTCTAGGATACTCATGTGAGATGAGGGAGTAAAATATTGCCAATTTTAGTTCCAAATGACAACAAACGAAGAACCGAGGAATTCATCATAAGGCCATAAGGTGCCAGATACACTCCCAAATGAGCCATTCTAAGCACCTTAAAAATGTAAGACATCCAAATTATGCCCACACTATTTGTTATTATATCTACAGATAAGTTAGTTCCCACTTTTCATTAAGAAAACTTTTCTTGGCAACAGATGGAGACCACTGCATAAAACTACATCCAATAGAAATGCAAAATCATGAGGCCTCATCCCAGTAGATACATCTCTGACCCGAAGATTCAGGAGACATTGTGGGGGATGGGGCGGAAAGACTGTAAGAGCCCAAGTATCAGAGAGTTCATTGCAATATTGCGTTTCCTAGAAATGTCAGAATATAAGCATAAAGTCTTGCCGACATGACTGTCTAAAATGAGCCGAACAAGGACAATAGCAATATGTGTGCCAATGTGGATCAGAGAAAATTCAAGGGGCTTACCTCTGCGTAAAGAATATATGAAGTAATCAGGAGCAGCAGCCCAAATTAATTCAGGGCAAGAGAGAAAGGCATCGATGCAAAAGGGAAGATGATCTTCCTATGACACTCCTTTTTTAATGGGACTGTAACCGGAAGGTGATACTGACAGTCTAGTGGGAAAATGAAGACCCTTCTGCTGAGGCTGCCTACTCAGGTGATTAAAATTTGCGGCAAGTTGGTAATGAAACCAACCATAATAGAAAGTTAAACAAATGTTAATGAATCGCCCTCCTTTTAAAAAAGTCAATGTTTTAAGGGGGAAGGTAGAATGCTAGTAAGGATGCTGAGGGGGGCATGTAGAATGCTAGTAAGGATGCTGGGGAGGTGTGTAGAATGCTAGTAAGGATGCTGAGGGAGAGCATGTAGAATGCTAGTAAGGATGCTGAGGGAGAGCATGTAGAATGCTAGTAAGGATGCTGAGAGTGGAAAAAATGTCTTCCCCAGGGAAGAGCACTCAAATTGGTTAACCAATACCAGATGGTCAGCTCTGAAAGTGTACATACGAGTAACATTATACAAACTGAGCAGGTTGTATTTGGGAATATATGTAAATACATAAATGTATAAAATAACTAATGATAAAAAAAAGCTGTGAATTTGAAACAGAGCAGAGAAAGATCTACAGGAAGATTTCAGGAGGAAAAGGAAGAAATGATGCTATTACATTGTAACCTCAGAAAACAAAAAGGAAAAGAGAATTAACACAGAAAAAGAGAAACAAATCAAATCTTCTACACCTTACCTGAGTTCCAGACAAAGCAGTAGGATGCTCTGTTTTGTGTCTTAACATCTGAAGTAGATTTTTACACAGCAATAGGTAACTTTGCCTTTTTCTGTGTCCTGAAAACTCCTAAGGGTAATTTCACTGTGAAATTTAAGGCTCAATGTGGAGCAAGTTGCTCTGGGACTTCATAAGGAGTTGACATGTCCTTTAAAAAGGGAAGACCAGCTTCACCTACAAATTTTGTTGGGAAATTACTTTTTAAAAATAACCAACTTAGGTTTCTCATGCTACAAATGGAGTGTATTGTTGTTCTTTGATTTTTGGTTTTAAGGATACAGAGAGTACTACCAGAGCCTTTAAACTGCACATCCCCTTTTATAGCTAAAGGTCATTCTTAAATTACCATTCCTACCTTCTTCCTCTGGCGTTAGCAAAGCAGAAAAGGCTTGGGAGCTAGGAAGACCTCTGACCTCTACTTGGATTTCAGCTCTGCTGTCAAAGCGGCACTACCTTTGGTGGGTTGTAAACTTGGGTGAGCTATTCCTTCTACCTTGTAAAATGAGGGGCTGTTTCATGTACTTGTTTGTTGGGTTGGCAGTGACCAGAAGATCATGCAAGTAAAATGTGCAGTGCCTGGCTAGATATTACAGTATGAGAAGTGTGTGGTAAGGGGTAACTTAGATAAGCGTTATTCTGTCTCTTATAATCTCCTCTACTTTAAAATCTATGCATATCATAGATCATCACTTCAGGCAAACTAATTAAAATTGGGTATCAAAGATAAGGTATGCACTACACTGCATTTGTTAATTGGCCCCAATTAGCTATTTTATTTTATATATGTATTGAATTGAACATAGTAAGTATATCCATTTTCTATTGTCAATTTAATAATTAACTACTCTCTAAGAATTCTAGGCATTATAGGGATATTATAATTTATCCAGAGAAACTCAGGCTCTGAAAGGGTCAACTAGCAACAAAAAGTATAGCTGACGTTTTTCTCCCTTTCAGATTATCTGTCACAAAAATGGTTGGAAGGAAGGAAGGAGGGAGGGAGGGAGGGAGGGAGGGAGGGAAGGAAGGAAGGAGTGAGGGAGGGAGGGAAGGAAGGAAGGAGGGAGGGAGGGAAGGAGGGAGGGAGGGAGGGAAATCATCATTGCACTATAATGACTGAAGCGAATCAATAAAGGGAATTTATATCAAGAATAAATGATGCTATTCTGAATTATTACTTCAGGAAAAAGAACTGTGCATTATTTTTCATTCTTAGTGAGAAAACATTGAAAGAAAGACTTGATGGCAAACTCATCAAAACATGCCTTATTTTCCTAAACTACATGATAAAATTTAGAAGAGAAAGATCTTTCAGGTATCTTTTCCTTAACATAAAATTTTGCAAAGCCTCCATAAACTCAGTAGCCTTGCCAGAGAAAAAAGGCAGCACACTGCAGTGGCTATGATGTGAGCTAGTTCTGGGGCCTTTCTGAGAATGGCACTGTGTGTATGCAGGAGAAGAGGCTCTGAGGCACATGCCATTAGTATCTCCCAGGATACAAAAGACAACCATTTCTACTATATATCAAATGTATAATAAAGATGGTATACAAAGAGAGATAATTAACATCCAAAGAAGCATCATAACTTAGGGGTTTACAGAGCCTGTAAATTTAGTGCTGCTAGCAGACTAATCACCAATGCAGGAAGTGGAAAATGAAATAAGACCTTGGTCACACTGCTGTTGTAATGCACAATGTCACTTTGTGTGGATTTGCAAATTGGAAGCTATATCACCTTATACAGAAATAAGCTGCATAATAAACAGGAAGCGTGAGAATGATAGATCATGAGCAATAAATTAGCCTCACATTGTCATAAACACATGCTAAATAAGGGAGCCTGGTTTAAATAAATCTGACACATACCCAGTACTGACAGTAATTGTGGGAAGCACAGATAGCTTTTCCTTCCTGCTCTTGCAGCCACTGACTGGGCAGCCATGGGTTATTTTTAACAAATTTTACATTTTAATAGTGAAAACATATTTTATTGCCTTAATCAAAAATAGGGATTGGTTTCTTTGGATAAGTTATACAGGAATAGTAATTTAAGACTTCAATTCTAGAAATTTGTCTGCTAGAATGAAAAATGTTATATCTGGTAAAACTAAGGAAAGTGGCTATTTTAAAAAATAAACAGCTATCTAGAATGGTAGATGTCTTATTATTTCTTGACTCTATTTATGTATATTTGGAATAAAGTAATAACTTCTTCAAAGGGTTTTTGGTGACCTATAAAAATGGGATTTTGTAATAGCAGAATCAAAGTGTGATTGTTATCTAAAATCTGTCCATCAGCAGGTAGGTTCCAGGAGGAGACAATCGCCCCCTTTCCGACATAGTTTTTGATTATTTTGTACTTCTGCTCAATATTTAGTTAACATGCTAGATTCTGTCCATTTCCTCAAGAATATTACACATAGAAACTGCATTAGCATTGAAAGCAATTAATCACCTTCATAGCCTGGCATTATGCTTGGCTAAGGCAAAGAGAAACAGCAAGAAATGGCAGTGGGGTACCCAGGTCAGTTTCTGCAAAGTGTACAGGCATCTGTTACCTGTAGTGAGGTAGGCTGTTTCCGTGGAAAGTTGTTCTGTGAATTTTGTTTTTAGTGCAATGTTTTTTGTTTTGTTTTTGTTTTTTTGTTTGTTTTGTTTTAGTTTTTGTTTTCTTCCCTTGCATTTGTCTGGTCTGTTAAAGGGAGAATTACAACTGAATTGTTTACTTGGCCCCAATCAAACATTATCATAGTTTGGACAGGGGGGCTTTTTTCTGGCATATTTGTATATCCATTATAAGAGGTGTCTATGAGTCTTACCTGTTTTGTAGCTGTCAATGATTATATTATATTGTATATTATATTATATTATATTTATTATATTATATTATCATTCCAGAATAATCCATACTATTATAGATATAAAAGCATTTGAAATTAGTCCAAAGGTATGTATGCAGAGGACTTTGTAATATGGGTTTAAAATTGAGGCCAGTTGCTTTTCCATGAGAAAACGTGACCCTACCCATTTTGACTGCTTTGGATAATAATACACATTTTGTTCACATATATCTTTATCTAAATTTAGAGTTAGCTTCTCAGAGGATTTTTGACATTGCCTGGAGACATGTTATTTGGAAAAGCTCAGAAGGGGAGAGTAGAGCTCTTGGCATTTACATGCAGGGACTAGCCATAGTGCTCATCATTCTGTGATGCGGAAGGCGCCTGCCTATAACCAGGAATTATCTGCCTGCAAATCAACACAGGACAACATCTGAGTAACTCAGATGTAGACCCACAGAATCATGAGTTATCTGGGAAAAGAGCAACTGCCCTTCCCTTACATAATCATTTGTGCTTAGGTTCCAAACTCAACAATGGTATGGTAACCAGTTAGAGAGTAGTAAATGAAAATGCTTCTCTTTAGCAAAACAGGGACTCATTTATATTCCAGATTTGTGTATGTGGGTGATTTCACAAACTAGTTCTTAGTTGAAAATCTCAAATGCTGTGGGGGATAATACTCATGCTAACGAAGGCATTTCTACACTGTTAGTGAGAAGAAGGAAACCTTTAGGATTTCAGAGCAAGGGTCTCAAGCAAATAGGAGCATGAATAAGCTAACCAGGAAGGCAACTGGCTGACTAGATTGTAAGGAAGAAAACACATATAGAGGCTGGAGAAGGTAGAAGCTTGAAAGAAATTAATAAATGAGACAGCAAGAAGCTTTTTAACGTATTCCTGAGTCATATACACAGAATGTGCTAAACAAAGCTGGATTCACTCATAGGTGATTCAAGGGTTCTGGAGAACAGTATATCTATTAAAAGAAGTTTGAATTTAGAGTGAAGAATACTCATGGAGAAATATGAATTCTGTTTTGGACTTAACTTGAAGTATGAGGATGATCCTCAAGTAGACATTTCTTCCATGCAATTCAAAATATTAGAATAAAATGAAATCGTGAAGTTAGAGATGACAGAATAATTTAGATGATAGAATAAATGGTGAGACCCATTTATATGAAGGTGATCATTAGAGTCACAAAACGTTTTGAGACCATGACTCCAAAGGGGAAAAAATATGCACTGATTTGAGGGCATAACATAGAGCAGAAAAAAGAAGAGAGGCATGAGAAAACGTCACCTTCGGAGTAGCCACTATGAAATGCCATTGAGAGGGAGATACCAGCAAGGACAGATGGAAAGCAAGGTCAGGGGGGTTAAAATTAAGGGGTGATCAAGGTCAAGGAGGGGAGAGAAGGAGAACGGGTTGGGTTGGCGGGTTGTCAGGCAGAGAGATTGTAGGATGTCACTCATGGATTATGGACAGAGCAGAGGGTTATAGAAAGTGACTGGAACATATGAGAGATGGAGGTACCTTGTAGGACTATGTTCTGGTCTTCAGCACATCTCTGGGCAGCAGAACAAGAACTCAATCAAGACATGACTAGTATTGTGCACCTAGAAAGGCTGAGGCAGGAGGATCATGAGCTACAAGTCAGCTTTGTGTCTTCTTTACCTTCTGTTCCAGAACCATTACTGTGAAAGCTAAATTACATGTGAAAGGCAGAAACAGAAAAAAAAATTTACCAAAGTTTTATCAACAAAAGAGACATAGGTATCAGCACTTTAGGAATCGACTGTTAAAAATACACGAGAACAACATACAAGTTTAGATTCTCTGAGCATGATTTGTAAAATTCCAGATGTATCATCTGAAAATTTCACTGGGGCTTCCTGTTAGAGGCTAGTTAGCGACAGTCTGGTATTCTATTTCAAGTTAATGCTGATGAGCTTGGCACAGCTTACATTTCTTGGAACTAAGTGGGCCAATTTTTTTTATGGAGATATTTGAAAGGGATGCATGGGAAAAGGTTAATGTGGTACCACTGGCATTGGCAAACTACTTTGCATTTTTAAAAAGAATTTAAAACAAATTAATTACATGCATACGTGTGTGAGTATGTACATGTGAGGGCAGTACCTACAGAGGTCAAAGATCAGATCCATGAGAGCGGTAGTTCACAAACTTCCTAATTCTGTGACTCTTTAATAAGCTTCCCCATGATGTAGTAACCTCCAATCATAAAATTATTTCTATTGATAACTGTAATTTTTCTGCTATTATTAACTAGCAGAAATATCTATGTTTCTGATATTCTTGAACAATCCTTTCTTGAAGGGTCACAACCCACAGGTTGAGACTAATAATAGTTTGCTAATCTATAAGTTAATTGGTATAAATTTTAGGTCACTTTAAGACATTTGCTAAATATATCTTAAAAATTTAGTTAATGCTGGGTGCTGAAAACATATTTTAAAAAACAGACTGAAAAGACCCACCCCAAAGCATGAAACCATTCCCTATCAAGTATATTAAACTTATTTCCTCAGGATCCAAGTACTTTATGAGATAAATGAGCATAGTTTTATTTTTTAACATCTGAGATCAACACTCAGGAAGATTTAAGGTGTGCCATGACCCAGATTGCTGGGTAGATTGTCTTGGGCACACAAGACCTTTCATTCCAAAGCCAATCTCACAACCTGGTTTCCCAAAGTCTCAGTGAGCAGATTTGAATCAAATGTTCCTCTTGGGACTATGAAACTAGGTCTGGTATATTCTGAGGTTCTTGTTACTTCAAAGGGTCTCACTGCTGGACAAAGCACCCTGTCACCAAGTTGTCACCACATCAGCACTCTCTCTGCATAAATCTAGCCTCATGAGCAAGGTGTATTTGAACTCAATAGATAGTCAAGTAAGCTACTTGAGGCTCCTGCCTCTACCTCCTAAGTGCAGTGACTACAGGGTGGCACCACTACACCCACCATATACCTTGTTCCCTTTAATGATCTCATACTAATTCCAACTTGCAGCTGAAGACTCTATAGTTCATTAGAAAGGATATTTATAGAATATTTTCCCCTATGGCATAACTTGGATATTGAGGAGTCAAGGGGTTTGGTTCTCTTTACGTTTTGCTATTTTATATTGTTTTTTAGTCTCCCGTTTCCCTTTTCCTCCCTTTTTCCTCTCCCATGTCCATTTCTACCTCTTTCTTTCAAAAAGGTGAATGAAATGTAACAGGGAAAATGCTCTTCCCTTAAGAATAAACCAACTACCCCCTACTATGACTTGCTTTTGAATATTAAAGATTCAATGGGGTTAAACTGATCTAGAAGAAGAAACAACATACTAGCCTTTCTCTTAACTGAGCAGACAGTCTTGTGGGGTCACAATAAAGCATCTCTTGTATCAAACACACACATGTTTCTCCCAGAGGCTTTATTGGTGTGTTATGAAAGATGAAATAATTATAGGAAACTACAAGATAAAGGAATTTCAGGGCCCAAAAGAGCAACCTAAAGGTGTAGTTAAGACTCTGCCAGTGTGGTTACCCTGAGGGGGCTAATAAGGAGTTACCACAAAACTGATGTGTGCCTATAACACTGAGTATTAGGCTTTATTTCTCTCAGGTTACAGAGAACTGTCTCTTTTATTTTTGAAGCAAAACAGTCAACAATAGTAAGACGAGAACTTTCCCACCCCTCTTCCTTTTTGCCAGAGACAGATGCCCATCAGAGTTTCTGATCGTTCAATGGACAGCACTTCATGCTTTTCAGAATGGTAGGTCAATGGAACCACACACGTTCATATTAACTTAAAGTACATTTCACAGCTTACGTCTGATTTTATGGCACTTCTTCTAGTTTCCGCCAAGAGTGAAATTCTGCCTTCTTAGTGGAAGCCTGACAAGTTATTTCAACTTTATTAACAGCAGCCTGTCAGCCACTCTTTTGTGTTTGCCTGTGTTCCTGTGTAACTTGGGGTCAAAATGCTGGAACTGGGGAACAAGAGTAGAGAGCTACTCACTTTCAGCCTTCTTTCCATTAAGAAAGACATCAATAGCAATGTTTCTGCCAAATAAACATACTTGGCAACGCAAAGCCAGTTCAGTGATCAAACAGGCAGCCACCATCTGCAAAACAACCAGCCAATATAGAAACAGCAGAAAAGGCTAATTTTTGCCGGTAACAGATGCTAGCACATTAGTTTGAGCCCAAGTTTTTAAGAAAGCAGAACCTCAAATGTGGACTAATGCACTAATAATTTACTTTATCATCAGAAACCTGAAACAACCCAAAAGAGGAATCCAAAATGAGATGGATAAACAGGGAAGCAACGTGATATGACATAGTTCTTTACAGATTGCCACATCCAACCATGTTTAAAATTCGAGGGGACATGTGTCGGCACGCTTGCTCACTCATGTACCGACTTCAACAGAAGAGCTCCAAAGACAAACAGGCCTTCTGCTGACCCACCGAGAACAGAAACACACAAGTATCTTCCAAGACTTCTTCTCTTTTGGGGAGAGGCTTCATCCATGAATTTCCAGGTGCCTGTGATCCCTCTGAAATCACCCCCCAGTAACACTGTCTAAGCTGAGTTTGATGATCTAGGCTCAAAAATGAGAGAGTAATGACTTCAATGATGAAGTAGGCCATGAGAGAAAGGACACGGAACAGAGAATGTGGGAAGAGGTTCTGTGGCCAGTCCAGGCATGTGACCAGCCCTCTTTGAAGACCCATTGCACGCTGCCCGCCCTTCCTATTTGTTCCCAGCATTCTCAAAATATATATATATATATTTATATATATTGGCACTGCTGCTGCTGCCTGAGACATTTCCACCCACTCTACAAAAATTGCCCTAAGCTTCAATCTTATGTCAGTAAGTGTTTCATATAAACTTCTTAATAAATATTAATCCTTTTATATAATCAATTGCTCAATAAATAATTCTTACAATAAGGTTCTGCCTAGGTTTAGTTCAGCTTGGAAATTTAGATCCAGAAGTAGTTCTGAGCTTCTCAATGAGCTTCCCAATGGGCAGTGAAAACAACACGCAACCCATTCTTCCAAACCAGAAACATTATTGGTGATTTTCTCTACTTACATAGGAGAAGCTGGATGGTGAATCAGAAGGAAATTATTCTTGATATAGCGTGGGGAAAAATCCTATGAGAAACTGCACTTTTTAAGAGAATAAACAGTATTCTCATTAACCATAAGTAAAGCACTGAATTTCCTAACATTATTTCTTTAACCCTCCAGGATTGTGATTTTTCTGAGAGAGAGTATACACCATAAGGGATCTTAACAAAGCTGTGGGGAAATGATAAATTTTACAGTGTACAGAGGCAAATTCAGAGAGCACAGTCCTCAGTCAAAGTACACATGCTTATTTATCTAACACTTTTTTTTTAAAGATTGCATTTATTTATGTGTCTGTGTATACATGGTACACATGCTGTGACACATCTGAAATGTCTATGGAACAACTTTGGGTATCTTTACTCTCATGCTACTTACTGCTGCATGCCTCAGGCTAGCTGGCCCAGGAGTAGCAGACCATTCTCCAGAGGCATGCTGGAATTATAGCTGCTTTTGCTACAGCTCATGACTGTTATATGGATTCTGGGGATCTTATTTCAGGACCTTGAGTGTCCAAGGCAAGCACTTTATGCACTGAGGAATTCCCCAGGTCACTTTCTATTGTTTAAAGCAACCCAGTAGGTGACCCTCAGGCAATCCTGAGAACTAATACACTTCATGAGGAATACGTCCCAAAAACATTTGGACAAAGTACAAAGCCCTGTCCTTTTGTCTTCTGAAATCTTGAAACTAGAGCTGAAAGAAACTAATTTTGAAAGAAATCAATGTACAAATGCGTTGCTGTAAACATTCCAAGCAAAACATCATTAATTTGAACTACTTTAGGGAATGTGCTTCTAAAACAGCAAAAAAATTAATGGTAAAATATTCCCATGCATCCATGTGTTATCTAAAAAAGTCAGTTAAATGAAAATCTGAGAATGATCCTGGTAACATGCATTGGTAAGTCCTCCTTAGCTTCACTGCACTGTAGGATAATCTCACATTCTTATCTGCAACCTGGGAAGCCCTGGTCTCTGTGAGAAGGACTACTCTCTTCCCACATCATCTCCTACGACTCCCCTACTTCTCTCTACACTCAGATCTTCCGAATCACATGTACATTCTACTCCCCATTTGTGAGTCTACACATGCTGTTCTCCATCCTGAGCCTGTGGGCTGATGTTACCATATTATTCAACTTCTGTCATCAACTAACTTTATAAACACACACACTTATATCATTATTATTCTATGAGTGTGGCAATCGTTGTACATATTAATTTAAATCACACGCTTGTTCAAAGATTTTTCTAAGCTTAGATTTTAACATCAAAGCCCACTCTTGTTTTCTTTCCTGGGCTGGACTCTTGCTTATTCTTCAAGGAATATGAAATGTCTCCTCAGATGGAAGCGTTTTCAACACTCCCAGGTAGAGGTTAATACTTATATTTGGTCTTGACCCTGGTTGTGCACACCATTATGATTTAACATGAAGGAAATGTTTGATGCTGTCTACATGTGGCAGTTATGAACACTGAAGCATCGGCTATTCAAGTCTTGTTACCAGAGGGAGGAGGTGTCTAATTCCTCAGCCTCCTTCCTTGATTGAGTCCCAAACTAGGCTTCCCATTAGGTCTGGCTGGGAAAGTACACAGGACTTCAGGGCAGCAAGAGGATTCTGTAATAAAGAGATACCTTGTTCGTCACGGCCTTCTCCCTGAATGCCTGTAAACCTTGCCTCTTCTTATGTGGAAACTGAGACTTCCTGTCCACTCCTTAAAACTTTATTAAAAGAAAAAAAGTACTAGAGTTGAAGGTTGAATATCTTGCCCTATGCACTAAATCATCTCTCCAAACAATATCGCCTCCTGCCTTAGAAGAAAATCCATCTTGGTTTGAGTATTTGCACTTTTGAGGATATAGCATCATGTTGAACTACAGCAAAAGGAACTTTAAATACTGCTTTCCATTATAAGAACCCTGTTACACGGCACTGTGGGGAGCCTGTGGGAACTACATATCATTGACGAAGTTAAGCTTCTCTTACCTGGAAACAAATGCAAATTTCTGAATAATTTATCAAGTCTTATTGATACTGCCATGGCAAGTGATCTGCTTTAATGAGTGACTCGATTGAGGAAGGAAAAACATTTAGAGCACTCATCCTCCTCTTGACGCATCATGCGTATGCTGAAACTTTAGAGAATCTTGGAGCAGCTTGGCTTTAGGGGAGGACCATACTAAATTAGCCAATGAAGCAAATCCAGGTTCAGGGTAAGAGGTGATAAATCAGAGATAAGTACATCCTGGCAATTGCCCCAGAGGCTAGATAAATACTCCTTTAGAAATATCCTCACTCCAGCCCTCTGCTCTTCTTGAAGTCCAACAAAACTCGAGGCCCACATGGAACAGCTCTAAATTCTCTCTAAAGTGTTGCCATTGATCTTCCTCTGGGATCCTCACAAGATAACTCCATGACACATGACATATCCTTGTCCTGGGATGGGCAGGGCTATGAGAGATGAGGAGTCCACCCCACTGACCTGATTGGAATGAAGAGAAAAGAGAGCTGAACAGGGGAAGGGAGAACATGGGGGGGGGCGTCCAGAAATAAAAATTATCTTTTGGAGACAGGAACCTGGGAAACAATAGAAACTGCAAACTCACTTTTGTGCAGAGCTGCCTCTATTTCAAAGGTTAAGAAGTTCGAGTTAAAGACATTTCCCCTAAAATACTTCTGTTTCCATTCAATAGGTCTTAGCACTCAATCGTGAGGCCAATCAAAGAGGCTGGCACTGATATCAAGGTCTCCTTAAGAGGGGTCAGCCCTCTCAGGCAGGATGTGATCTTACGGAATGATAACCGTGCTCCTGCATCATGAGGCCTACCACGGCTGGGAAGTCCCATTTTCCATTCTGCTTTTCTCATTTGGTTTTTCTCGAATGATTTTCATAGAGGGTTTTAAAAAAATAGTTATCGTGTGTGTGTGTGTGTGTGTGTGTGTGTGTGTGTGTGTGTGTGTGCACGTGCGTGCGTGTGTAAGTACAGTAAATACATGGAGTGCTACGTTCTTATTTCATCTTTTCTCATGCCTTCTCACTTTCCCCTGCAAGTTCAGCAGGCACAGTTATATGAAAGTGATATCATCCATGCCTGCTGAAATTTTAATAATAGATCCAAGCAGGCTCAATTCCAAACAGAATGTTTTACTTTCAGTGCACTGTGAATTTTATAAGATATATATTCTAGCATTTATTTTACATAGAACTTTTACCTGATCTCGGATTACCTGCACATTTACATTGTACCCCAAACCTGCAAATGTTTCTCATTTATTTGGAAGATACCTATTATGTGCCAGACTCTGGAAATGGAGAAGTGAAGATGAATCTGTGCTTGAATATGGGTAGTTTTTATTCTAGTGAGGAATTAAAAACAAACCAACCAAACAAACAAAAAAACTAAGACAAGTATATGGTGTAATCAGTGATCAGCATCTATAAGAGAGAGAGCATGGGAAGAGAGGACGGGAAGGGGAGGATTATAGCACATGGTATTTCATATTGGGGGGTTGCCAGGGTACTGCTAAGCATGGGACACTTGAACAGATACTTAGCAGGGAGGGCAGGGCCAGCCAGACAGCCAGTGAAAGAGCATCTTAGACCACGTAAGGGAGGGCTCTAAAACAGGAAACAAGGTCAGGAGACAATAGAGGGATAAATATAAACCATTGCTCAGAAGGCAGACAAAGTTTTTTGCGGGGCTCCCTGTCTTAATAGCACCCCGAGGAAGACAAGAAATGTAAATCTAGGCAATGTTTTTCTTCTTTTCCCCATTTAGGAATCTTCACCAGGGTCTTTGAATGGGGGAGAAATTAGGATCCGCAGCCACCTCTGCATGTGATGGTAAACACAGAAGGGCATGAGACAGGCATGAGTTCAACCACCACAGAGCTATGCTGCTTTCCAGCCTTGATTTCACACTGACTGCAGGAGGCTTATTCACTGAATAATCCTCCGGGAACTTTGCAATGCAATCAGAATATGATCTGCCTTTTCCAAGTTCAGTAGATGACCTCCTTTGTACTCCGATCACACAGGATCATAACCATCCCGACGGCCCAAATCACTCTTATTCCATTCAGACCCAAGTTCTTATCTGATCTCAGCATATTGAAAGTTCGTAGGAAGCTCGCAGATTGTTCCCATTTTAACCTGAGTAACTGGCTGAGCTGCTGATCATACATAAGCAATCTGCTTTTGTATTTGGGCAGAGCTCTTCATGGCTGCAAACTATTGTGGTAAAGGTTTTGAAGTGGTTAATCTTTATGAGAAAATTTCCTTGGGTCATAAGATTTGTTTTCAATTTTTAAAAGTCACATTTTTATCTTCTACAATCAACTTCAGCTCCTCAACCAAGGTTGCAATATGCTTTGCATCTTCTGAAAGGCAATAAAGGTTTCATTAGTCTTATGAGCCCATTTTTGAGACAGAATGGCTACTGTGCATTAGATTAACCTGGAGGTCACTTCTTAACTTGATATGGATTACTTATCTGAAAGCTGGCAATTATACTTGGATGTAGTTTGATCAGGCTACTGAAGAGATGTACAACTTCAGGCATTAAGTTTATTTTGGGTGTCCTTGAATGAGCAATGTCTGTTTACTGTTTTATGTTTAAATATTTTAAAAATATTTATTGCCCTTTTCCCCTTCATCTATAATTCATTTCTCTCTCTCTCTCTCTCTCTCTCTCTCTCTCTCTCTCTCTCTCTCTCTCTATCTGTGTGTGTGTGTGTGTGTGTGTGTGTGTGTGTGTGTATGTGTGTGTAGTGCTTTGCAGGAAACTAAAGAGTTCTCAGTGGAGTATAAGGAGGGGTTAAAATTACAAGCTTATTGAGACATACTTTCTTCCCTCTATATTTTCATTTCTTCCCTCTAAATTTCATATGTGCTTCTATACAGGTGAGATCAATAGACACTGTAACCTTATGATACCATTGCCTTATGAATTTGATAATATAGCCAGTTGAAAGTGACATTATCCTTAGACAAGGTTTGTCTCACGATGGTCATCTTGTTAGGATGCCAATGACTATTAGATTTGGATCATTAAGCAACAGGTCTGCAAACGCATGGCCTTGGCAAGACACTTACTCCATCATGTCAATTTGATGACCCAAATAGAAGTGGCTTAGCATCTGCAGGAAAGGAGAAGGGGGTGGGGTGGAGAGAGAGAGAGAGAGAGAGAGAGAGAGAGAGAGAGAGAGAGAGAGAGAGAGAGAGGGAGGGAGGGAGGGAGGGAGGGAGGGAGGGAGGGAGGGAGGGAGGGAGGGAGGGAGGGAGGGAGGGAGGGAGAGAGAGAGAGAGAGAGAGAGAGAGAGAGAGAGAGAGAGGTGGGAAGGAGGAGGGGAAGAGGGAAGGAGAGGAAGAATGGAGGGAAGGACAGAGGGAGGAGGGAGAGAGAGAAATATGGGGAGGAGGGGCAAAGGGAGGATTTAGGATGAAGCTCAGAGCTTCATGCATCATACAGGCTTAAGTCATAGGTGAGCTTTGTCAGAACCTCCCTGGTCCTTTATCTTAGCCTCTCACACTTCATGTTCCCGTCTGCTTTTTTTTTTTTTTTCTGTTCATTTTCAAGTCATGATAAAGGCAAAAGATTCAGAACCCATTGCATGGTTAGTACATTAGTTAATTAAAATCTGCCCTCTTAACTGGTTTATTTTTTCTATCTAACCCCACGGGGGGGGGGGTCTTTGCCTTCTGACTTACTCTAGTGAAGAGAACCCAAACTCCAAGACAGCTTCATTTCTTAACATAACTCCCATCCTCCCGATGATCTAATCAATCAAATATTTCATGCAAATTCAGATGTGAGTTTAGACAATAATGCTTCTGCTCCCGAGACTGTCTACTCCTTCTTAGGAAACTGTGCTTCCTACGGCAATGACAGGGACTCTTAACCTGTGTTAGCTTTTTCAGCAGTATGACAAGAAAAATTAACAAATTCTCACTAAGATCATGGGATAATAGGTATGTAAGTATTCAGTGTGGTCTAAGTACTACAATGGACACTTTTAATGGCACAAATAATCTAATCTGTTGCAAGGCTTAATAGGGTGGCTGCAGGTTTAACTATCTAAGAACAAACTAAGAAATAAATCTATGATCAAATCCAGCCCCCTTTCAATTTTGTCACTTTTATACATATTGCAAAATATCCCTTGTGGTCTCTACAAACAAAATAATATTAATTATTTAAAAAGTGGCACAGATATGAATGTAAGCATAATTAAAACATTTTAAATTAAAGTAGGGTTGGTCAATGGCACAGTCAGTAAAGTACTTTCCCTGCAAGCATGAGAACCTGAGTCTAGTCTCCAAAGCCAATGCAAAGAATGATGGTCACTGCAGCGCACACTTGAGGTCTCCATGATGGGAAGGAATCTGAGGGTCTGCTCACCAGCCAGACATAACTGGAATGTGCCAGGCCAATGAAACTCTTTCCAAAACAAGAACATATGTTTGATGTAATCTGAGCACGGACACTTGAGGTTATCCTTTGGTTTACATATGTGTATCAAAAAACCCCCCACATGAACACACACAGTTACAAACATACATACATATGTATTAATTTAAAATGTATCAGTTTTACTAGTGGGATCTACAAACAGATTTTTTTCTTTCCTTGTGATTCAATATATTATGGTCCTTATTGTTAATAATTTGGTTGTTCTTCTGAGTGTAACTGCGGATGACAGTTGCCTTGCAACCACCAGATCCCATCCCACTGTAAATACTCCTTAAGATTCCTATCTCCTTTGCAGCTCTTTGCAAGATTTGCTTCTCTCTACAATTCTGCTCTTGAACATCATGTAGCACAGTGTCTACTTAAAGTAAGCTCCCCCAAACCCACTCACTGTACACTATGGGAAGCTGCCAAAATTTCCAGCACTTGATGGCTCTGTTCCACGTTCTGAGGACTTTGTTTAAATGCCCGTGGCCACTGAACTTTCGTTCATCCTGTACCAGCTGTTTGGGAAGCCCGCTGTCATCCATATTCTCTGCTTGGACAACCCCGATCAACTGTTATGACAAGATCACTTTAATCTATTAATCAACACAAAATGTGCAAGACCTGGTATAAAAGGGCAGGACATCCTCCTCTTAGCAATTTAGCTGGAGGGGGAGATGGTACCACACACAGGGAATGGCAATGAATAAGTCAAAGGGACACCACTAATAACTAATCACACAGAGGGTCAGAGATAGTGCAGTAAATAAATTTTATTCCAACTGAATGAGATTCTTTTTCTGGTTTTTTTTTTTTTCTTTTAATCCTTGGGAAAGGTGAGACTAGAGGATATGTTGAAGTATGACTTATGAAATACTCATATTGTCTCAAACACTATCCTGAGATTTTTCATGTGTCACTTCCCTCATTACTTACAAAATTATTAATTTTTTATTATTATCACTGAATTATTATCAGTGAATATTTGTAATTGGGACTTAAGAAAACATAAACACAGCTGCTTTCTTCATTAGTGATGGTTCAACACCATTTGCAACAGCTGGGTCTGATCTAACAAAAAAAAACAAAGTTGTGCTATAAAGGTCCTTTCCCTTAAAATAATCCTCAAGATTTCCCACCAGGGATTTCTCTCTGGTATTTGCTCACTGCTATTTAGCATGGTGTAAACTTTAAAGAATCCTTCACTTATTTGACACATCTACCTCCATGAATATTTTTCCACATAATGCATTCCTCTTTCTATAGTATTCAAGTTTTTCCAAGCCATATGTGAAGACACTGTAAACAAAAGTCGTAGTGAGAAAAAGCAGCTCACTATTCCTGAATAAAGAAAGCTTTCATCACAGCTGTGATATGGAGATCAAATGTCTGCAGAAGATGGCAAATTGAGGGAGGTAAAGAAGTTTTATCAGCTTCCTGTTTGGAAGCATCTAGTCATTTCTTTACATAAGAGTTACACTGGGTTCAAGGAGTACCGACAGAACACGCATGTTTTCATTACAAAATACACTTTGTAAGTTCATGCTATGCTGAGATACAAGACAATTTCCCATCTCTAGAGACTTAGGATGAAAGCAAATTTCAAAGTAGCTGAAAAATGTATCTCTAATAGCATCTAATTTTGATATATAAGAGGAGAACTAAATGATTGGCTTCCTTGTGTGCCAGAAATATAGAAGCCTTAATTATGATCTATGAAGCCGTTAATTTTTTCAGGTTTCAGACTTAATTGAATAATGATTTTTAATTGAGTACTGAGATTCTTAAGTCACTTTAAAAAATAAACAAGTGCTTAAATCATACAGATAATTCAGAAAAGAGAAGGGACATTTAGGGTGCAAATTTCATTAATTGGCATCATAGCTGAAGGTTGAAGTTGAGGAAATGTGTATGAGTTCACAAATTATTTTCAGAAGTGAGAAAACTGCATAGATATGATTCTGATGACATGATATTACCTGCAAAGTGATCTAATTCATTATTTTCCAAACTATTTGATTAACATGCAACATCCACATAATTGGAACCATGTTTCTGAAGCACAATTGCCCAATTAACATTCTTTAATTAACACGTTGTCTTAATATTTAGACTTACTGGATAAATAATTTAATTTTTCCATTTCCTCAAAGACCTTGACAGGCACAAAATGGGTGGCAGATGAAAACCGTTTGTTTTAATCCTAAGTGTGACATGACCTCTGCAGGCATTTTTATTATCTTCTAGCTCCCATCATTGCTTATAAAATCTTTTTCACTTAAAATTTTGTTGCCATCTTTCCCCCTAATTGTCTTCCAGTGTCTGACATATACATGTACTCACTCATTCTTTCATTAAACATTTACCATATCCGAGGCTATTGGTACCACCACTGTTTACATCCCTTGAGTCTAGTTATGCAAGACTTTAACTTCGCAGAATTTTTGTCCACTTTGAAATCACCTCCCCCCCCCCCGTGTGTGTTCGTGTGTGTGTGTGTGTGTGTGTGTGTGTGTGTGTGTGTGTGTGTGTGTGTGCATGGTGTGCCTCACAGCCCAAGTATAGCATGGTATGCATGTGGACTTTCGAGGATAACTCCAGGTGTGTTAGTCCCCATCTTTCAGATTTTTTTGAGACCAGATCCCTTGTTTGAACTGCACATGTCTCTATGTCCAACTTTATTTGGGTTCTGGTGATCCAAACCCAAGTGCTCCTGCCATCTCCCCAGTCCAAAAAATTCATTTTTTTTTTTTTTTGTTTAACAAATTTTAATCCAGCCTTCTGGAATCAGCATGAGGATATGACCTCCCCGTTTCATAGGGGGGCTTAACCTCTGTTTCAGAGCCTTTCTCTGTTAAGTGACTTGGATGACTAGTGTGCCCTTCTGTTGTTGTCTTTCCGTATTAAACACATCTCATTTGCCTGGCAAGCTCCCTGTTAAGAACACTCCAAAGTCTATTTTGTGTAGCAATAAACACAATATTATATTTTGCATTTAAGAAAGGGCTATTAAAGAACTGGATGGCTGGCAGTAGAGGGATAAATCTGATTTGTTGCCCAGAAGTCATTTAAGTGTATACACTCCATCATGAAGACTTAAATAACATAGCACAGCATAGCATAAAGAAGCATGACTTGAGGCCCAGCAAGATGGCTCACCATAAAAGGTACTTGCTGTCAAACCTTATGACCTCTGTTCAGTTTCTAAGATCAACATACTCAGAAGAGAGAGCCAACTTCTTCAAGTTGTTTCCCGACCTCCCCACATGCACATTCATGGACACACACATGTACATGTGAACACACACATATTATTAATCCCTAAATAGAAATATATTTTTAACAAAAAGCAAAGGCCATGATTTTGCTAGACAGCAAGGGAGGCATGAAAAGGGTTGGAGAGAGAAAAGGGAGAAAGTGATATGATTATAATTTAATTTCAATTAAATAAATTATAATATAATTTAAGTATTTTTAAAAAAT
Source organism: Phyllotis vaccarum (assembly GCA_033318265.1). Lineage (NCBI taxonomy): Eukaryota > Metazoa > Chordata > Mammalia > Rodentia > Cricetidae > Phyllotis > Phyllotis vaccarum. The sequence goes on from JARWLC010000005.1 coordinate 7,283,946, forward strand.
AAGCATGGAATTTAAGACTGTAGTATGTTAAAACTGAAACCTTCCTTTTTGATTAGACAGAAAGGGGGAAGTGATGTGGGAATGCGTTTATGTATGCTGTGAATCTCAATCTTTAAATAAAGGAGCTGTTTTGGGCCATGGCAGGCACCATAGAAGAAGTAGGAGGAGAAATCAGAGCTTAGGTAGGAGAAGCAGGGTGGAGTCAGACAGATCGAGCCAGCCACCCAAGAAGAAACATGTAAGGAGCACGGGTGAGCCACATGGGCCACGTGGCCGACAGATTAATAGAAATGGGTTGATTTAAGATATAAGAGCAAGTTAGCAATGTGCCTGAGCCATAGGCCAAACAGCATAAAGTTAATGTAAGTGTCTGAGTCGTTTCTGGGGACCCGGGCGGCTGGGCGGCTAAGCAGTCTTGGGCGGCAGGTCTGTGGGTCTCTGGACCTCTGGCCACCAGGGACCGAGAACCCCACTACAACATAAGACTTTTGTTTTTGCTTAATATAATGAAAACAAGAACAATGCTTGTCTCATTGGAAGATCTGGAATCTGTCTCATTTATAATATTCCCACAAATTGCCCTAGTCCAGCCAATGAAAAAAAAAAACTACATTAGTTAGATGGTATAATATACAGATTTTTACATACGAGAGACTTTACTGACTTTTTACTTTGTGTATGTTGCAAAAGGTTGTAGAATTTTCAAAGTATACACCCTCTATGAAAGAAACTCATGTGGACCAGAGTCCAAGCAACTTGCATCTGAGAGGCAGAGGTAGTGACAGAAGATGGGTACTGTCCATGTTACAAGGATCAGAATCTTCTGCATCCTAAACACTCACTATCCAGTGACAACAATGATTCCCTTTAACTCAGACAATGCTATCCTGCTCTTCCCATTGCTTACCTGAGCTGTTCTTTCTAAACTCCTCTGAATTTTCTATCTTGCATAGTCCTTCTACAACCTGCTCAGTTTCAATGTTATAACTCAGGAACATGTGGAGAGATGGATTAGAAAGAATATGACATTTGCATTTGGTTTGAAAAAATTGTTAGCTTCTGGATAACCTTCCCACTCGCAACCCCCTCAGAACTTGCTGGTTTCCTCTGTAGGTGTAAGCATCTACGTTGTGCATTATAGCAAAGCAGGCTCCATGAATTGCTCATCCCTGTGGCCTTTAAGGAAAGAGCACTGCAGGCCAACATGTCTCGTTGATTGGTGCATGCATCCCTCATACAGAGCATTTTCCATTGTATCATGTTTACAATGATTTATGCAATGGCTGCTTTTCTTAAAGTGTAAGCATTAGGGGCAGTGATTCCATTCTCTTTTTCACTTGGTTGTCCACTGTGCTGCATGGGCGACAGAATAGGACTGTACATACGCTTCTGTGCTGCATGGGCAACAGCATAGGACTGCATATACGCTGCTGTTAAATTTACAAATGGAGACTTTATAATCAGATTTAGGTCATTCTTTGGAAGTCCAGCAATAGCAAGTCACCACTGGCCTCCAAATATTGATTTGCTTGCTTCAGTTTTAGAGTTTAAGAAACACAGCTGAAATGCTTCAATTGCATTTAAAAAAATAATAATAAAGTAACAAATATTTGTCAGGGAAAGTAGTAATAGACTATGTCCTATAACCACCATATTTCCTGTATTTCTCCTTTTCTTAGAAGTTACATTTCAGTTTTAGATTATGCGTCTGAAAGCAAATCAAAGGTAGATGTAGCAGAAAGAAAAAAAAAAGAAATATGGATAAGAAAAAATATATTAAAAGGAAATGATAGACAGAAGAGAAGACAGAATTTTTTACAGGTAGGAACGAAGGTAGAGATAGATAATATAAATATAATTAATAATAATATAAATATATAACTAACTAAATAAAGGATCAAGTACACTAGAAAATGATGACACGCTCAGCAGGCCACATTAGAGACTGGACACTGTCACTTATGTAACACAAACCGATCTTCATCTGGTTTCTGAGCCTTTATTCAGTAATTTTTAATAGACGAGGTGAACTGGAGTATAATGTCTCAGAACCAAATGTTTTTAGGTTTGGAGTCCCTGCCAGATGTTCCGTCTTTCATATCCTATGTTAGATATCTGGAATATGTGGGTATTTGCTGAATATTTCAGAGAAAACAAGCTATAAAAAATCTCTAAACTAGATCATTTGCTGCCATTTGAGATGGGGCCTTAATATGTAGCCTAGTCTTTAACTGCATGCAGCAAGTTGGCCATGAAATCACGATTCTCTTCCTTCAGTCTCCTGGGGCTGGGATGACAAGCCTGTCACCACAGCTAACTGAGATGAGATGTTTAAAATAAATTATTGAGATATGTTGTCATTATAATTTAAACTGATGTGCGCTTCTCTTAAAGCAGAAAACCTTGATTTTTCTAAAAACAGCACAGACAATACTTTAGGAAGAATTCTTAATGATAACAAAATGTTGTTAGTAAGAATGAACAATTTTGAACTCATTCTCTCTGAGGGTGTCAGTCACTGGTAATAACTAAACAAATGTTAGACTGAGACAGACATACCCTGTGATTTTTTTTTGGTACTTCTTCACTGAATTTCAAAATTTGTTTTATATTTTCAATTGTTTTCTCTGACTTTTAAGGTGGCTAATTCAAGTAATATCCATACAAAATGATCCTGACATGTGACTAAGAAGCTTTCAGAAATAGAATTTTATTATCATCATCAACATCACCATCATCATCATCACCATCATCATCATCATCACCATCATCATCAACATCATCATCATCATCACCATCATCATCATCATCACCATCATCATCACCATCATCATCATCATCACCATCATCACCATCGTCATCATCAGTGGTACAGGTTTTCAATATCTAACCTAAAAATCCTTAAGTAAGTATCATCAATCTTACCACTTGGAAATCTGGGAGCCAGAGGAATATGTGTTCTGGGCTAACCCAGACTATATAGGAGACCTCAGCTCAAAAATAATACAAACCAAACCAAAGCCAAAATTAAAACATGTTTGCATCTAAAGGTAATGATTTCTTATTGTAGAAAGAAACATTCACATGTTGAAAATACATTTTTTTTTTCTTGCTATCTGAAGGGACAAAGGGCCTTGTGCCTGCTGGGCAGGCACTACATCCCTAAACAGCCCTGCCAGCCACTGCTACACAATTTTGACTCAATGAAGGAAAAAAAGAATTTTGTGAGACTGTTATCCTTTGCTGCCAGTTGAAGTTTATACCACTGACATGATTTCATGAGCAAGCAAGAAATAATGTGAATATAAAAGATTTTAAAGCTTAAAAACTATGGCTTTTTTTTTTTTTAACTTAAGACTTAACACATGTAAGGATTATTTCCATAGGGCATCACTGGAGATGGGAAAAACAGTCTCTTTGAAATAAACATTTTCTCTTATTGAATATGTATCCATCTTTTGAAGGGAGAAATGCATCTTTCTAATTTAATGGGAATATTTTTCTTTCCTTAAATCTGTTTTGGGACATTTGATAAGGTTTAAAATTTGAGCACAAAATCAAACTTGAATGTTTTCATCAGACCATTCTCGAGGGTGGTAGTGTCTGACCATTCTTGCTTCCAGAACAGTAATACACAGTTATGTATCAATAACATTATCTTTAAGGTGGCACATAGAGTTCAGATTAGTTATTTTTGTTCCATAAAAATAAAATAAAAGATATTGCTGGTTTTTAGTAGCTCTAGAAACACAGTAGTTTATATAAATGCACTTGCCATGAAACCAGAGTTAGTGGGATGCAGTATGAGAAAATATCAGAGGGGGAAAATTACTAAAAATTAAAATACAATTTTTTTGTTATTTTCTTATTTCTTTTTTTAGTTGAATGAGTTCCCAAGAAAAGCTTCTATTTAATTTAAAGAATTCTATAGAGTCCAAACACATTGATAGCAGCATGAAGTGACTCCTGGAGGAAACATTAAGTGTGTAATGTGCCTCTATTTCTGTAACCTATTTACCTCATAAAGCTTGACAGATGACTCCCTGACATAGCCTCCAATTCATGCTGGGCCATAGTAAAAAGAAAAAAAAAACTCTTGTGTGCACATTACTAACATTATATACATCTATATACATTTTGGCTGTGGGATTTTGGTGTGAACTGGTATGTCTTAAAAGAGAAAGTACTCTCTCTCAACATTATGAAGGTTATAAACCACTCTATATACATTCAGTAACTTGAAATGATTGCCCAAAGGATGACTGAGAAATAGGGAGTTCAGAATACGATTATCATAAATCAAAAACTGCATGTTCAAATGGAAAGCCAAGATAGCACATCTGAGATACCTGTTCTTAAAACAAACAAACAAAAGCGGGATGAATTTGAATTTTTATGCATATTTTCCAAGAGCACTGTGTTAATATAAATTGACGATGGCCATTTTATTTTATCTAACTATGAACCAGTAGACTGGGGAAATGAGGAGAAAAGCACTAGCTTGTTAGGTGAGGTATTTAGGCAAGTGGAATCAGCAGCACTAACGACCCTCTTTAGAGTCCAAACACAGTGACAGCATGAAGTGATCAGTGTTTAGCGAAGTGGCAATGATGAGTAGCAATTATTTACTGTTCGTTTCCTTATTTCATGGATATGGGTGAGTGTGTGTTTGTGCTGATGTCTCCGTATGTGTGTGGATGTGTCTCTCTCACTCGTGTGTGTGTGTGTGTGTGTGTGTGTGTGTGTGTGTGTGTGTGTGTGTGTGTGTGTGTGTGTACATAAAGGAGTGGATGCCAGAGGTCAAAGTTGGATTTCTTCCTTTTCACTCTTTCCCCTAGGTTTTGAAACACTATTTCTGACTGAACACAGTGTGCAGCAACTGTCTATACTAGTGTACCCAGGAGATCTACTAGCTTTTCCACTCAGCTCAGCCCACTGCTAGTGTTACAGATGCACACAGACATCCATAACTTTTTACCTGGATGCTGGGGATGCAAATTCAGGTCTCCATGCTGGTACCAGGGTCATGTTATCGACTCAGCAATCTCCCAAGCTTGAGATGAGTATATATTAAGTAAAGCATAGAGCGCTAGTACAACAGTTTGACACAGCCAGTCATATAGCATATCCTTCATTTTATTATATAGTCATATACAGTTTTTCATGATTCAAGGCAAGCATAAGTTGTCTGAGAGGTGTATATGAGTGAGATATATGAGTTTAACCATCAAACCTCATAAAGTAATAATAGATGTACTCTGCAGAGTTACTGCTCTTCTCTGCAGAGCACTTGAGAGGCTATATACATCTTTAGAAAGCCACTGTGAGGAAGAGCATGGACCTTCTTTTGAGCCTGGAGTGAACACAAATCAGAATGTTTATAGAAAGATATTGTATCTTTATAACATTAATTTCACACTTATGTATAGCTAAAAGTTAGATGAAAGAGTCATTTTCTGTTATTAGGGGTGGGATATGGAGGAGAGGGTCTCTCTCTCTCTCCCACCCCTCTATGGTTTCTGATCTGCTTTCTTATACAATCCAAGACCACCTGCCTAAGGATGGTGTTACCCACAACAGACGGCACCAACCTTCAGTTGAGGTTCCCTTTCCCAGGTGACTCTGAGTTGTGCCAAGTGGACAGCTGAAGCCGACCATCACTCCACCTTTCTGTATCTTATAGCCTACTCTCCACAAAATTTAAATAAAAATTTTGACCATGTACATTATTCTTGCTTGGGGTTTGGAAACTTCAACTCCCTGGTCCCTGATTCTCTAGGACGAGGTCACAACATCCATTATAAACTATGACAGGGCTGAAGATGTAAGTAAGTTGGTGTCATTCGCAGGGCCCTTGGTTCAATTCACTAAACAGCCCTCTTGACTATGAGGAGAGTGCTCCTAATCACTGAGCTATCTCTCTAGACCCATGTATTACTTTTATTGTTTTGAGAGATAAATTCATGTAGGATAGTCTATTTCCAAACTTTCAGCATAGTTGAGGAATACACTCCCTTCTTGTTCTTCCTGGTGCTAAAAATGCAAGACCAGTATTTTAATTTTTAAAGATATAAAAAGACTATTTCTATTGGGTTTGTAGCTTAGGACTCAGCAGCCAGCCAGAGCAACGAACAAACAAAAATTTATAAAATGTATTCTAAATTCAGAAATCGAAGCCAAGGACAGATAGCAAAACCTTGGTTGGTCTGCAGGAACTCAACATATTAACTCCACTGTCTACTGAAGAGTTAGTACCACAATGGACCACAGAAGTTATCTTGACTTTCTCTTCCTGCATCTTCTGAGTGCTACTTCCCCTCTCTCTTTCTGTTGAAGGTTCTGAAATTTGTTGAGTGCTTTGGACCAGTACACTTGGCAGAGTTAAAGATGAAAGAACTGAGAAAGGGTAATGTCCAGTCATCAAAGACTGTCTGTGAAGGAACCAGACCCCAATGTTTGGAGTTGGGAGTGGGGGAGATGCCCTGATGGCAAATTGAAAAATACAAATGAAAAGATATTCTGATTTTAGAGATGTTAAATGAGTAAGCAGTTAAGCACCCAGCAAACTGTGTAGATGAGGAGAAGGCCAAGTTCTACTGACGTTCCTATTAATTAGTTGTCCCCCCAACAGGTCCTAATGTCATTTTTTTTCACAATATGCAGCATGAGATCTTTGTAGGTTTAGAAGAAGCATTGACAGCACAATATTACTAATATTAGAAGGTGAATGAAGAACCTTACAAGAGGGTCCAGAACAAAGTCCTTACTCTCTGAGCTTTACTGCCTAACTTTCTATCAACGGTTACAAGGGCTTAAGAATTATCTCTAGCACAAAGGGCTAAAAATAAGAGATAACACATTTTATGAATAAAGAAGAATCCTAAAAGTACAAGGCACTCTGAAGAAATTCAATGAATGTTATAAGTTTAAAAATGTAAAATAACATGTACTCATGTTCTACATATTGTTGCCAAAATAGAGTATGTGTGAGACAGTATTTAACAAGTAACAGAAAAAACCTTTGTGGTTTCCAATCTGGGCCAATTCTATGTGATGCTGTAGCCAATGAGACAGACTGAACTTTTCTACACAACTGTAAAGGGTATTTACAAATTGCCTTTTTGTATTTCTATATCATTTGGAACTGTTCAAAATAAAATTAAACACATTTTTGAACGATGAAGCAAAATTTGGAAGAATTTTAGTGGTTAACATTTGCAAAAATTTGAGTGTTCCTCACTCCATTGAGTAGCAAGGTAACAATGTTCCTAGGTCCAAGTGGGAAAATAACTTAGTTGCTGAAGAGCTGTACATGAATGGGAAGCTGGGACTGGCTCTCCAGGACTCATGTAGAAGTCCAAGCAGGGTACTGCACACCTGTAGCCCTAAACCCAGGGTTATGGAGGAGGGAGAGAGAGAGGCAAGGTATTTCCTGAAGCTCTTTGTGGCAAATCAATGCGCTCCAGGTTCACTGAGAGACTTTATTTCAAAAACTAAAGGAGGGCTTAAACTTAAGTCAGTTATGTGATGTCAACACATTCATATGCACCTGCACGTACACTCCCACAAATTCAGACTATATACTGCACATACCAAAATCTATTCTCTCTTTCTCTCCCTCCCTCCCTCCCTCGCTCTCTACCCCCCTTTCTCAAAAAACATTATATGTCTGGCCCATAACATTATCTTAGGTGTGTTCATCTATGTCTGTAGAGTCATCAGAGTTTTGTCTACGAGAAAAGTTAACAGAAAACAGTTTACAATTCATTTATCTCCAGACGATCTGCAAAGCTTTGGGAGAACACATCTGTTTATTAAGACATTCCAGAATTTAAGAAAGCTTTATCACTCTATTTAGACTTCTATTTGGGGAAATAAAAGGTGTTACTGAGTCGAGAGAGATTACAGAAGACTAAGTCATACATTTTTTTTTAGCTCCTGCCTATCTCAACGTCTGTATATCTAGCCTGTAATAATACAATGTAAGTATTTATGTGCACTACTGAGTGTGATGTGAGGTAAGAAGCTTTGATTTACAATTCTGAGCTTGCAAAGTTTTGCTTATTATTGCTAACTAATGTTTGTAAAAGTAAATGGCAAAAGTGTTTGTAAAATGTGCAAGTAAAGAGGAGAGACAGACTATACATGACTAGTATTTAAATTAGCATCAATATTTACAAGCATTTAATATTTTTCCTAATTACTAGGTCTATTTGTGCTCATCGAACAATATTTTGAACACTCATTAAAGGTTGGGGAGAAATAAAAATGTATGATTTTCACTGTTATCACTTTCCTTGCTATTCATCAGAGAGGAAAGTAGCACTGTAAATATTTTCATAACATCTATGCCAGGGACTCTCAAAGCCAAGCTTACTGTAAATCAGATGCCAATGTGATTTAGAAACATGCTTATTCAAAATGTGGGGTGGCTTAGTGCATCTGTGATTAATATGCAAGTAAACACACATACACAGGGCACGGGGGTGGGAGGGAATCAGGTATATATGTTTCCAAGAAGCAACTTATTTTAAATAAACTGCAGAGACCAAATGCCCAGAGTGTCAACTGTTCCAATCCATTGCCTTCAGCGGCTGGTGATTGGAGCTGTCTCATCGGGCTGAGAGTGGGTAGGCAGAGCTTAGCAAATCTTTCTCTGATGAAGGGACAAAGGGCAACAAGAAAGGTGAGTCAGCGTATAGCACAGCTATGGTACAACTGCCAATTGAAAGGTAATTTCTCCTGGGGTTCAGATGTTAATAAAGATATACAGAATGAAATCCTGACAAAGCAACCACACCTGCGTCTGAAACTAAATGGGAGAAATTCTTTCTGGCAGCCTATTCAGAGCCTAAAACACTACTCTGTGGAACAGCAGAAACGCAGTTACCTTCCCTCAGATTAGTGCTCAAAGCACACCCCGAATAGTAAAATGCATAGAGAAATGTACATCGTGCACATCATATAATCTAACAGTGAAAATTTAAAGTTTGGTATAGTTATCACCAGTCACTGGAGAATGTAGAGAGGAGTATCCAAGCTAGTCTCATTTTCAGATGGACAGTGTAGCTCAGCGGTAGCATGAGTTTCCAGCATGTGTACATACTGACTTCAAATCCCAAGTGAACATGCATGTGTTTAAAGTATTTGACAACTATATATTTATCTTTCTACTGATAACTTTATATTTTATTTCTAACCTTTTTTGTATCTTTCAACATTTCTTCCTCCTATCAGAGTCTAATGAAAAAAATTAATTAACAAAAAACATGAAGCCACTAATATTAGATTTTATATTATTTTCTTTGCAAATGAATTATAAAAATAATTATGAGAATGATGTATCAGTCAAGAAACTGTATTTGTTATTGATATATCATTTTAAAAATTAAATGGGGTAAAAGATGAACTATTAGCAAAATGGAAATAATGTTTTCTCCACAAAAATTATAATGCTAGACTAAGTAAGAATGCAAGTAAATTTTAGAGCTGAAAAATCAGACTGCTACAAAACCTTGACACAAATCACACATAGACATCACACACACATGTAAACTCAAACAAGTAAAAGAAAGAAAGAGAGAGAGAAAGGCCTGACCCTCACTCTTCTGTGTGTGAACACTCTCTCACTAAAGTATTTTTAGGTATGATAAATGAACTATTCCAAGGTGCTTAACATAATAACCTACATTATATCTGTCTTTGCCTAAAACTATACACAGAAAGCTCATTGACCAGAGGTCAGGAAATGTTTATTGCTCATGTGGATTAAGGAAGTCACAGGCAGAACAACAGAGATAGGTAAAGACTTCTTATCTAAATAGTCCTCAACCAAGATAAGACATACCCTGCAAACTTGATGCTTTGCATCGCTACTCAGCTAAATACAACAAAGGAGGCAGGGGAAAAATAACCTGTTAGTGGACAGGAGAGGGAGATTAGTTCCAGGACAATGGCATGATCTAAGGTTGGCATGGAAACTACCTGGATCCATGATAAGTACCTGGGCAGAGCCTATAGCTTTGTAAGATGTCTAGTTTTATGAGACAGACAGCAAACATTTGTGAAGACACTTTGGTCTCTGAAGTAACAACTGGTTTTATGTTAACCATTTCCATTTGCATATGCTTTATTTTTTCTCTCAAAGTCAGCATTTACCAGAGGATTTCTTTTTTTTTTTTTTTTTTAATTTCAGATTTCCATGGGATGCTACAGTGTTTTGTGGAATTCTGTAAATTATGGTTTCTTCAAATAAGTGAACATGTTGTTGGTTGGTAGGAATAAGTCTTTGCAGAAAATCTTTAGGTATAAGCAAAATGACTTAACTGTTGCTTAAAGAGTATTTGTCTGTGGCCAGGACACTGTCCCCAACAAGAAAACCAACATGCTTATCAAATGACAACTCTTTCTCATAGGACCAAGAAAAAAAGAACATCTTTGACTTTTGTTTAACTAAAAATTCAAGATGAAAACAGGATGGTAGGCATGTTGCCTCATACCTACAACTCCACATTTGGCAGACTGAGACATGAAGGTTGATACAACTTGAGGACAACCTGAAATATCTAGCAAGTTCTACATAGGCCTGAAATACAGTGTGAGAATTTGTCTCAAAATAAAATGCCATGATATGAAAACACAAAGAAAAAGAGGCAATGAATTTGAAGGAGGGCAAGGAGCATAGGAGGACTCAGAATGAGGATAGGAAGGGAGAAATGATGTAATCATGATTTTTAAAAATGTTATTAAAATGAATCAACATGAAATAAAATGATACCTAAGCCTTTTCTCAAGTTATCTGTACCATAAAAAAAAATCGTAAGATTTCATGATAGTGTAATCCTAGTAATATCTTATACACATTGTAAATACAGTGTGAAAGCCTTTAAATTCTTTTAAGAAGGGGATTTTTTCCCCTTCATTATAACCCTGGTTGTATCTTTTTTTAACAGAAAAAAACCCCAAACTTTTTTATTTCTTAGTTTAAACAGAAGATTTATTGCCATTGACCTCTTAGACACAAACATAATCTGCTTACTTTAAGAAGGTAGAGACCATGCCCATTTTGACAATGTTCAATTTCAAAAAGTTTTTTTTTCCTTCATTTTATTTTCAGAAGGAACTTAAGAGAAACATCCAGAGATTTCCCCTAAGAAGAGAAAATAGAGAAGATCACCTTAGCAAATTGGGGGCATAATGGGTTGCAACCAAGAAGAGTTGGGGAGAAATCATGAAAGAAGGAGATCGTTGAATGAGAGGAGGAACAAAGAGAAAAAAGAGATGGATATCTCAATAAAGGAAGCCAATGTGGGGTTGGAAAGAGACTGGGTGCTAGGGAAACCTCCCAGAACTCACAGGATGTTCCTGGCTAGGTCTCCAACCAATAGTGGAGGGGATACATCAAACAATGAATAAAGGTGGAGGCAGAGATCCATGGCTGAGCACTGGGCTGAGCTCTGGTTGAGCAGAGAGCAGGGGAGGAGAGTGAGTATGAGCAAGGAGATAGGGATTATGAGGAAAATTCACAGTGATGGTTAGCTGGAGCTCTGTGTAGCTCACTGAATCAAGAACAACGACTAGAGATCCATCAGGAAAGGAGCTAGGCCCTCCAAAGGTAGGCAACTGTCGAATGACATGGGCAGTATGTGGAGCCTCAAGGAGTGGGATCAGACTATGTTCCTGTCCATGGGCTGGCATCTTGGAGCCCATTCCTTGTAGAGGAACACCTAACCCAGTCTTGATAATTAGGATGAGGAAATCAGACTTGCCTGGAGTGGATGTGCCATGCTGAGCTGACCCACCTTGGGACTTCTTGCCCTCTTGGAGGAGGGTATGGGGGAAGGGGAGTGGGGAGGCTGAAAGCTGACTTGGAGAGATTGGGAGGAGGGAAGAAGGGGAACAGGGGGATACATGGATTAAAAAAACATTTTTTAAAATAAAAAACGTATCTTTAATTTTTTTGCTTGTATTACAAACTTAGTGAATAATGTTATGTAGTCATTATTTACTATATGCTATCAATATAGTGTGTGTGTGTGCATGTGTGTGCGTGTGTGTGCTGGATATGTGTGGTACATTTGTACATGTAGGTGTGTGTACAGGCCAGAACAGAACCTTGTGATTCTGACCCGTCACTCTTCACCTTAATCTCTCTGAACCTGGATTTAGGCTGGAAGTGAGCAGTCTACTCTACTCTCCACCTAAAACTCTGTGGTTACAGGCATATGAAACTGCACACAGCGCTTTACATGCGTATGAGGATTTGAACTCGGGTTCTCACAGTTGTACAACAAGCATGACTACCTGATCAGTACTATTTCCAGAACTTTCTGTGCCTTTCTAATTACAGAATTTCCCCTAAAACCTTATGTCAATTTGAAGGATGTAAAATACTTATTTGAAAAAAAAAAAAAGCTACAGGCATTATTTTTTAATCATTCAGGGGAATAAAAACAATACATCCCTGTAGGTTTTCATATTATAATCAGCAAGCTTGACAGGCTGTATTACAGTGTGGAACCTTGAGAAAGCTGTGCCATGAATTAAGAATAAGTGCATAACAGGTACATAAATGTTTCATAAGTCATCAAAATCTATGCTAACCCATCCCCTTATTAGGATCTAGAGATATTCAACCACAGTGCCCAAAATTAAAAAGTGATAAGAAGTACACAAGAAAATGAACATCATAACTTATTTGTTGTCATTTTAATGGATTCAAATGACTTATTTTTCTTTTTACTGGTGTCAAGTTCAATTGCACATGATAAGTCTTAGCCATTATTGCAAATATATCTTTTGTGCTCAAAATTACTTAGAAAAATGCTAATCAGGCTTTTTTTTTCCTGCCCTATTTTAGTAGCTTGGCCCCAGAAAGTACAGCCCCTAAACTCAAAGGTGGATTTTGAACAGTGGAGACCTCCCTTTGGCACTGGGAAATTGAATGTGGTTTCTTTCCTTCTTTTGCAGAAGGTTTATTCCATTAGGAGTAATTTACTCTAATTAGGGGCTATGCATTCGGAAAATGTAAGTTTTCTTCCAGGAAAGATTAAATGTTGTGCAGTTTTTATGTTCCTGTCGATTTCAAGAAGAAACTTATGACCAAAATCCTGCAACAGAAGAATTTTTTACTCCATAATCTTGACCCAAAGGAGATGGCTAGTTTGTAGACAGCAGGTGGGCTAATTAATTATCAGCCTACACAGTCTTTCCACATGTTCAGTTGACTGAAAAATGTTTTGTGAGACTGTCCAGGTTTTCTTATGTTGCAGCAGCTTATATTGGTCTTAATTTCTCTGATTCAGAATGACATCTTCCCTAGATGTAATACCAAAGGAGAAGTGAGATCTAACAGAGGTGCCATAGGGCACAATGGCCAGAGGACCCAAGGATACCTGTCATGTTGTCAGTTCTGTAGTTTAGGGACATATTTTACTTGATTTAAAAGCAAATGCAACACTCTAGATTTTTTTTTCTGTAAACTTTAATCCCAGCACTTGGGGGAAGAGGAGATTGTATGAGTGTGAGGTTCCCTTAGTCTACAAAGCAAGTTCCAGGAAAGCCAGGGCCACACAGAAAAACCCTGCCTCAAACAAAACAAAAACAAATGACCAGGCCACATGACCTAAACTTGGGACCATAGCCTCAACCTTAACATCCCATCACATATAATATGACCTAAAGTTACATATGTCTTTATCAGACCATCATGAAATCTACAAGGTTGTATCAATTTATAAAGATTTACAGCCAATGTTTTTCCCACTTTCCTATTCTTCCTTCCCTGCACGTATGATGCCATTGAACTACAGCTCTAGCCCTTGAGAGTTTAAGGAAGATGCTTGCTTTACAGCCTAGGTTAGCCTTGATACTCTTCCCTCAGCCTCGCAAATGCTGGACAACAGATGTGCATCACCATGACTTACAACTCTGCATTTTCTCATACAGAATTTTACATTATAGAGAAAAGTGTATTAGGAGGATCATTAAGCTCCTGTATTGACGTACAAACTAATGCTCTATTTCTAACTTTTGTGCATCTGTCCTCATTTCTACATCTATGAAATATGCAAATATGGGTGCTTTAACAGCACATAAGACGAAACTGTCTAAATTAAAAACATGAATAAGACTCCTGGGAGATATTCTTGTGTATTAAGTTTTCCTTCTTCAGGTCTCTGACTTCCTATTTTAGCTAACTACTTAACAATTTGATTCATTTTTATAAGTTATTTTATAAATGTAGTTAAATTCTACAGATACTAACCATTTGTTGTAACTTGGGCTTTATTTATTCCTTCTAAATTTTATTCATTATCATTACTTCTGTCATATACTCTTCTTATTTTATTTCCTGGTTTAAGTAAAAGTAAAATTATATTACAAGATTCATTCAACGGTATTCTAAATTTAATTTTAAATTATACATTTTATTCTGTTTTTCTTAATTCTACTTTACATTCCATAAATTAAGAGAATGTTATTGATAGGCTCTCATCACTAAACATATAATTCAGGTTCTAAGTATTTGGGTTCCTCTGTTGTAAAAAAAATTTATTCTGAATTTTTTTAATTCACTCTTCTCTTGAATATATATGTCTGTGTATATTAAATTTCATAGGTAATTAACTTAGAATATGATAAAACATTTAAAAAATAGAAGCATGCATGCTATATAAGTCAAAAGAAAATATAACTGAAATTAATTTAAAAATTTCTAATTTCTTAGAGAATGTAAGGTACTAAACTAGAATAAATTTTGAAAATCAAACTATCAGGAGCAAACTATACTAATGAAAGAATATCAACGTTCACTAAGAAGAAAAACAACAAAAAATGAATGACAGTGATGCTCAGAATGGAAGTGTATGAATATGAAACTAACAACAAAAGTCATTGCATGCTTGTCAATCAAAGCTAAGCGGCTGGAAATCACACAGAAAGCATGCAGCAGACAAGTGCTCATTTTCAAAATTAACAAGCAGTCCACTTCACCATGGGTCTTCAGCCATCATTCAGAACAAGAGGAAAAAGGAGGGTCTACAAAATGCTTACCATAGCCACATTTTTCAAAGTCAGAATAAAATCCTTAAACTTGATCCTTTCCAAGTGACTTATGGTTTAAGATCTAACATGGAAGGGGCAGCAGACCCATCACCATAAGGGGTGGACATTCATCATGCCCTATCCAGCAAAATCTGGGTCTCAGTGGTCTTCCACACACCATTATTTTTTAAATCTCCCACTAATTTCCTAGTAGACATGCTTGGATTTTACGCCCTTTCTACAACAGGATTAGTGTCACTGTAGGAGGCCTTCCAAGTAGCCCAACCACACTCATGGTAGTCCAAAGTAAGACATAAAAACTAGACTTGGGCAACAATAAGAACCAGAGTGTAGACTGAAATACTAATGCACCAAGCCTGACATCTCAAAAATGCTGGCAACACCATAAGAGATGTTCCTGCCTCTACTGAGGGTTTTGATGTGTAAATAGGAACCTATACATCTCATACATATGCACATATACTCACACAGGTATACATTTAAAATATACAGAGTAATTGTTAGAGTGAAATGTTTAGATTCTCAAAGTTATAAATATTTTGCCAACATAAATCTTCAAACTTTGAAAGAGTAATGATTTTATTTCATTTAAATTTAATATTCACCATTCTGTGAGAATGCACTGATAACTACTTTAATAATATTCCAATTAAGATGCTCTATAGGAGTTTCTTCATGCTCTCATAATATTGAGAAGTAAACAATGCAATATCTGTGTTTTATCATGACTGAAGTTCATCTGGGTCATTCCACAGGCTACATCTATTTTTCTTGATACTTTATTCATGGGGGTCATTTTTCTCCCTTCATTTTACATACTCTTTCCTTTATGTCTTTTCCTTAACAAATCCAAATAAGCACCTGTACAATATTTTTCTTATTCTTAAAGCATCTCAAAGTGATTCATATTTGCTGTTGTTTTATTCTGTAGAAATCTTCATTATAATCACTACTCCAGTGCAAATATTGGAAAAGCATCATGGGTGATTTTCATTTGGATAGCATTATTCAGTAAATGACAGTTTGATTCATTTTGTCAAGGGCAGTAACCTGTAATACATGTCTTGGTTGAGCTATCAAACTCCCAAGACATTGTTAGTTCTATATTATTGCTCAAAGTCGTATTGTTAAGAATTTTTTTGTAACCATTTCTTAGTCATTTTGACTGTTCTATCCATTTTTTTTTAAGTTTTGGCTATATTTTTAAATGTTAGGTGACTGTAGCTTACATCTATTGCTTTGTACACAGTATAATGTGGGTCTCTTTAACTAGTCAAATATCTAATTTATCATTTATCCATCATTTCATCATTCAATAGAGATTCCAAGCACAGTGTCACTGATTAAAAATGTAATTATATGTCTGGGCATCTAAGATTTATATTTTTATGAAGGAAGGTGCTAAATGCACATCTTAATCCATGAAATCTATAGAGCAAAAAAGGAAGCTTGTTTGTGAGCTTGAACTCTTGGTCTGTTTTCCATGTAAGGAGAGGTGAGGCTCAGTTACTGAGGTAGAAATGAGCATCATTCTGATGGGAACTGTTACAAGAATTTAAAAGGAACTGACCCTTCAACTGGTATGGTTTGAGATCATTCTCAGGCAAGTACTTTCTATGACCACATTATCCCCAGGGCAATACTCACTGGACTGCATTTCACCGTATTCATAAGCTCACAGGTCTCCTCTGAATACAGAAAATATAAACTTTACTGGTTATTTACCTTAAACTTTTGCATCCTGGCTAAATAAGCACTTCTTAAAATTCTAAACCTTTGTTTTAGGTCTGTGCTAACTAAACTTTGACCTTTATAAGATCTTGTAAGTTTACTAAGGGGAGAAGCGTTGTGTAAATTGGTTAATAACTCTGCTAAGGTTTTCACAAAGTAGTCACATCTCTTGAGGAATTTCAGGGTTTTTTGTTGTTGTTGTTCATAAAAGAAAACTGTATTCTTTTACAAAATTACAAGTAACACAGTCATCTTTTTACCCTGAAGGAAGTTCCTGCAATGTCATTCAAAAATATATGGATTTGGTAACATATTTATTTAAAATGTACATTCACATAGATCCTGAAATGTATATAGCATCAATATTCAGAGCTATCTTAAATCAAACAATACATGATCAAGGGTCTCCCACTAGTGATTAAGAAATTCACTACACATATTTGAGTTATAAGCCAGCTGCTAAACTCTGAACAAAAGCCTGTGAAGAAATTAATTTTTGGAAAACAATTCTCTAATATTTTGAAACGGCTCACAACGTGTCACTTATTCACATATTCTACAATGGCACCACATGTGTTTGGTGCTTTGAAGAACTTAAGGACAGAGTAGAGAAGTGGGTTAATGAGTAGGTGCCTACCCTGCATCAAAATGATAAGCACTGGGCATTGGGAGATTAACAAGTCCTTGAAGAGCTTACATCCTAATGAGGAGAACAGAGAGATAAACAGACAATTATTGTACAGTCCATTAACCATGTTGGCAGAGTGTAAATTAATAGAGCCATTCTGCAGGGCAATTTGGCAATGTAAAAGCTGTAAAAAGTTGCATAGGCTTTGGTCCACCAAGTCTCATAGACATTCGGCCATTTATATCTGGGCGCTTGGTTTCTATGCTCTGTTTTCCCCACAGCTGCGCTGTGATCACACATCACATTTGCTACCAAACCCAAAGGGTCAAGACTGGAAACATTGAGGCCTGTGGGAAATACAAGGGGTGCCACAAGGTTAACAATCTTATGGAGGTGGAGCCATGTGATGGAACCAGAGCCTAACGCCCCAACAATGGCACCTGAGGCAACCAGTGACGTCTCCCCGCATCCCGTGGAGCTTAGAGAGAAGTAATTCTCTTCCATCCGTCTATCTTTTCCTCTTTTCTTTCACTCCTCTCCCTATTAATTATGTGTGTGAGAGACAAAGGAAGGGAGGGAAGGATGGAGAGAGAGAGAGGTGGCTTTAAAACTGCTACCAGCATTGGCTTAAGACTTGCCACCCTCCTGCATCAGCCTCCTTATTATTGGGATTCCGGTTGTACCTCACCATGCTCATCATTCCCCAACTCTCTCTCTCTTTTCTTTCTCTTCATTTCATTAGACATGTTTAGCATCAATAAAATCCTGAAGAGAAATTCTTACACTTCTATCAGCCTATGGGCAACGTTAAAATGTTCGGCTCAGGCCAAATTTTAAGTATTACTTCTGACACTAGATCTGAATTCTGTCTTTCTGTTCATTAATGCTGCTGTAGTTCAGCCTGGACTCCCTCTTGAGTGTCTCCTAACCATTATTCTTTCTCTATTGATGCATCATGTAGAGAATTCTATTTATAAGCTAAAGTAAGGGAAAGAGTGCTTATAATCTCTTCTAATATCCCAAACCCTAAATGTACAGCTCTTGAAAAAGATACCTTTAGTTATGATAACTGATTCATATTGACAGACTTAATTTTGCAAGCATTTGTTGAGCTATACAAACAAAAGAATTAGATTTCTTAACACAGATTTGAGAAATTGAATACTCATTGTACCATAATTTTAAGACTAGAAAATGAGGTCACTTGAGTATCCTCTATAAGCCAGATGTGCACTTTCAGAGGAAGAAGTCAGGCCTTGTTTAAACTTAAACTTAAAACTGTTGTCACGGCAAAGTTATCACAAATGTTCCCATTCATGTTCCTTTCAGGAGTGGAGTTTATGTAACCTGATTATATATAAAACTATAACGAAAACACCCTTTACAATTGAGTAATTCATTACAAACATTGAAACTCCCCTTATGTAGATTCAGTTATCAAGTTTGAAATCTTTTTTAATTTCTGATAAAAAATAATGACTCTTCTAAGACATAACAGTACAATTTACCTTGCATTCATCAGTTTTAGATTAAAAAATAAAACAGGACAAATAGGAATTTAAATTTTTAGTTCTGACTTTGTGATTCCTGAGGTCCCTGTGAGCTGTGCTTTGTGCTAATCAAACCATTGATGAGATTCATCTACTGTTTAGTCTCTGTGTCTGCCTCTTCAACATGGCAGCCCAGTTTTAGTATTTAATTCACTTTTATTAACTGCCCAAACACTGTCAGGAATGTGTTATTAATTTTGACACCCACTTTCCACACAAGACTCATTCAGTATGTCCACTGTCTCCCTCACAGGGGCAAGAACTGACTCTTTTCTCTGTAGCTCATCTTGTCCTCTGTGATGGTGTCTCTGTTGGGTTCCCCAAATGGCCTCATTACTGGAAAGAGACAGACGATTAGCTTGAACATCTCTCCCATGCCATATGAACCATTTATTGGGTACCTGCCAGGTGACACATTTTATGCTAACTGCTCTCTATCTATAATATGATACTTGTGTTATAGATATTTACTTAAAATCATACATGCCAGGAGCTGCTCTCTGCACAAGAGCACATAATCCAACAAGACAGACATATTGCCTCCCCACAAGGGACTGATACACCTTAACTTGGGCTCATGAGATAAATTGTAATTCAAAGAGTTGGACAGCTGAGATTTGAAAGTGGGCATTACATGTTGACAAGAGGGGGAAAGGATATATAGGATTATATATATTATATATATATAAAGGATTATATATATATTATATATATATATTAAATGACAATATTTTGCACAGTAACTTTTAGCTACAGCATAGAAACAGAGAATAAGTATGGGAAATTTGCCAAAAATACTGGAGGGAGCCATATCAAACTTGAAGCCTTTACTTTAGTTTGATGTACTGTGGGGGAGGCACAAAAAGATGAATTGCATCACTTCATCAATTAACTTTATTTTTGTTCTCTCTTGTGGGAACTTGCATAAAATGATCCATAATTGCCTATAAGAATATAGTTCTTACATAGACCTAAATGTCAACTCTACGAACTTATGAGTATGTGGGGAAGGGTCAATGAAGTCACACCCAAAAGAAGCATAGAGCTATATAGGATGATTATAGATACTGCTGAGTCTTAAAAATAAAAAGTAGGATGTAGTGAGATTCAAGTAAGCTGATGTCCATCATTGAGCTTCCTACTGAGATAATATAGACATGAATGTGTTGCAGAGAAGAGGTGGGGTCGTACACCCAAGGTAAGCGAGAACAAAAGACTGAGTCAGAAACAGGTCTACAGCATCCCATGGCTTGAAGCAGATTAATATGTGGGGAACAGTCTTTTCCCATTAGCTGGAGTCTCATCATACAGGGAACAGGTAGTTTGGTCATAACTGTGGAACCTTCTATTTGCAATGAGAAACCCTGACATGGTCTGATACACTCTTTAAAATCTGGATATAAGGTAATGGATTTGTTGGATTAAGAAAAAATGAAGGCATGCAAGTTAGAAACTCACAATGTTAAGGGTCACATGTTATAGCTGGGATGACGTGGCACATAAATACACAGACACAAAAAACAGCAGTGGGAAATTACTGGTAGGTAGAGCCTAAGTAATGAAAGTAAGGTATCAGGGGTGGCTCTGGATTTCTCTGTGTGAGCATTTTGTAGATATAGTGAATTAGGGCTGATGGAAATATTGATTTAGAAAAATAGGAAAACCAGAGAAAGTTGGGAGAATGTTTATATGCGGAGGCTCTTTTTAATTCTGTGCTCCATTTAGTATGTTTATGAAGTTCTCACAGTTTCTTCCATCTCACGCTCCAAAGTATCACGGCATTCAGGAATGCAAATTGTGGCATTACTAGCAGGTGGAGAAAGAAAAATTATTTGTAAAGTGTCATCCAGGCTTCCTAGCATTCCTAGGCTTTACATTCCTGGAGTCAGAATGTATACAACAGAACCTTTCTAGTTATGACATCCAAAAATGTCTCTAGGTATACCAAATATCCCCCAGCAGGACAAGTAACTCCACTTGAGAACTATTGCCCTGTACACACAGAACAAGACCAGAATTACAGTCAGGAGGAAACAATTTTCCATTTCAAGGAAAAGTGTTTCCTAAATAAATCAAAGGTTGTCTGTCAATCATCCCCTACTCCCAAAAGATGTGAATATTTAAAGTGTCATTGCCGGTAATGATTAATATTTTAGAATTTGGGGAGTAGTTTCATGAGAACTTCATCTGACAGATTGGGCATTCCCCAAAAAGAATCCTTTGTATTCCACAAGACCCACTGGAGTGGGCTTAAACTCTTCTCCATAAAATCTGATAATAAAAATCACTGAATGGCATATTGACTACTTTATATAATTGTTGATAGTGTGATTTTTCTGTGCTTATTAAAATAAAAGTTACAAGGAAGATCTATTTTTTCCCTCCAGGCTAATGCCAATGTGTTATTATTTTCAAAATGTAAATTTTCTTATTTTTCAAAGTGTGTGTGAGAGAGAGGGGAGGGGTGGTTAATATAGTGTTCTTTCTGCAGAGGCCAGAAGCATCAGAGACATTGGAGATGTCATTACAGATAGTTGTAAGAAGTCTCACTACATACTCTTAATTGAAAACCTATCTTTCTAGCCCCATGGTACAAATATGAAAATGTTAGTATTTGGTTATAATCTTTGTGTTGATGTTTCACATAATTTTACTTCATCTGTGCAATTTACAAAAGTTTTGAGAAGCTGTTGAGAGCTATAGTCAAAACAATATTTTCGAATTTTGAAGGAAAAAGAACCACCTTATTTTGTTCAGTAATTTTTCCAACCAAGGAAGCAACCTGGGAAAAGTAGCTACTTATAAGAGGTTTCTTAAAGTAGGTAGACTAATAGAAAAATGTCATAATTCTGCATGTCCACGTTAACAAGTGGGCTCTCTAATAAAATTACATGGGCTGGTTTTGAAAATGAGAGAAGAGTTGGAGACTTCCTACAGATGGATATGAAAAAACATTGTTCCCTGGAGGAGACAGAAGAAATACAGTACTATAGACATGTTTATTTCAGCCCAGTGGGACCAGTTTTCTTAGTTAGATATGTTCTTGGTTCTCCATATTGTTCTATGCCAAAGAATCTGTAGTGATGTAGGTGTTACAGGAAGCTATTATTTAAGAAAGTGTTTGTGTTCTTAGGGCTGGAGATACTCCTCTGTGGGATAGCCCTTAACTAGACTGTGCAAGCCCTGAGTTCATTACAGAATTTCAACAAAAAAAAAGTTATTCAGTAGACTTTTCTTTGCTATAAGTTATTTCGGACTACAAACTGAAAGTTTTGCATGTATTCAGAGCTTGACATATACTGATGCTCACAAGCATCTATTACATATTTATTCAAAATGATATTTGCTAATGAGTTTAACTCCCAAAAGATGTTTTGTTCTCATATACCTTCAAAACATCTTGGGGAAGTATCAGAGTACTATTGAAATTTCTTCAATGACAAATACTCCCTTTGGTATTTCAAAAAAGGCTTTTATGTAAATAATGTCAGAGATTTGAAAAATAATGCTGAGTACTTGTGTTTGATTCAAAGACCATAAATTTGAATGCATTAATTCATATAAATTAGCAATCAGTCTGAAAAGTAGCTCTATTTGTGTCTTTTCTTGCTTCTTATCTGGAAAATATGAACCACATTAATCAAAATATAAATGCAGCGAAAATGAAATGCAAACACCATCTTCATTTATAAACCTAGAGCAAATTCAAAGCACACAAGTGAAGAGAAATAACATTCGGGTTCTAAACACCACTTTCTTTGTCTCCTTTCTCACGTCAGCTCTAATATCATGATTTTCTTTAAACCAGTGATCCAAAGGTGCAATAACAATGATCATGCATGGCTGGTCATCTCTCTCTCTCTCTCTCTCTCTCTCTCTCTCTCTCTCTCTCTCTCTCTGTGTGTGTGTGTGTGTGTGTGTGTGTGTGTGTGTGTGTGTGTGTGTTTGTGTTGGTTGGTTGTAAACTTGTAAATCTCAGATTTATGTGAAAACTATTAAAGACATCTCATAACACCTGACTTTCAATCTCTTTTGATACACAAGGGCCTTTGGGAAAAAAGAGTGAAATGTGTCTGATATCAGAGTTTATTCTCCAACAAAGTGTTATTATGAAGTCCTGTGGCAGTGTTTAGTCTACTGTTACACAGAGTCCAGGAAAAGACAATTAGCACAGATCAAATGGGTTATGTTAAGGACAACTGGCCGCCATCCTCTGTGAAGTCAGGTTAGTTTAATAAACTAGACCCATGAGGGCTTAAAAAAATCAGCACTTGTTTCCTTGGAGAGGAATGATTAAAAGGCTGGACTCAAAGCTCAAGATAATGATAGGTCATTAGATCCTCACAGTAACCTGGCAAGAAAGGTGCTAAGAACTCATTGTACGGTGAAAAACCTGGAGACATAGTAGTTTGGTAACTGACTTACTGAGACAACTACTAACTGAGCTAGTTGAAATTCAGAAGCAATTCCCTCTCAAGGTGTCCAAAGCTGGAACATGTGTCTAATGTATTTATCCCTCTACTATTCCTTGCCCTGCCACCATTTCAGTAATGTGCTATGACACATTACTGTGTCATATCAAAAGTATTCTCACAACCTAACATAAAAACAGATTACCGGAAGTTGGAGTAATTCAATAAATACATCCTACTTTTGTATATATAATAATATATATATATATTCACAACTATCTGATTTCAATTGTTACTTACTAATTCATTTTGTGAATGTGTGTGTCCATGTACACATTTTCACATGTTCAAGGCGCACATACCTATGCGTATGTCTGAAGAGATGAGGTCAACATCTAGTATCTTTCTCGACCATTGCCTTACTGGTGCCATGTAAGGACATTTCCTTTGTCTGGTGCTTTAGCACCGTGGACCCTCTGTCTCTTTTTCTCCAGTTCTGTGACTACAGATGCTAGTTGATATACTTGGTTTTTGTTTGTTTGTTATGTCTTGTTTTGTGTATTTTTTCCCACAGGGGTCCTGGGGGATCAAAGCCAGGTCCTCATGATTGCAAAGCATTTTACTACCTGAGGTAGCTCCCAGGTCTCTGATATTAACTAATCAGCTTAATTCTACAGTGACATGAAATTAGCATCTCTTTCGATGTTTTACCTAGTCTAGTCATTTTTAAATGTGACTGGAAGATCTTCAGAGATTATTGAAAACAAACAGAAGCAACCAATAAACTAACTGGAGACAAGGTTTACAAAAAGTAGTTAAGTTTGTGCCTAGTTCTGTGGTGAGAATCTCACCCTTGGAAATACATACGTGCTACTGGGGCATGCAGGACACACATGCTTTTTATGACCAGTAGGTCATGAGTGTCCATCCAGCATTGTACTGGTGAGCATTATGAGCACTGGTTCAGATGATCCTGGCTCCTTGTTCAAGTAGTTGACAAGGAATTGTCTTCAAACTAAATCAGATTTGTGAGAAAGACAGATACTCATTTTCATTTACCAATGTAATAGTTTTCTAGAGGAATTGTAGTATCCTACAGACTTTGTGGCTTTTGTATTCACGATATTAAAAATTTATCTTCAACAAAGTCTTATAAGTCAGAATTCCAGAATCAATGCACCGGCAGCATTGGTTTCATATGGAGGCCAATTGCCCTGGGCTTCAGAGTCCACCTTCCTGAGTGTTCTAGTGATCAACCCTCTGTGTGTGGGGTTTGAGTGTATGTGTGAGTGTGAGTGTGTGTGTGTGTGTGTGTGTGTGTGTGTGTGTGTGCGCGTGTAGCATAATCTCCTATTACTGTACAAGCACAAGTCAGATTTAGGGTAAACCTTAAAAACTATAATTTAATTAATGTATTCAATTTTAATTATTTTTAGTATATCATAGTTTAGATAGAGATGTCAACCCCAAATACAGTCATATTTTGAAGGAGATAACTCAGAATCAGGCTTTGATGTATCATTGTTTGTTGTGATTGTTTTCATTTGAACAAAAAGTGTCTCAGTGTATAGCCTAGGCTGTCAAGAACTCATTGTCATCCTGAATCAGCCAATCAAGTGCTGTGATTTCAAGAGGGCATCACTATGCCAGGCCTGACATGTGACCATCAACTGATAAAAGCTTGGGGTTTTCTTTTTATGCAGAAATATAAGTAGAGAAATATAATATCAATTCACAATCAGAACCAGCCAAATTTGCAACCTGCAGGATGTTCATATATGAAATACATTTTCAGTAGTAAACACAGTAGATTTTGCTTGAATAATGCTGGTAATTCATTGTGTCATAAGTGACGGCACACATATTAGTAAAAACAACACACACACATGAGGTAGCAGCTCGTGTCTACTGAGACATGCCTGTGAATCAAGTGATTCACTATGAATATGGAAACAGTATCTCATCTCATCCTTGAAACAACTACTTCTAAGTGTTGAGCTAGGGACAAGATAATCTGAGACTATTTCCCAAGAGACAAAAGAGAAGACCATCATAGAGCTGTGTAACCTCAGACTTTCAGACATTCCATTTGGAAGATAATTATAGATTCAAATTCTAATGCTTATACATACTTCATTGCTTTTCTGTGACTGGTTTATTTCATTCACCCAGTTGTCATTTCTATCCATGCTGGCACAAATAGTTGGATTTAATTATGTTACATGAATTAATGGTATTTCATTATGTGGATGGACCTCATTATCTTCTTTAAAAGGATTTTGAAAATTTTATGCAAATGCTGCCCTTATATCATTTTGTTTACCTGCTTCTTCTTCCTACTCCTTGTGTCCCCACAGCTCCTTCTTCAACTCATGGGCTCTTAGTCTATAACCACTGTTAGACACACATCATGCACACCACACACACACACACACACACACACACACACACACACACACTCATGCACACACCAGAGACACAAACACACAGATGCGCACACACATACATACACATACACACCAAAGAGACACACACACACATACACAGATGCACACACATATACAGAAGCACACACACACATGCACACGCACATGCACACGCACGCGCGCGCGCACACACACACACCCCGTACTGAGTACATTTAGTGTTGCTCATAAGGACATGTGTTTAGGGTTGACTACTTAGGATTGGGTAGCCAGTTAGGGGTCTCATCCCTGGAGAATACAGATTATCCATTCTCAGCAGCTATTGGTTGATCATAGCCCTTCATCTAGGGGTAGGAACTTATGAATATCCCATCTGTGTTGGCACTGTCCACTGGTACTGTCATTATGCAGGCCTTGTATAAACTACCATAATTCTACAATTTTATGGTTAAAATTTCCTGCTTCGTTCAGAAGAAATTACCTTGTAGCTAGTAGTCTGGCCCTCTGCTGCTTATATTCTTTCTGACCCCTCTACCCCTCTTCCAGGATATCTCTTGAGCTTAGATGGAAGTGTTTGTCTTGTCTCAAAGGGCTCATGTCCAGCTAAACTGAGATGAAAACATCTATCTCCTGACTCTGGGCACTATATTTCTTTCATCCTCATTTTCTTTTGTTTGCAACAAGGCAAAGCGTTCTTTTAAGACTAACTGTAGTGATTACTTAGTAGAATTTGTTTATGTTATACCTTTTATTTCTTTATTATAATGACAAATAACAACACTGTATTAACCACTGGGAAGAACATGTCTAGAAAATATGCAAGATTGGGTGTGTGGAAAATAGCTCTCAGCTGAGAAATGAAATGGGTGAGTAAGTGGTTTAAACTTTAAGATGTCCTCAGTTTGGAATGTTTAGATGCCTAAGTTTTTCTAAAGTATCACAGGACTGTGATGATGTGGGAATGTCTTTCTATATCCTGTGAATATCAATATTTAAATAAAGGAGCTGTTTTGGCCCGTGACAGGCACTATAAAAAAGTAGGCAGGGAATCAGAATAGGTAGTGGGAGGGTAGAGACACAGGCAGATTGAACCAGATGCCAAAAGAAGAAACATGTAAGCAACACAGGTGAGCCACGGGCAATGTGGCAGACAGATTAATGGAAATGGGTTGAGTTAAGATGAAGGAGCTAGCTAGCAATGTGCCTGAGCCATAGGCCAAACAGCATGAACTTAATATAAGTGCCTGAGTCATTTTGCGGGGACTAAGAAGCACCTGGAGGCTAAGGGGTCTGGGACAGCAAGTCTTTGGGTCTGGACTTCTGGTCACCTAGGGCCAAGAAAATCTTATTGCAACACTGTGAACGTGCACAGACTATAATGTGGTGGCTCTGTCACTGTAGTGAACTCTTGAAGAAGGATTTCTATCTCTGGTGCTTGAGAATGACACTGTATTTCAGATCATATGACTAGCTGCTGAACGATGATGTCATTCTCTTTCTGAGCTTCATGGACCTCTTGAGGTTGCAGGGTCACATCCATAGGGCTGTAGTTAGAGGCACCTCTCTGCACTGTCTCAGTTCAAGTTGACAGAGCCATTTGTACTCTACTGATCTGACCCAGTCTCTCCCTCAGAGAAGTAATTTGAAGAATAAGACACTCACCTTACTAAGAACACTGGTCTTTGATTTTTTTCCTACCTCGGTCTGTTAAAGGAAGGACATTGAGTCCAATGTCCTGCTCATTTGGCATAAGTATAATGACACAATTGAGATAATTGTTTTTAATGTATCTTTGCATCATTTGGTGTACTGAAAACAATTGAGGTCTACGCTCTGATCCTCTATGAAGAAGAGAATTACGTAAAAAATAAGGTCATTTTATTCCTATCAGTGAAATTTGTCTGTTATTAAAAGAAGAATAGGGTGAAACATGTGTACATAGTACTCCATTGTTGCTGGAAAAGCTGTCACTTAGCTTTATTTAGAAGATCAAGTTATATATCAGAAACAACAATACGGCTTTCCTATCTAGGTTTCTGTTCAGTCGCTTAATTGTCTCTCAAGCTATGTAAATGGCAATGGAAAATCCAATGTGTCGGTTACAGGACACTTCTGCATGGTTCATATTGTACTGATGGTTTTTTTCTTTATTGTGGGGATGGAGAGAAAGAAGTGTAGAGAGCAGTCAAAAAAAAAAGAAAGAAAAGAAAAAAGAGAGAGGGGGAGGTAAGGGAGGGGGAGGGAGGTGGAGAGACGTTTACATAGATCCTGAAACTCAATGTAATCCTTCCTTGTCCCTTAGACATCCCAACTGTGACTGGGATTGATACTGTGATTGAGAAAAAGAAAATACCAGTAGGAAAATGCGTATTTAAGCTAAACGGTCCCCATAATACAACTTGTTTTTAACATTTATTCATTTATTGTAGATAATAAGGAAATAATGATTATGCAGGCAGATATCTTAAAATTTGTAATATAAGTTTTGGGGCTGGAATTTTCTTCCAATATATTCATTTGCACAAAAAACTTGACCCCTTGGAAACAAACAACAAGAAATGAGGTCAAAGCAGACCAAATGTGGGTGAGTCCAGCTAGGGCTTACTAATAACAGGGCACTACGGGGCAGCATTGTGACACAACCCAGTATCGTCACACCCAAAGTTTAAGCAGTTCTTGTATTTTCCTGGAGCTTGGAGAGAGCCTTGATAGAGGCTCTCCATGGATATTCATTCCTTTTAGGTAATTACAGTCATGGCCCTCAGAACCTAATGTGAGGGGGACTGGCCTAATGATGCAATATCTCCTGTGTACCTCCCACTTTCCTGTGCAGATCCATAGACACTTCAGAGCAATGTGGACCACAACTAAGGCTTGAGCTCTGCTGCAGTGCATTGTGAATGCAAGTGTGAGACCGAAGGGAAGGTGATCTTTTGGGCTTCATGCATGAAGCTTCAATATTGGTAAACAATGGACTGTGCAACTGTGCAGAGTTGGGTGCTGGGACATAAACAAAGAGCTGTGTGTCTGCAAAGCAGAGGTGATGACACACAGAATCCTTTGCTGTTTTAAATGTTCTATCATTATTGGCACGTCAAGTTTGACTGCATGGGAAGAAGTAAAATACAACAAAGGTTCATAAAGCTGGTCAGACATTTCTCACTTATAATAGATAAAAGAACATTCTTTTTTTTTCTGTTTTCTCATTCCCCCGTCCAAGAGAGTAAGCTCCACTGAAGTCTTAAGCATCTCTAGTACCTCACAGGGGATGGGGAAGGCAAATGGGTCACCACACAGCTATGATGTCACCTATCAATGCTGTAATGATGAAGGGTTGATCACACCATTATGAGGAGGACATTGGCAGAGGCTTCAGAAAAGTATCCATATGAGTGAACAGCTTCCCAATTCTGGAAGCCCCTGGCAAGACAAACAGGGTGTTAAGAGCTTCGAGTCCCTTCACTCAAAATTTTTAAGTTTCTCAATAAATTCTGACAAGATGCTTTAGTATAACTATATTTTAAAGATAAATGAAATGAAGCTTGAAGTTCAGTATGTCCATCATTTGGGGCTACAGAATGGCAAAGAGGATTCTTTAATCCCTGACTGCAGCCTGTGCAGCTCATAACATGTCATATCCTGTGTCCATGAATGAGTCCTCAAGAAAAGTTGGGTTTACCAAGCAGAATATGAAGTGCTTGAGGTTTCCTTCAAACATTTTTTTTTCAATTAAACATATTCTTTGAAAATTTCACAGTTTATATCATCATGCTGATTGCATCATTACTTCCTTCATTTTTCTATAATGGGAACGTAACTCATTTCACTGTTGCCCTAAGACACTTCTCTACTATGCTCCCTTGGTCCAGGATTGAGGAAGTTCAGGAAAAGATACAGGTAAACAAAATCTTTGAAATAGTCTTGTTTAGAAACAAAACAAAACCTTTGTTGAGGTATACAGTGACCAGCGACCTCCCACCGTTATTAAAAAGCTTCTTTGTTTATGTCAGAAGGTCAAGCATAGGGAGAACCACACAGCAGTCACTGTCTGATTTTTGGTCTCTTCAACTTAGTCCACTTTCCTTGACAGTGTTCATCTTCCCTGCTGAGGAGCCTTTTTGAATGGCCTCATTGCAATTGTTTTTCCGTTCCGTTTAGGGACAACTAAGATGCTTGTAGTCCGGAGTTAGAGGAACAGTCCTTTTAGGATGGCCAGTCAAAGCTCACTGGAGAAAGGACCCTGTGAATGGCCACGTCCTTTGCCCCCTTTTCAGTTTGAGAACCCCAAAGCCTGGGATCGGGAGATCCTGGGCCCATGATTCTAGCCCAGAGGACTATGAATCTGTTTGTAAAGTGTCCTGGAGCTTTGACTCGTGCCTTCTGTTCTTTTGTGGCATAAATGCAAGTTCAACACAACTTTTGGCTTACCTCAGGTTTTGTAACCTCAGAGCATGCCATCTATCTAAAGTGATCTCTCCATTCAGTGACCATTAATCAACACTGTGAAGACTGTAATGAGTGCTGTGCGGTCCAATTCTTCCAAAGTAATTATTTCAGTCCCTGCTTTACCGCACTGTCCCAAACTAACAGACTCTGCCTTTGAGTTAGTTATTTTTCCATTGACAATGAAAAATGTTGAGTTAGTAGACATGTACATTAGAATGTATGTTATGAAAAATTATCTTTAGTATCATACTACTTGATGAAACAAAATGAAAGTATAATGGACAAAGTCATCCTGCAAAGCCAGCTTCATGCAGATTGGGCCACAAGGAGGCAGTTTTCTGTGCTGCCTTCCTCATCAAAGACTGCATCTCACAAACAAAAGCTTGTAACCCCTGGCTTTACACTAAATCCTTCCATCAGACATACAATGAGGCATCCAAAAAGCCGCTTAAATGAAGTGCTGAGTGTCTGCACAGCAGAAGTGATAATCCACAGAATCCTTTGGTGTTTCAAGCACTCCATCACTATTGGCATGTCAGGCATGGCTGCATGAAAATGAGTAAAACCCAAGAAAAGGGTCCTGAAGTAGGTCAGACATTTATCACTGACAATAGAGGGAAACCTCACTTTTTTATTTGTCCAGTTGTTTCCCAGAGAGTAAGTTTCATTGAACATGAAGTGAGCCATGATTATAATAGCCATTTTATCTTCTAACTGAGGGGCAGGAGGATTTGGAGACAGTGCATTTATTGCCTCTCCAAAAGCTCCAAGGAAACTTTTACAAATTGTAACCTCCAAAACATCTCTCAAGTTGAGTTTAGTATTGCTTGGTGCCATCCACTGGAATGCAAATGTGATGCAGTAACTGTTTATGACATTTAACAGCCTAAGCTCCTTTTGGGGGGTATATTTACAGTGTAGAAACTACAGCACTAATTTCAAGTATTTTTTGAAGTGGATTAAACTATAAGTTCTTGCTGTTTTGCAACAAACTTGGTATATATCTGTAATCCAGTCCTTTAAACACTTACGTCACCAGTGCTGACTGTATGTTAAGTGTTCTTTGTTTGAGATAAACAACAGAAGTCAAATCTGAATGCCATCTCTTTTGAGATTTGCAGCCTCGTTCAACTAATAGATTCCTGCACCTTGGATAAGCTGTATCTAAGCAGCAGGGACAATATAACAATTGTGACTATCTTACATGGTCCTTGAGAAGGGAAAATAATATAACATATAATTTACAGAGAATGAGGGGTTAAATGAATATTGAAGACCATTACTTCCCTGTTAAAATTATCTGTAGTCTAATAAGAAATGAGTGTAAGTCTATCACATCTTTTATGAGAAAGGTTTAATATAGTTGAGAGTTGGCAAAGTAAAGCTCATATAGAAATGAAGCAATTGGAATTTCAGAAGTACAGTCTCATTATCAGTATATTGTTGGATGGATGTTAACTTTAACCATGTATCCAATATTTGTGAGCAACATAAAATGCAGCACTATTTGTGGAACAGTCATTGAGTGTGGCAGCAGTGGGGAACACCTCTAACCATTCTTCAGAAAAGGTAGATGTGAGCAGATCCTCTGCAGGAAAGAAAAGAGCAGAAAACACCCATGGTCTTATACTGAACTCATGATCACAAGAGATGGCACACTGCAATGAGGGGAGGTGGATAACTTCATATACAGTGCTTAAATAGCTATGGTTGTAACAAAGCTGAACTCTACATATGTCTAACATATGAGAAAAAAAGTTGTGCAATGTTTGCTCACAAAACTGACAGTACATAATATCATCCACAATGGAAAGATATTTTAGAGTCATGACTTTCCCTGACCAGTACTGATTAAACTTTTATTTCTCTAGGGCAAGTGTTATTTTCTGAAATATCTCTAATGATAACAAGAGATTTTCTTAATCCAGGGCACTCTGAAAATCCAAAAATGTCAGTGGGAGACTGAGCTGCCTCTTCATAGACAATGATCTTTTATTGATCATTCTTAGGTACAAACGTCAGGAATAGTGCTGTTTACACAAAAGCAAGCTTTAACAGTGAAGACTGTGACATCACAAAGGTCAGAGTTACACTTTTAGCTGTCTAGTAATGGCCACCACTGTATCTGGGACCCACAAGTATAAATCACTGGGAGCCTTTCTCTCCTGGTTTATTGGCATTAATACAGCGTGTGAAGAGTATACGTAGATAATACTAAAATTTTGGAAGAAACATAACAAAGCCTTGGCTTATTGTGATATAAGGTAATGGCTTCTACAAATTAACAAACAAGTAACAAATAATCATTATTTTATTTTCTAATTCTGAATACTGCACCACCAAAGGTGGTGGATTTTAACATAAAGAACTTGATACCAAATATGTTTGACTCCATGGGGGTAAAAATGGTTTCTGATGGGGAAAAAAACATAACTCCTTGAAAGAAATCATCCATAGCTAATGTGGAAACAAATACACATAATATTGCTTAAACACAATATATACAGAACCTGTTTAAATAGCTTTAGTTATTAATCTATAATTAGGTACCCTTGGCCTATAATAAATATTTTTGAAAAAAATATTGTCTTGTGCCTTATATATTTTCAGAAAGAAAGAATTTATTTGGGTTCATAGTCTGAACATCTAGCCTATTACTGCAAAGGAGGCATAATGACAAAAATATGAGGCAGCTACTCACACTGTCTCCATTCAGGAAACTTGAGAATGAGATCAGCTACTGTTTTCCACTCACAGTTATGTCAGGTCATCGTAGCTCAGCCAAATCAGATGACTTCCCTACTGAAGTGGAAGAGTTTTGTCCCTTAGTTTACTTGACATCCTGGCAAGGTGACAGTGACTGCGGCTCCAGAAACACCAGCTAGCTCAGTGAGTATGGACAACTGGAACCAGTGTTATGGTTCTTTGAGACATCATCCTTTAACCTCCGCTCTGTAGCCTGTCCTTTACAGGTCCTATCTCACAACATCCACTAAAATAAGGAATGTCCTAAAGGGCCAGAGTTACTCTTTTATACTCTTAGGTGTTGGTCACAGAGAATGTAAGAATTTATTGTTGGGCCACATACCACATAAAGAATGGATGATAAAGGACAGAAAAAAGCTATAGCTCTGTTGTTCTCAATATGTTTAAAAATTTATTCTGAGCAAAGACAAGATAAAACAAAGGGCAAATATTTGGAAAGTTCATAAGTTTCCACGAGAAGAAAATCAGCAGAATAAACAAAATGTACTATACCGGAACCATGAGGGAGAAATGGCTGTCAACAGGTGTATTACTCTGGAAGGTTTGTGTTTGGATTCACCTCCTTATACTGAGTGGTAAGTAAACTCATATGTCCAAAATCTTCTGGCTTACACCATTTTTATGGGTGCTTCCTCATATGTGTGGGAGGCAATATCTATCTATCTATCTATCTATCTATCTATCTATCTATCTATCTATCTATCTATCTATCATCTCTCTCTCTCCCAAGGATACAGGCACAAGCTACATTTTCCCTTCAGATCTGAGAATCTGAACTGGGGTAAAGCCTTTCTGGGGCCTGGGTACAAGAAATTTCTCCTTACACTTGTTAAGCAATCTCTTTTTGACTTGACTTACTGCCTGAATCAGACACAATGCCTGAGGTCTTTTCCATTTCCCTTAAACCCATTCTATTTATATGCTCCAAATGTTAACATGGAGAGAAAGTGGTGTCAATCTCTCCCTTCCAAGGGGAAAAGTATATTTCTTAGCCTTGCTTATGTTCCCAGATAAGCTTTTATGTGAGCACTGAAAATTCTAATGCAGTCCTCCTAAACACTTTAGAAATAGCATTTAGCTGTTACTATGGGAGAAAATTTAAGAAAAATTTAACACAGATAGTATTACTTTTGTCTTCATTCAATTTTGGTCAACTTCCTAGGTACCAGAGCATATTGCTTTTACTACTTTGTCACTTCCGAAATCCATATTGAACAAAACCCTTTCAGTTACTCAGGAGAGCATCTAAATGGGTTTAGTGTCATTTCACAAATATCAGTGATGACACAGTCTCCATGGTGGCCCAGCTTCTTCCATGCATTGGCTTTGAAAGGGTCTTCTTCCCTTTCTGATGGGAAAAGTGAAGCTCAGTGGCAATGAAACCTTCCTAGGAGTCTGGCTCATCAGATCAAAGCACAGAGGGTGAGGTAGTCTGATCAGAAGTTGGGGGCAGTCAGAGTGGGGTTGACTCAAGAACACAGCTCTACTCACTGTTTCCCAACAGGCTTCTCTTCTGGGCTCTACACAAATTTCAAATGAAAACAAATGAAATTAGACAAAGCAATTCATCAAGTGATGACCCAGACAAAGCAGCTCAGCAAGAGCCTTTCCAGAGGCAAATGCTGGTGGGTGGCAGAGCCAGCTCAAAAAAAGCTTGAAATGCTTAGGCAGAGGAGAATCAAGCTCTGGATCTCCTGCTTTTCAGCCACTTCTAGTAACTTCTGATGGCTGACTTCTTCTGGACTTCTGGATAACATAGGTTTGTATGTATGCATGTCTGCGGCTGATAGGTGAACAGAAATACTATGTTTTAAAAGTATACCATCTTAGCTACCTGAATGCGTACTATTAAAAACAAGCACAACTGTGCTTACATTCTTAGTTTAATTTTGTATAAATGTAGGCATTCGCCTCTCTTTAAGGATTGACTCAATTCTTTTTATTTTATTTCCTAAATCTCACCTACTGTGTGCAAGATGACAAGTCTTTTTTATTTCCTTCTGAAATTCAGTCAAAGAATTATTTCACTCCTGTAAAGCAGAAAATGATCTAACCAAGTTAAATGATGGCATGTGTAACAGCCATGGATACCAATATAAAATCCTTATTATGAACACTACAATTAAAGGCATATAGTCAGAACTCCATTGTTCATTCTCAAATGACTATATCAAAACCTTTTAATCCTATATCACAGATGAAGAGGCCAAAATACAGAACTGTTAAGTTACTTCCACATGTTCTGGTTCCAGATCCAAGATTCAATCTCAGAATATAATGTTTGAGTTTACCCTCTCACCTATAAAAATTATACACTGAATCATATTTTCATTATGCTATACTGCATTATTCTACAACTGAAAACAAAAAAATGAACTCATAATTACAGTAGTGTACGTTATTTGTGCAATATCACAAGTGGTGACACAGTACAGTGAAGAATAAATGTAAGCATCAATAATGTTCTAATTTACTTTCACAAACACAATAAAAGTACACATAAATTTGGTATTCTACCCCACTTTCAAGTCCTGAAAAGTTTTATAAAGCAAACATAAAATATCATATAAAAACAACTCTATAAATCCATAATCAACTTCAAAGATTAGTGGTTGACATTCTTCCTAGGAATTTCCAGGTTCTTCATTTGATATATCATCACCCACATATTTTTCAGTTAAAAATTGTCAAGCAGCAAATTTGAGCCCATGAGCTCACTTAAATTATATTATGACAAAGCAAGCTATCTATCTATTTCAGAGAAGAGACAAAATCTACTCTCTTAGTTTGTCTGTCTCTCTCATTCTCTCTTTTACCATGGAAAGAATAGAAGGAAAAACACCAACAATTTAAAGTAATTCTCTCTTGTAGGATGGTCTTTCTGTATGTTGAGAATATGTGTTGTTGCCATTGGCTAATAAAGAAGCTGTGATGATACAGTCACATGGGAAATCCAAGAGAGATACAAGGAGAAAGGCTAAGTCAGAGCAGATGCTTCAAAACAAAATATAATGGGAAACAAGAAAAGCCACAGAAGATGCGGCAATGCATGATTAACAGAAATGGGTTAACTTAAGATAAAAGAGCTAGTTGGCAATAAACCTGAGCCATAGACCAAACAGTTTTTAATTAATATTAAGCCTCTGTGTCTTTATTTGGGACCAAATGGCTGTGAGACACAGAAAGATTTCTGCCTACTATTCTCTCGTAAAGAAGTGAATAAAAGGAGCCAATAGCGAATGTCTATCATAGACTTGCCACGAATGAGGCCTTGGTGATTTAAAGCCTTCATTTTGTGACACTGTGGGTGCACAGACCAATCAAAAGACCACACACTCAACGAAAACATACAAAAGTGAAAGAGTTGAGGGTGGAGAGGGGAGGCTTGCTCTAAGTTGAGCCAAATAATTCCACAGAAAAAAGAGAGTACTACCATCTGTGAAACGAGCCTGTGTCGGGCAAGAAAAAAGGTAGGAAGAAAGAAGGAATGAGTACTTTTTTTTTTCTTTTTCTTTTTTTTTTTTTTTAAAGGAAGCAAGGCTTAAGAGATAAAGCTGAGCTAAAGGGCCTGGCATTAATAGTCTCAAGGACCATAACTGAGCTGCGATTGTTTTTAGCCTGTGACTATTCTAAGGAGTTCTGGCTTATCTACCGGTAAATTAGTCACTGTGATGTGGTAGCATGTCCACAAGTTCACACATATTCAGAAAAGTTGAGGCACTGAGTAAAAGAAGGAATCAGTCACAAGGGCATGCTTTCTTCCAAATGCAAAAATGTGAAGTCCCATATAAAATACTAACATGACTACCACAAGTTGAGAAATATTCCTGGAAAGATGTGCACAAAGGAAACAGTAAGAGCGATGCCTCATACCAATATTTTATCTCTGTACCCAAGAACACATATGCATACCCAAATTAACATACTGAAGTACACACACACACACACACACACACACACACACACACACACACACACACACACATTTTAAATACAAATACCCTTCTCCTATTCACTCATAATACTTCTTAGCCTCCCCCCACCACTTGCTCATTTTACTAACCTACCCCCCCCCCCATACACACACACCATCTGATTCCTTAAAATCTAGGACTGGCCCTTTAGCCTTTTCTGAACTGACTCCTCTTTAATATCACACAGTCTAACAACGTCAGTATAAGACAGAGTTTTAAAATTTTTAAATTAATAACGTATGCTGGTAAATTAAGTTGTGTGATCTCAAATACCATTTTAAAATCTTAGGTCTAATAGAGCTCACATGTATACATAAGTCATCAGCTACTCTGCAACCATAATGATCTCCTAATAAAGTGACTACACACTTCAGAGATGATATAATGAATTGTACTTGGGCTAACTTAGAATAAAGAACAAAGCTTGCATGAATACATACTCATGAATGTAAAGCACTTTAAACTCTGTGAACATTAAGGAAAGATAACTCATGTCCTTACAATTTAAGTAACAATATTTAAAAAATAATTTATAAATGGTTACACATTAATTTATACATTTTGTTATAACATAGACTTTGAACTGTGATGTTATTTAATTTAAATTAGCATTAACTTATCTACAACCAAGGTTAAAATAAAAAAAAAACCCAAAACCTCCACTCATTAAATTAAATTGATTCATTTTCTCATTATCTGTAGCCCCCAAAGCTACTCCTCTATTTGATTCTGCATGTTACTTATAGTCAATACTACATGCCTGATGCCTACGTTTGAGACATGTCCAGGTATAAACTTTAAGAGTGTTTTAAGAAAAAATGATCTCTTTCATACTAAATACACATACAGTTCTTTTAAAAGACCAGTTTTGGGGCATACACAATAAGATAGCTGTATTTTTTAACATGTATGCATCCCAGAAGCAAAAAGTTGCTATAGTATGCCTATGAATAAATATTCTAAGATGAGCCCCAATGTTTTAAATGAATTTCCGCTTCAACTTTTCTTCATTTGCTTAGCTTATCTTCCAAATGCCTTAAGAGTGGGTGCAATGTTTCAGCTTTTTATTCAGAAAAAAGTTTAAAGTCAAAGAAACAAATTAATCTGTTTTGAATTGCTTGCACATGCTGACAGGGCCACCAGTTTATTCCCCTCGAAACAAGCTGCAATCTGATCAAATTATTCTGGATAACACCTGCACAAGCCCTAAACTATCTATAGGACACACAATGTTCAACACAGCTGACTATATATAAATCCTTCACACCTCTGATGCTTTCATCATTATCCATCTCCCACAGAGACTTCATTCAGGTTGTCTTTGCTTCTACATGAAAACTCACTCAGTCTCTCTCCTGCTGCTTATGAGTAAATTCCCTGATATGTTTGCAATTTATTGGGTTCTATTTTCCTCATTCCAATAAAGATAAATTTTATAAACCTTCTCATAGTGACCAAAGAGAGAGAAAAAAGCCTTAAGAGTGATGTTAGTGATAAGCACAGGGTAGTTACTAAATAAATAGTGTGACAGTACTCTTTTATTGTCAACATTTTAATATTGAATCCAGTGAACAAATTCTGTAACCAAAAGTAAATGGCGAACAGTGCCAACAAAAAAAGCGAAGTTAGTAATTTTTTTTTCTATCTGGTCTATGCTTTTATCAAATCCACAAAAAAAAAAACCCTCAACTCCCCCCCCCCCCCCAGACAATTTTTACTTCCCAGGTAAACAAGCTTTCTAAAGTGATGGCACAGGAATCAGGTCTGGAGGTCAAAAAAAAGGCACTCAATCAGTGATAAAAGACTAGCAGGAATTATTATAATTTGATAATATCACCAGCCCCTGACTCCTTATAAGTGTTGCTACAGCTTTTGCATCAGGTTATGACCCTCATCAGTGTATATCCTTTTATACACTGACCACATATGTGATAGTAAACATTGTCATCTTGACAGGGCCTACAATCACTAGAGACAAGCTTCTTAGAATGTCAGTGATTGACAGGGGAAGAGGCACCCTAGATATAGTTGGCACCTACATTTGCACCTTCAATCACCTGAGCTTAAGCATTCACTGTTTCCTCCTTTCAGAATGTACACACAATATTTCGAGCTGTCCCACACTGCTTATGCCACACCTGCCTTGTCATGAGTAGTGACTGTAATGATGTTACGATGTAGACAAACCTTCCCTTTCTCCTGTAAACTGCTGTTGGCAGATATTTTGTCAAGGCAATCAGCTAAGTAACTGAAACAGAGAGCTGGTACCAGGAAGTGACAGTTGATGTAATAAACTTGACCATGTGATCATTGGACTTTTGGAATAGGTTTGCAGAATGAATGTGGAAGGATTTGGAGACTTGGGATAAAAAAGCCCTCGAATACCTTAAGATTAAGGTACCATTGTGTTCTGGTGGGAGCTCAGAAGAGAAAAATGCTCAGAGAAACAAAAGTAAGCAAAGAATCAGCTTATGAGCTTGCAGAGACGAACAAAGACTGTCAGTCACTAGGCTAGAAAATACTTGTTTCCTATTCTGGCAAAGAATCTAGTTCCTTTGTGCCCTTGTCCTAAGAACTTGAGTTAGATTAAATTTAAAAGTTCTCGGTGGCGGGGATTTGATAGGATGACATTGCACCCATGGTTTGACTGTTTATGGCACTTGTGTAAATCTAGAGTGAAATAAAAGTTGGGAAGAAATATAATTTTAAAAATGTGCAGCGTGGTGAGAAAAGGAGCATAAACAAAGTTAAAGAGTCACCCAAGGTGGGTGTCAAAGGCTGAACCTGTCAAAAAAAAAAAAATCTCCTTCTCTTACTGGGACAACAGCAGTGTTTTGAGGATAAAACCTCATACACCAATGGCTCCAACTTTTACTTGAAAAGAGAGTGCCTGATCAGAGAATGTGGCCTAAGGTGTTACCTTGAAAACAACAGTCTGGAGAAGTGTTTCCATAGGTGCACTCTGGAACACATGCGGAGGACAGTGCAAGCGTTGTCTGAGGGAGCAGGCTCTAATCTGGGCTTACAGTAGAAGAACTCACAGCGGTTCACTTCACATGGTATTGGTTTTGCAGACACAAAAGATCCAGACTGAGGTTGTCACTGAATCTGACTTAATGGTTCCAGAGAGCAGCTGAGGCTCAACTGTGCGAGGCAGGGTCAGAGTCCCTGTAAGGAGCCATAAGAGGTTATTGTGTGAATCTGTGAAGGCACAATCCACAGTGCCATAGAAGGTCTAGATTTTGATAGCTCTAGAATCAATTAAGAGATAAGTATCAGGGATTAACTAGACTAGGTGAATGAGGTAGAACAGAGCAGCCCCAAATGTAGGTGATATCATTCTACTCACTGGAGTCCTAGACTAAATACAAGGAAAAGTCAATGAGGTACAGTCATTCATAATCTTCTTTCTGTTTTAGAACTTCAAGTGGGATGTGACCAGCTGCTTCCTTCTCCTGTTGCCTTTCTTCCTTATCATGATGAACTACAACTAAGCCCTTCCTTCATTAGGATGCTTTTGTCAGAGTAATGAGAAAAATAATCTGAAAAAAATTTTTTATTTTTTTCAAAATTTATCCAAGTATTTGGAAATATAGGTCACATCACAGAAGAGTCATCAGAAAGAAATGTAAAGCTTAGGAGATAGAAAAGGGCTATGAAATATCATGTAATGGAATTCAAACAATCAATCCAATCATTGTCTCACAGTAACTGAAACAGACTCCAATAGGCCTCTACTAGACTGTGTCTGTCAACAGTCAGTGGTTGATGAAGGGGCACCTGGGATTCTACCCTTCTTTGCTGCTATTAAACCCATAATACAGTGAGTGTTCAGGCATACAACACCATAATTTCATTAGGTTGGCTGTTCTCTTCCAAATTAGTAACACAAGAATATGGGAGGTCATATTTTGCAGAGGACTATGATGTAGACGTTAGAGCCCAAGGAGAGAAATGAAGTGAGAATACATGTGTACTGAATACTGCCTTACATCTGTAGTCATCTGAGAAATAAACACAAAAGGCATGATCCGTGAGGGAAAGAATCTACAAGCTGGCCTTTATTAACATCAAAAAAGCTTCCTCTCTAGGAAATACACTATAAAGATACACAACAAATGTCATAGAACTAGAAAAACTATTTGGAAAAAAATATTGTGATAAATTATTGAAATCCAAATATTAAAAGAACAACAAAGAAAAAGTAACCCCATCAAAAATGAATCATAAGCCTTAACAGTTCACTTAAAGGACATACAAATAAAAAAAACATGTTAATAGATCTTTCACACTGTGTTGTTAGTGAAGTGAAAGATAAATAATTAGACAACATACCTGTCAGTTAGACAGAATCCTGACTACCCAAACCATAAAGAGATAATGATATGTGAAGCAAGCAGCATTATTATTCACTGGTAGATTGAAGAGTATTATAGATACTTTACATTTGACTTTAGCCCAAAGGCTGACAAATGATATATTTAAATGCATGCATGTAATAGCTACTTAAGAGAAAAGTATGCAGCTCATACTTGTTTGCTTTATAGAGAGTCTCCTATAACCCAGCCTTGACTAAAATTCATGAAGTAGCTGAATATGACTCCCCTATATCTCCAAAGTTCTGGAACTGCTGCTCTGTGCTACTGTACATTGCTCAGTTTGAGAGTTTCTTCCAAATTAAGAATATGCTAACCAGAGGAGCCAGCTTTTGTGTTACTTGGTATATTCCCAAAGAAATTGGAAACTATGCCTTTGTAAAGATCTACATTTAATACATTTAATCACTGTCAAAACTTAGAAGCAGCCAAGATTTCCTTCTGTGCAGGAATGAATGAATTGTTTTACATCCAGACAATATAATACTACCTAGAACTATGAAGAGATGACTTATCAAGTCACAAAAAGTATAAGAAGGAATTTTGGATACAGATTGCTGAGTAAAAGTAGGCAATTACAAGTCCATATATAGTGTCTAATTCTGATTACATGGCATTCTGAATGAGCCAAAAGTAAGAAACGGCGAATGCTGGTAGGGATTGGGGAGAAAGGATGAATGACAGATGGACACTATATTCATAGGGTAGACACTGTGTGGTAGTTTCTATCTTGGTTGATTCATGACAGGGTCCAGAGGCATGAACTATACACAGCACCCAGAATGAGCTCTAATAGAATGTGCATGCATGTCTGAGAGAATGTATGTGCATTATGTGCCTTTAGGGATCAAAATAGGTTGTTAGATCCATTGGAGCTAATCACAGGAGGTTACAAACTACCTGACCTGGATTTTGGGGACCAAACGTGGATCTTCTGCATAAATGTAGTTACCATACAATTAGGTATGGGGACAATACATCATCTAGACATCATATGATACTAATAAAATTACCAATGTAAAGAATAGGCTATATCCTTTGGGGACACTGGCTAAATGGGATCCATGGACACCTCAAAAATTATAGACTATTGTTAGTGAGAACAACCTGCATGTGAAGCATTCCACTGTCACAAGAGCAATACAAATGAGCTTCTTTATATAGCAGATGGTAATTAATACAAAGACTGGAGACCCATATACTGTACAATATTAAGGGGGAGGGAGGGAGGGAGAGGGAGAGAAAGAGAGAGGGGGAGGGAAAGGAATACTTTGGAACGCTGGGCCCTAAAAGGGGTGTCATTATCACACCCTTCCCCTCAAAGTTCATGGACCTATGTTAATCAGGAGGCAGAAAGATTATAGGAAGCAGAAAAGGGAATCACTTGAAGGAAACAGTGTTTTCCAGTTAAAACATGGCTGCCATGAAGTCACAGCACTTGCACACTCTAGGGAAAGGCAAAATTCCATCACAGAGGGGCAGTGAGTACAAAGTCTCACCTCCAACCAAGAATCTAATCTTAACTGATAGCTGAAGCAAGAGGTAATATAAATTTTCTTCAATAAAATGACACTGAATGTGTTGGGCACATTCTAGGACTGTCCCTGTGCTCAGGAATGTAGTAGCCAAATTAATTAGACTCCATTGCTTGAACTTGGTTGGTAGAGAGGTTGGGAGTACCTAAGAGAATTTAAGTGATTGTAATAATTATGATCAAAGTACAATAAATGAAATTCTCAAATAGTAAATGAAAAAAATTAAAGAAAAATAAAGAAAGAAGAAAAGAGCAGCTAGTGAACTATATCCCCAGACACAGGACATATTGTATTTTTTAAAAAAGAAAATTCATTATGGTTGACTTATGTAAATACAAAGAATGAGGCAAAAACTATATTATCAACAGGACGAATCGTTCAGTGAGCAGGTAAGAATGCCATGCGGTACACCATTAAAACAGAGACAGGAGCATTATCATGGAAACTGGTTCCATAGATATGATAAATATTAAAATTTTTAAATGAAATAAATGTCTTCTTTCAGCAAAGACAACTTATATATGAAACCATTTTTATCAGTTAATGGCAAGAGATGTCCAGTGGAGCATCCTATGGATTATCAGGGAATTTTAGCATTGGAACTCAATTGATATGATTTAGATACATTCAATATGGGGACAACAATGACTTGGAGCTCAAAGAACAAATGAGCAGGTTTGTTGAAAGGTCAACATTTCTCACATGTAATAAGAATTAAGAATTATTTCTCAATACCCAGAAGTCTATTACTAAGCAAGAGAAAAGATTCTCCTCACCTGGTATTCAGAAGTTCCTAAGTGAGAAGTGGGGAGCAAAAGAGAGAGTCTGAGGGGTATCATCAGCTGCTTCCTAAACTACTTAGCAGAATTTGTGAGAGAGACAGAAGCATCATCGTGGAAAATGGTCAGGTCTCTGCAGGTTTCAATGAATTGTGTCTAACAGACTCGCTGAATAATCAAATTATGATAATTTGAGAAAGACATGGCATCCTCTTCATGTACATTGTTCATGAGTGACTCCTCTTTATTTTCTTTGTTTTGCTGCAGTAATCAGATTCACAACATGAAGTGCCATTAATCACGTATGATAATGATGCTCCCATGGTGATTTATGGAAAAGGCTAAAGCAATTCTGACATGTGACAATGGTTACAGTTACTCTGTCATGTCCCTATGAACACCTTGTCGGGTTTCATTAACTTGAGTTATCTCGAGAATTTCAATGGTTTTCACATATTATACTTATAATTTCTTAGAAGAACGTAATTAAATATTAGAAAATAAAACTATAAAATAAACTTGTTTTGTTTCTGGGAACTCAGTAAAGGGAATCAGAAAACAAATTGCTATATACCACTGTCTGTGCAGGAGTCTGAGTTTGATCACCTTGTCTTTAACATGGAGATAAAATTATTGTCACAATGTAAGCCTCTTGATTTACAAAAAAAATAGACATCTATTAACATGATT
Source organism: Phyllotis vaccarum (assembly GCA_033318265.1). NCBI lineage: Eukaryota > Metazoa > Chordata > Mammalia > Rodentia > Cricetidae > Phyllotis > Phyllotis vaccarum. The sequence continues at coordinate 7,328,325 of JARWLC010000005.1, forward strand.
TAAGTATGATTCATTATTAATATAATTATTTCTTTCTTGATTAAAGATTTTAAGGATGTTGATAAAGTAATTATGACATTACATAGAATGCTAAATAGTTATTCTGGAGAGAAAAGAATTTGGTTAGCAGCTTAAAAATGATTTTGGAAGCCTTATTCAATGAATCAGTAATAAACCTCCACCTCTACAATGTAATAAATTTGAGGCTGGGGATAAGGCTCAGTGGGAGCAGTGTTTGCAAACAGGATGGTGGGATCTAGCCGGGGTGATATGAGTCTGTGGTCACAGCTCTGAGGGTGGAGGAAATAAACAAATCGCAGTGTTTTTTGCCAGCTAGTCTAGCCACAGCTATGAGCTTCAGATTCAGTGAGAGACCCTGGCTCAAAAACAAAACCAAAACCAAACAACAATAGCAACAAACAAACCCCCAAAACATAGGAGAGTGCAATGCACTTGGAGTGAACTCTTGACTTTCACATGAGCATACAAAAAGTTCATTTGCCCCATGTTTGCATATACATACAACATACATACTCACAGAGAGGGGTTGTGATGGAATTATTAGTAGAATACAACTAATTTTATATGATATTTAAATTAAATAGTTTCTGTAATGGTGTGGTGCTACCTTGCACACACTTACTCCATTGATATTATTGTAAGAAACACACACACACACACACACACACACACACACACACATGGGTGGGGGCTGTCAGAAAACTTACTAAAGGCATTCAAGTGACTAGCTGAATTTTCAAGACAATTTCTTCCAATTAGTTTATATTTGGACCACGTGGTTTCAGATAAAACATCCCTTCCTGATTAATTTCAAAGCCAGATGAAACAACCAATGTAAACACTTTGGATGGAATGTAAAAGAAAATAGTAGGGTGTGATGGCAAGTAATCCTACTTTAATAATAACATGATATTCTTGTAGCAAACAATCACTTCTTGTTTTGCTTTGCACATTATGGCAGGGGTTTAATCAAAACTACAGGGAGACCCAGACACACGAGTGTAGTAGAGGGGTTTCTTGATCTCAGGCGGCCAGGGACCTGGACCCACAGACCTGCCGCACCAGGCCACCCTTAGTGGCCCAGCTGCCCTCTGCTCAGACCCCAGAAATGACTCAGTCGCTTATATTAACTTCATGCTGTTTGGCCTATGGCTCAGGCACATTGCTAGCTAGCTCTTACATCTTAAATCAACCCATTTCTATTCATCTGTCTGCCACGTGGCCCGTGGCTCACCTGTGCTCCTTACATGTTGCTCCTTTGGGCTTTAGGCTTGGTCTGTCTCTGACTCTGCCCTTCCTTTCCTACCTATTCTGATTCCTCCTCCTACTTCTTCTATGGTGCCTGTCATGGCCCAAAACAGCTCCTTTATTTAAAGATTGAGATTCACAGCATACAAAAAGGCATTCCCACATCACATGAGAATCTTACCTGTAGCCTACAATACCTGTGTTTTTAAAAGGAATTGCATACAGTCTGAAAAACATCTGAAAATTCTTCACATAACTTCCACATCTTTGGAGGTTATTAAATGGAGCAATTGTTCATAATACATCTTTGGCCTTTTCCAGAAAAATATGCAAGTAGCTTCCCAATCAAAATGTTTTTAATTCTTGCTATTGATGCTGTTTTTAAGAAGAGCTTCTATTTTGTAGCTGAAGTCAGCCTTGGATTTATTACATAACACAGGCTAGTCTGGAGATGCTCTACCACATTGAAAAAATAATGAGGTCCTAAGATTAAAACCACAAATTTTTGCAGCAAAGAAAAGCTTAAGAGAAAGTATAGTACCTACATAAGGTAGGAACTAACTAACTAACAGGTTAACTTTGGTTGTTCTTTCATGCTACACCTAAATGATGATCTTCAGGCTACTTTTGATGCCCAGACCACATTATTTTACCAATATAGATCAGGTTAGCTCCCCCATGCATACCACGATAGCTCGCAGATACAGACCAGTTGTGCTAATCCATACAAACTAGGCTATTTCCTCCATACACATAAGGTTAACTCTTTTATACAGACCAGGTTAATGCCCAGATTCAGACCTCAGGTTAGCTCAGGCTAAGTCCCTAATACAAACCAGGCTAACTACTCTATATAGGTGTATAACAAGTGTCTTAGAGTTTCTATTGCTGTGAAGGGATACCATAACAATTGCAACTCTTTCTTTTTTTAAGGCTGATTTATTTATTTTATGTGTGAGTGCATGTACAACTTTATGCCAGAAAAGGCATCAGATATTATAGGTGGTTGTGAGCCACCATATGGTTGCTGGGAATTGAACTCCGGACCTCTGGCTGCTCTCCCAGCTAGTGTTCTTAACAGCTGAGTCATCTCTTCAGCCAAAGAGTTTCCAAAAGCTGTTTGGAAACTTCAGTAGAAAAGAATCATAGTTTTGAAATCTATACCCAGGGGAAAACAAATGTGCAACAGAGAGAGCCTGATCTCAAGTCTAAGCAGCAAGACCAGGACACCAGCGTGCAGCTGTGGAAGGAAAACAATTCTGTCCAGGGTATTTCAGCTGCACTGGAGAGCTGAAGAGATGAATGAGTGAACATCGTGCCTTCGTTTTATCCTACAGAGCTGCTTAGAAGCTGGAGAAATGTTTATGATAGCGTTATGGACTCATTACGACTGGAAATTTCCCTGTAATAATTGTAAAATTATTTGTAGAATTTATTGGCTTGACTGTGCAGAATGAAAATATCTTGTGGTGGTGGAAGTGATTTTTATTGTCTTGGGCCTGTTAATTTTATGTTCCTTAGGCATCTCTAAAACATCATAGGCATTGACCTTTTAAAGAAAATGGGACAGCAGCCTTGCAGCCCCAGAACAAACTTATTCTAAATACTTAGGATGGAATCTAAAAGAAAATAATAGGGTCTGATGGCCACTGAAGTTCACTATATTCTTTGGGCAATCACTCCTTGCTTTTCTTTACATTGAACATTATGGCAGGAATTTAATTAAAACTATAGGGAGACTTGGGCCTAAGAGAATCTTAGGTGTGAGCTTACAACACCTGTATTTCTAAAAGGAACTGCCCATATCTGAAGAACATCAGAACAGAAAATTCCTGAAGCACTTATAAAGGTTTGTTGGTGTTTGCAGGTATAGTGTGTTGTGAAAGCAAAGCACTGTAGAAAGAAGCAGTTTCTCTCCCCAGATCTCTCTTCCATTATTAACATCCTTACCTTCACAAAACAGAAAATCATGGTTTCTAACATTGACATTGCTCTGACAGGCTTTTCTAATAAACTGTGTTGGAATATAAGATGCGCATTTCAGCATAAAAATCACATCTGGGTGATGGATAAAACATCGAACAGGCAAGTATGAAGACTGAAGTTCAGATCCCTAGCTCCCACCTGTGGACTCCCCCCCCCCCCCCCCCGCTTGGAAGGTAGATATAGATTTCCCAGAGGATGCTGTCTAGCTTGACTAGCCATACAGGTAAACCCTATTTCCAGGAAGAAATCTATGCTCAATGAATGATGAGACCAATAGAGGAAGACATCCATGCTGTGTTAGGTCTCCCCAAGCATCCAAACATATGGCCACACCCACAAACAGGCCCAGACATTTGAATACTCATAGACATATATGTACATCATATACACCTAAATATGCAAATAATGAAATACAACCCTATCAGTAATAAGATTTTATATCAAAATCAGCTTTTAATAATTGAAATACATGCATGTATGAAAATGTCATAAAAACTCAATTTTTAAGTAATTTATATACATGAAGAAAGGTGATAAGAAGGAGCTGACACCTGAGGCTAAGCTGTGGCTTACACAGAACTTGGCACTCTTGCTGGCATGGCCATATGTAATAGAACAGAGAAATAAATACTCTCAGGAAAAAATCTGTCTTATATATACTTGTTTCTATTGACTATAGCTCTTCAAACACATCTAAGGAAGTTGATGGATTTCTGCTGACTTGGAAGATGAATGTTTAACATCTAGGAAGACAGAAGCTGATCAGATATCTTTCTCTATTGCTCTCCACCTTATTCCTTTGAGTCAAGGTCTCTCATTAAATGTGAAGCTTACTACTTCAGCAAGGGTGAATGCCACTGTGCTAGTAGGACCCATCTGCCTTTGCTCTCCAATTACTGAGTTATTAAAAAAGAGTGGATGCTGGGGATTTGAAACCAGTTCCTCATGCTAACCTAATAAGTTAGTGTGTGTGTGTGTGTGTGTGTGTGTGTGTGTGTGAGAGAGAGAGAGAGAGAGAGAGAGAGAGAGAGAGAGAGAGAGAGAGAGAGAGAGAGAGAGAGAGAACACACATGGAGGAAAGAGATTAACGCTCAGGTGTCCATCCCATCCTACCTCCTTCTGAGATCTGAGGATTGAACTGAGTTCAGGTTTTCAGCCCTGCCTGTGAGCATCTCCACAGGCTGGACCATCTCAGAAGTCATTGAAGATGTTTCTAATGACTAACTCTATTTCATGTTACTCCTATGACTGAAAATGTATGAAGTGCGGTCTTTACCTCCTCTTGCTGGGACCTCTACGGATCCTACAGTCTCAATGAACAAGCACTTATGAATAGAACAATAAGCAGAAAAGATTCAGCGTCATTTACTCGTCTAACCAACTTCATATACTGTTCACCCTCACACATTGATCTCATAAGCTACAAAAATTAAAACAGAATTTAGTTATTCAAATTTGTCATACAATTAAATTTTAAATAATATTTTTACAAGTGAGGGGAAGAATCTGCCAGTCTTCCTGAGATGTTTGAAAGGTTACAGTCAGAAAAAATATTTGTGTGAGATTTTCATGCAAGAAATTTTTATGGGAAAATTTCTCCGTACTCAAGCATTCCAGAACTCCATTCCTAGACACTTTACTACATTTGTAATCACTCTTTAGTCTAAATTCCTCTCCAACAGTTAGATGGCATGTATCTTCTAAGGAGGTACTATGATTGTTTTTCTAGGCTACACATGGAAATCATATGCAGGATTCAGTAGCAAACAAGGCAGCCATATTAGTGTGACAGAGTTTTTTTTTTTTTATCTCTCTCAGTATATTAACTAATGCACAACATTAAGTGCCAAGTTAATAAATGTTAATTGTTGAAGAAAATGTATCACAGTAGGTGTGGATGTTTGACTCTGTCAAAGGGACAGAGCTGAATTTCTGGGAGATCCATGGAAATCCACCACACACACATGTTCTATTGCTTAATAGTTTCTTTGAAATCTGAAGTAGTTTATGAACAGACTATCATATTGCTAAAAAAAAAAAAAGTTTCATGTAATGGGAAGTTAGTGTCCTCACTTTGCCCAAGAAGAGAGAAATGAGGTGACCCAAGTCAGAACTCAGCATCAGCCAGTTGTTGCACCTTGTCTATGAACTCTAGACTGCAACAAGCTGCACCTTTCTTTCCTTTACTCTATTGCTCATCATCTTACATTTATGGAGGATATTATATTTATGTAACATATATAAATAATAATACATGGCAAGCTGCTTACAGGAAAATAGGAAATGCTTTGCAATTAATCACTATGTAGTTTTAATTGTTCAACAAAGCCTGGGCTTTGTTCCAGTTTGGAATTTGTACACCTGCTCATGTTACACCTATGACTGGAAGAAGGAAAATGCTCTATGGCCAAAGGGCCACCGTATTGTACTTATAAGACTACATGAATGGTTACCTCTTTAAATGCTCATTAAGTTATTTATTCATTTATTTAGTTTTGTTTTATTCAATTTTTTGGTACTTTCTAAACACTTGGTGAGCATTCTATTGGTAGGCTATGAATATTAATGAGCAATGAACTAAGTTTCAAAGATGAGCAATACTGACATTGCTATACACTGTTCATTTTCTCCACAGAAAGGGTAGGCCTTATTCATCATTGTACCCATTTCATCTGCCGAATAGTTAGTGTATAACACATGTTTGGTGAATGAGAGATTGGTAAATGTACTATTGGGTATATTCTGTAGATGGCTAAAACAGCTCTGGAAAGCCTTTCACACTTGGGTTGTCTTCAGATTTCCCACAGGAGCTAATGGATCTGAATGAGATCTTTCTCTTAATTCTTCATTCTAGACAGCAGCCTTTTCTCACTTGTGGGCATGAACAATTAAGGCCTCTCAGAAGAAATTATTTTAATTACAGAAATAAGAACAGCTTAATTGTAAATGTGCAATGTAAGTATTTTCAAAGGGGAATGGTTGCTTTTCCCATTCTGTCCCTTCTTCTTCTTTAATAATTCTTATCATGCACAGTAAAAGCACTCATGAAATGACAGCATCCCTACACACACCAACATTCCATGCAGCCACACAGAGGAATCTGTAAGGAAGACACTGAAGTCATTGGCACAAACTCCTCACCACTAATAATATTATGAGCTGGGACTTGAGAGATGGCTTAGAAGTTAAGAACATTCACTTGTTTTAAAGAGGACCTGAGTTTGGTCTCAACACCCATGTGTGTAGCCCCCAATTACCTACAATACTGGCTCCAAGGAATCCTAAGTCTTTTTCTGGCTTGTTTGGGCATCAGCAGATGTGACCTGTACTCACACAGATATGAATATATAAATAATAAATCTTTAAAAAATGTTTTGTGAGATAATTTTCCTAGAAAAAATATCAGAAATCTCAGATGTGAAGGCAAAATCTGGGGAAAACTCTGCTCCAGTAACTATGGAAACACTATAGATATCTATGTGAAGAGATAGCTGATATAGACATGAACACCTTGGAAATGAAGTGGAGAAATGCACATTCTTTACCCTCTGGCATATCTGGAGCAATAATGCTGTATATGAAAGCTAAAGGGAGTACATAGCTTCTCCACTTATACTTTGACATTAATATTTTACACTCGGCAACATCTTTGTTCCTGAATGTTCTTAAGAACTTTAAAGGGAGCTATTGTTCTGCCGCATAACTGCATGCATTCAGTGTTACACACTGTGAGGAGACAGTATTCTAGAAAGATCTATGATGTATCCTTTGTAAGACCAGCTACTCAAGGCACCAGTGATGGTAACACATGGGATGTGATGACACAGGTGGCTTTTGTCAGGCATTAAAAGGCAGAAGGAACGAGGGTGCCACAACAATACGCTCTATTTAGTGTGCACTGCATGTGATTACATCAGTACTTGCTCTGGGAAATACCAGGAACAAGAGCTTTGTGCCTTGAGTGCTCAGGATGAGGACGTTCATGAATGGGAAAAGTTAAGGTATGGAGGCAAGCAGATGGTGAAATCCGTCCTGATAAGAGAAGGGGTCACATGACAGTTCTTTAGTTTAGCGTTTTTGTGGGGCTTCTAACAGTGGGAGCAGCGGGTGCCTTGCTTTGTTTTGCCTGCTTTTGGGATCCCTTTTCCCCTACTGGGTTGCTTCATCCAACCTGATGCGAGGGCTTGTGTTTAGTCTTATTATAACTTGTTATGCCAGGTTTGGTTCATATCCCTGGGAAGTCTGCATTTTTTTTTCTGAAAGGAAATGGGGGAAGAATGGATCTGGAGGAGAGAGGAGGTAGAGGAAGAATGGAGGAGAGGAAGGAGAAACTGTGGTTAGTCAGAGTGTAATATATAGTAGAACAAATAAGTAAAATAATAAAAATGCTAAAGGAAGATGTAGTCACAATGACTCTGCAGGTAAGCTATGTCAATAAAGGTTTTTGAATAAAAGTGGGCATGGATTTGGGACTAATGAGGAAGAGCCACAGAATGAGGTGTAGGGGTGGGGGTCCTTACTATGAATAATGCTGCTATAAACATAGTTTAGCTAATGCCCTTGGGGGTAAGAATGTGCATCCTTTGAGTATATGCCCAATAGTGGTATTGCTGGATCTTTGGGGAGATTGATTCCCAGTTTTCTGAGGACCCGCCATACTGCATTCCAGAGTGGCTGTACAAGTTTACACTCCCACCAGTAATGGAGGAGTGTTCCCCTTGTTCCAATCCTCTACAGCATAGGCTGTCATCTGTGTTTTCGATCTTAGCCATTCTCAGAGGTGTGAGGTGGTATCTCAAAGTTGTTTTGATTTGCATTTCTCTGATGGCTAACTTTTTGTAACTCGAATTTAGACTTCAGTCCACTATTAGGAAAGAGAAAAACATAACTTTGATGTACTATAAAAAGGAAGTGACTACCATGTGACATGTACTGCTTAACTCTATTAAGTTCAATTTGTAGTGGGTTAGTTTGTGGGACTACTGAGTACTCAGAAGAAACCACGAGCCATAAAGGCTAAATAAAAACAGAGATGGTACTCTGGGCTTCAGGTAGGCAGGTTTTAAACTATCTGTGTGCTAGAAATACTCTGACACACTTACAGACTCTGGCATATATTTTTGACTCAGCAGTGACAAGCTGAGGGAAAATTTTTAGTGGATAGCATCTCATAGATGCAGACATTAAATTGCCTTGGCCTCCAAAATTGTGTCAAAGTCATGTTTAAAATGAACTGCTTATTTAATATTCTATATTTTCTTGAGAAAACAAGTTTAAATGCCACAATTAATAGGGTAATATATTCCAAATGACCTTAGTGGGTAGAATTATAAAATAAGTCTAACGTCAGCTCTCTAGCCATGTGGTAGTGCAAACCTATGGGAATTTGTATACAACCCAAGTGACTTTGTATAGTGTTATGATCCTCCAGATCCCATAGGAAATACTAGCAACCAGTCATGACTTGCTGAGAAGAGGGGGAGACACTAAGCACACTGTAAAGCTCATCTAAAATCCCATAAGAATCACTGAAAATGATCTGATCCTTCCTATGGTGGTAGGCATTTGAGGAGGATCAATATTAATTTTGTCAAGACACAGTACCAAATGAAATTGAGTCATGTGACTCAGAGTGCCTTGATCTAGTAAGAGGCTACCTTTAAAGCGTTAGGAAGCTTTTTGAGAACCAAGTATCTCAGAGAGCTTCGTTCCTCCATGATCATAATGTAGTATATATTTGTTTTTCTCTAATACTAACACGCATTGATATCTGCCACATGCTATATTAATTAGTTTCTTCTCATTCTCCAGGGCAGACTGAAAATCACAGAGTAATATTTCTGTGTTGACCTCTAACCTTCCTGGTCCTTATCACACCCAGGGATACCAGTAGTGTTACCTATAGGACCTCCAAGGCTCTGGTCATGACAAATTTCTCAATTTAAAGAGATGATTCTTATGTTGCAATTTGAATCAGGGACAAAAAAGAGCTATGCAAAGACAAAATACTTCTCATTTTTTCCCTGTAACCAAAGGAAATTTGTAGATAATTAGCTACAAATTTAGACTTCCTTAGATGACTTCCCAACTTTTTGTTAAGTAGAAGTATGATGTATTAAATCTTTATCTCTACACCGTCCATTTCATTAGGCACCTGTGGCTCCTGAGCTGTGGAATGTTTCTCATCCAAAGTGAGACTTGTAAAAGCTACATGCTGGAACATGACTTAGCGTATACTTAATATAATGATGAAATGCAAGGAATCAGTGCTATTACATCAAAATGACTTACTTTATATAAAACAAAGGAGGTACCTTCACCTTTCTCTGAATACAAATTATTCTTTAGAGTCACTTAATTTGTTGGCAGATAACCTTTAAGAGCCTAGGTTTTAATGCTAAATATTAAGCTATTGTTAACTTTTCATTTACATTTTTGAAAAATTTACTTACTTTTATTTTATGAGGGTTTGCCTACATATACATATAGGAAGCACATTAATGCTGATTTAGAGAGGCCAGAAGATGCCATTAAATCCCTGGAACTGGGAGTTACAGACACTAATGAGTCTCCTGTGGTGCTGAGAACCAAATGTGAGTCCTCTGGGGAAGAGCAAGTGTTCTCTCCAACTCCTTGCTTAAAATATTTTTTTTAAAATTAAGATGTGTACATTAATATTGTATGGATTATATGTAGTATGAGGTTTCTGGCCCATACTTTCGGGCCTAACCTCAAGGTCTCGGCCCACAGACCCACAGACCCACAGAGACATACAGAAACTTTCAGCAGTTTTATGCTGATCGGCCTAAAGCCCAGGTATACAACTTGCTAGCTCTTTACCCTTAAACTAACCCATGTCTCTTATCTTGTTCAGCCATGTGGCTGGGTGTGGGAATGCATTTGTGTGTGCTGTATCTTTAAATAAAGGTGCTGTGTTGGGTCATGGCAGGCACCATAGAAGAAATGGGAGGAGTTTGGGGAGGAGAAGCAGGGCGGAGTGAGAGACAGACCGAGCTGAAGCCGCCAAAGGAACGACATGTAAAGAGCATGGGTGAGCTACGGGCCGCCACGTGGCCCGCAGATTAATAGAAATGGGTTGATTTAAGATGTAAGAGCTAGCTAGCAATGTGCCTGAGCCATAGGCCAAACAGCATAAAGTTAATAAAGCATCTGAGTCGTTTCTTGGGGGCCCGGGCGGCGGGCGGATAAGCAGTTCCGGCGGCAGGTCTGTGGGTCTGGGACCTCTGCCTGCACGGGACCGGCGAACTCGATACAACAGATGGCGCATCCAACGTGGGCCGATTATCCACTTAGAGCCTGAGAAAGATTAAAAAGGGTTCTAGATCGCAGAAACTGAGCAAAGGCAGCTTCCAAATTGTATATGTAAATCGGGTCTTTGTACAGAGAAAGCATGAAGCATGGTCCGGGTCACATTCAAAATGGCGCCGGCGGGCTGTCGGCAGTCAGTGTGAGCTGCAGCTGCAACCAGTCTCACAGAAGACTAAATAACATATGATTGATTTTAGATTTCTGCTTATTTTGAACAAAAGAGAAACAAATTTTCTTCGTGGCAACATTTTCTTAGGTGTGCTCTGTTTACGGTCCGTTTAAGAAAACTTAGTGATTCAGCCTAATTTGCAAAAACTGTGCTTCTTTTTGGAGAATGTATTTTAAAAGCTCTTAAGGTTAGAAGATGATTAAGGATTCACAATAAAACAGATTCAGATAAAAAGAAAACCTGTAAACGGGTTACAATGTTTGTAAAAGGTACATAGGCTTCAGAGAAAAAAGAAAGAGGTTAAAAAAAGTTTTTAAAGCGAGAAATAAAGTAATAAAATTATAATAAGCCACGTAAAGATGGAAAATAGACACAAAATCTGGATTTTGGTTGTTATTGTGTTTTCTTTTAATTTTTTAACTGTTAATGAGCTAACTGCAAAAAGACAATGGATTGCAAAGGCTACTAAGTTAAACAAGAATGTATATTTTAAAGGTATTTTGATTTTGAAATTTGTGTCTAAGGATTTATTGCTTTGGAAGAGTTCTGTTTCTGTTTCCACAGATGAGAACCTGTGGATTGCTTCCAGGCAAATATGGTTTCATCAACCAAGACCCCCTGAAAAAACCTCTGATGAGAAGAGATGGCCAGATCAGCTTCATGGCTGCAGATTATGATCCAGTCTCAACAATCCATGAGATTTTCAACGCCCCTTAATCAGCAGGAAGTAGTAATGGATAACTTCGCCCAAATTCCCCAAATATTGTTTCTAAATGTTTGTTTTCATTATAAATGGTTAATGGTCATAGTCAATCTCTTTCTAAAAAGAAACGGGGGATATGGTATGTGAATGCTTTTTTAAAAAAATTAGATTATTAAATTTACAGGTAATCAGCTGTTAATCTCAAACTGCTTTACATTGGTATAGATTTTGGTTTATTGATACAAATTTAAAGTCAATTTTATTATGCTGTATGTGTTTTTCTATTCTTGTTTAAGATATGATGTTCATGTAACTGTTTTAAAATTGTAGTGTATAATTAAGAAATAAAGGTTAATAGTCACTTTTAATAATCAAACTTATAGTTAGGTTAGTTAAGATTTTTAGGTATACAAAGATATATTTCAATTAGATAGATAATCTTCAAATACTTCTAAGACCTACAGAATATGGCATTTAAAATGTTTTAAGAGCTTAGACTTTTCTAGACAGTGAGACAGGTCTGTTCCTGGCAGCACTAATTTACTTCAACAGAAAGGTGGGCATTGAAGAAACTCCATATGGAGTCTCATCTATTTGTGGTGATGGTGAGCCACTGGAGAAGAAACTGTTTTTATATTGACTGCTTGACAGTATGCTGTTTAAACTGGACATGCAGGTTCCATAAGAAGATGACCTCTGGACTTTGGCAAAACAAGCCAAGATCATCATTCAGGTTCCTGCTTTACAGAGAAAACTGTCAGACATTCTTCAAGACTCAAGGAGAAGCAACGGATGAACTGTGCCAGAATGGGCAGAGCGGATTTCCTGCTTCACTGAAATGAAAAGAGACTTTGGGCCTATAGGCTGAAGATGGATGCCCCAACTTTATAAAGGAACTTTGGGTGACTGTCCAGGCAGATAGGTGTCATCTCTGTCCTTTCTAGATTTTAGAAGTCGTTTGCACTTCTGGTTTACTTGGGTAAATATTATATCCTTCTGTGGTCTTTGATGTAGTTGAAGATTAGATAGTTATATGTACAGTTTTTCTTAGTTATTTGAAAGATATATTAGATATAAAACTTTAGATTCATAAAGATAAAATAGATGATAGAGTATTTTCTTTAATTTTGCTAAATACAAATAGACTAGATATTGTAACTGTAATTCTTGCTTGATAACTATTTTGTTATATATAATTTTGCTATGTTAAAATTGAAACCTTCCTTTTTGATTAGAGAAAAAGGGGGAAATGTGGGAATGCATTTGTGTGTGCTGTATCTTTAAATAAAGGTGCTGTGTTGGGTCATGGCGGGCACCATAGAAGAAATGGGAGGAGTTTGGGGAGGAGAAGCAGGGCGGAGTGAGAGACAGATCGAGCTGAAGCCGCCAAAGGAACGACATGTAAAGAGCACGGGTGAGCTACGGGCCGCCACGTGGCCCGCAGATTAATAGAAATGGGTTGATTTAAGATGTAAGAGCTAGCTAGCAATGTGCCTGAGCCATAGGCCAAACAGCATGAAGTTAATAAAGCATCTGAGTCGTTTCTTGGGGGCCCGGGTGGCGGGCGGATAAGCAGTTCCGGCGGCAGGTCTGTGGGTCTGGGACCTCTGCCTGCACGGGACCGGCGAACTCGCTACAACAGCTGGGTACCTTTAGAGCAGCATAGTTGTCCTTTGCTTCTTCCGGCTTCTCTCTGGCTTTCTGCTCTGTTCTTCCTGTTCTCAGAGTTTTCTTAGTTTGGTAGCCCTGCCCATAATTCCTGCCTGCCTTTGGCCAATCAGCACTTTTTATTAAACCAGTGGGTGGGACAATTATTTACAATGTAACAATATAATCTCCCACAATTATATATGTATATGTATGTATATATGTCAATGCTTTGAGTAAATGGTGTGAAAACATTGTTCATTTTTTATTGTTTCCATATGTAAAATTGTAAAATTATAAAGTATGTACATAGCTGAAAGCACTCTATTTCATTGAATTACAGAAAGGTTTATAGTCTAAAATCTTCATCCTTGAGTGAAGCAGAATAGAATGATAGCATAAGGGCTGTGACATTTCAATTCAGAGTCCTCATCTAACCAAAAAGATGAGGACCATAGTTGTAGGACACACTAAAGGGCAAGGCGGAGGGGTATGTAAAATCCATGCGAGCTTCCATCCACTTTAGGAGGACAAGGCTTTGGTTCTGTAACATCAGGATGGTGCCGAGGAGATGAATGTGAGGCCCAGGTGCTAAGAGTCATTTCTTCAGATGTAAAGTTCCAGAAGTTCAGTGAATATGAGGTGAATCTTCTCGAGGCATTAAGGCTGGCAGCATTCATTTCTCCCTGCACCCAGGAAGAAGACAGGCTTTCCGTAGCTATTGATTTGTTGCCCTCCGATTAAGGAATACTGTGGACTTCATGTTGAAGGCTGACATAAAGCTTTAAGAGGCTTTATTAAGGGGTCAAGTGATGGGTGCTGGGACCCTCACTGAATGTTTTCTCTAAACACAGAGCACATGACAGTGTTACATGCTTTGAGTAGCCGTGCCCCCCCTCCCCAAGTCTGCCACATTTGATTTTCATGTCTTCAGTTTCGGCAAGGGAAATGATACAGAAAAACATCCATACATTTATCATGAATAAAAGACCAGTAACTGCAATAGATGGTAACAGGTGCTGACATCAGGATCAGGCCAAGTACTCCAGCCTTGTATCATTAGATAGAAAAAAGGACATTCAAGATAACTGAGTTCCATCTAGCCATTTATGAACTACAGTGTTTTACTACGCGGTCACAAATTCCAGGTTTGTCAAACATTCCAAATGTAGAAATCACATTTTATATCAGCTGGCCCATTGTTGTAAATCTTAAAAAAATCTACATCAGATAAAATATGTTCACAGTCCAGATTGGGACAAAGTTAACCAGTTGCCATTTGCTTTATACTCAAATGTTTGGCTTGATAGAAAGTACTGTTCTTCTCTTGTTCTCATTTCTTCCTCCATTTTATACCTTCAAATATCTTAACATCAAAATAAATAAAAAAATAAGATGCTCCAGTCAACCAAGAAACTTGAAGTGTAAACTTGAGTCAAGATTAATGCGCACATGCACAACCACCCCACCAGCATACACACTACATATCAAACACACATGCAAACACCACACTACATTCACATACACACACCACACCCACACACATTTGTACACATGCACAACTTAAAAATTGTTGCTTACTTTTCTTAGTGAGGATATATGAGAAATTATGACTTGTAAGTTCCCTTTTGGGGGGTGATTGTACATTGCTAGAATTGTTCCATTAAGGCTTTGCCATGTTAGCTCTCTTGGACCCATAATAACAATACAAATGATATTTTAGAATCAAATAATGAATTACAAAAACATTTATGGAATATTGTGTAAGGGGATTATGTTGTTCCATTGTAAATAATTGTCCCATCCACTGGTTTAATAAAAATACCAATTGGCCAAAGGCAGACTAAGAATGCTCTGGGAACAGGAAGAACAGAGCAGAGATGCCACAGATGCAGACACCTATGCAGGACACCTATGCTGCTCTGAGAAAAGGTACAGAGCCGCATGGCTGAACAGGATAAGAATCACGGGTTAGATTAAGAGCAAGAGCTAGCAAGTTATATGCCTGGCCCCCATATCAATCAGCATACAATTAATAAAAGTGTCTGTGTGTTTCAATGGGTCTATGAGCCTGTGGGTCTGAAAGTCTGGACCACAAGGCAAGACTGGAAATTGCGGGCCAGAAACATAATACTACAATACTGTTTTTAAAATGAAATATCTCTGATACATAAAATGTAAAGTGTAGGTCAGAAGGAAGAGCTCAATAATGAACATCTCACATAATTTAGCATTGTAAAATTATACACAGATTCATTAGAATCAAGTTTTGGAGATGACTCATAAGCAGGAGGTAGCTTCAGTAGGCCCTAGGGTGTTAACTATGGTTGCCATACTTAGACCACAAAATAAATGGACATTCATCTCTATACATCACTTATATTGGAAATTTATTCTTTATTTTCAAAATATCAATCTTGTTTGGTCCATCTATATTGATATATACTCAGAAAAATATACTAGAAAAATATAGAAAATTCTTTTTCTGATATCAAAAAATTAAATATTGGATTGATTTGACTTTGGAGTGACCATTTTGTTTAAATTTTCTCTGTGGTTTGAGGGTATAATAGCACATTTTGTTGGGTGACTCTATAAGCTTATGCCATCTTGCTACCTCTTCTGAACCTATAAGCACTATACAAATGACAGGCTATGAATTGATCAAGACAGAAAACGGGTAGAATGAAGCAGAAAGTTTGACACTGTATTAAATATTTCATATATTGGGTTTTGCTGAAGGGTGAAAGACTCCATCTTTAACATGAAAACAAGTCTGGACAACTAGAGGTCTTTCTACCTGGATTTTCTCTTCCACCGAAGCCAAAATGTCAGGATACAGTTTTCTCCAATCCAAGTATACATTTGCAATATTTTATAGAAATTGTACCATGAATATTTTATATAGTTGTCTTCTGTCTATAAGTGGGACAGGATATTATAGGGATCATCCTTTCAGTAAAACTTTTTTCTGCAGGTGCAGTCAGAATTTTCCTGGCCCAGTTGCTGGTTGAAACGACAAAGTCCTTGGAAGGAGGGAATAGAGAATTCTGCAGGGCCTGCTTCTCTGCTACTTTTCATGTAATTCACACTAAACATTGCTAGTTTTAGTCAAATAAATGCTGAATTATGTTTTTATATATTTTTAGTAAGAGAATATGTTTTTTACAAAGCCAAGAGAAAATAAAAGTTTTAACACAATATTATTTATAAATGAACATATTTCTTTATGGAAAGGCATATTTGTACCTGTTATGAGAATGGTAAGTGAAATGTTTTTATAATTAATACATTTATTAAAATTTAAAATGTTCAATGAATGAATGTTTTTTATTCTCAGGAATTCATAGAAAATGAACACAGAAGCATTTGTATTTCTGAATTTGTCATATATTGTAAATTAGAGGGGAAGAGATTTCCATACACAACCATTGCACGCTGCTGAGTATTAAATATGACAGTGGCATTTTTTTTGAAATGCAGCACATTCTGCAAGGGCAAAAATGAATTCAAAATTTCTGTTTATCCTACATACTTAAATGTCATCTGATGTTATCTTGGAGTCTTGACTGACTTTAGGCTACAGTTTTACTTCCATCTGCATGTCAAGGTCACCATTATCCTATTACTGACATTCTGAACTGTGCATTTTCACTCTTGCTTGCTCTTAGATTCAATAAAGTGCAGACTTTCAACATTTCTTGGGATGATTACAGTATTCTGAACATAGGAAATTGATCTATCTTGTTTGTGAAGAATAATGATCAAGTTAAAGAGCTATAATGCACATACATGGAAAGAAATAACCTTTGCATGTCACCACAAAGAGGAGAGGAGAGAAAATCCACAGAATGTAATAATGCATCTCCCGTCATTCTAACAAACAAATATCAATATGACCCAATAACTCATTTGAAAATATACCAGCATGGGACATCTCTACAAAAGCTCATCTGCACTATATGAGCACTGTTAAAGCAATATATCTGTCAAACTTTATTAAAATTCTGCAGTGCACTGATATTAAACAATGGAATGTCCTTGTAACATTGCATCTTGGAAGATGGGACAATAAAAGAGAAATCTTTGAACATTTCAGATTTGGCCAGTAATATCATACACCCTTGGTTACTTCCTGTCTACTTAGATCTACTCTACATGAGGTACTAATTACAGAATAACAGAGCTTTCTGGCAGGAATTACGTGAGTGCTTTTAGAGATAAATATCCAATAATAGAGACAGCATTGGCATTGGAATAATATCCAAGCTATTTTTGAAGCACAGTTCTTTGAGTTATAGCCTTGGAGTTTTATCCGTTGGGTTAAAAAAAAAATGATGCACTTTAATTGGCAACCAGTAGATTCGCCCTATTAGTAACAAAGATAGCTTGTCTGTTTGTACTACACAACGCCCATTGCCCCAGAGAAGTTCTTTCTGTGGGGAATAAGCAAACAGTAGACATGCCACACAAATTGGTTTTACTAAGTTCATTATGGTTGTAAAAATAGACACTATATCTTGGAGATAAATCATGAGCATTAAAACAATGGCAAAGGAAAACTGAACAGAAATAAAGTTAAAAGCCAAGTATACCAATGAAATCAATCAAAGCTTGCTGGAACTTACCTATTCTTTGCATTGTTTAAGATCAGTGAATCTCAAGCTATGCATGTGGTTCAAAAGATCTACAGCATCTTCGGGTAAGCATTTATTTCTAAATATGTCAAAGCTGGATATCTGATACAGCTCCCTTTTAAATCATGATATTGTTTCCTCTTAAAGATATCTGACATACAATTTCAATAGTACTCTACTGATGGTCCTTTGCTCATCAGAGAACTATGAAATTGCTATAGTAATTAAAAAACCAAAACAAAAAATATTTTCATTTTTTCGTATTGCAAAACAGCAACATTCCATTCACAGATATTGGCTAATCTGTGAGTCTTAGTTTATAGACCATTTCTAGATAGATATTAGACACCATGAAACCACTCCTTCTGTGCTAGGCTTAAATAAAATTGTTAGCATACTCATAACCAAATCTATACTCTGCTTTTACTGCCTTTTCTATTAAATTACTTAGAGCCACTGATTCTGTTGGTTACAGCCATGTTTCCAAATTATCTCCATGTTTCCTTTCTGGAAGGCACACTGTTATAGGTCTTTGCATTTGTTTTCCTAGAGCAGGTGGTTTGTCTGATCCTTTTCCTTCCCAGGTTCTATGTTATCATAATTTGCACATAAACATTTACATCTTGGTAATTCTCACCATCAGCACAAGGCTATGCTGAATAGAAACAAGCTTTACTCAATAGCCTGCTTGCTACTGGACCACAGCTGGCTGGGAGTTTGTGCTTCTATCGAGGTACTTGCCACCTTGTCTCACATCAGCTATGACCCTGTACTCATTTCTATTCAGCTGGTCAAATACAGGGATTTGCAACCTAGAACATATAATTTTTTTCCCTTTGTAGATATTCTATATGGACCATCTTCCTTAAGTAATGTATTCACCTATTGTCTTTTGAAAACCCCTTGAATGAGCAAAGATATTAAGAGTCCTAAACGCGAGAAATGATCACACCATATGGTTCATATCCTCTTGGCCTCATCTCCATAAGTCCACAATATGAGAGCCTGGCAAGGAAGAGTCATAGCCTATTATTCCCTTAAAATGTTACTATCTAGTTTTACACTCAAGTCTATTGTCTGTGTTCTTGGCTTCTTTAATTTCAGAAGATAGAGTAACATATGCTGGATGATATAATATTTTATCTTAATCCCCTTGTTCTGAATTTGGCACAGAACCTGGTTGTGGTGGTATACATCTGTAATCGCAACACTTGAACAGTAGATGTTAAAAGACTCAGGAGATCAAGGCATGCTCATCTACATAGTGTGGTGACATATATTTAATAAAATTAGTGGAGTGTCAAAGAGTCAATCACAGAGCCAAGCCACGAGGGTCGGGGAGTGCTGACCTGGACTTTTAATCATAGATTTAGGAATGTGGGAAGAAGAGATAGCTGGGCAGAAGAGGAGAGGAAGGTGTTGTAGCTTTCCAAGAGACATCCTTAGTTCCTTTAAACTGAGAACAGACAGACTTACAATTGGAGGGTTCCTGGAGACAGGCCTGAGGAGTTGGCTGGGTGAGAAGTGGCTGTGGTTAATTTCTCTGTCTCTCTGATATTCCAGCTTTCCCACAATACCTGGATCCAGATTTTTATTACATACCAACTAGAGTTCATGAAATAACATAGCAAATTTTAAAACTTCCTGGGCTTCAAGGATCCTTTCTCAAAACAACGTCACTATTTCTAAGAACTATTGCATCAAATGGCTAAGTAAAGCAATTTATTGAAAATGTATCATTGTACTAAGGCCCAGGTTCTGTGATTAGTTTTGGAAATTGCAAAAGGAGGAATCTAGGTGTCATGAAAAAATTGAATTTTCCTCAGATAACTAATAACAAATGGGACAGATTAGTCTATGGAAGTAAGAGAAATGATGGATCTTGATTAAAAGAACTTGATTGCTTCTCCTAAAAATCATTTAAATCCCTTACTATTTAAGATTTCCTTGAAAGATGTATAGCCTAGAGATATGTTTGGAAAGTGACTGAATTAAGGAGAAAGTAAGGAATGGGGACAATGAAACCATTAATTTTCAGTCCATTAAAAGCTATTTGTATGTCCTTCCTTCTTGTTCTTTTTTGAGCTATGCCTGTTTTTAATAACTTATGCTTGAATTATGTTACAATTCCATTAAAATGGAGACCTTTCTTCCTGCTGAATCTATCTTTAATGTTTTATTCATTTTGAGGAGTGAATGAATCAACCATGAGTAAGAGAGGCTTGGGAACAGACTTCTGCTCTCCTGTCCTTATCAACTTCTGCTTCTTACATGCTCAGGTGATCACAATAACCCCCGTTTGCCAGGTCCTTCGGAAAGCACAGTGGTTTTTACAGATTTTCTTAGTAAACTTTTGCCTGGTGTGTTTCATATGTTAACTACTACTCTTGTTTTTTTGTAAGCTATAAAGATTACGCAAATAGTGTTTGCAAATACTAATGAGAGAGTGAGAGATAAAAACAATTTTTATATCTTGTAAGAATACAGTACAAAAATGTTTAGGAATAGAGAGGAACTTAGTATACTCTAAACCTGCAAGTACATGCTTAAGTATATGTTGTCATTTTCCAGATGACACAGGTCCTTTTGATGGAGAAGATGCTTGGAGACCAGGAAGAAACTGAACAGTACTAGAGAGGTGTGAAATGATGCTTCAAATGATGAGCTTCAAGCATGTGGCATCCAAAGGCATAAAGTACAAAGCAATGAAGGGGCCAGCCTAGATATCTAAGTAAATTTATGAGTTAAAATTGTCTGGCACACCAAATGTTTTGTACATATTCACTCTGCCTGGGGAACTTTAAAAGAATGAGGCGACGGCTTAGCTGTTAAGAGCACCTTCTATTAAGCCTTCTACGTAGCCTGAAGACCTGAGGTTTACCATTTGGAGAATACTTGCTAAAGAAAAGAATTGACTCCCCAAAAGTTGTCCTCTGATTTTGACTTATACTCCAATACAACTATGACAAACACACACATTCATACTCTCTCTCTCTCTCTCTCTCTCTCTCTCTCTCTCTCTCTCTCTCTCTCTCTCAGTCACACATCCATACACACATTCCATTGCAAGCATCTCTCTCTCAACCTCTCTCTCTTTCACACATACAGAGAGAGGCAGGCAGACACACAGGCACAGAGAAAGGAAGAGAGAGAGAGAGAGAGAGAGAGAGAGAGAGAGAGAGAGAGAGAGAGAGAGAGAGAGAGAGAGAGAGAGAGAGAGAGAGAATGAGAATAAATAGGTGGTGCTGGTTAAAAACATTTCAGTTTATTGGAATACTCTAGTGCTTTTGAGCAGCAAACACTTGTAGTTCACCTACTAAGTGCAAACAACAGAGAAAGAATAAACGTGAACGAGCTTGGCTTTATATTTCTAACACTATACTGGAGGTTTTATTGCTCCACTAGATGACCACCAATTATGGAAGAGAACATACAAAACCGGCAGATGAACTAGGAAAAGGATTCATTCATTCATTCAAGGGCTTCCAATGGTTCTTTTCAGTTCTAGAAAACATCACATAATCAACTTGAATCAAAACATCACCAGGAAAGGAAGAAAACTAATAATTCAGTTGTTATATATCACGGGTGTGCTTATTTTATATCTTAAAAATCTACAAGCCTAAAATATTAAAACAGAATACAATTTCTCTCATAAGCAGAGGGCTTTCCATTGTGATCAAAAGGATCCAAAGTAAAGATATTTACTGTGGTAGATAATCTACATCTTAGTCTTCTCTGTTAAAAGAACCAGCATACTCAAAAACTAAAATGCAGGGCATACACTTCTTTGTCTTTTTAAAACTCAGAAGCCACACTTGACTTTGAAGGTAAAGGAAGAAAGACTACACATATAGACAACAATATCTGTTAATATTCCAGGTGCAATGGCTCTCACCTCTGATACCGACTCAATTTTTATGACTTAAATCAATGATATGACTTGCAAAGCAGATATGAAAGATCTTGGCACAATCTTCAGCTTTTACTGACCAAAGTAGTGTGTGTGTGTGTGTGTGTGTGTGTGTGTGTGTGTGTGTGTGTGTGTGTATGTGTGTGTGTGTGTGTGTGTGTGTGTGTGTGTGTATGTGTGTGTGTGTGTGTGTGTGTGTGTGTGTGTGTGTGTGTGTGTCTTCTGATGTTTGAACTCAAGGCCTTATAGACACATTACTACCTGGCCTACATGCTTGACTAGGCTGTTTTATTAAAGAAAAGAGAAAGTCATGCACCTTTGCCTGTAAATGGCATCATTGTGGACCAGACAAAACCCCAGGGTGATTCCCACACTTGCCTCTACGATATTCCATGGCAGAGACATGCAGCTAAGATCCCTTTAGGAAACCTGGTCTAATGTGTACAGAGTAGCTGCTAGCATCCATGTTTCTGCTCACTAATGGGTGTACACACAAACAGAGTAATGATGGATTTTTAGTAGAGTTAAAATGATAAAAAACAAAAAGACCAAATCCATTGCTTTAATGTAGCAAATACTGGTTTGTACATTTAGTTTGGAACTTTGACTGCTGTTCAGCATAATCTAAAGTGTTAATAAGTTTAAAAAAATGGGAATTCATAGACATGATCATACCTACACAGGTAAAAAGAGTCATGGTTTGACAATTGATTAGAGTTTCTTTACATTAGTTACTTTGATTAAAAACAACTTACATGTGACACATCCAGTGTCAAGCTTTAAAATAATTAGCAGTAATTTCAGAAGTTCCACATTATCTTTGTTTGGCTGTATGTTCTAATATCATTTATACCATTGTGTGAATTTCACTTTCAGTCTGAAGCTTCTGAGTTTATCACATTGATTTATATTCCTGAGTGCTAGTGCTTAGCTTCACAATGTTTGAGTTTTGTATAAATGGTGAGTCTTCTTTGGTGATTTGATGTGGGAATGTCTTTCTGTATACTGTGAATAAAAGAACTGTTTTGGCCTGTATCAGACACCTCAGCAGTAGGCAGGAAAATCAGATCATAGGTAGGGGAAGGAGGGCGGAGTCAGAGGAGATGCAGTCCAGCAGCCCAAAAATCAAAATGTAAGGTAACACAGGCAAGCCACAGGTCATGTGGTAGGACAGATTAATGGAAATGGGTTGAATGAATTAAGACAAAAGAGCTAGCTAGCAATGTGCCTCAGCCATAGGCCAAACAACATGAAATTAATATAAGCACATATAAGTGTCTGAGTCATTTTTTTTTTTGGTGGGGGTGGGGTAGCAGAGCGGGCAGTTCTGGACTGTGGGGATAGGTGGTCTGGGACTGCAGGTCTGTGGGTCTGGACCTCTGGCCGGACTAAGCCAGATACTTCTTTTTATAGTGATTTGTGTGTTTTCTTCTTGAAAGATTTATAAGAGCATGGAATGACTTGTTTGTGCTCCAAAGTACTCCATGGTGTGGAGAGATCCCTGTGGATACAATCTAGATTGGGCAATTAAGATGTTTCTAACTGCATTTTTGTTTTAGAAAATGCTTCTTTGAAAATTCTTCTACATGTCTACTTGGACACGTGTATTAGTCACTGTTCAGAAGAACTGTAGTTATAGGGAATGGATGTGTTCAACTAGACAGGTGTTTTCAATTTGTTTAGCTAATGAATGGGTGTTATACTCACTCCACAAAAGTATAAAATATCCTGACACTCTATGTCATGCAATTCTTAGCATACTAAAAATGGTAATTTATCCAGGAAATAAATCCTAGCTCACCAATTCTAGCTAGTCATTATAGAATCATACAATGGTTCATGTAGAACTTTGGCTGTAGTCACAAAAGATTACTATCCCACTTTTAAGGCTAGAAAAAGCATAATTTGTAACCATAAGATGGAAAGCCTAAGTTTAAAAAATAATTCTGTTGAGGCTCACAAATTAATCTTCCATTTTTTACAAAGGAATTTTCCTATTATGTTCTGTCAAAACATTTGTCTCGTGCTGCCATTTTTTGCCAAAGAAGCATATTTTCCAGTCAAAACAATTAATTAGAAGCTATTAATGATGCTTTGAAAGATTTAAATTGCCACTGAAATAAAAGAAGAAAAAGAAGGAAACCAAATTCCGGAAACACAATGATGGAGTAGCTCATATCTAAGTATGAACTTCCCTTGAGTTCACTAACCTTCTCTCACCTCCACCGACTCTAAATTTCTCCCTCATCAGAACGTGGGAACACTTAAGATTTGTACAGGGCTTAGACATCAAGCTTCATTCTTTCTTCTTCTCTCTCAGTATATTTAAAGTTTATAATACTTTCCTTTTGGTTTACAAAGTACTTGGAAAGCCATCCTCAAAGTAATGGATGCATTTCTAATCTAGTGCAGATATTTTGGAAATTACAAAAAAATTAAAACCCTAAAATCTATGCTATGAAATTATTTGCTAAGTAATTGCTCAGCATCTTTGATTATGAAACCCTATCTATCATTCATCTACCCAACTGCTCTCTTCTATTCCAGACATGTACATATTATCTTATCTTTTTATTCCCAAAATGTAGAGAGCAAATGCCAGTGCAGGTTTTATGGAACCCACATCAGCCAAGCCAAGATTTGTACACTGTAGCTAAGTTTTCAGTTATAACAAGTATAAACTACACACAAACCTCCGCAGTTGTGGCTTTAGAGACAGAAAGAAAATGTTTTTCTAAAATACAACTCTCATAAATTCTCAAAAACTGTGAAAGTGACGTTCTATTCATGGCTGGTGTCTGATGTCCTTCATTATAAACAGAGATATGTGAGAATCTGACAGATACCCAAGACTACAGCACTCTGTGAAAGACCAAGGGTAGAATCCTTGACAGTCATTAATGGTGTCCTCAGAGAAAAAAGCAAAAACAGTCATTAGCCTATATTTTACTTTATCTCCGTAAATATTTTATAGAAAAATATATACTCTTTTATCTACTTAGAATCTTCCAAGATCATGCTATGAACTTCCAAATGTTGCTCATATCCAGGCAGAATCAACACTGACAACCAGAGACAGTACACATAGGCATCTATTCTTTTCTCCTCATGATTCATAAAATCACATTTCATCCTGCAGCAAGGGTGAAGGCTTCACTCCTAAAGCCTCTGTGACTACATCTTAATTTAACTTATTAAACTACAATTTAATTAAATTTATTACTTACAGCAAACTATATCTTGGTCAAGGCATATAGTCCTACCTTTCTCTTGCAAGTGTTAGTTTTTACAGATCATCCCTGCGAAGTCACAGACCTCCCTGCTATTCAGCTTTCTGCTTCTGCATCGAACCACTTCTGAGGGACTTGTTCCTCGGTAGGTCAAATATTGTTGATATCCAATGAAAAATATCGCAGTAACCATCTTGCAATATGACCTTTATATCATTGCATTCCTGACAATTATTGCTTTGAAAGCCTTTTAAAAATTCTTCCACACGCTATGACTTTTCAGAAACTGATAATGTATAAAAATGGATTGCTATGAATTTTCTTATTCTTGCCATAGAGAGAGATCATTAAGAGTGTAGACTATACTGTCTTTATGTCAAGATGGGAAAGAGGATGAAATAAAAAGGAATAACAAAACAGAAATATTGCAGAGTTGAACCAAATGTGGGAAAAACAAAAGAAAAAAAAAACAGCTATGGGGCTCTTTAGTCACAGACCTGCAATAAAAAAAATACTGTTTGGCAATAATCTCTGTACAAATATGACCTTCTTTAAAAGAAATAATACCAGGCTCCCTTTATATATTGTTTTCCCTTACTTTTATATAAATCATCTTTTAGGCTATTTCTAGGGCTGACCTCATACATGGGCAGGCCCACCTCATAAGGGCAGTTAAATGTCAAGGCAGAGCTTAAACAGAAGCAGATATGCTCCACGCAGGAAATGTTCAGTGTTGAAAGCCAGTGGCCCAGAATGATCCCTTGCATTAAAGGTTTATAGACATTATCCTCAAGGCCCCAAAGTGGATTAGCGATTTATCTTTTTCCTAAGTCCAACACAACACACAGCATGGAATTACAGAGATAAATGATAACCTAAGGGACCATCCTTAGAACCTACACTTTGTATCCATTAGTACCTCACCTCCACCCCCTGCACTTCCGCTTCTGTGGGTGCCAGGCCAGGGCTCCACTCTAACTACTAAGGAGTCCTGGCGCTCCGGAAAGGAATGGATGCCAAGTGCTGCCTCCCTATGCCTTTTAGCATCTTTGGAGACAGTTTACATTCACTGGATTATTAGAACCTGGCCGATCATCCCATGAGTATTTATCCCCAATCTTTGATGTGTTGCTGTTAGCTGCAAGCTACCTTGCTTGAACATTATTCCTCATGGAAACTGATAAATATCTGCATTAATTGCCAAACCGTATGGAATTGCTTGAAAGTCTTTTTCTTGTAAAAAGAAAGAAAATCAGATTTAAGCTTGGTTATGCTCCTAATGCTTTTAAGAGCAGAGACCACCAGGAATGAGAATTTTTACCTCAATTTGTTTTATAAACCTTATTTTTTTTTAAGAAAAGAAAGAGGAAGACCAACTATGGAGACAAGATGCCCGCAGTTACCTTGGAAACTCGGTTGGCAACTTCTCTGCCCACTGTCAGGCCCTGGACAAAGGTGCGGGCAGCGATGAAGGCGCGTGTGACCTGAATCTTCAATTTCCGTGGTACATCTCCAAACGGCTTCAGCTGGTCTGTGTACTTGCTCACACATTCCAGGTAGTCCTCACTAAAGTGATACTGGGGGTTTATCAGCTGGAACATCCGCTCCAGGAGCCGAGCCCAGAAGTCATTGAGCATCTCCTCCAGGTTGACATTACCACCCGTGTAGTATCTTTTCAGCTCGGTGAAGAGGTCCTGAAATACCTCCGAATTCTGCATGTACAGCATCCCATAGGTCCGGACGAACATGTCATTTAGGGACTTCTCCGCATTCTCCAGCAGCTCTCGGAAAAATTCTAGAGAGCAAATAAGAAAGCAGCCATAAATGAGTTATCTGTCAAATGCCCAAGATCACTATTTACCTCAGCAATGTACTGTTTTCTTTATTTTGTGACAGTGGGACTCGAACCTAGGCCCTCACACATGCTAGGAAAGTTTTCAATAGTCTTCATAACATAAGCACTTTTAATGTGCAGCTAAACAGGAAAAGCAACCCATGATTAAGTTATTAATAGACTATTTAGGAGAAATGAGATTCTATTTACAATTGATATTTCCTAGTACACTAAAAAATCAGAAGGGCCTATGACTTCCAGTTTAAAACATATCAGTTAATGTTAGATTATCAATTAATGACCTTCTAGAATGGTTCAATCATTCCCCAAAGTATTATCAAATTTTAGAAAAATCTCAAGACTTGATATAAGCTCATCAAAATAGAATGCAAAGATTCATCATTAACGTAACAACAAATGCATGCTGGTAAATACATTTTCTCTGCTTATTTACAAACTGGTTGTAGCAGTAGGTTGTAATTCACTTAAATTGCTTGTATTTGGAAAAGGTGAGCTAAAATTAATGTAATATTTTTGACTCTCTTTTCAGCCCATCAACTAACAATGTCCAGAGACTCATCGTATAATTATATCACATTATCATAAAGCAATAAAGAAGATAACAAAGATAGCTATAATGAATAAGAAAACCACAGGATACCTTGGATCATCATGACAAATAGAAGGAATCGTTTTATAGAATTTGAGCAGAATATTGATAGCTGGCCTTTCTGATTTGGAGTTTTAAAGTGAAAAATGTATATCAACAAAGGATTTCTTCCTTTCCACCTGTGAATATTTCTAAATTTACTGATAGACTAAAATGGGAACTAAAGGCCCTAGACACAGAAGCCTCAGTAGTGCTTCTTAAAGCGTGTCAGAGATACATAAGCATGGAAGTCATCCCAGAGATGAATGCCTGGGGAAAACTATGTCACGGTTTTCATCCCATTTTCAGAGTGTAAAGTGGGTGGGAAAGGGCTAAAAAGAGAAGATTCTTTCAGCTTATCAGTTCTTTCTGTACCTAGAAGCTATGTCCTCCCTTCTAGGTACAGGATGTAAGGAAGACCCCAAAATTTCAAGGGCTCCAATAAGAAACTAAAAAAAACCTCTCCTTTGTAAGCCCTGGGAAATTCTTTCCCAAACATAGACGAAAAAGTTGGTGAATCCTCCTCTGCAGTGTCTCTAGAAACTAATTTGGTTTTTTCTCAGAAATTGGCTGAGTGAACACTTCAGTTTAGAAGTTCCTTTCAGATTCATACTGAATTAAACATCTAGATAATTAGTTTGCATGCCTACTGATCATAATTATTTTATACTGTTTTCAGATAAAGCTAAAGCAACAGAGTTTAAAGAGGACTCTGTTGATTTGTCTTTCTTGGAGAAAGAATACTTTTCTTTTTTGTTTTGGTATTTTTATTTTAATAAAAGTTTACTATGTATAAGACATGCACAACTGGGAATCTAGTTCCAGCCCTACAGACATTAGCTAAGCTTAACTGCACAGGATTTTTCTTCCACTTAAAGATTTTAATAAAGAAATAAATTTCTTTCTCCCAATTTGTAACATATTTCCCTATAGTTTTTCTTTCTTTATATTACTTTTCTTAAATATAGAAATTCTGTTTGTCACAGATGTATCAAAATTTAGGAGTTTATTTTGTCTGAATGTCTAACAGAATCTGGGTAATTTTTCTTCAAGCCAGAAAACATATTTTTCATTTATTCCCTAAAAGTGAAAATACTTTCTATATTATTAAACTAATAAAAACAAATACTACACTTGATTTTGACATAAAGGCTAAGAAACTATAATTTACAAATCATTAAGCCTCTGTAATTTGGAAGAATATGGAAGTATTAATAATGCTGATTTTATCAGGACATATTAGATATATGTATTGAAATATCCCACTCATAAAAACATACAATGGTGTGTTAATCCAAAAATGTAAATGTGTTTAAGGATAACGAAATAGAAACCACTTTGAGTTAATGATTATGTACTATAAACAGCTGTCAAATTATCACCATACCCATAAATTTATACAATCAAATTTTTAGGTAAAAAAAACATAAACTGAAAGATATAAACATCTTAAACTTCAAGATATAGAAAGGCAGTGAGTAATGAAGCAGGTAACTTAGGTATATTTCATGTCAGCTTGTCTTATGATTTTATGAAATCAAGTCCCTAAGAAAAACCTTTTCATAAGTAGCTACCTATTTGATCCTAAAATGGAACAATAAAATATCAATATTTAATATCTAAGTATAAAAATAACTTAATTAAAATCTTTTAATCTTAGTACCAAGAATGAAGATAACTTGGGTGTCTAACCCAAGGGGAGGTGACAGGTGTTACAAACTGGAAGAAGACATAAGAGAATGAAAAAATCACCAAGTGGAAAAATAATAATGTAAAGAGACTGAAGAGTGTATTCTAGTCATGAACTCTGAATGACCTATTATTCTATCTTGTTTTTTTAGAACAATTTTTTTTTTGTTGGGCTCTGGAAATAGAGCCTAAATTACTGAAAATACAGTGGTGTTTTATGCAATGAATAACTAGTCATCAAGAGTGTGGCATAGATTTACAAAAGAGAGAAACATCATACTAGACAGACAGACAGACAGACAGACAGACAGACAGATAGATAGATAGATAGATAGATAGATAGATAGGTGAGTAGACAGACACAGACAGACAGACAGATAGATGATAGAGACATATAATGCTAGATCACCATACTGGACCTCTATGTTCATCATAAATATATAAATTTATCTCCACAGATAAAACTTTATTTTTCTCTTATCAAGGGTGATGTCACTAAGGAATTTTCCTCTTCTAACAAAGAAATTCAGATATATAGGCATAATCCCATTTGCAGAGTAATTTGCTAAAAAAGATGGCTGCTTATTCTATCTTATTCTTTCCTAAACCAAGTAAATATGTATTGCCATATATAGAAATTAAGATATTATAGTTTAATCCACCTGACTCAAGAAACATTTTATTAGGCTGAGCATGCTCGTAAATGTTGGTTATCTCAGCATTCTACAAGATCTTCAAGGAAGGTTTTGAGTTCAAGGCAGCTTCTACTACTTAAAAGTATGTTTATCAAACAGAATAAAAAGATAAGCAGAGGAAAAGAACAGTCATTAAATTCTAAAGTAATGTTTTTGTCTATGGGTGTGTCATTATCTAAAATGTTTGCTACTAAGGAAACAAAACTAATGCCCACAAACCAGCATGCACACTTCATGTTCTTCAACCTTGGAGATATATACCTTATGAAATGTGACTCTAAACTAAGGATTTTATGCTTGGATGATACCTGTTTCTCAGGGAGTAAAACAGAATTGATATTGAGAAGACAGTTGTCTCATCCATTTTGCTGATGAAATACCATGTCCTAAGATATCAAAGATAATAAAATTGAGGAGGAATAAAAGAAAGGACAACCTCTGTGTAACCTTTTTTTTTTTTTTTTTAAATAGGAAAAAGGCAAAGCTCACATCTGAGAAAGCCTTCAGTCAACAAAAATTCTCATCTATAAGACACTGTTTGTCTGAGAAAAATGATATTTGATTTTTTTCTTTCCTAATCACAAAATATACATCAAAGGTGGCTACCCAGAACCCAGAGAAGCATAGGTGCACAAAAGAACTTTCCCATACAGCATTATCCTTGGGAAGATTCTATTCATCTAGAGGGGATATGTCTATGCAAACATCTGCTTGCTGTGGGGCAGGTTGACATGGCAGAGAATAGTTTCATAGATAAAAAAACCTCAACTCTTCCAAATGCAAGGGTATTAGATGCTACTTATGGCTTGAGAGCCCTCATCTGGGAAAACCATCAACCTCAGGTGCCAAGGAAAGCTCTAAGTACATCTCAGAGGAATTCCAAAGGAAGCATGAATGTGAATGACAAAAGGGAAGATCCCATGCAGGACCCGACGAGAAATAAAGAAATTGAGGAATGGCAGGCCACAACATCCTGAAATTTTATAAACTGTAGGACATAGCAAAATTTTCTTCCTCAAGCTAGAATAGTCATGTTATCAGCAGTACTAAGGATAAGCATATCATGTGTAGGGCAGTGTGGAGACAAGAAGACTGATTGACTAGAGCACACTATGACATCACTTCCTTCTACTTTAGTGCTTTCATTCAATTTTTACGCTTTTTTTTCAGTTTTGTGCTTTTGAAGTAGGATCTTGCATAGTCCTGGTTAGTCCCCAACTCCAGAAGTCTTTGCTTAGCACATCAGGTACTAGATTACAGATATGTACCTTTAATCCTGATTTCTTATATTTATAAAAAGCTTGTGTAATGGGGATGATTCAGGGTCACCAAGATGGCAGACCAGGTACAGAAACATAGGCTATTACTACGCCTGATGACCTGACCTTCATCTCCAGAATCTACATAATGGATGGAGACAAGTGTCTTGGTATATATACATATACAATCTTGTACACACACACACACACACACACACACACACACACACACACACACACACACACACACACACGCATGTGCACACACAAACACACACTAAAGAATGAACAAAGGGATATTTTTAAATGATGGTATGTACCTATACAATTTTATAACTTACAAAGTGAAAACTGTGTGGTTACTGATAGTTGTAACTGCCAAGATTAAGATTCCAGGTGTACAGGAGTGAGTCTCATCCTATACTTTTTACTTAATCTAGTTTCTTTTAATCTCTCCCCCCAAAATCATGATAAGTCAGATTTCAGCTATGGGATGGTTTGGATAAGGAAAATTTCTTCAGAATGAAATGTTTCTGGAGTGGTGACCAATTAAAGGCTGCAATTCACAGACTCCCAACACAGTCCCCACAGGTCCCATCATCCTTTTCCATGGCCTTTCCGAGCTTAACTGAATAGAAGGGCTCATCTTTCATCCACAGCTATCTGTGAGCTTTAAAGACATTTCTTTCTTTCTTTTTTTTCAAACAACATAACCTGATATTTCCACAAAAAAATGTTTTAATTAGTTGCATTAGTGGAGGAAAATCCACAATGCCATTTATTTTCATCTGTGGTCTACTTTGAAGCTAAGCAAGCAAACAAAGAAACATGACTCTGAAATAGCCAGTGGCCATCCACTGTCTAGGGGCTATGATCTTATAAGCAAGTAAAGGCAAATATTGTGTTGCTTAGGTCTTGAGAATGACAGTGTCACTCATGGCATGGAATTTCACAGTTGGGCTCTACTCACTACTTCAGGTGTCTCAGCCTCAGCACTGTTAAATGGATTCTTCTTTCCTGGGCTCCATAGGATGTAATTAGCATCTGAGCCTTCTAACTACTAGATGCCAGTAGAGCAGCCTTCAGTCAGTATGTCACAAAGAATGTCTACACTGTCCTCTGGGAGTATAATCACTCTCACCATCTTAACACTACCCTGCTTGAGCAAAGCACATTTCAAGATCTTCATCATACTTAAGACTTTCTTTTTTAAAGGATGAGCTATGTTTTAAATGAAAGGAAATATAATAAAAGTTATATTCAGACTAAGATATTTATTTATGGGCCAATATTTAATTTTTCTGTAATGATCCAGTTACATACTTTTAAATAGATATTACAGTAAAGAAAATGGATGTAAATAGGAAACTTAAGTCTTGCTGAAATACAACCTGGTTCCAAGTTCAGAGAGAGAGAGAGAGAGAGCACCAAATTTTAGAAACACTAATGATTCACCGTCTTATAAGCCTTCAAATGCAAACTATTTTGCATACAATCATTCAAATTCTGCTACATTCCAATTTCCCAGGCATCTATACGTAAAACACACTATGGCTTCTGTTCTATTGTGAGTGACATTGGTCATCAATACTGTCAATACTGTAGTATCAGACCTTGACTTTTTCCCTAAATGCCTGCCAGCATTCCTAAGGCATAGATTTCCTGCCTGCATGTGATCAGTCCCAGCATGCTGCCTTGCTGTGAACTCCCAAACTGCTACACAGCCTCATGCATGACAGTCTCGCACTTAGAGAAGGCTTCTATTCTATGGGAAATGTCCTGTATGGAGAAAACTCATCTTTTTGATTTCATATTGGTGTTTCAAATAAATATGACCTCGTTAATATTTAATTCTTCACGATAAAGTTTAAAAGCCAGGCATAAGTGAGAAAGAAGAATTGATACTCTAATAAATCATCTGAGGAGTTTTCTTAAACATCACTCATATTTTGTGTAAGATGTAGATCTTCAGAATTCACTTTCAAAAATTGTGGGATTGAAATTGTACAAGAAATAAATTAGAATCTATAACTATTGGGAGACAATGTTGTATGCATGTGGTATATTGATGATCTGCTTCTCCTGTATCTCCTAACTCACATTTTAATATGCTGTACATGTTTATTCCTATGTATTCATTAATTATAGTATACTGTGGTGGGATTTAGGTGTTAGTTGATAAGGTCGGAAGACACTTATCTCGGTTTTCGGGCTTTTGTAGGGGGAGTGGCCAGCCTTATTTAAGAGGGACTGTTGGGATCTTAGGGGCCTTGTTTGTTTTTGTCTGTTAGAGAGACTAGTTTGGCATTTACTGTCTATTGTGTAGATAATTTGATTTTTTAAAAACATTAAAGTGTTAGATTTTCACTTTCCCAACTAAACAGTTTTAAAATAATTTTTACACCCTGCCATCTACAAATATTCTAAAAATATATGATATATTTTATATGTGTTAAGTTTTGGTTGTAGTTTGTGCCTTATCCTCTCCTAGATACTACCACAGAACAATTCCTATTATATATAGTTTTAGTTTAAAACCTTCTTAGTTATACAAAAGGGAGAGATGTGGTGGGATTCAGGTGTCAGCTGATACGGTTGGAAGACACTTATCCGGGGTCCTGGGCTCCTGAAGGTGGAATGGTCAGCCTCATTCAAGGGGCTGCTGGGATCTTGGGGACCCCGTTTTTTCCTGCCTGCTAGAGATACTAGTTCGGCATCCATCGTTGATCTCGTAGATAATCCGATTTCTCAAGTGCCTATATAAGCTCTTAGCTGTATCATGAGTGTTGGTTTATATTCCAATAAATATTAATCTTAGATTGGTATAATTTAAAAGAGATTTGTGCCTTCACTATATTATATTGTATTATATCATCTTATAACAAGGATCATAACTTAGATCTTCCTAGGAGTTAATAGAAGCCGAGATGATTTCAAAGTGAGAGAATATAGTATTAAACACCTCTGTTTGAAAGATTATTATAACCACATTTCTTTCCCTTTAGTACTGACCCAACCCTCATAGAACAAGCTCTTTAAAATTGAAATAATATAGTGAAATACATGCACATACCTGTTTTATCTGTCTATTACAAGTGGGCAGAAAACTAAACAGATCAAATTGTAATGGTAAGATTAAAAAAATTGCTTGTGTCAGTGAGGAATATCACTAATACAGGATCAGAGAAGTGACTTTATCATTAGTGGGTATATACTTTGCTACATGCATATGTTGTACATACTTTATGTAAAGAAGACATGAGTTTATTTCTTGTACTGATGAGGGAACATAGGCTTCCAATGTTCAGTGAAGCACCTTAGAACACTTAACCAGAGCTCCAAAAAGGTTAAAGACAAGGAAGAGTTTCAGGAAGAAGGTAGATGGTGGGGAAGCTTTGTAGTTCATCCCAAGTCAAATTTTCAGTGTGATATGAACAAATGAGAAGTATTATAAATTTATAAGAGAGTGAATGGAACCATATTTAAATTCAAATTGCACTTTAAAATTGTAGAATTATTACAAAATGATTTATTTGCTTTACTTCTGCCTCTAGTATTAATTGGTAGATATGAGTAATTGTGGCTGAGGAGCATACTCAAATATGTAGGGTTTTATTTTCCTCAAACAGATTGTATTAATGAAAACAGAGAATAAAACATAAGATTTTAGTTAGGATATGAAACAGTGACTGGCTTAACAAGGGATGATAAAATATCTAACAAAATGTGTATTACTTTATGATAGATGTGAACATACATCATTTTATAACAGCACACATATATTATCAGTAATATATTCAGAGGGTATATTTGCATACTTCTGGTAAGTTACATATAAATCATATCTTTGTCCTATAATGATATCACACTTGAGCCCTGTGACACTGTGCTAATATAGCTTAAAGTTAGTTTTAATATTAATGTTAGGGAAATGGGATATCTTTAGAATAATGGATACACATATTATTTGTTCCAGCTAAAGGGATTCACAAGGATGAGATCCTAAGTCTGCTAAGTACTTCAATGACAAGACCAAATCACAAGAGAAAGCAAGGTCACTGTGGTCAGAGTTCATCTATGTTGACACGCAGCTGATCAGTACTAAACCATAAATGCACTCCCATTTTGAAATCAATTTTCTAATAGTGGATTTTTATTAATAATTATTATGATTACAAGTGATGGAAACCACCAAAACAGTGAAACAGAAGAATATCATTGTCCAATTCAGTGTTTCCTGTGAGATATTTGGCATTTTTATGAAGGTGTTTAAGGCTTTATGTCAAACACGATAGGTCACTAGAGATGCAATGCCCATGTTAGGCCAGAGCTTACTGAGTCTGGCTAGGAAAGAATGTGCTTACCCACACAACTGGAACAGTACTCAGCTGTTTCCTCAATAGTACCCACCTCTGTCATTCACTATTTAGTGATTTGAACACAAGAAAGACAGCAAACATCCCTTTAGGTAGTACTTTGGCAATGAGTTCAGTTTCTGGTCATTGACCCAAGAACTAGGAATAGATTCTATGTTTTTCAATGTGTGAACGAAAAGCAAGCAGAAAACTACAAATTATAAAGTACGTGCAATAGAGAACTTACATGAAACTAAAGATATTTAACATCTAATATATTCTGGAAATGTTTTAATGATCCCTGGGACAATGGGTCATAAATCCCCACTCAGATGTTTGAAGATAAATTAATTAAACAAAGCTTCTTGTACTTATTTTTATATAGTCAAGAAGATGGTTTAACCATTATTCTCTTGACTCTCATATGAATTGTGGAAATATAGTTTTCTAATATTATTTTACTACATGTGTTAAA
Source organism: Phyllotis vaccarum (assembly GCA_033318265.1). Lineage (NCBI taxonomy): Eukaryota > Metazoa > Chordata > Mammalia > Rodentia > Cricetidae > Phyllotis > Phyllotis vaccarum. The sequence goes on from JARWLC010000005.1 coordinate 7,364,164, forward strand.
ATGTAGTTTGATGATCTGAGGTTCATTCATTGTTATATTCTCTCTTAAAGGTAAGTGGAATACAGAAATAAATTCTTGAGGCTTTTAATTTTTAAAGAACTTAGATAATATTAGTGACTTAAAAGTGAACCTTAAATTTTTCAAAATTAAAATTCAATAAATCCTATAAAATATCTTAGGAAAAGAAGCCGAAGTATCATTGGGATCTAAATGAGGAAATAAGTCAAAGAAGATATACTTGGCCATTCAATTCCAATGTTAGGTTTAAAAATTATTTTCGTTTTTCAACTAAAAATGCCTGTCTTAAGTTTTAAACTTATTTTCATAATGGTGCTAAAGGTCAAACCTAAGGACCCTGGAATGTTAGACAAGTGAACAGCCCCACCATGATTTCCACATTGTAAGCTTTCCTTTATGATAATTAGTATAAATAGAAATGTAAACTATTCAACACCTTGCAAAAACTGTCAAATGCCCTAAAACAAAATGAAATTTTTGTATAATTCAATAATTATTTTATAAAATTATAAACATATCAGCTATTAAAAATAAAACACAATTCAAAATTACACTGTATATTAATTTACAAGGTTATTTGTTTTATGTTTCTTCCAGTGTCTACTGGGAATTTCTACAAACTAGATGTTAGTGGAGACATTATAGCTCTGAAAAATATTATAATTCAATAAATTAAATTTGCAAAAATACAATAAAACATTTAGCAATAGTATAATAGTATGTTAATTTATTAAGGACATCAATTAATGCACAACTAGTATTGTAATAATGAATACTTAATGCATAATTCAGGTCAATTTAGCTGCCATTTTATATATTCCTAATTTATCTAATCAGCTATACTTTTCCATGAAGACATTTTTAATGATAAATCATCAGTTTACAACCATAAGTGTTCATTAAAAACAGTCAATACCATGTACCAAAGTCCCTCAATTTATAACCGTTAATATAAAGTCAGCAGAAAAGATTTCTCATAATCTAGTGTATAATGCAGTACTTCCTAGAAAGTAGTAATACAGAACCATTTGACAAGGCCAGATTTGTAGTAACAAAGTGGGAAATTTTTGACTAGAATTCATATTTTGGATGGTGAAACTTTTTCTGTATTTAGTGAGCTTTCCCACAGCGGAGGATTAATGCTTATATATGGGTAGCATATTTTCCCAAAGACATCTTTAAAGTAAGCAAGACTGATTAGGGCCTCTGTGTTCTCAAGGTGCTATAGACAAACTTCATTTCCACAATCGTGAATGAAGTCTGAAATCTGCTGACAGGTTCTGCCAACAGCAAACAACTGTTCTGAGGCTTAGACACTACTTCTCTGCCCCTCCAGGCAGCACAGGAAATCAGAAGACATATTCACAGTTCACTGGCATCATTATAGTCTCTTAGCTTTGTTCCATAAATACCCTCTAGGTCTTGCCCACAAGTCTGCTTCATTTTTTCTCTTAAAGAAGGCATTAATCATAGCATCGGATTAATCCTTCATATACCTAAAAGAGAACTATATTGAAGACAGCATTATTTCCTATTTGTTTTCCTCAATAGAAAAAAAAAACTATTAGGTTGCCAAATGAAGAGGGTAGCTATGTGAAAAATGACCCATTATATAACATACACTTCAGGGCCACTGTCACCTTCCCTACTCACCCAACAATTTCTGGAAGTAGAAAGATTCCACCCACCATCAAACCACCAACAGGGAACCATGGAACATAGACGCAAGACCAGTCCCAGTTCAGGTCAATCCCAGTGACAAGATTTGGGATTTTGAACACAGGAGACTAAAGCTGCTTTGTCTGTCAACTTTCCTACCTTGCTTTTTCAACACTTTTTACATGGTTGAAGAAGTAGCTTCATGGTCAAGAACACTTGCTGTCATTGCAGAGAACCCAAACTCAATTCCCAACACCAACATCACACAGCTCTCAACTGCCTGAAACTCCTGCTCCAAATAATGTGATACCATCACGAGCTTCCACAGCTCCTCACATGTATGTGGCATGAACTCAGCGGACAGACTCATACACACAAATTATTAAAGAGAAGACAATTGATATGCAATACCAAATGGTCAGCCTTGATTATATATACATAGAAACAACACTGTAAAGACTGAACAGATTATATTTATGTACTTAGGAATATATATACACACATATGTATTCATATATATACACATACATATATAATATTAAAGAAAAATAAAATGTAAATTTGAAAGCAAGTGGAACAGGGGTATCTCCTATGCTGTCCAAAATTTTGATTTTGATCAATGCATCGAGGCAATTGCATGGGCTGAGAAATGAGAAACACATACAGTCACACACCACACAAACACACACACACTCAAGGAGCATGAAAGCCCCACTGTACCAAGAGCTCTTGATGGGTTGTACTAAACTCTTTTTATTTCCATATATCTCCTTAGAGCCAAACACAGTTGAAATACTCTCCCTTTTCACTGATTATCAGATGGGAGGTTAATCCAAGACCAAGGGAAGAAAGGTACATGAAGCCCTGGAAGATAAAGAACTTGACAGCTCCGGGGCTCACTAATAGCCAAGGAAAAGGAGAATGCATGACCCAGAGTAAGTAGGGCAGCATTTCAGCACATAAAACAGATAATAGAAGCTACAGACTACAGGGAAGGCTGTGCTGTAAGGTGCAAGGGTACATGAAGAATTATATCAAAGTATTTTAACTTAAAGCTAAAATCTTAAGATATTCTTTTGGATCTGTTTGCAATGGTGAACACTGGGAGGTTGAAAAAGCAGTCTACACCAAAGAAATCACACACGGAACAACTGAGTTTCAGCACACTGCTATTTCTCTTTGCCAAATAAAGGTTCTTAAATTGATGCCATCTCCAGACAACACAACTCCGTTCTTTACTATACAGTCAGCCCAGATTAAAATCTTAGAGGTAGATGCTTCAGAACCTGGAGTCCTTGCTCATTTTCTTTCTAGAGATTCTGGTGGAAATTTGTAGAACACAGTGACAATTGTAAAGGTGTACACACATTAAAAACCTTGAAAGTGACAGCAGAAAAGTCAATGCCTTTCATTCGCCTCTCTTACTTATACTGTGGACTTGGGTAGGACTGAAATGGAGCTGAGTCCCAAGTCTCTTCTGTAATCCTAAATTTCATGAGCAGCATTGTTGCAATTCAAAGGTAAGGTAATTAGCAAACTTTTGATAGATGCATTAACAATGAAGATCATGATTTATGGCATATAAGAATAAGGTATTATACATAAGCCAATCAGCCACAAGTAGACTGGTTTGTGTTTGCCGTAAATATATTTAAAATTCTTTAAATTTACTTTGCCAGCAATTTGACAGATTTTTTAAAAAATAATTATAAAATTACTTTTTTATTTTCTAGAATATAATGTAATTACATCATTTCTTTTTTTTTCCCTGTCCTATCTCCAAATCCTACTATATATCCATTCTTTTCTTCTTTCAAGTTTATGGTATCTATTTTCATTAATTATTGTTACATACATCTATGGACATGTACATATATTTATAAATGCATAAGTACAAGCTGCTCAGTTTGTATAGTGCTATTTTATGTACAACTTCAGAGCTGATAATTTGGTATCAAGTAATGAATTGGTGTTCTCTTCTCTTGGGAAGATTATTTTCTCCCTTGTGTGGGAAACTTTGGGTTCCATGGGCTTCTGCCTCCAAGGGAAAACAATAATAAAACCAAGCAAATAAACAAACAAACAAACAGCATGTTGTTAATGTTTGTATGATGGCTGTTTACCTTAGAAAATCAATTATTTCACAAAAATGAAAATGATACTGATCCAATACATTGCATGCACACATAAAATTTGAAAGAATTAATAAAATATTATGTTAAAAATAAAAGGCAATTCTTCAGTACTGAGTATAGTATCATTTTAAAATTGTGTTTAAGTAAATTTAATCCTAAGAAGAGATGAGTTGACTTTAATTTTGGGGAAACATTTCAATATGTTTATACTTCATTGTATATTCCAATTTCTGAGTTACATAGATTATGAATAAAAGCCATCAAAAAAGAGATTCAGTTGAAAATTTAAAATCATCTACTTGAGTTTTATTATCCCCTTTAGTAGATATTTTCTTTGTTATTATTTAACCACAGTTCTTGAAGTATAGAGTAACCTGATAACATTTTAAATTCTTCTTTATTATGTGTTATAAAAAGAATCAAATGCTAGCAGTGTAAGTTTTAAAAAGAAAATATAATCTGTGTGAAGAATTAAGAAAGCTCTGTTCTTAGAGGGATTATTTCAAAAGCCTTGCAAAGCTTCTGTGAATGGTAAGCTGCTGGTATGGTGGTTTTGGTTTCAGACTTTGACAGGGAAGTTCCCTCTTCAATGTGACTCACTCCCTGCCTACTGCTCTTCACTTTGGGCTTGTAGATGAGAAATCTTTCTCTTCTGGCTCCAACCCATAGCCAGTTATCATCCAGAGCAGACATTTCCTCACACTCCAATCTTGGTCTGATAGATAGAGTACTAACCTTCCACAAGATAAGAGACAAAAGGTGATCTCGAGATAATAAAATTCAAATACGTTTATTTCAAAGGGCAACTCAATCTCACTTTTGTTCATGGGTCAGTTGACAGATCTTTGCCAAAACAGATTTTGTGTTTTTCCAAACTTGCATTCTGGTTCAGTGTGCTAAAGATGTCAGCTTAATGGGGATTCTAGAGGGTACCAGTCTAACATAGCAGTGAGAAAAGGTGAGGGAGACATGGTTTTAGTATGTGTGACAAAATTTCTCCTGGCCACTATTTTATATCCCAAAATCTTAGATAAGTAAATCAATGCTGAGCACAGTGAACCTACTCAAGAGTTAGTATGCTCCCTCGTGATATGATCCATATATATATATATATATATATATATATATATATATATATATATATATATATACACATACATTTTAAGATTAAGAAATTTTAAAGTCAAATACAGTGACAGACACCTATGTTTTTAAGGCCATTCTGCGCACCATAAAAAGACTCTTTTCTGAAACAAACAGCAAACCTATACAATACAAGCAAAAAGAGAGAAACATTTATCAAAATATGTTTTTAAAAATATTTTGTTGATATTAGCTTAAGATTGTTCTAGAAATATGTCAAAGAATATTAATGACAAGTCAAAAATATGTACTACATAAGAATGAAGGATTTAGAAAAAAAATTTGCTTAGATTTCTCAATGAAAGACATAACACATTTCTCCTGACATTATTTCAAACTTCTTTCAATGCAACTGACAAGAACATACACATTGCCAAGTTGAATGCACCCGCCACACACATATTGGAAAGTTTATTTATTTACTTATTCATTTTATTTTCATGATAGCATTTCTCAATGTAGCTCCTGATAACCTAGAACTCTCTTTGTAGGTAAGGAAGACTGTCCTTGACCTCAGAGATCCACCTGTGTCTGCCTCCCCAGTACTGAGATTAGAGGCCTGAACATGCCTGGTTCAGAAGGAAACCAATGCATGGACCACAGCTAGTCATTACACACAGAAAGAGACCATGGAACTCCGAGTTCTATGTGTGATATCCTTATCAAATCCCTCTCCTTGGAGCTCAAAAAACCCTGCAGCAAGGTGGCAAAGAGTGCAAAACCAGATGGGATGCAAGACACCAGAAAATAAGGCCCTCTAATCCAATCTAGCAAAGCACCGATGAACTTAGAGAATGAAGTAGCAAGCACAGCCAACACAGGCCTGCACTAGGTTCTTCATGTATATGTTATCAGTGTGGGATGTGGGTACACTATGTAAAGATGTATTTCTGGGACTGGTGTAATAAAAAATTGAACGGCTAAGGTATAGTTGGGACTTCTGGAAACAGAGAAAACTCTGGGAAGAGGAAATGCAGATACGGAGGAAACATGATGGGTAGTACAGAGATGAGGGAATGAACCATTTCCAGAACATAGATGAAGAACTATGGGTTCATTAAAGTTAGAAGAGCTACATAGGAACCAGCATAGCATTAATAATTAACACGTCTCAGTGTCATTATTTGTGGGGTGGTAGCTCTGGTGAGAAAGTACTGCTACATATACAGCTTTCAGGCTAGTGTTTGCCCAGGACTCTCAAGTGTGTCCATGTGTGGGCCTCATTCGGGAACCTGCCCTTGGAGCTCATTTCCTTTAGTTCGTTTGCCCTCTCAAACTTTGTATTTTAGTATATTTATTTTTTTGTACATCTGAAGCCTGTTTTATTCTAGTGAAAGATGAAAGAGACTAGATTCAGAAGAGAAGGAGGCAGAGAACTTGGAAAGGAAACGGTAACCAGGAACATTGTACGAGAAAAGAACCCATTTTTTAATAAAAGGGGGAAAGAGCATAAAAACAAAAAGTGAATTTGTAGCAAAAATACTCCTAAGACATGTTACTCGGGTCCAGAATTTTCTTTAAAAAACTACTCCAGGGTATAAATATTAAAATTCAACAATTAATAATTAGATTCCACTGCATGCAATTCTTACAACTCTCATAGGGTTTCTATTGCTGCACTGAAAAACCTTGACTGAAAAGCAAGTTGAGGAGGAAAGGGTTTATTTGCCTTATGCTTCTATATTGCTGTTCAACACCAAAGGAAATTAAATCAGGAATTCAAGCAGGACAGGAACCGGGAAGCAGGAGCTGACACAGAGGCCATAGAGGGTGTTGCTTACTGGCTTGCTCATCTTGCATTCTTATTGAACCCAGGACCACAAACCCAAAGATGGAACAATCCGTAATGGGCTGGGCTCTCCCCCATCAATAGCAAAGTAAGAAAATGCCTTGCAGATAGATAGTATGGAGGCATTTTCTCAACTAAGGTTTCTTCCTGTCCAACAACTCTAGGTTGTGTGTCAAGTGGATATTAAGACTAGACGCCAGAACAACTGAGGGCACATTTTAGACATGCATAATGTTTCATCAACAAAATATGAAATTTCTTGTCTTCTTTTTTAAAGTTCAATACTTTTATCATTTTATAAAATGAAGTTACGTATGTATGACATATATAGATAATCAAATAAAAATTCAAAAAATTATATTACCTCATTAAAAGAGAACTTGAAGTTACTTTCTGTCTTTTTGTAGATCTAACTATGTAGCCCAGCCTTCCTTGGATCTCACTGCATAGACCAGTCCAGTCTCAAATGCAAAGATCTGCTTGCCTCTGCCTCCTCTGTCATCTTGCTAATCCATTAATGTCTTACTTCTTAGCTTCAAAACTTAAAAGTTTGCAAAATATGATAAATTAATCATAATTATTTGTCATTGCTATGTTTTACTAATTAGATAAGATGTCTGAAATACAGATGTTTCAAACAATCACTTAGATAAAATATTCAGTCAGGAAATTTTGCTCCTTTATTTCACCAATGCAACTAAAACCACATTCGAAACAAGTTTTTATTGCAAGTCAATCTGGGACCACATTCTCTAGGCATAACATCTGCAGAAATCACACAGTTGCAAAGTGTTAGGTTACTTTAAAGATGTTTACTTTTTAAATATATTAGAAGCACCAGTATATATTTAATTAGTAACAGGGATCTTAAGTATGATTATCTGTTTCTTAAAAACCACATTCACCAAGCTATGTCTTCTCTTTGTATAGGAAGCATAATGTAATATAGGATATGGTGTTTTTCTAAAGTATCTAAGAGATTAACGCCATAGTTCAACATTGATGTATGATTAGACATGTCATAACCATGGAAGAATGAATGCCCTGATAATAGTCCCTGTTAATTTTTGTTTAGCCAGGAATAGAAAAGTCTACATATGGCAGCTATTCTAGTATTCTTTACTAGAAATTAAAATGACAGGCTCATCCTAGTGGTGTTTGTGAAGGTTACATTATGGACATAGTCAAGGTGGGGCCAGACATACAATAGTAAAATGTGCTTACAGCTCTTACCCATTACCCTCTCAAAAGTAAGTGCACTTGGCAGTAAAAAAAATGGTCAGCTTTAACTTTCATTGAACATCTGGTTTGGGCATGAAACAGATGAGCATCACATTTCTTATCCCACCAGCTAAATGAGGTCTTATACATGATCTTTACTGCAAATGATCATAAGTATACTTTGGGTCAAAACTAGATGAAATTGTTAACTATGTTTTACCATTTACTAAAAAGATAACATGCAGAAAAATTATCAGTCGAGCATAATCTAGTAGAAGATAAGCAAACCATTATGCAACTTTATTTTCTCCTGAGTTGATCAATTTTACTCTCCTTCTAGGTCGGTACCTGGAAGTTCTCAAATCTCTCTTTGTTCTTGGTTGTTCAGTGACCAAGACATCAATATAATATCGTTTCATTTAATGCACCAATGTCTTATGTCATGATTAAGTAGTTGCCATAAGTAGTTACCAGGTCAGTTCAAATATCCTTCTTGCACTTTCCTTGCAGTAGGAAATGTAGCTTGGGGCAGAGATGCTGGACATGTAGTTACAAAAAAAATATTTACTTTTATTTGTTATTTTACTTATTTCCCAATTGAAGTTTCTCCTCCATCCTCTTCTCTCAGTCTCTAGATTACAACCTTCCTCCTTCCCCTCCCTATCCACTCTTCATCTATTGATCTTCAGAGAAGGGCTGGCCTCCCATGGATATCAACCAGCCATGGGATATCAATTTCCAGTAAGACTAGGCACATTAAGGTCAAACTAGGCAAGGTGCTTAGAAGGAAGGGTTCCAAAAACAAGCAGAGTCAGAGACAGCCCCTGCTCCAGCTGTTAGTAGTCCCATAAAAGACTAAGATACACAATTGTAACGGATATGTAGAGGACCTAGGTCAGTCCCACGAAGGCTTATTGGTTGTGGTGCAGTCTCTGCGAGCCTTTATAAGCCCAGGTTAGTTGAATCTGTGGTGTTCTTGATCTCAACCATACACACACACACACACAAATATTTTAACATCTTATATTGATCAGACTTAGTAGGTTTATTTTCTTGTCTTTTAAAAAATATTTATCACCCAGAAACTCACTTGCAAAAATTTAGGTCACTTTGATTTATATTTTATTGAAAGTCAGTTTGGGCTCTAAAGCTTCTTTGTGGAATCCCATTCGAGATTCCACAACACTAACTTTACTTCAATTCTCAATGAATATGTGCTTTTTACTATAAAAATATTTATTGAAAAGTCAATTGAAATCTATAATCAAAGTTATGGAAACCTTGTAAATAACCACAAATTTGTTTTCATAGTGTTATGAAAACTGAGAGCATTTTCTTAGTCAGCTCAAAATTTGTCTGATACTTATTCCACTCACAGGACTTTTTACAATTTTGTCAATGACTATTTCATTTGAGATAATTATGCAAAGGTCAGACTGGGCTATAATCAGTGGATTCTTCCAGTCTACAGGATCAGTCACAGTCAGAGCGGGAAATTGGTTTTTCTTGGCATGACTGGTTCATGCCCAAGCTACCTACCAGCTTTGTTACACTCTGAATGCTTGCAAATTGATTGCACGATAAATTGCACTCGACTCTCTTCAAGAACAGACCTTAACCTTACAGTAATTAATTCTCAGATATTTACTACACTTTCCTTCCACACGGACATCTACAGTGACTGTCCTCTCCCTAGCTGTCTGGATCTGTGCCCATCTGCCATAAATCTGAAAACTTGCTTAAATGAATACAAGGTAATTTGATGTTGCATTTGATTTGGTTTTAAAGGCTACACAGTTGTTGACTTCAAAGTCAAATACATAAATCATCACTGCTGAGGAAAGAGAACACATTTTTTTTTTTCTGAACAAGTTTGAGTATGGCCACACAGTGAAATTCAGATACATGAAAATATGTACAGTTAAATAAATGAGTTATCTACCATACTCTTCTGTTTTTAAAAAGTCATTTAATTATAAGTGTCTCTATGGGGGTGCACACATTTGTTCCTGTGTGCAGGAGGTACATGCCACAGCCAAAGGAGGTATGTGATTATAGGCAAGTGTGAGCCACCCAAAGTGGGTGCTGGGAACCAAACAAGGACATCTGGAAGAACAATACAAACTCTTAGCCAAGGAGCTAACTATGCAGCCGAATTTACAGACTTCTTGTAAAAAAATCACAGGTAATAATATATGAATAATAATAATATGAGTAAGGGGGTCCATGCCACTTTTCTTATATACTCTTCATGAGCTGTCTATAGATCTACATGTCAGTCTCTTCACCTCCTGTCCTTGATATGCAAAATGCTTGGATCTTGATATTAAACTTGAGTTTCTTTTATTTTTAGGAATTTTAATTAGATCTGTCACATTTCTTCAGTGTCCTGTTTCATGGTTTGAGTTTAACCCATGTCCTTAAAAGTAGCACAGTAAGAAGTTTTCATCTCATCTAGTTCTTGCACAAGAAACACAACCTCTTAATGTCTTCATTTTACAATGAATCATATTACAAATAGACCACCCTAAACAACAAAACAATAGTCATCTTCAAATAAAAATTATCTGACTCTCTGAGAAACAGGACTGTAGCCATCTCAGGTAATCTTATTCTTGAAAATCTATTATCCCATTTGTGTTCATGTGGAAATCTTGGTAACCTTTAACCCATGGATGGGGATGCAGCACTTACTTAGGAAAGTGACAGAGATGGTCATAGAAAAACATAAAACAGACTTTATTTAGATGTCTGACTTTTAAAAGCTCCTAATCATCTGAATCATTTCTCAAATTAAAGTCCCTTTGCTTTTAGAAAACAAACAGACATGACCTGTGACTGTTAGTCAAAATAAAGCAGAAACTGGGTTTAATTGAACATGATTGCAATATTAGTTGGTCATGAGCAGGAAGTCATATGCACAGGGAAGAAGGGAAAAAAATTCTGAGACTAGGTCAGCAGAGTGTCTATGTTGATTCTATCCTCATGGAAAGGATCTGCAATAAAGGAAAAGTAAAGAAAACATGCAAAAAATCAAATGAATTTTAAGTTCCTAGAGACCTTAGAGATATAACCAGAGCTGAAGCTTTCTTGAGTCTCTGGTAGGAAAGGATTAAAAAAAATGAGACTGGAAGGTGAGGGAGATGGACAGTGTCACTGTGAATTGCATCAACAATTCAACAAATAATAGTTTCCAGCTGTAAGAGCAAAGAGAGTGAAGTTCCTGTGTATGTAAGCTATGTTCAAGAATGGGATCAAAGGGCCAGCATTGCTGGGCACATGTACAAATACCTACAGATTCAGCTGGAAAACTGAGAGAATTGTCATTGGTGAATCAAGGGATTCCCTTCGTAAAGCATCTGAGGAAGCATTGTCTGGCAATACTACTGAGTGCTCATTTCTACCTCTTTGATGGTGAGAGCCAAACATACCACATTGTACATCATTCCCCTTAAAATTCTAAGCTTTGAACAGTAGCCAATATATGCAAAGGAAACTTGAAAATCTTAATTAGATGAAATCAAAACCAAACCCTACTAATCACATCTTGTAGGCATGTCTTCTTGAGGAACTGTATTAAACACAGAGGTGCATACGCACACCAACTCTGGGAAATGTGGCAACTTTGGCATGGCACGTAGGATTCAGGTGGAGAATTCAGCATATTTAAGAATGAGGAACGTGTACACGGAGGAGGCTTAGCAGAGTTGTCAAAGGAGTAAGCAGCTTGAAAAGAATTTTTAAAAGCTGCATGGGACAATTTACTTATTTTGAAATAAATGTTCAGTTTTTAGCTAAAATCACTCCCTTTCTTGCTCTCCCACAGTCACTTTCCTACCCACGAATAGATACTGATACCAACACCAGTAAAGCACTTCATCAGGTACAGGGCTAACACACTGGCTGGAGATGCCAGGGTCTTTCCTCCTAACCAATCTTGTTTCTACTTCTTTGCCATGTAGAATTTTGCTGTTGACTGGTGCTATTATTCTTACACTCTTCATCTAACCCCAAAGCTTAAGAATCCAGAAATTTTGCTTGGTAGATTTTATTCTGATATATCTTAAGCACTAAGAAAATGCCTTATGTACATAAAGGGTTCAGTCACTAATTGTCAAACAAACTTATACTCTCATGTTTTGCAGTAAAAATTTCTTTCCAAGCCCTCACTTAGTGATATGCATTTCCAAATAAACACATGTAAGGTGAAAGCCTGGTTGAGTGCCTGGCATTTATATTCATTGTAAGAGTATCAACTTCTACTGTTCAACAAGGGGATATGGGTCACCTTGAAGGAAATTCAGTGATCCAAGTCATTTCAAGGAACTGCTTGTGATGACAAACAGTTGATGGGTTGACAATACCCTGTAGTTGTCCCTGCATAGCTTAAAGATCAGCATGACTCTTAGAGTTTACATAAAACAGTCCTTCTCTTTCTTTGTATCTCTATGAATGTAATCTTATTTCCAAATACTGGAAAATACAGAGTACTACCATAACGATATTCATGATAAATACATTTGTAGAACAATATAGAATATGACCAAAACACCCTTCAATTTATAGTACTTCAATCACCATATAAAATTTATTAAGTGTGAATTACTCTTCCAAGAACTTAGGGAATCTGACTTTTATTGAATAAATTATTGACATGTGGGATGGATATTTATAACCAAGAAATCCTTTGTCCGATGTTGTTCTACTTGGCACTGGTTGGTTTTTAGAAAGTGAGTCCAAGCAGCAGATTTAATTTTCTAACAACAGAATTGTCTGATTGATTCCATTGCCTTCCATAAAGCCAGTTATATGATTTTAAAATACAGTCATAGCTCCTTAGACAGATGACTTAAGAAATGACAATGTCACACATAGGCAGAGGACTTAGGTATGTTTCATGAAGGCTCCCTAGCTGCTGATCCAGAGTCTTTGAGTTCCTAAGCATCCAGGTTAGTTATTTCTATGGGTTCCTTTGTGTTGACCTTAACTCCCTTGGCTCGTATAATCCATTCTTTCTCTTTTCAACAGGATTTTCCAAGCTTAGCCAAGTGCTTGACTTTGGAATTCTGCATCTCTTTCCACTAGTCACTAGATGAAGAAGGCTCTCTGATAAAAATTGGGAGTATTTAATATTCTGAACACCGGAGATGGCCAGTTCAGGCCTATTAACTATTGCTAGGAGGCTTAGCTGGAGTCATCATATTAGGTTGTCTTGCCCAGCTCTAATACATGGGGAGGAGCTTACTCCTACCTCAACTTGATATTCTATGCTTTGTTGACTCCCATGGAAAGCTTTACTCTTTCAGAGGAGCAGATAGGGGTGTGGTTAGAAGGAAAATGGGAGAGAATGGGAGGAGTAGAGGGAGGGAAATTATGGTTGGTCCATAAAATAAGTTTAAAAATTAACTGATGTGGGATGTCTTTCTATATGCTGTGAAATAACACTGAATAGATAATAAATAAACTATTTTGAGCTATGGCAAAACATCTTAGAAACAGGCAGGAAATTTCAGTATAGATAAACCAAAAGGAGGGGGGAGTCAGCTACCCCAGAGAGAGGAAGATGTAAAAGTACAGGTAAGCAACAAGCCACATGGTGGCAAGACATAGATGAACAGAAATGGGTCAAGATGCAAGAGCTAGATAGCAATATGCCTGAGCCATAGGCCAAGCAGCATGTAATTAATATACATGTGTGTTTCTTTGGGACTTAGAACAGCTGGTCAGGATCTTAGGGCTAGTCTGGGTCAGAAATTCTTAAGACAACTAATATTAACAAATAAATGGTAGAAAAGCCAGTGTCTCCTCTAAGTTGAGTGATTCCCAAAGTATGGCTCCTGAATGTGTAACACTGCCATCACCTGGGACATGTCCACATCCACAAGCATGATTTTGTTCCATGTCTCCTGAACTGTAATTCTGGAGTGGGGCCCATCAATGTGTGTTTTAACTCACTTTCCAGGGAGCTGTGATGCAGACTGAATTCTGAGAAGCACTGTCATTAAAGGGGCAATTTCACTTGGCCAGCCTACAAATAGTACTTTTGGCAGCTACTTTCTAGTTTTTAAAATTACCTTGATGTAAATATGTCTTGGGGATCTCTACTTAATTTCCAAATTTCCAGATCTTTAAATTTTCAAACCCCCAAAGAGATCTTTCCTTACATCTAACCTCTCTATAATCTCAGTCATTTTTATTCATTAGTAAGAAATACCTGTAACAGCAGGAGCTACTTACAATCTAATTGTTTCTTGTTCCTCTAAATTGCTTGTCATTATTAACAGAAATGACAGGAACGAAGAGGAAAAGAGCAATGTGGCAAGGAGACTAGAGCCCTTTTCCAATGTTTAATTGCTAGACAATGCTAAGAACAGATTAAAAAAATAAATCAAAAGTTTGCAGAAAAAAAAGTGAGGCCCCCAGTCAGTTTTATGCTTTCATTTGAGCTGCACAGATATTATTATACACTCATTTACAAAACAATGAGCTCTTACTGTTTATGAAAGTTTAATCTCTTGGTTTATTGCCTTAATATATTTCACATTGGTAAGGTTTACTTTTAAATGAAATTTCTGACTGTCTTATGTGGCTGTTATTTTATACTGAGAATACAGACAGAATGAGTGTAACATCATAATTGTATTCATCTATGAGGCAATTAGAGTCAGGGTAATTGCTTCTGATTTTCACATATCTGCATACAAAGTAATAGAATTAATATTTTATCAGTTGACAGTATCCCCTGTTAGCGAAGAATCCTAACACTATATATCTTCTCTGTGTGTCCACAGGAATTTAAACAGAGCCCATATTAATATTTACCTAAAGTAAAAAACATGCCAAGTGAAAAGCTACATGAATCAAGTTGGCGCCACTGTAACCCATGGATTCACACTGAAATGGAGACCATCAGATGGACTCTAAAATGGAGGTACCAATGGCGACCAAGGAAAGAATTCAGGACCTATCTTCAGCCCCCAGCTCTGTTCCAAATGATTCCACAGGTACCAACTTGAGTATGAATTCTACGATGTTTTAAAAAAATTGACTCTGACTCAAAAATCTGTGACTGCTCTCATATCTGGCCTCCTGCAAAAACACGCTTAGAAGATCCTTCAAAGAAAATTGACATAGCTGCAGAAATGGAGAAGGATGACTTATAGGAATAGCTGTTGAATGACTGACATCCATAATACAGAGGACTAAGCAGGGTTGAGTGAGGACTTAACAGCCTCACTTAGTCTCTAAGAAGCTTAGGCTAAGAGAAAAAGAGGCCATAAATTAAATGGCACTTTCCTTGAGTAAAGGAAGAACAAATGAGAGAATTAAGTTGAAACAAGCAGCTCAAACACTGGTTCAAATTTAATTGGGAGATAAAATATATTTCACTACAAAACTCAAACCAAAAAAGGGGAATGTAGCAACCCTGTCCTCTCCTTTCAATTGATGAAAGCACACTTATTTAATAGAGAAACATAGTAGAGAATTACCAATGATAAAAAATTTCTATTATATCCTTAACACACATGGAATGACTAACCATGAATTACATAAGTCATCATATGACTTAATATTAAAATGTAGCATATAATAACCTAAAAGTGAGGAAAATTAGCTACATCATAAAAATATTGTAAAAATGCAACTATTTGTCCAAAGCTTTTGATCCCCATATCATATATTTTTTTTTAGTTTCTGTACATTTGCAATCTGTTATACTCCATTGTTTGTCTGTTTGTGCATATGAGTGTGCTCCATGTGCACCATGGTGCGTGTATGAAGGTCAGAGAACATAGTTTAATAGTTGTCTCTTTCCTTCCAGTCTGTGAGGTTCAGCTTCTTAGGCTTTGTGGGAAGTATTTTTGCATCTCAGCCTTCTCCTGGAAGCTCCATTCTCTTGAAAATGGAATACAGAGGTACCATTTCACTGAAGGATGTCTCAGTGATAGAATATGCCTCTAGTCTGTATAAAGTATTCAAATATAGAGGGGCGAGTGTTATGAACTGCTACTGTGGTCAGCATTTTTTGATAAATTTACATTTAGATAGTAGTTATAATTAAATATAAAAATCTTTTTTTTTTCTGTCAGCACCAACAGGGACACATTTGAGAGGTGTACCCTAACTTTTTACATAGATTTTATTTTGTTAGTTTATAATACCATTAGCCTTTAGCCTACATTTTTTTATTCTTTTCACTGGTTCTGTTTTCTCTATTAACCTGTATGACTATAATGTTTGTTATTAATAATAGTAATAATAAGCACTATGTATAAGAATTAAGTGAAAAAGTGACTTCATAAAACATTCATATAATTTTTCAAAATATAACCCCACATGAAGCTAGTATGTGAACTGGTCCCTCTATTAGGACTATTGGAATAGGAGAGAAAAAATGGGTCTCCCTATAGTTTCGGTCACAGAGACCTGAAAGATATCAGTGATGTGAAACATCATTTATCGGCTAAATGGAAAAGCCCCAGAAGGACTCTAGTCCAAGTCAAGTGTTGCAAGAGCATAGTGACAAACTTGTCAGTCATGATTCCTCATCAGACTTGGAAAGGGGAAGATGCTGATAGTGTCTATACCCTTAGATCACTGTCTACAGAGTTTTAGAAGACAAGGCATGTTACTAATGAAGCAGACATGCTAGACAAAGCTGACTCAGAAAGCAAATAAATTTACTTCACCAAGGATTATAGTCAAGATGGAGAAATGAATTGATGGCACATATACTTATTTAGTTACATAATAAAAATCTGAAACACTAAAATTGAGATGTTCCAAAGGCAGTATAGTATTTGGTACCGATGGGCAAAAGGTCAAAAAATGTTCTTAAAATAGATCTTAAAATGAAGTAATCAAAGAACTTAAATCAGAAAGGCTTTGTGGTTCTAGATATAGTTACTATAGATTTTTATTCTTTATCACTGGTATAATAGTTTTGTGTGGATATGTTTTTATTTCAAGAATACACTATATTAGGAATTTGATTTTTCTTGTATATTTAATGTTGAGAGACTTTCTACTTGTTTTTCTGTGGTAGCTGTACCGTTTTCCATTCTTGCTAGCACTGAAGGAGACCGTCATCATCTCTACTATCTCACCAACCTTTACATTCACTTGTCATTTTGAACTAGCAATGCTAGTGGTTAGGGAGAGGTATTCCATTGTTTTCATGTTGATTTTCCTACTGGACAATAAAGATGGACATCTTCTACCACTTACCATCCTATGCCCTTTCTAAGTTTTATCATATTGCTGTTCTTCCAAGTTAAAAGATAAATTTACAAAGGGCAAAATAACCCACCAGTGCAGGATGAGTTGAAAACCATCAATGTGACCAACATAAGATAGACTGAGCTTCTTCTCACACTGGGTTTCAGTTTCACAACTCCAGATGAGTCACAGATTTTACAATTATGTCGGCATGATAGACGCTAGTATAATGAGAAACATTTAATGTTTACTTAATATATAATTCCTATTTACTAGATAATATTCTTTTTGGAAAAACTGGAACCAAAAGTTTTCTTTGATGTTAGTATGTTTTTTTTAACCTTTCCTATTTTCTAGTATGTATGTTAATATGTTATTATTATAAAATGTTTTATAATGTTTTTCTCTCTAAATATATATAAAATTGTGCTCTGTCAGTTAGATTTACTTGTCTTCATGCTATTTTTTTCTTTCTTTTGTAAAGAAGTATCGAAAGTTACCATAGTTCTATTTTATTTTGAAAATTAATCACAATTATTTCAGCCGTTGCAAGTTCCCAAGTGACTGATGGTAGAGGGTAACATACAGGTATCTCAGGTAATTAGAAAGCACAGCAAAACAGGAGACAGAGAAAAGAAACTCCAGTGAAGTTTCTACACTGGTAAGCAGGATGGGGGAAGGAAGCGCAGAGTTCTCCAAGGATAAATGTGCGTTACCTCTTCTCTTATACTTTGTATTTAGAATCAAAGCACATTAAATCTACTAAACATCCAGTCAGAGGGGAAATGGTACCCATTAACAGAAATGAGAGAAACGACTTATTTGCCAACTCTGCAACTGGAAAACTGAAGAAAAGGCAGAACCCAGATTTAAAGGAAGAAAATTTATTATCAGCGGGAATGTTTAGAATTCTAGTATGAACTCATTGAAATGCTTCCAAGGACTTCAAGAAATGAAGCCAGAGAGTCTGAGCTTTAATGCAAGAATGAGACTTTATCTTTCTTTCTTTTGGTCCTTTGTCACCTCCTGCTTTCTCTTGTTCCTATATTGACAAATTTTATAATTGACTTCTGCAAAAAATGCATAAATATAAGCTATAGTAGACTTTTGAACGCATTTTGTCCATCGGTGCTTCAGTCTCCCTCTCTGTGTGGCTGGAATGAGTAGGAAAATCTTGCATCTAAGGATATTGCCCTTGGGGATTTATCAGGAATGGACCAATCACAGGACTGGTACTGACTTGACCCTGGAGGACAGAGCAGTGAGCATGAGGAGAAGTAAGTCTGACATCAGACAGAATGGTTTCAAACCAGACCAACATCATGTCACTAAAAAGCTTTGAGTAGTCGAACCTTAACGTCCATCACTACCCCCAGCAATAAAACAGACAGAATTCACTGCATACTTTAAAAAGGCAACAGCTTCCAAAATGAACTGGATTTTCCTGCATTCTGTTTAGCTCCTCTGGTGATATATTATGTATTTAATAACATTTGTCTGAAAATCATAAGAGAGAGCCAAGCCACACACAGATTTAGCTGTGAAGGTCAGGGAGTGGTGACCCAGACCTTTAATCCCACCGCTCTGGAGGCAAAGATCCTTCTAGATCACTGTAAGTTCAAAGCGAAACAGAGCCAGGAGGTGGTGCCACAAACATTTAATTCTAGCACTAGGTAAGTTGAACCCCGAGGTGAGGTAGCCAGGTAGAAAAAAAAAAGAGATAAGACTGGAGAAGGCAGAAGTTTAGCTCTTTACTTCTGAACTGGCTTCCCTTTCAACTGAGGACTCGGGTGTTCAGTCTGAGGATTCACAAGGAGTGGCTAGGTGAGAAGTGGCTGTGGCTGGTTCCTCGTGTTCTCTGATCTTTCAGCTTTTTTTCTAATTATCTAGCTCTGGGTTTTTAGTAATAATACCAAGTAGAATTTGTGCAGTAAATTATGGTCTTTACATTTTAGGGGTAGCAGTTATTTTAAAAGTTAGATGAAGAATAACTTATTCCCAGTGGAACATATAATAGTCAGATCTAGATCAGTGATAACACAGAATAAAGATATTTGTGGAACTACTTAGTTCTAAGAAGCCAGCTAGGCTCATAGCTGTGAAACAAGCCATTTTCTTCCCAAACAAGTCTTGGTAAGTTTTCTTAGATCTTTTCAGAATTTGCTCCAAAGTGTTTACTGATCTGTCTGTGATTTTCAAATAATTATGGCACTCAGAGTTTCTTGCTCTAACCTGAAGCAAATTTAATACCAATGAATATAATTTAGCCAATAAATCCTTGCCTAAAACTATCTACTAAATACCTAAAGTTCAAAAATAATACAAACTCATGGCATTGGCAGGAAGATCCATGAAGAGAAATATTTCATAACATTGAGAAATGTTGAAATATGAGAAATCACTGCATCCAATTTTCTAGGTTGATGTTCTTGCTGATAGGATAATTTTTAGTGCACACTTTGAATTCAATTTCCTTTATTTTAACAAAACATATTTCATGCACATTGCTTATAGATGGAATGACTTGCAAAAACATAATCAGTTTTATAGGCCACATTCTCATAGAGATTGGTATAATTCCAATTCAGCATAAATGCCTTTCTGGCAAGCATTCTGTTACATATAACCCTCTTTATGTCTGTCATGGGTCACTAGCTTCAGACAACATACTGTTGTCAACACTAATCTCCACTCAGGATCCAGGTTTGCCTTTTCTGCGGGATAATCTTAGAGATGTTCTTAAGATTTAAGTACTTCTTCAGTCCCTTATTCAGTTCTTGCCTGGAAAAACCTTCACCTAGCTCTCTCTACCTATAAAAAAATATATAAACAAATGGCTGAGACATGTTCACTCTTCTAGGTCTTGCCCATTATGTATACACGATAGAAAGTTCTTGATTAATTACGCAGGAAGTTTATCAGGCTCAGTGCCGCATACATTAAAAGACATTATGATACAAATCTAAAGAGATGAATAGACGTTATTACCTCAAGCTACTTTGCAATAGTTTAAGGCATTCTTAGTAAGAATACATTCCTCAAACTTTTATTGTTAAGACACATCCAATATGCACAGACGGATGAATCCAACATTACTATAAAGCTGTAACAAGAGTTTGTGTGAAGCAGATGATGTTCTGAGTGAATGTGTCTTATTGGCATGAGCACAGTCAGGACAAAGATCTTAGTACCTCAGAATTATGGGAAAGGCAAAGCCTTCCCAGGTCCAATTATGGGTGTTGACAGTGTGTACAGAGAACATCAGTTACCTCTTTCTCTTCCTTTGCAACTACGATCTGACATTGCTCCTTTACAGAGAGTTCATACCAAGGTAGGGTTACTTGCCTCTTTATCTTTGGCATTGTACATATTAGGGGTATGCTGCTGTTGGATCTTATTCAGATATACATTTATATATGTCATAAATAGCCTGATTTGAAAGACTGTATATTCAGAGACGATTCCTTGAAGGCTATGATTTTAGAAAATAACAGCTGTAATATTTAGGTATTTACCAAATTTACTCTAGTATAAATCCAGTAAACATTTAGATGTGGGCTTTATCATATGTCTAAGCCAGAAGAAACAAGTTATGTTTGCTTGAGTACACTCTCAATGAGAATTACTCATCAAGAATTGACAGATTCTTCTAACAGATTATGCGTTAAACATTTGTGCACAGAAACAGTAAAATGTTACTCTAAGATGATTCGCATTTAATGTTTGCATATATGTTATTCATTTTTGAAGTGTGCCTGTATAGTAGCTAAATTGTTGTTCCTGTTGGAGGGCACATTCTGAATGACCTCACTGGTAACCATATGTGCTTATTTCAGAGAAAGTATGGCATGCCTGGAGCAGA
Source organism: Phyllotis vaccarum (assembly GCA_033318265.1). Lineage (NCBI taxonomy): Eukaryota > Metazoa > Chordata > Mammalia > Rodentia > Cricetidae > Phyllotis > Phyllotis vaccarum. Next base: position 7,385,210 of record JARWLC010000005.1, read on the forward strand.
GAATCCATGCAGCCCTTCACGGCACAGTAAGTACATGATCTGCATTGCCTCTAATTTTTCTTGTTCTGAAACTCTAATAGAGTTGGACAAAATGTCATCTGCTGCTTATTAAGTCCTGGGTTTTTTTTTTATGGCTGACTGACCTAATTTTCTGAGTTTAAAATTTAATGTCTTATCACCTGTTTTGCTGGCTTTAGTTTGCTGTCAAGTACATGTGCATGTTAGCATGTCATTTACACATGTTCAAGTCAAGCACTTGGGTTCACAGAAGACGTGTGTCACTTTCAAATCTGGTCCTAATAAGAAAATACATCTTCAAAGCAGTAAAGCTGGTCCTCTTTCTCACATGTTCATCAATCCAATAATTCCTGGGAGCAAAGTGGTTTCACCGTGTGACTCGGGCAGTTGTGCAGTGGACATCACCACTCAAAACAGTCACCTTTCCATAGATTCAGTTCAAAGCATTTCATTCTCTAGCCACTAGGTTATTCTTTTAGTTATGGTTCCCTCATCTATCCTTCAGGGAGTCACAGGCTGCTGGGACTCTGGCCTTCCTTATATTACCTTTCCTTTGTCCTCCAGTAACCCATGAGCACACTCTTCCCTAGGAGCCTTGTTTCTGCAACATCACTCTATCATTGAAAAACCCGCCTGTGTTGGAACAAACAACACAGAGAGCTTTGTAAAACCAACAGGAAATTGGAATCCAGAATCCACTGTCATGTTCCATGAGTCACAGAAAATAAGCAAATCTTGTGGCTTAGACTTAGCTGAAATTCAGCCTCTAACTGAAGTTAGCACCGCTAACCTGCAGTGCTTCCCCTGTTCTGCTTGGTTTTCTTGCTGTTATTTGTCACTGCTTTATATTTTCCTTGCTGGGATCCTATAAAGTGACTCAGATCCTTCTCTAGTCTTTCCCAAGCCCTGAGCCTCTCTGCAGGACACACAGGTACCATGCCCACTTTGGTGTAATTGATCTCTGGTAATCAATCTGGCAGTTCAGAACTCATCACTTCCTCACTGGATCATTTATTCCCAGGCCTTAGTTAGTGCCCAGTGGAATCAATACCCTGGAAGGAAGGATCAACAAGCCCTCTTTAGTTACAGAAGTGGACACTGAGGTTCAGAAAATTTTGTCCTATATTCTAATGGAAGTAAAATATGTTTTCTCAGCTGCTTTCTTTTCTTGATTTCATCTAAGACCTATGAAGACAGAATCAATGGAATCATATTTCATAAGAAAATTATATGCCCATGCTATCAACTGAAAAATATGTGGTATTATCTAACTTCAGAGCCTTCTAGAAAGACAAAATCTCAGTGTCTTCTAAAAAAAAAAGATAATCAGAATCTATATTTAATTTTGCTTAATATTTCTTTTACTTCTGTGAGTGTTTTGCCTGTAACACATAGGCGCCTTGTGCCTGTGAAGTCAGAGAGACCATTAGATGTTCAAGGGCTCAAGTTAAGGATAATTATTAACCACCTGCTAATCATATCCTTTGTCTCTGAGAAATCTGGGACTCTGCTCTGCTTGATAACAGAAACCTAAGCAACAAAACATGAGGGCAAATTCACCCATTTTAAATGAATATTCAGTACTGGGTTGAAGATGAAAAAGCCCAAAATTTTCCATGAGTGGCAAAACCAGGAACAAGCAAGGTACAAAAAACAAGGCAAGTCATCTTACCTCCTCAGTACTTCTGGACATAACGCGCTTTGAGGACTGGACAAGGTTAAAATTAGGAGATTCCTACTAGGGGAGAACAGTATTCTCACGGGAGAATGCTAGACAACCCCCTTCACTTCCCCTTCTCATTGAACTAATTCTCAGTTCTTCATACAATGCACAAGTGCATTCAATCTGAATTTCTTTGGAAACGTTTAAGTCAGTTAATGTGATCACTATGCCAGGTTTTCTTGCATCAAACTGTATTGTTTTCTGTCAAAATCCTAACACTTTAGTGAAAATAAACAGATGGGAAGTTTATTAGCATATGATTGTTTGGCAGAAGGCATATCACAAACATAATTTCAGGGTTAAAAAAGTCACCAAATACTAAAGTATTAAAATATTTTAATAATCCTAAAATTTTAAAGTACTAAAATAGTGTGATAAAATTAAGAAACTGTTATTTTCAGAAAACCTCTCATTAACATACATACATAAAATATATACATATACATATGTGTATATATACACACACATACATTGTGTTTTATTTAGCATTTCTGCACTTCTGACATAGGTTAGAAGCAGTATCTATTTGTATTTAATCCTTTAGTGTGTAGGTCTGTGGTAGAGCTCAAGCACGAGGTTTTGGGTTCAATCCTTTGCTAAAATTAAATTTAAATCATTTCTCTGGAAGGCTTTCCACAGCACTTCCTTAGATATTAAAATTCCTACATGAACTAAGATCATAAGCACCCACTACAGTGTTCACAGATGGTGACTGATTAGTCCCTGGCAATCTAGTGCATCCCCGATTCAAATGTGCAAGTCTTTGAAATCAAAATACCTGTGAGGTGGCCAAACACACCTTTGTGGCCTCCTTACTCAGTAAATTTAAACATAAAAAAGCTAATCTATGAACCAAGAAAAAACATATTTTCAATAATTAATGCATGCTATCAATACGCTTATCTTTTGCTTTCTGAAAGAAAAGGGTTACTCTTCTTGCCTTATCGGCAGTTACATAGATTCTACACATTTTACGGAAGTTTAGATTGAGGAGAGTGATGTGGGATGTCTTGCTGTGAATAGCATTGGTCAATAAAGGGACTGTTTTGACCTATGGCAGGGCATATTAGAAGTAGGCAAGAAATCTGAGCATAGAAAAAGGAAAAGGAGGGAAGAGTCAAGAGAGACCCAATCTAGCTGCTAAAAGAACAATATATATAAAAAATTCAAGTAAACCACGAGCCATGTGGCAACGCAGTTTAATAAAAATAAAAGTTATGTTAAAATAAAAAAGCTAGCTAACAATAAATCGTAGCCATAAGTCAAACAACATATAATAATCTAAGTATCTAAGTCATTTTAGGAGGCTAAGCAGGGGCAGGCCTGTCTAGACCACAGAGCTAGGCTGGACACAAAACTCATACAACAGGAAAGCCATTTCTAAAACAGAAATTTCCAGCTGGGCAGTGGTGCTACATGACTTAAATCCCAGCACTTCAGAGGCAGAGGCGGACAGAACTCTGTAAGTTCAAGACCAGCCTGGTCTATAAAGCAAAATCCTGGACAGGCTCCCAAGCTACTCAGTAAAACCCTCTCTTGAAAACTGAGCAAGAGAGAGACAGAGACAGAGACAGAGACAGAGAATTCCAGTGAATGTAAGAAGAAAGCAATTAAGTATCTGCCTACATTTTGTTACACTACCTGCCTCACAAGTTTGATGATAAATTTTGCTATACATATTTTAAATGGCATGAAGAACATGTTCTGAGAAAACAACAGGTAGAAATTATAGTTAATTAAATACTTCAAGATGCCTTTAAATTTAGAGATGTGCTACCTACTGTCTTCTATTTCCTGAATGTCCCTGCAGGTCAGGTGTTATTAGAGCACTGTTTCTGGTTCTCATGGTAGAAATATTCTAAGAACTGTAGATCTCTACAAGACATACAATCTCATGGGAGCCCTTACACTCCTAGAGCTATGCCACCATTAGGGACTGTGAGGCTAGTTCAGACTTAAATCCATGCACACAGGGACAGAACTAAAGGGATTCAGATAAACAAACAAACAAACTAGGAGCACATGAACTCTGAAGGGAAAAGTGGTTGGTGATGGTAACAGAGAGAGGTGGGGGGGATGGGCTGGCTTTTGTTGTGGTTGTTGTTGTTTGTGTTCCAAAATGGATTGTGTGTACAGAATTCTAGAAGATAGGGAAAAAGGGAAAGAAATTAGAAATTACTAGTTTATCTGGCAGTGCAGAAGGGATCATTGCTCTCACATAGGCTGCATACTGGTGGTTCTCATCGGAACAGAGCCTATGAAAGTACTCTACCTTGCATATACTATGACCTCAGTGTAGACTTAGTTTCTGGCCTGGCCATTTGGAAGAATCTTTTCCACCTGTGGTCTGACTGTTTCTTATAAATAATTCCTCAGACACATATTGATTATAAACTATATGGTTTATGGCTTAAACTTATGGCTAACTAGCTTTTGCATCTTAACCCAACCTATTGTTATTAATCTGTGTATTGCCATATGGTTCTGTGTCATTTCTTGTGATATTTACATCTTGCTTTCTTGATGGCAGCTTGGCAGAGTCTCTTGACTCTGCACTCTTTTTCTTTTATCAATGGTCGAACTTTTTCCTGCCTCTATGCTGCTCTGCCATAGGCCAAAACAGTTCTTTCCATAACAAATCGGAACCAACTATACTCACAGTGTACAGAAAGACATTTCATATCACTTTTATTTTGTCTAATCAAATAGGAAGGTTTTAGATTTAACATAGTAAAATTAATATGAAAAATAGCTGTCAAGCAAGTATTATACTTATAATAGCTAGTTTACTTATATTTAGCAAAAATAAAAAAATATTTTATTATCTACCTTATCTTTAATCAGGTAAGAATTATAATATCTAGTACATTTACATTTAGTAAATTAAAAAATATTTTATCATCTACCATATCTTTGCTGGTCTAAGGTGTTATATGTAATTTACCTTTTATTATCAAGGAAAACTATAATTATAACTAATCTTTAACTCTATCAAAGACTATAGAAATATATATTACCTGAGTAAACAGGAAGTGCATTACAAACAACTTCTAAATTTTTAAAATGGCAGAGGCACCTGGCTACCTGGAAAGTCATCCAAAGTTCCTTTGTAATGTTGGAACACCAGTCTTCAGCCTATAGGCGTAGAATCTCTGGCATGCCTTTCAGTGAAGCAGGACATTTGAAGGACTGTCAACTCAATCTGGCAAAGTTTGTCAGTTACTTCTCCCTGTGTCTTGAAGAATGTCTGGAAGTTTTCTCTTGAAATACTATCTTGGCTTGTTTTGGGACAATCCTAGAGGTCACTTTTTATGGGTCCTACATGTTCACATTATACAGCATACTGCCAAGCAGTCAAAGCAAGAACAGTCTTTTGCCCAGTGGCCATCCTTTGCCACAAAGAAAGTAGACTCCACATGAAGTTTCTTTGATGCCCAACATTACCTTCCTGAAGTAGATTGGTGCTACCAGGAGCAGCCATGTCTCATTGTCCAGAAAAGTCTAAGTTCTCAAAATATTCAAAATGCCATTTTCTGTAGGTCTTTGAAATGTATCAAGATTATTTATCTAATTGAAATATTTTTGTATGTATCTAAAAGCTTAACTGACATGACTATAAGTTGACTATCATAGATGACTATTAATCTGTATTTTTATTTATACATTACAATTTTAAATGTGTTACATAAACATAATACCCTAAACAAGAATAGAAATATACATACATTATAAAAAATTAACTTTAAAATTGTATTAATAAACTAAAATCTATATAAATGGGAAGTATTTAAAAACGAATAGCTGCTTTTTAAAAACAGATTCAATAATCTAACATTTTATTTTATCATGTCTATATAAGCTCCTCAATATGTCTCACTTTCATCATAAATGACTTGTATCACATGTTGCATTAAAGGGACACACAGATGAATAGTATACTCAAATTTACTGAGTAGCTTCTTAGAGTTATTTTGTGCTTTTCATATGCTTCTAAGAGATATATCCAAAGACCTTTGTAGCCTGCCCAAGTGGTCATACAACCAAGGAAAATCAGTGATACCATATGCTCCCCCACTCTTGAAAAACGATGTCATAATATGGAGCTGATTTTCAGTGGATTGGAACTCTCCCCATTTTCATATTTTCACTTAAATATGCACTTACAATCGTTTGTGCATAAGTATTAAAATAGAATACTGGGCTTATAGAAATAAGATGGCAAGGAAATTAGATAGAAGATTATTTCTCAAATTTGGCCAAGTACAAAGTGGCCTAGAGGTGCTCTAGCAATATCACTTGCCACCATATTTCCAGAGTTTTTGAAATATTAAGTAGAATGTGGAAATTTTTATTTCTAATTAAATTCATACAACATGCTTATAGAATTCTTAAATAAAATATTTCATTTTTCAAATATTTTTTCTAAAAAAAATCTCATAAAACTATCATTTGTTTTTTCTCAGGGCATTTCTCTTTGAACTTCCCATTTTTCTAAAATTGATTATAAAATTAAAATTGAAAACACAAAAAATATGAAAATAATACAGAAAATCTGGGGAAATAAATGTTAAATGCTGTTGAAAATTTCAGGCCAATTTACAGTTTTCAGTTGAACTTCCTAATGTTTCTCTTTTATAGCACTGAACTGACAATATATACATTAATTCACATGTATAGACGTGTAAATATGTGTGATGTATAGATAAAGTTTAATTTAAGGAATATAAGAACACTTACAGATAAACAAACCTGTTTTTATACAAGATAGTATTTACAAAATAATCCTATATTAGGTTGAACATGAGTAACATAATTCTATTTTCAAAGTAAATATAAAACCATGAGTTCTTATAAAAATATGGATTAGCCAATTGTTTACTTCAGCAATAATATGATTTGCAAACATGATATAATTCTATTGCTTAGATATCTTTTAAAACTATAACCATTAGAATTTTAGACTTATAAGAAGTTCACAACATTGCCCATATTCCCTGGTATGATTCTTAGGGAGTAAGAGAATAGATGGAAAGTAAATTGTTTTGTGCTTCTGGGATGGGACATGGGTGATGATAGACTCACTGGAAGCACTGCTTCCTCTAAACAAGTTTACATTCATTTTAAACTCTTCTTGAATGTAATTCTGCAAGACCAGGCTTCCCAGCCCTCTGCCAACACTGTCAACATCCTCAGTCAACAGTGTTTTTCACATTTGCATCTAACAAAGCAAACAAGGATGTCAACTCACATAGCTTAGGATGCTTCCTCATTTTAATGAACACGCCAAAAGGAGGAGGGAGACAACAGTCTGTGAATATCTGGTACTATTTTTGTCAAGTTCACATTCAACACCATTTAGGAATATTTGTTTCTGTAAGGATGAACATTAAACATTATTTTGTTGAATTTCTTTGGAAATAAATATACTCTAACTCTGGCTGTCTCCTGAAAATACTAATTCCAAGGTTGACTTTTGAGTTCTTGCAGTCAATAGAGTTTATTATATCTTCTTGAAAGTTTGGGGAAAATGTCTTTAAATAGCCTTGACTTGGGCAATTTTTTTGAAAAGTAAAAGAGATTTGTTCCATCTTATTCACTATATGTATTTGCAATAAAGTATCTTAGAGTCACCACCGTCCCAAATATTTCTTGGCATCTCATGCAGCCTAAGCTGTTTTGCCTCAGTGAACAGTTGAGTGAATATGCTCTGGTGTCTATATATCAAGGAGTAAGAGTGAGCACACTTGCTGAGTGTGATACATATGTGTGATAAACTAACAGATGGAGGTCTGAAGAACTGACAGCTAAAGCTTGATTGGTAATAGAAGTTCAGGAGCTCCAAACACAAGCTAGCACGCCTTTGCAGAACTGAGATGCCTGTAAAATATTTCTTCTGTGATAGCTTGTGTCAATGAAATTGTGTACTCAATTCTTCGACTTTACACATTCTGTTCTTTGCAGTCCTTTAGGACATTTTCCCTCTCTTAAATCCCATTTCCACCTGCCCTCCAGAATGACATGTTTTCATCCGTCTTTTTTAAATGCATCTAACTGAGATTAAGATTTTGCTTTAGTATTAAAGTCTTTTCTATGCAACGGACAGTGGTTGGGTTTAAGGGTAGTATTTCACTCATACTATTACTTGCTCAATGCTGGGTAATACTTTGGCTACAAATTAGACATATGCTAAATCTTATTTAGTAAAATGAAATTAAGTGAAGCAAACTGGAGTTATGAATTACATGATGACGTAAAAGGGAAAGTATAGCTGTATTCCTATCTCTAGAGAAAGTCATCATAATAAAAGAGTCTTTTCTCTCTAATGTCAATTTTTGAGGTTCATCATGATATGTGGAAGAAAATTCTGGGGTATGTATGAGGTTTAATCAGGATTTGATGGTGGTGATAAGGTTTTGGATAATGTTTTAAAAATTCTCTTTATTCAAGTAACTCAAATTGCCATTTACACCTAAGATAACCTCAATTCACTAACCAACATGCTTTTCATGGTCATTTTTCTCTTTGAGAACACCATCAATGATCTGTAACAAATCTTTACCATTTTTCTCCATATTAAAGATAGAACAGACCATTTTTGTCTCACTGAGAAAAGAATGACTAGGACTATGCTTAAGTTTATCAAACAATTTTTATGGCTCCCATAATCAGTGCCAGAGCCAATTTGTTTGTGCAAGGGAACAACAAAATTATGATTGCTGTGGAACAATCTTTGTACACTGCAAATATGTATTACTTTCGTTGGTTAATAACGAGATGCCTGGCCTATAGCTAGTAAGAAAGAGATTGGGCAGGAGCACCAGACTAGGAGGATGCGGGGAAGAAGGGTGGAGTCTCAGGAGTCACCAGCCAGATACAGAGGGATGTGCACAATATGAGATAACAACCCATGAGCCAGGAGGCAGCATGTAGATGAATAGAAATAGGTTCATTTAAGTTGTAAGAGCAAGTTAGCAATGAGCCTGACCCATTAACTGGGCATTTATAATTAATATTGAGTCTCTCTGTCAGCTTTTTGGGAAACTGGAGGGTGGGAAAGATAAGTCTGCTTACACATGGTTGTTTAAGCAATGAAAATAGTGCAACTCTTTAATAACATTTATATTTTGGGATAGATTTGTTTTTACACAGAGCCTCACTGTGTAGCCAAGGCTATGCTAAAACTTATGGTCTTTCTTTTTCACCTCCCAAGTGCTGAGGTTCTACATAGGCGCCATCATGGTCAGAAAACAGATATAAACAAAATACTGGTAGTAGTTAGACATAAAAGTTGAATGTGACAGTTTTCCCTCAGAAAATATGATAAACAAAACACTCACTTATACATGTTTTCATTTTTTAATCCACTAATGATACTTAGTCATTAAATTAATTAGTAATTAGTAATTGTAACCTTGTTTACCAATAAGAAATATGACTCTTATTTTTGTCTCATGGCTTCCTGAGAGGCTTCCTGTACACTAGAAACAGAAATTGATTACTGCAAATTTTACATCTAAACCCACATGTTTTCCCTGAACAAAATATAAAGGGGTCTATAGTATCTATATTTATACATATTAATTTGAGAGTTTTATGCTTGTATTCTAAAGATGGAGATGTATACTTCACATTTGAAAGTAATCTTTCAACTCCAGATTGTAAACTGAGTGATATTCAAGATTATTTAGAAAGAACAAAGAAAGTCCTAAAATTTGGGCTGCTGGCTGGTCAAAAATTAAAAGTGCTACATCACACACTGTGTGATATGGTGATCATGGTCCTACACTTTTACTAACTGACATTGTAGTTTTATTTAATAGTGATATTTAAGATGGCCTCATAATGCTTATATATTAAGTAGTTTTAACACATACACACACACACACACACACACACACACACACACACACACATTTTAAAAGCCTACAATGTATTTTCAAAGAGTTTATCCTTTTTTCTGTCTTTTGGTGGCATAGAGAACAAAATAAAACAAAACAGGGAGATTATAAAGAAAGTGTCATAGGCTTTGCTTTGCACCTAAAATCACTCCCCACAGTCTCCCATATGCTGGGTTGTCCTCCTCAGTGGACTCCTCTTACAAAATAGAGTCCTGACGTGGGGTTCAAACCAAGGTCAATGGATGTACCTATCCTGTTCTGGGACACGCTTGTGAATGGAGTCTCATGGCACCATGACAATCTCTACATACTGTTTTACTACTACTTTCTCCAAGCTCTTTGGTTTGTTTGTTTGTCTGTTTGTTTGTTTTGTTGTGCTTTTACATTGCAGAAAATAGTATTGTATGTTCTTCAGCAAAAGCTGTAGTTACAGCTGTGAAAGCAGGTGCCAAGACATCCTTCTTCATCACTGTCAAAGTCACTGTCTAGGACCACACAGATCACAAGGATGTAGTGAATCCTCAGGGGTGATTGACAGTCTCATATAGTACAGAACAATTCTGTCTTCAGCTTTGATCTATTTCAACACTTACTTTCCAATTGTCTACTTTATATCTTTACCAACTACTTTCTACATGAAGAAAGAAAGCAGAGATATTGTTTTTCCACCTTGTTGTAGACAATAACTCCCTTATAGTTTCTAGTATCTCATCCTGGAGTACCGGAGAACAGAATCACCCACTGCCAAGCCAAGAAAGTTAAAGAGTGATAACACACACCTTTAATCCCATCACTTGGGAGACAGAAATCTTTCTGTATTTCTGTGAGTTCAAAGCCTAACAGCCAGGCAGTAGTAGTTCAAACCTTTAATCTTAACTCTAGAAATATGATACAGAATTGAACCAGGAAGTGAAATAGCTGGTCAGGGAAGACATTTAAGTGAAGAGGAGGCAAATATTCTTTCTTTCTGTAGAAAGGATCAATCAAATTGAAGATAGTATTTACCCTGAGAAGTTGGCTGAGTGAGAATTGACTGTGGTCTGTTTCCTCTTTCTCATTTTCCATTTAATTTTTATTAAATATACAATGTATCACCACAATCCCCAAACCTTAAAATTATCTTTGATTTTGCACATCCCTCTTCTCTCTTGTTCATCCATTCTCTGTGATGCGATGATATTGCCCAAATAAAAGCTGAATACTCTTCTGGGGTTTGATGACTGCCCTACTAGCTAACACCACTGGGTTTCATGAACTGTCTTGCTAATACTTTTTAAATTTTATCCCATTCATCTATAATCCAGTATAGTAAGTAAGTTACTGGCCCAGCCTAGACCTAAGATTCAGACTTGTGGCTTGGGCATATTACTTGCTAACTCATACTCTTAAGCTAACTCATGATCAGCCACATGGCTTAATGCCTTAGCTCAGAGCAGCATTTTTATCCCATTTCTTCTGCATCTCCCTGGAATCTCTACTCTGCTCTTCCTCTTCCTAGAGTTTTCTTAGTCTGGTAGCCCTGCCCATACTTCCTGTCTGCCCTCTGGCCAATCAGCATTTTAGTAAATAAGAGGGACAAATATTTATAATGTACAAGAGCACAATAGAACAGAAATCCAGTATATATGCAGTAGTCTTATTTTGGAATATCATTCAGGTATGTATCTCTCCTGCACTGTTATAACATGTATTTGCTGCATGTCTAATGGGATCCACTGTTCTTAATTAAACAGAGCTCTTCTATCACAGAACACAATGACCTTCAGGAGCTGGTCCTTGCCTACCTGCTTACACTGCTCCCACTCTCTATGCCCTTGCCATTGACAAACTATCGCAGAAATACAACATGGCTTACTAACTGCAAAAGAAATCAATGCACTTGGGAAGTATTTTACTTAGTTTCAGAAGATATTTTTAAGAAACTATTCAAGAGCTAAAAGGCAGAAAAATGTGTATATAGCTTTTTTTGTGTGCCCATGTTGTGTGTGTGAGAGAGAAAGAGAGAGAGACATAAACAGAAAGATACATGTACAGAAACACATGCGCACATGCACACACCAACCACCCTCCCACCCACCCACACTCACAGCCCCCAAGAGAGAGAGAGAGAGAGAAGAGAGAGAGAGAGAGAGAGAGAGAGAGAGAGAGAGAGAGAGAGAGAGAGAGAGAGAGAGAGAGAGAGAGAGATAAGACAATAGGGTACTTCAGTTGGCTGTATTTTCTTCTCCCAACACTAGTGGTGGTGTGTTATAGTTTCAATGTGTCCTCTACAAAACTGAAGTGTTACCAAGGTGAGTTATATTGTAAGATAAGGAATTTAAGGGGTAATCAGGTCATGAAGGTTTCTCCTTTATGAAAGAGAAGAATACCCTCACAACAGAGGGCCGCACCTAGCATTGGGCATTCTTGATCTACCGTTTCCTGGCACATGAAGACATAGCTTTCCCCTCCTCACACAATACACCATGAAGCCATCACCATAGAAAGAGAGTGTCATAACACAAAAGCAACCAATATCTTGGTGTTGTGACCTTGAACTCTCAAGCTCTAGAAGGAACAATACTAAGTTTTATCTCTCACAAGTTCCATTGTCCTTGAAATCATGCAGCAAAAGAGATTGAAGCAGAAAAATGGCCGCTGATAATGAGACACACTTTATGGTTCTTAACTAGAAATGGGAGACTCAAACAGTGAACACCATCTTCCAGTGGATATACATAACCCTTTCATTTGTGTAATCAATGTATCACAACTGGACACTGTCCTTCCTTAACGAATGACAAAGAACTGTCATGATATTGACAGAGTAAGAGCCATAATTCAATGCAGCATTTGAATACTATTATAATGTATTAATGTGATAATTATTTTATAAGATCTATTATGTGCAATTATATGATATGCAATATATCACAGCACATATAAACTACTATATAGCATTATAGTATCTATAAAATATATATACATACCACAGTACATATAATATGTGATAAAATGTAATATTATATGTAATATATGCTATATTTTATATGTTTATTATACAAATTTATGTATATAGGATATATATTTAGGTGCTTGTATATGTATTTTCATGAACTATGAGTCAGAGAGGAAATTTCATAGAGTCTAAACACAATGTCCTTCAGGCCTGCCCCTGGGGCTGGAACCCAAGTGTGCCCATTGCTATACATAGTGCCTATGGCTGCTCTTGTTTCCTCTGTTTTGTTATGGTCACATTTGTCAGACAAAATCATAATCTCAGTGCTGCCCCTCGGCTTTGCTGTGAACCACTTGTTTCCTTTTCCTCATGTGAAAGCCCTGGGGCTAGTTATGGCTCTGAACTCATGTCCACAAAGCCTTCACCTCAGGAATTGAGATGTCTTCGTCTTAAACCTCTTAGATAATTCAAGGTTTTCTAAGTACACTGAGATTTATACTTAAATAAATTCATTAAGCATAAATAGGAATTGCAATATGGATGCTAGAGTTTTCTTAAATACACATTGTTCACAGAGTATTGCAACCCATGGAAACATGCTTCACTCAGTCACTAACTCTGTTTCTATGATGGTCATTTACACATGTAGAGAAATCACAGAGTAATCTCCCATTCATTTCAGTGGAGAAAGCTCATTAACTCAAAAAGTGTTTAGTTAACAAATAATTTCTTTAACAGAGCCTTGGGAATTTCTTTTCACAAACATTCATGAATTTCAGGCCTTTTGTATTGACAATGTACAAAAATAATGGGTTTAAAATAGAAAAAAAGCTTAGCAGCAATATCTAAATATAGATAAACTGCACTCAAGACATGCACGGCCTTGGAAATACACTTCTACTTCTGCAAGAGAAAGTGAAGTGTGAATACCTTTTAGTGGGATGTTAGTTCAAGCAGAGTCATGGTTGGATAACATTATGTCTTCAGAAAGGGAGTTGGAAAAAAAATGCCTACTCAGCTCAGCTCTGTTACAGAGATGGAAGTTTCTATGCATTTCTGTTGGTTCAATATTTTCTGTAGCAGAGAGCACTTTGGATGGAAAGAAGGAAGCAGTCGATAAGTTTGCAGAGTGGCTCTGATCCTATCAGGTAGAAGAAGTACACTGTTCACCTTATTCTTTGAGCTATACCTCCAGGACAGGATTACTAATAATGCTTCTCAAAGTCAGAACTGTGATTTCCAGTGCTCGATTAAGACCTATTATAGCTGTCAGCCAGTTCTTACCATGCCCACCTCTGACTATCTCTCCATGCTTGAGCCCATTAATGAAACAACTTCACTTTGCCAGCACTGTGTTAAGTGATATATCTTCTTAAGGGCTACTATGATGGGCAGTTGATGACTGAAATCTCCATAATTAATTTCCACACAGAGTTAAATTTCTACCTTGAACTTTTTTGTATATTCTAAGTGCTACAGGAACAAGAAGACAGAATCAATAGAATTTGGCTGGGAAATTGGTAGAGAAGGAAGAATTAATAAAAGCACAAGTACTGAACTATGTTTTACAGATGAGAATCACATATATCATAATGAAGTGCATAATGGGAGATGTGGGTGGAATGGACACAACATTTTCAATACAAGTGTACAGCCTGTGACTTTGGAGAACAGTCGTAAGTGTGAGTCTGTGGGCATTTATTGTATTTCTCTGTACTATTTCTTTTATTTCAATAAATGTTGGGGCTGGAGAGATGGCCCAGTTATAAGATCACTGGTTATTTTTTCAGAGGTCCTTAGTTCAATTCCCAGCAAACACATGGTGCCTCACAACCACCTGTAATGATATCCTCTGGCCTGCAGGCATACACGGGTATAGAACACTGGATACATAACAAATATACATTTTAAAACATTATGCAAACAAATATTCTGATTAAAACTAAGAAAAAGATCTACAGACACATTTTATATGGGAAGACAAACATACAAGTGGCCTATCAGTATATGAGAAGCTGTTCTACTTTACTGTCTATAGAGGAATACTAACAAGAGACATTGTTCACCTAATTAAAGACTAATAATAAGTCTATTAGTACCATGGCAAAATAACCAAGACAAACAACTTTTTCGTGGAAATGGTAGTCAACTTCATGGAATCCAGAAAATAAACATGGTGAGAGAGACCAAAAGAGACTAAGGAGAAGGTGTTGTCATCAAGTGTAAAAGCTATAGGCATAATCGTATAAATTAGGTTCTACCTCCTAGTTTCCAGTACATTGCAATAACTTATGTAACAAGCAATGGGTTAACCTATTGTTGAGATCAAGGCACTGACCATCCAATCAATTTGCCAAAATCCCAACTCTGAACATTACCACCCAACGAGAAATCAATATCTAAACTTTTGGTAATTAATTCAAAACATAATCATAATAATGAATATTGAACAAACATTAAAAGATCACAAAATTTAGGTTAAAAGAAATCTTCAGGTGTTTTTTAATAGGAACGTAAATTGGTACAGTTGCTACGTAACAAAACGAAGTTTGTCAAAAATTAAATGCAAAACTACCATATGATGATACAATAATCCTCCTTTTGAGTCTTTATTCAAAGAAATGAAAATCATTATGTCAAAGAGACATCGCCGTGTCCATGTTCATTTCAATGCTCTTCACAGAACTCACAATATGGAATCAGCGTGAGCACCAACGGATGGTGTATTGGCTGGTTTGTGTGTCAATTTGACAGAAGCTAGAGTCATCAGAGAGGAGCCTCCATTGAGGAAATGCCTCCATCAGACCCAGTTGTAAGCATTTTCTCCACTGGTGATCAGTCAGGGAGCACCCAGTCCCGGGTGGGTGTTGCCATTCAAAGCCTGGTGGTCCTGGATTCTTAAAAAAGCAGGCTGAGAAAGCCAGAGGAAACATATAGTGCATTCTAACTATTGGATATCTGAAATATGCATATATATTCACCAAGTGAAATTATAATTTCCTTTAAAAAATTCTTATATTAAAACAAAAAAAAATCATAGTGGAGTATAAATTTAAGAAGTAGAACCCAACAGATTTTTGATGCATTAGCCATGATTACTGAACCTTTACCTACTTATAGCTGAGGCTCTGACCTTCTACAGATTGTATTATCTGACAGTGTCAATCATAATTGACCAGTATTCTCTGCCTGTCTCACTTTCTTTCTCCACAGAAACAATTACAAATGCAGCAATCTACTTTTTGGAGATCTTGGCTATGTCTATCACCTTCAATGGACTTAGAAGAATCAATTGTTTTCAAAACTGTATTTCATCCACACAATAAGAATAATTTAAATAGACTTATACACATATGTGCACACATACACACACACCAACTTGTGAAAGCTTACTATTTAAGAACAAAGTGTGATCATATATTTCCTTTCATCTTTAACAACCCTGGAAACTGGGATTTTCACATTTGATGGTGAATATCACCATTTCAAACAATATAGGTCATCAAATCGTAAGCTTTTACTCTGTTAGGAAGGTCAAAGTAAAACAGAAATAAAAATGTATTATATTCTATGAGAATGGTAATTCCATGGTGAAACACTTTCAGTCAAGAAGCAAAATGACCAAAGTGGAGCTGATGATTAAAATAAGTATAAGCTAAAGATAAAGTACAGCTTATTAAAATACTCTAAGATTTGATCAAATATCCACAGTGTCACAAGCTTAATAGAAGTGATCAGAAGTATGGATGAAAGTGGTATCCTAAGGTTTTATTATGTGTGTGTCTATCTGTCTTATCAAAAGACTATTAAGGTTAATTTAATGAAATCTCATACAGCTATAGTATCAACTGTTTAATAATGAAGAATATTGTGTAGAAGTTTAGAGAGAGCTTCAGGGGTTGTTTTATTTGCTTATTTTAACAACCCAACCAAGCCAAGGGTCATTTGAAGATGTGGTGATTTTGAAGAATAAATCCACAAGGATGGCTGAGTTAAGTGTTTATAATAGCTGATATACTCTGGTGACGTGTTGTACAACTCTGTTTGCAAACCCTAGAGTAATGGTTCCTTAAGACGAATGTCTTTGTTATTGTTTTTGCTCTGCTTTTATACTTATCTATTTATTGTAATTTTAAAATGAATTATCTCACCAAAACTTTATTTTTGTCTGGCTACTGCACATACTTTCATAAAAAAGACAGTGCTGGACTTGTTTTTGTATTTTCTTTTATCTTGAAATCATACTTATTTACCTTCTGCATTCATTCTCAATTAGATGTAATAATTTTATGTATAATTGACTAATATTGCCTTTTTTAAGTATTTCTTCTTGGTAATATTCTAGATGTGGATTGGAGTTACAAACCTATTTATAAGCTCATTTGAATTTGTTAGATTCATAAAGAAAAGAATGCATTTGAAATCATTCACTTCAAACTCAAGTAATGAAAACTATTATCTCTAAGTTGCTGATGAACATATTGAGTACCTGTAAAGCAAAGCCATCCTGCTTTGTTTGCAGAGTGCAGAATGTCACTATTCTTCAGAAGAAACAACATTTTCTCCATACTGAATGCTAAATAAGGTAACTTAGCCACAGGAAAAAATGGGGAATTTAGTAGTTCCAAACTTGAACTCGGGGCCCCATCATCCTTGCTTGTCAAAAAACAAAGAGGTGGCTTCCAAAGAAAAACAAAACAAAAAAAACAAAAATAAGTGAACACTGGAGCAAAGCAGAATAGATTGTATTCACATATGCCGTTTAGGTGTTGGGTAATAGTCAAATGATCCCTTTGAGACAATCATGAAAGCTAGATTTAGATGCTTTGGCTGAGTACCAGTGAAGGATGCCACATTCCATTCTTCTACATAATCACTTCATTGTAATCTTAGAGACTGTGCATTCTACTGGCACTGGATACTCATTGGAGTATATAATTTTTCCTAAATGATCTCTAATCTTCAATACAAGACATATACAACTGTTCAGTAATTTTCCCTGTAAACCATAGAGCAGAATTAATTGAGAATGTGTTCCATTATGCTTAAATGATATTTTGGGTATAATGTGTTGATAGAAACATTAGTGAATATTAACCAAAACTCAACAAAACTAACCCAAAGTCTTCAGTTCCTTAACTATGGTAGCCAAAACAATATTTATGGGTTCTATAGATAAAAGACTCATACCCTTCTTTCAAAAACATACAAAACTAGAAATTAAAGGGACATAAATAAATGAGAGAGAAAAACAACATGAAAGAGTATTATATTTAGAAAGTAAAAATAAAATTTGTAAACAAAAAAGAATGTTATGAATGGCAAAAGGCTAGTCAAGATGAATACTGCAAATATTGATACCAAAAGTTAAGTAAATGAAATAGAAATATTTAATTCAATTAATTTTTAGAAAAAATAAATATGATTTGTTCTCTGTTGATGGCTGTAGTTCTCTGAGACACTAGATGTAGGTAGGCATAGGCATAAAGTCAGTGTTCATCAACACAAATTTGTCTAATCAAGTTAGAGACTCAAATCACCATTCTTAAATGTTGCTCTGTTATATAGATTTATTACTGTAGACTCAATCATACATAGACAAATAAGTCACTTGCTTAAAATATTGAATATTCATTATTCTAATTTTATTTCTTTTGTTGTAATAAAATACCATTTTAAGAACCCTCCAAAAAGACAATTCTAGATTGTCAGGTTACCATTTCAGATAGTTTATATCAACAGCCAAGTTTCAGTGACAGGAGCTTGAACAACTGCTTATGTCATATCCAGAGTAAAAGGCAGAAAGAAATGAATATAATGATGCCACAGGCTAGACTGCTCATGTTCAGCTAGCTTTTCTTACTCTAATACAGTTATACACCAGTGGCCTAGAGAATGGTGTCACTCACAGTGGGCTGGGTCTTCATACATCAATTAACAGCCAAGAAAATCCCTTAAGCACATTTCCACAGGTCAGTATGATCTAGACAATAACTTATTTAGATTTTTGTGCCTATGATTCTAGGTTATGTGAAATTGACAGTTAAAACTACCACATCTGTTCAGGGTTGAACAATAAGAAGATGTAAGGGTTAGACAAAGGAACCAGTAATTTGTCCTGAGATAGAAGGCTGAGAGACAGAAAGATACAAAAACTTAGAATTGGGCACCTATAGAATTCCCTATAGGGAAGAACTGTACACAGACATACCGCTCTCACTAATGACCTCCACACCATTGCTTAAATACACCTTTTATTTTTGCTTCATGTTTCTCCACTCACCCTCAGCCTCACAGATACTATTTGCTGAGTGATTTAAGGCATCAATTTGCATGTACTTGAGTTAAATTGTAACACAAGGCAGACTTCTAAGGAGCCCATCCTATGTTTCATTTTCTTCATTGAGTTTTCAAAGCAACAAAAAATTATAGCCGCTGCTTTTTTTCCTCCCCTTCCCTAACAGAGATGTTTATGGGTGGTAGCAGGGTATGTCAAAAGAGTACAACATTCTATTGAAGAAAAGTATTGATATTCATAAAACAGAACAGAGCTCTCCACACCCCTCTATCTTTAACACCCTCCTCGCAGCACAGAGAAGCACAGAGGTTAACAGAAGCAGCAGGGAAAGCAGGTTGTAGTCACATTGACAGCTAGAAAATGAAATGACACCAAGTATTCGAGGATTGCCCTCAATTAGCCTATGCAAAGCAAGAATTAATTACCAGCACTGAAAAAGGCTCACCTTTGACTCCTCTTTCAAGATCTCACTTACAGGGAGTACACCTCTGGCGTTATAAATGAAGGGCCAGTGGACTTGATAACTTGCATTTCCCTTAATACATTAGTAAGAAATGTTCTGCAAATATAATAGAGGGACTCTTGGTAATTCAACCATAGATATTAGTGACAAGGGGACATATAAATGCAGATACAGAATGCAGTATATTGAGATAGATAGATGCTAGTAAGACTGAGTCCACTTCTCCATAATGCAAGGAAAATCAGCAGTGGTTTTTGCACAAGCTCACTTTGAAATTCTCAGGGTAGCAATTAAACACCTTAAAGTAAACTCATAAAAATCATTTTATTACTATACCAGAATATAAATTATAATAAAAATAATGTCTGCATAGGTATAGGTTGTATTTTTTGGCATATTCTCTTAACAAAAGCTTTATATCTTTTCTTCAAGTCAGTAATAAAAGAAAATCAAAGAAATCTCTAAAGTCATTCACTTAATGAAATAATTTGGATGCTCAAATAATAAAACCACCATTGACAAAAATGTAGAAGCAGCATGAGAACACACAGGGAGAGCTGAGAAGAATGGGGGATGTGATTTGGGAAGAATTATCTGGGCAAAAAAATAAAAAGACTTAGCTAATGATAATATACAAATAAGGTGGGAGCTGGGAAACAGAAAGAAATGGAGGAGTGTAAGAGAATACAGGAAAGGGGAGAAAGTAAGACACTAGGAAGACAGACTTGAGACAAGAAATTTGCATTTCCTTAAGCACCAACTCTAAGCTTTTATAATAATGTGTTATTTTGTTGTGACGTCATCATTTAGTGAATGGGGCTGGAGTCTGAAGGGCAGTGAGGAGGCGGTTAGAACTGACCCCTATTAGTATGGGTTTAATTCCATCCATTTGTATAAAGCATACATCTCAGGGTGAGGAAAGCAGACAGCAGTTAGCTTTGCAGGCCAGTGTGGCTCACCATGACCATAACTGCACTCTGAAAGGTTCACCAATACTTCATAAAGGAACAGTGCAGATGTTACTGATTTCCATAGCCTACTGACAAGTACAGAGGCCCGTCAATCAGTCAGCAGGAAAAAAAGAAGGATGGCATGGTAGAATAGAAGCCAAATGGTATTCCATGCATTGTTTTCTATATAAAGTTACTGTATATAAAAGTATTCAAATTGACTTTAGTACTGACCGTAGGGGAGTGTCTGTGCTTCCTCTAGTAGAGGTAAACATGGATGCATTGACCATGCTGGTCTTCAAAAGGAACACACATAGCTAAACAGTTACAAAGTTAACTAGAGAAATGCAACTCTTGATCAAAATGGCGTCAGATCACTGTACCAATGTGATATGGGGGCTCAAAAGAGGATGCTGCAGGCTTTGTCTGTAGACAGCTAAGTGAGACTGCAGAATAGCATCATTTTAATTCAAGTCTGGTATGCTCATCAGATTTTTGTTTGTTGTTCTTGTTGCTGTGATAGAATACTCTGAGCAAGAGCTACTTAAGAGAAAATGTTTATTCTGAACACAGTTCAAGGCTCATCAAGACAGGGAAGTCAACGAAGCAGGAGCTCTGGGCATTGTATCCACAGTCGAGAAACAGCAAGGAATTCTTCCCACTGTTGAGTTGCTTCTGTCGCTTAACAAAGCCCAAGGTCCCTGCCATGGGAATTGGTCATGGCAGTTGTCAAGCAGGCCCTTTCCACATCAGCTAAGGCAATCAGGATAATCCCCACAGGCATGCCCAGACACCTGTCTCTCACGAGATTCTATATTTGCTGAGGTTGACAGTGATCCCTGGTCATCACAGATACTTTGTCCCTAAATGACTGGGGAAGCTCCTTAGTTTCTCTAAGCCCCATTTCTTTCCTTGTTCAAAGTGGAATGCTGTTAATACCTACCTTCTATTCAGAGTGTTACCCTGTACCTGGCTGTACTGAGGGTTTAATACCTACACACTTTCCTTATCATTACCATAGTTGATCCTCTAATCCTGAAAAACATCTCTCTGAGAGATTACCCAGATGGCATCCTTTCAAAGTGATTCTCCCTGGCTCAGGATGAGGAAATGTTTGTGTGTTTCTCCCTCCAGACTCAGAAAAAAAATGCAAAGGGAAAGAGAAACATGATTTTCCAATGCAGATAAAACAAATTTTCCTGTTCCTGGCTGCAGTTCTCCACACCAAGTCAACCACCATCTTACAGAAGCTCTTGGTGGATGAAAGGCACATACTGTGGAATCTTGAAGCTTTTGGAAAAATTATTCTGTGACAGTCATATATCTCTGAGTAACTTTAAAATTCTGTTGAATCTGGTTTGTTTAAATGATGGTTGCCAACTTTTGCCTTGGGTAAAGTATGAGTCACTTAGTTTGAGCAGAGAGAGCTTGGGCCAACAGTTTTTGAATACAGTAATCTTGCAGGCTGTCACAAAGTAAACAGAAATCAGCACTTTGAACATAACACCCTGAGCTTTCAAAGGTGTTAAATATTTAACTATCAGTAATAGACTGCAAAGTAATGCTTACCTAGACAAATACATGCACTTTTATACATCTCTACTACTTGCTAGATTATCTTTCTTGAAACTTGACTTTTCAAAAGCTCAGTAAGTCCTGCAGACAATCCCATAGTCATTTTTTTCTTCTAAAAATGTAGGTTCAGTTTAAAATATCATAGAATATATATTTGGTTCTAGACTCAAATATCAGATAGGAAGACTAAAATTCATGAACATCTGAGTGAATGACCTAAACTTATTAGGTCTCAGCATCTACATCTACAGATTCTCCTGCGCGGTTTGACTAATAATTGAGGGAACGTGTATGATGTATGTTGGTTACTGTACACAGGCAACTAGATGAGCAGGATCAGTAAGTACAGTCCCCATGGCTGAGCTGTCCTTACATACCAAATGCTATTTGTGTTAGCTTCTTTCTGGCAATACTCCTCTCTCCAGCTATGAAGTTTTCCAAATGCCCCACCCCTGACACATATACTACACTGTGGGCCTCAACTCTTGGCATGTCAGTTTTTAGTCCTCTGCTGAGACGTTTGTTTAGACTTGTCATCTTGTCTCCACACTTGTCCTTTGCCCATTTTTACTTGACTGTTGTTTACAGTTTCTCTGTAAATTTTACCTGTTGATCATTTCAGTAATGTGCAAGCATCTTAAAAGAAATTTATTTATTTGTTTCTTTGTTTATTCATTTGTGTGTGTGTGTGTGCACGTGTGTGCATGTGTGCATGTGTGCATGTGTGTGTGTGTGTGTGTGTGTGTGTGTGTGTGTATTTATCATCAATTTCTAAAACTGTGGAGGACAAGATTCATCAGGATCTTCAATGTTTAGGGACAAAATACCTTCCCCAAGAGAATAATGTATACTGTTCTGTGGTGACTTACTTATCCACTCTGCAGGAAGTCATTTAGATCATAATACTGTATTATTAGCAAGAGCTTTGGGATAAGTTAATCCATCATGCCATTATTATACGTGGCTTTTTAATAATTATGACATTAGGTATGCCAATATACTAAGGAGACACTGAATACAAGTGTACAATATGAGTATGTCTTATTTCTTAGTCAATATGTAAATAATACCTTCTCAAATGACTACATGACTCTTAAAATGATTACAAGAAGTGATCCCATAGTAGAAGAATATGTATTTATATGTCCATATACACAAAAGCTTAACAGAAACCCTTGCTTCTATTCAGTAAATGCTCTAGTTCAGCTTCCCTAATGACTTACTGTGTGTATCAACTGTGTGACCAAGGAAGGGTATCTACAGGCAATAGAAAGTTCAAATTGGTTCAAGTTTGGAAGGAAGTAGACCTAAACCATACGAGTCTTTAAAAGTCTTCCTTTGAACTGTCTCTGGATATGGTAGCTGTTCTAGCTGGCATAAGTTTGACCATGTCCAAAGATACATATATTTATGCTTCGGTGGTAAGCAGATACATAAAAAGTATATTATTCAGACAGTCCCCGTGACTGTCTAATTTGGATTTAGGATGTTACTTAGTTTTCTATGGCAGGGCAAAAAGAGGACAGTTTGGCTTCACAGACCACTTCAGGCTTCTGTTTGAAAAAAAAAAAAAAAAAAAAAAAAACAACAAACAAAACAAAACAACAAAAATCTGATGGTGCCCTGCTGGCAGTCTGACCTGTTCTGCTCTGTCCAATGGCAGGATGGCTTAGGCAATTTTTTTGAGCTCGGTACTGAACTGCACAGAAGGCAGGTCAGGGCTTTGTGGCTACAGAAATCACAGAAAGTATTCTGAAAGAGGGCTGCCAAGTCAGAGGGCATAAACTGAGCAAATGAAAGGCCTGGGAGAAACCCACAGGAGAGAAGGCTGTTCCAACTTGTGATTAGCTGAAGAAGTGGGCAAAGAGATTTGACAAGAATCCCTACAGTCACAGGTCAGGACACAACTCAGAAATGAGGCAAGGGGTTTGAGTGATTTTAATCTGACTTGAGAAATTCTTGGAAGTGCGTAACATAAAGTTTTAGAAACAAACTATATCCGAGCTAAATAATAATGTGTTCTATAGTTTTATCTTAAAATGATTTTCCAGGGTGAGTCAATGCAGTCTGAAATATCCAGTTGAGGTAGGACCAAGGCCCTCCCCCAAGTATCAAGTCTGAGTAAAGTGTTCCTCTGTAGGGAAGGGGCTGGAATTAACACACCCTGGAAGTCCTTACCCTCTCTGAGGAATGGATGGGGGGAGGGGAGGGGAGAGTGACTGGGGGAGGACAGGAAGAGGGAAGGGAGAGGGAAGAGTAGTGGTTATGTTAAAAAAAATTAAATAAAAAATGTCAAAAATGATTTTCATTCTCTTACCCTCTTCTTTTGTTTCTGGTAAAATTATTCACAAGAATGCTCTCTTTATGTTTATAAAGAACATTCTATCCTAACTTCAAATATAATAGGAGAAATGGAACACAAAAAATGCCCAACCATGTTTTCAACAAAGAGAAAACCTCTGACAGGAAGGCCTTTTTATATTGAACAGGTTTTCTGGAGGCTAAAATGAGAACAGGCTGCATCACACTGAGACATAAGATAGAGTTACTTACGTTATGCGTTAGCTGATCATTCAGAATGGCAATGATTGGATACCTGCTCTCTGGCCTCCCAGCAGTGAAAGGATTTTACCAAAGGAATAACACAGTGACACAAGGCTATCATTGTGTCAAAGCATAGAATTTCTATAACTGGTTTTACATAGCACATTTAATTTCACTTTCTTGGTCTGTGATGTTTTAATTGTTCCACACATACAATTTTTAAAGCTTTGCAAAACTGAACTGCAATTGTTTAATTTCCTGTATCTTTTTCCTTCTACCAACATCTTCCTACTTACTTCTCAATTCTGCATCCCCATAATCTAGAAGATGTCCAAAGTCGGGCATTCCATTCTGTATCTTTCATTTCGCTCCAGAAAATCTGATATTTTGCACCAACACCAATGATGTCACCGTGCTCTGGCTACTGCAGACGTGAAGGAGCACATCCGTGCACATCATTCAATAAAGACTGATTTGCTCACTCCAGGAGGAAATGATGTGACATGACTTCACATCGGTCACTCTAAATGTAACCATGCTGTTAAATTTGCAAATAGGAACAAAACCAGGAAGAAACAAGTCATCTTCTGATTATCCAGTGTTAGCTGGTGTCTTTCCGGAACCTCCAGTGACTTACTAATGTTTAGTTGTTAAAGATCACTGAGTGACATATTGACAATATGTACGAAAATTATTTCCAAACTCTATAAAATTAAAGAATGATTTTTGAAGAACTGTATCAGAAAGATGTGTGTTTGGCAACTGAGATTAAGCCCTTATCCACAGTCTACATTTTATCACACAGAATGAGGTACACAAAGCTTATGGACTCCTATCTCCTAACTTAATCCAATTTTTCTTCTTCCTACACTGAAATTCACACACACACACACACACACACACACACACACACACACACACACACACACATCTTCTTCCTACACTGAAATTCACACACACACACACACACACACACACGCACACACACACACGCACACACACACACACACACGCACACGCACACGAGGAACATTGCCAAATTTTGTATTTGACTGTTTAAATATTTTGATAGTCAGTTTTTAGCTATTCACATTCCTTTCCTACTAACTAAAGATTTCACAATATTGACTTTTAAGCTCATCTATTTCACTCCTCACATTTAAAAAAAATGGTGAATGTAAAAACAAACAAAGATGAATTTTCCACCTCAGTATAAATAAAGACACAGAACTTGTAACCATAGGATGCCTCAAAACTATTCAAGTTCCCAGAGACTTAATGATCTAAAATTGCAGCATTTGCACAGATGTATTAGGGAGAAAAATCAGAAGAGAGATGGAGCAAAGAGAGCATCACTGCCTTGGGCCTTTAATTGGCCATGAAGTCAAAAAGAGACACATGGGGACGTCTAATCTACAGATTTGATCCTGGGTTCTTCCTGCCTTGTGAGTCTTTCCAGAGGAAGGAAAGGTGACATAGGCTGACTGAGGGTAGGAAGTTAGCCTTCTTGAGTTGTGTTCTCAGTGAGTTCCATGATGTCCATTGTGACTGTCTGTAGCTATTTGATATCCATTCTATATCAAGGGATCAGAACAAGTTTTTTTTCTACAGATTGCAGGTCTGTCTGTACTGAAAGGGAGTGCCATGAGTCCTTGGGAGCTACTTCACGAAACAGACAAGAGAGTACAGAACTGACTCTCTCTGGGGAATTTGAGCTGTTGAGCTTCCTAGAGTGACATAATGTGGAAGGCTGGGTGATGTCATCATGTCCACCGTTTCTTATCAAAGGAACATGTTTTTGTATTTACTTCATCATCAAGGATATATGAACCTTCTTAAGAATTAAAACTACTTCAATTAGTGTCAAATATGTCTGAAACCTTATTTCACCATGAAAGCACTTGGGGAAAATGTCTCTATTAATTTTAGATAAAGTAGGTCTTAGTCTAACATTAATTTTAAGATTTAATTGTTGTGAACCATGTAAAGGTGTTAAGTAAGGTGAGTGATTTTTCAGTAAGCAGTTTTTGCATGTGGGAACAGATCTACCGAACACACATCTGCAGAAGAATTCAGAATGAAGGTAGGCAGAATCCTTCTCTTGCCATTCAGACCGGGAGAAACCGCCAAGACTCTATCAAGGCAGCCACCAGCAGACAGTTCTGACTCAGCAAATGGAACTCCACTGAGCTCAGGGCTAAGATGGCTTGTCTTGGAAAGAGAAAGACACAAGAGATCAGAATGCAGAGGATGGTTTTTAAACACCAACCTCCAATTGAGAAGTCCGAGGAGAAATCTGCCTCACAAAGATTAGCATACGGAATACATATATTCCAGGCCATTGAAAAACATAATTAATATCTGATAGTATCTTGGTATTTCCTAATAGAAAATTTGTCAAATGCTTTATATATACTATCTTATTTAACATAAAATCAATCTCGTGAGGCTCTTGCTTCATTGAATGTATTTATCATGGATGGGCTAAAAACCAGAGCATCTACTTATCTTCAGATGCTTTGGGTTCAGCCTCCAGAGACACAAACAAAAGAAACATAAAATAAACAAACCCAAAGATTAATCAAAGATCAAACAAAAAGAGAAAAAAGAGCTATTTATACTTTCTATTTATAAAACTTGAGGTGGTTTATTATGGTTGGTGCTGGACTCCCTTACACACAAAAATGAAAGTTGTGACCAACTTTTTCAATTTGCTCATGGATAGCCTGACTTTGGCAGACAGGGCAAAACTCCCCAGTTTGAGGCAAAACATAATAGTTAGAAGTTTCCTATATTGTAAAAAAGATATTGAAACTCCAGAAGGTCTGGTGTGGAGTTTAAGCCTCTCTTATTATCACAGGTTTCCCAGGGGTGGTGCATGGACAAAATTGTGACCTGTAAGTAAACGAACTCAGGTAAAATTGATTTATCTGTCTCTGTGTATTCATTTAGAAGTTGCAATTGCATGTCAACCTCTGTCTTCAACTTAACCCCCATCTTGTTTAGAATTTGGCTCATGTAACCATATATAAAATAGCTACAGATTAAAAGCAAAAAAATAAAATAAAATAAATAAAACCAAGGGAATAAGGACAGGAAAAATGATAATTGAAAAAAATATGTACGAGGTAAGGGTGCAGACCTGAGGTAAGCCAACAGATGTGGTATTAGGGGATGAGCTGCAGAATGTCAGGCCAAAGGCTTGAGGGTATGCAGTTGGGAGAAAGGCCATCTTTCTGGCCTGTGAGTGGTTTCTCCCCTGCAGGATTCGGAGGCTCATTTTTGCCAATGAGCAGCCACTTACAGCTTGTGTTTCTACAACTTGGACCATTACACCAGCTACTAAGAGTAATGAGTAGATGGTGTCAGCATCTGACAGAATAGCACGTTTTGTTTAGAGATACATGCATTCCTTCTTGCATTTGGACTGTGATAACCGTTGGCAAGAACTTTATACACTTTGCCTTGTCTTCTCTGAGAAGAAATTTTCCTTCTGTGTTCTCATGGTCACTGAAGAAACAAAGACTACCATATTTAGTGTAAAACAAAAAGTTAGGCTCTTAGAAAAATATTGACTTAGAAAACCTTATCCATGAGAACAAGATTATACTAAAAAGGACCAATAAAAAGTCCCCACTGAGATTTAAAGGCTTTAAAAGCTAGCTTTTTCTCATGTTCACATGACACTTTAAGTTGGCCCTGAGCACTAAATCAACTCTAATTTTAGTTCACTCCATGTCTTTGGAAATCAGGGCTTAAGTTTTACTTTGTTTAAGTGGAAAAGTGATCCCATGAAGTTGCCCAAGTGGGGCCTGGCAAAAGAACATTCATTTTTGAATTAGGAAAAAAATGCTCCAAAAGAACTACAGCTTCTTTGATTAAAGCCTTACACATCAATTTTTGTCATTTTCAAAATCAGTTTAAATTAAAAACACATATAAGTGTAAGTTTTAGTATTAATCTACATAAGCCAACACACACACACACACACACACACACACACACACACACACATAACCTCTTCTTTCTCATGAGCTTCTTAATAGATGGTAATGATTATGCATCATCAGATCATCAGTCTTCTTTGTATGTTCTTCTTTCATAGCCGTCTTTACTTTGCATCATCATTAATTTTTAAAAAGCACATTGATTTGTGACTGTATGTGTGTTTGTGCATATAATATTGTATCGTGTTTTCCTTTCTGTGTGGTGGTGGGTGGGTACATACATTTCTGAGGATAGAGGAACTCAGAAGTCATCAGGTATTCCATGTTATTATTCTTTTGATACAAAGTCTCTCCTTCAACATGAGCCTCATATTTTTTTCCTAGGATGGAAGCCAGAAATCATCAAGGATTCTGGCTCTCTAAAAGCTGGGGTTGTATGCATCGTTGGATGCTTGACTTTTTATATTGATTCTGTGACCAGAACTCTAGTCCTTGGGATGGTACAGCAAGTGCCCTTTAATGATAAGCTGTCTCTCCAATCTTCCTTCCAGTTTTGCACATTCCCCTGTTTTCATATTTGAACTAGACAGATAGAAAATGTGTTGTATTTATTCAATTGCTCATTCACTAATCCAACTTTTATTTGTCAGTTCTGTGTAAGTTTTTAGCTTAGGTGTATAGAAACACTGTTGCCCAACTGTTTATACACTTAGAAAGATAGAGAATCTATTAAGAAATTAGGATGACAATGCCAATGCTATACAGTAAACAAACATCTGAGGGGCCAAGATGACACTGAATGGCCAAGAAAACTTATTACAATGACTGTTATAAGAGATATGTAATCTTTGGGTTAATAATGTAACCAAGATGGAGGGTAAAAAGTACAGAACCTGAACTAACTTGGTGGAAGTTACAGAAAGATAGTTACAGTGGAGGCATGGGAAGTTTCTTAATTCATCTGTCTCCACTCAGCCTTCAGGTCTGAGATGAATTAAATACTGGAGTTTCACCTAGATTAAAGGGTACATACATGAAGAGTTGCAAAACCAAAATCATCCTTTACATATTTTTAAGGATTCTAATCACCCTAATTATCCCCCTTCCCAACTATTCAATAGCTTAAGAGAAAAATCGGGGTGGGGGCATGCCCACTTAGTCAATTTTTGCTTGAAGATGAGTTTCATTTGTTTAGCAACAGAAACCTGGAGGATGTCAGCTGTTTTGCTGTCTGTGTTCTGTACATGTATGAGTTGAAAGTTGAAACAATTTTTAAGCTTGACATATTTTCCTTCTGAGTTGGCCAGATGTTACGCCTAAACACTAAGTGGTGGTTAGTAATCAAGCTTTTCTTTGATGGCAATCAGTTCTCGCTGATCACTGTAAGAGCATTTCCTATGAGTCCCCATTCATTTATGAGATTGTATGTATGCTTAATTTACATCAGCTATCCACTGGAGCAAGCATTTGCCCTTTGTTTGGAGTGATAATGTCTCAATAGCCACCCTACAAATGGACACGATGGGATTGCTTTAGCTACACATTTCAATACCTTTGGATTGGTGAAGACATATATATTCCTGAATGATAAGGATTCTAGCCTGCTTTTACTTTGAAGTAACATACATATTCAGACAACGATTATACTAACAATTAATGACATTGTAAAATATATTTCTACCTTTTTTTTCCCATCTCATTGCTGTAAATTCCCTACCTGCAAAATTGAATCTCATTTGAATTACTTCTTGTAACAAAATGTGGGTGGATGTATGCCTGTGTGTGCTTGGGCAGGAGGTGGGGGTTAACACTTGTTGCTTTTTCCATGCCATATTAAATAGATCTCTAAGTCAGTCTAGAACACATCTGTTTCTGCTCTGATAAGCGCTCCTAATTATCTCTGAAAGGAGAGTCTTCATGTTGTCTCTTGTTAGGAAGAAGCTTCCTACTTGCATGATTTGACTCTCACTGATTATTTAAAAAGAAACAACTATGTCCCTATGGATAAGTGTTTGAGAAAAATGTCCACAGCCCTGGGTAGCACAGCAGAATGATACTTCTTGCTACCATCAGTGAAGAAAACCAGGGCGCCTTGCAGCATTTCGGCATTCTGTGAATCCATCAGGATGTTCACTGATTTAAAATAAGTGGCATCAAATTAAGTGATTCTTTTAGCACCAGTGAGAATCACGTTCATTTTCTTTCAGCTGAGGTTTAGAATGAGCTGGACATGGGTGT
Organism: Phyllotis vaccarum; assembly: GCA_033318265.1. Taxonomy (NCBI): domain Eukaryota; kingdom Metazoa; phylum Chordata; class Mammalia; order Rodentia; family Cricetidae; genus Phyllotis; species Phyllotis vaccarum. Next base: position 7,415,802 of record JARWLC010000005.1, read on the forward strand.
TGCCTCCCTCATCAATTCTGTCACGTTCACGTCTTTTTGAAAGACATTTGGCAAAAAGACCAACAACAGTTTTGAGAAATCACTTTATTTATTTTATGGTGAATTAATAATAAAAAATAAGTATAGTATCTCTTTGAATCATCTTTCTTGTCTTCCTCACCTTTAAGTAATTTTAGGATTTTGGAGGACATAATGCAATGTACTTCAGAAATAATCTTAATATTATTATGTTATTCTGATATTTTCCATTTTACAAAACAATATTCAATTTGTTTAATTTTTTTCCTAGGTGTGATCATAGTAACTAACTTTCGTGTAGGCAGAAGTTTTTTTCCTCCCAGAAATTCTCAAATACTTGGCAGTCACTTCCCCAATAATCGACTCTGAGGCTTAATATTGCTTATAAACACTCAGCCATTACCTCAGGCTTGTGACTAGCTAACTCTTACACTTTGAATTAACCTATATTTATGTTCAGCCATGTGACTTCATACTTATTCTTAATAAAGCATTCTTATCTTGTTCCTTCTGCGTTTGGCTGGTGACTCCTCTTCCCAGTTGTCTCCTAGTCTGACCAACCACCTAGACTTCCTGCCTGGCTAATGACCAGTCATCGTTTTAATAAATCAATTCAAGTGACAATTCTTTACAGGGTACAAGAGCATTGCCTCAAAGCACTTTGGATCTACTTTCTCAACAAAAATTTAAAAGAACAACACATACTTTTACCTATGGGCACAATGCTCTATAACCTATGTCTAAAAAAATCTTGATACTAATTGGACCAATAAACTTGATATTTTTCCTTTATGTATATTTTGGGGATTCCCTCTGAATCCAAGCTACATTTCTAGGTTCCCAACTTGTCTTGTTTTTTGGGTTGTAGTTGATAGTTTGTTTTTTTGGGGGAGTTTCTCTGCATAGTCTTGGTTGTCCTGGAACTCACTATGTAGACCAAGCTGGTCTTGAACTCAAAGAGATCCACCAGCTTCTGCCTCCTGAGTTCTGGGGTTATAGGTGGGCACAAATTTCAGACATGCAACATGCATAAGCAAGGTTCAAGAACATTGTACTCTAAGTCTCAGCCACATCTATATATATATGTAGTCAACTCAAGAATGACTCTTGCTATCTTACAATATCACTGACACAGAAAGACTTCATTATGTTATTCAAATCCTTTCCCCAAATTAGTGTGGCTGGTGTTTCAATTTTAAGAGTTGGATATAAGGTGCAATGTTTAATTAAAACCCACACCAATTACTTATTTAACAGTTTACTTACGTATTTTCACTACCGAGGAATGAACATACGGCCTCAAACTAAACAAATGCTCTACCACTGGGCTGTAGTCTCAAGGCCTCTCCTAGCTTCTTCTTTTGTAACATGGTCTGAATTGTCAATCTGGTCTTGGATAGACCCTGTAGCTCAGACACAGCTTGGACTTGAGATTTACCTCTAAATTTCCATTTCTTACTTCTTTCAACTAGTAGGAAATATAAGATGTTGTTGAAAACTAACACACCTCAAAGCAGAGCATTCACTACTCCTGTATACTGATTTTTGATCTGACAAAAGCCCCTTTGCACACACTGCATGGTTTGAGTGGTTCTTGGAGATAAAGAGATATGGCAGTCCTATAGTTAATGTAGCATTAAAATACAGAGGATGGAAATGCAGTTTTATTGAGAGTTGAAATTCTGCAAATGCTGACATTGTTTGCAGCAGAGCAAAAGCTAAATTTCAAGGAAAGTGAGATAACATGAAAATATCACATTGTTTTCTTGGAGGTTCAATCAAGCTGAAATCCTCTCTATAGAGAGAATAGGTATCATCTTACAGCAACAAGGTCAGTACTGAAACCAGATAAGATACCTTTGGCCTTCAGGATTTGTATTCTGTCTTTGTATCTTCAAAGTGGCATATAATTTCCTACAATGAATGTTTCCCAAAGGAAATCCTAATATTCCCAGAGATTACCCTGGAAGGCCATGCTAATTCAGAGATTAAGATTTGCCTTTACCATATAAGTTTTTCTTTTGGAAAAGATGTGAAAAAAACCAATGTTAATAATTCTGTAATGGGAATAACAAATATAAATATATGAAGAATAAAGGGCTTTATCTTTGTCACTCCATCAGACAAGCACTAAGGTACAATGTGTCCCCATTCTTGAGTGTACCTTCATTAGCTACAAGCTGTGGCTGGATTTATAGGCATGTAAGTTTCTAATACTCAATAACAACTTGTTCTTCTGGACACTATAAAGATTTTATAATGAAAAGACATGAAGGCATATTTGGTAGAGCACACTTTAAAAAGAACAGTGGCTAGTGATGTGTATAACCCAACGACAGAGACATCCAGCTGGACTCATGAAATCCTATGCCGATTACCTACCTTAAAAGTTCTTGTTATCTTACTTACAATGACTTGATTATAATCTGATAGATTATTATTTTCTTCTCCTCCTTTTGTTATTTTAATTTTGGATTTTGGTGTGTCAGCTTTCTCCACCAACAGGTCCAATGGGAGGTTTTATTTCAATAAACATTATTTGCATGGATTTAGTTTAATAGCAACTAAATTATTGATTTGGAGAGCTGTGTAGTTACATTGTATGTATGCATCTTCATATATTAACATTTATTTTCTTTAAAATAAATAAAATATTTTAAAAATATTTAAAAATAACCAAAGAAATTCTCTCATTTTGGTGGTCTATAAAATAAATTTGTATGTATGTTAAGGGGCAAGGTCTTTTTTAAAAGCTAGCATAAGAGATTTATGAAGTATTTTAAAGACCTATTAAGCATAATAAAATTCAAGAAGCACTGTTTCCTGCTGCCTAGAGAGTGGCACTATGGAAAATAAGATGACTATAGTTTAGGGGAGAACGTTTAATCAAAGAGGAGACTGTGTGTTGATGACAAAGAACACATAACTTGGTCAACATTTGAAACAACTTTGTGTAAGTGGGAGATTGGCAGCTGGTCAGGTGACTGGCAGAAATCAACAATTGATTCGAGAAATCATTCCAACTAAATTCAAAAGAAATGTTCATTGTAACAGTGTCATGCTCAGGTTCTTGCAATTTTGTGCAAGAAAAACCTGCAGAGAACCTGTGTGCTAGACATTCACAGAAAGAAAGCAAAAGTCTTGCAGGATTCAGTAAAAGCCTGGAGTTCAGTCACAGGACCCATACGGTGGGAGGAGAGAAACTGGCTCTTACAAGTGACCTTTGACATCCACATTCATGTTGTGGTTTCTGTCCCTCAACACCACACAAACAAATGAAAATAAAATTTAAAAGTTTTAGAGCTCAGTAATTGACCAAAACCTTACAAATCTATGTGAAGAAAATAACTGTCCAGCAAGTCACTACTAACACAGCGAGAGTACATTCATATGAACAGGAATAACCAGAGAAAAGAGGTCATGCATTAGAGGGGGTGGCAGAGACAAAAGAAAAGATGGATGGCAGTGCAAGAAGATGTGGAAATGATATTAATATAAAACTCACAAAAATAAATTTAAAATGTTATCAGGACACTTTGTAAACTCAGTTCCAATGACAAGTACTTAGTTTTAGAAATCAGAAAGTGTATCTTTTGGCGCCTTCTGTGTAATTATGGGGATTTAGAGACAGAGGGTGTCTGAGGTACTTCATCAGACAAGTTTGACATTGTATTACAAAGAAGTGCTTATCAAAATTCCATAGATGGGTTGGAGAGCTTGCTCAGGTGGTCAGAGCACTGCCTGCTATTCCAGACAACCCATGTTCAATTCCGCCACATGGGGGATAGTGACTGTCTCTAACTCCAGTTCCAGGAGATTTTGAAGACCATTCCTCTCCATGTGAACACACAGTGCATAATGCACAGGTAAATATGCAAGAAAAACAAAATATGTATTTAAAAAATAAAAATACTCTAAATGATATATGAGCATGAGAACTGTCTATGGACAGAGAGAAGAGAGAGAGAAGGTATACAGAAAGACCTTGAGAACACTCAACTCCCTAAGACATGAAAATAGAGCCCAGAGTCATCCTAGACCCTGTTCTCAGAATCCCACCTTGAAGGAGAAAACACCTCACCATTTTGCCTAAGATTCATGCTACATGTTGGATCACTGCAATTGTTACTTTGGGCTCAATGTTTCAGGAGACTCAAGCGGTCAAGATAATTGTGATGAGAGACAGGAGAAATCTATGCATAGCATAAGGGACCAGCCAGTAAGAAGTGTACTTCTAATGACCTCCAAAGTGTCAATTCCCAGTGGTAAATTACAAAAGTAATCAATATCACAGTAAAACTGTCTAGCCCCAGTCTATCAGAGTGACTCTGAATTAATAGTTGTTCTTTATTGATTATCCTATCATGAAAATGGAGAATTTGGGAAATAACTGAGTGCCTTGGTTCCAGTCAAGTTATTGAGAAATGAAAAGTAGAAGGCATTCCAACTAACTGGGCTTTGAATATAAATCTTCTCCAAGGTGCTGTCTATTACTCATGGTTTGTCACTTGTGCCTCTACTGAAGGATTTATGCTATGTCTTCTTGGCACAGGAGCAATCTACCATAATTACCTATGCTCTGAATTGCTCACAAAATGCGCAAATGGTGAGTGACAGTTATGAATCACAATTAGCCTAGTCGCAAATCATGCGATGAGTAAATTGATCTGCATTTGTTTGTACACCAGTATGTGAGAATCTGACATAGAACGATAGTATAGAGTGAATGCTAGGTAAGTCACTTTTTTTAACATTTGCATACTTCTGTACAACTTAGTTTTATTTCTTAAAGGTGACAACTAAGCCAAGCATAAACTTTTATTTTAAAATTCCTACCAGTCCATAAATCCCATCCCATAGCTTACTCGGTAACTCTCCAGTAGCCTTTTCTTTTGTTTACTTCTCTGCTCAGGAGAGGAGAATTTGTTCTTGCTGTTGAATTCTGATAGATGTTTTATGTCCCTAGAGTTGTGCTTTAACACTGACCTCAGGTCAAACACTCATTCTGTCAGTTGTTCGTATCTCAATCCAAAGATTCCTGAGACAATACCTGTTGTGCTTCCCAAAACAGAAACTCAGGCACACATTGAAAGAAGGTACTGGATCAGGAGGCTGTAGAATTCTAAACCTCAATTATTTTGGTAATTTCTGCAGCGTTAGAGGAAATCAGTTTTCTCAATAAAGTCTCACTGAATATATCAACCACACTTCAGAGAATGTCCCTCCCAAGGATTAGCAGGCCAGTAGAAAATGCAAAATCAATGGTACTGTTGTGATTTTTTTTTTCTTTTTGCTTTGACTTGGCATTTTTTATCTTTTGCAGGATGGGGGAATACATTTTAGCAACTTGTTCTTTAGCATTGTGATTATATTCTGTGATCATGCATTAAAGATAAATTAAGAGTGGATTATAAACAGCAGGTAGGCTGATAAGCCTGCTTTGATCATATCATTCTATAATTTGTACTTACACCAATTATCTTGTATACCATAAATAAATTTAATTATTATTTATTACTTAAAATATAATTACTTTTTAAAGCACTTTCCATTGGTAGGCAGATAGGAAGAAGTACCATATCCAGAAGTCAGAAGGTCAGTGTCCTGCATACTATATCCCAGCTGTGTGTGTAGATGCTAGTTCACCACCTGCTCAAATAAAGAATTAGATGTGAAGATCAGCTAGGATGACCCATACCAGCATCCAAGAGTCAGAGGCAGGAATGGTGCTTGGAAATTCTCAAGGCCAGTCTGGTCTACATAATGAGTATCAGGTCAACTAACTAGAACTACATAGCAGAAACCTGCCTTAAAATCAAACTAAAGAAGATAAATTTGATATATTATACTGGAATACTCTCTATATAAACAAACAAACAAGAAAATAAAACTACAACCCCCCAAAACAAACAAACAATAATAGAGAAAAAAGTTTAAATAAAATAAATTTCACTGAGTGCTCAATATTCTCATACTTTAGAAGGATGTCGCCTCAATCATCATTTGTTATAATTTACATGAAAGGTAAATTAATTTGTTTTTAAAATCAGAATCTACCTAATAACACTGAGAACAATCTGTCTGTTAGTTTTAGTACTGCACACCTTTGCACATTCTCCAAACTGAAAAATGTCTTCAAAATACAGGGTTATAAATAAAAGTTAGGACAAAAAGAGGTTAATGAAATTGGAATTAAAACTTCTGAAAGTTTAAAACAACCTTTAGAAAAACTTTCCACAAGTCATAATTCTCATGTAGGAAAGGACCCCATGCTGTAACCATAATCGCTGTTGACATGAATGCAGCCTTACTTTGTCTTTGAACTGATCAGATCCTATGAGAAGAAGCACTTAAGAACAATAGCAACAATTTACATATTTTAATGCTTTTCATTTCAATGATTTTCCCATGGTGATTTGCAAACTCTAAGGGATGCTGAGCAATTTAAACTCTAAAGTATAGGAACAAAATCTCAGGTCTGAAATCCAGAGGGTCAATGAACATGTTTCATCTCCAGGAATTTTGAGGTGCACACATCCGAGAGTGCACTGAAGACTGTCATATTCATTTCCTTTAGCAAACATACATCTAGCAGGACTGAACTGAAGGAGGAGTGAGTCTTTGGGGTGGCAGCTTGGGTTCTTTTAGAACATTTGACTGACATCATACTGTTTGGTTATTTAGGTTTTCTGAAAAGACTGGGCCATTCTCTTCCCACTCCTGATCACCCATGATCCTCAGTATAGTTCATAGTTTAAAAATACCACAATGTACTAGTGGATGAGGCTCAAGCCAGCTTTTATGAATGCAGGGCCATGAGAAGTTCTCTGGGATTGTCATGAAAGTTAAATTCTCCTTTACTGAAGAAGCAGGGAGACATTCACTGTAATTCTTTTCTCCAGAAATGATAATTTTGGTACAATTAACTCATAGGGGTATAGGCTTCTATGGGGGATAGGGACAGCCCTGACAGTTAGCATGTCCCACCTTGTCTTCAATGACCTGGCTTCAACCTTAAGTTGGCTGTTTCTGGCTCTTTGAAAATCAATCTTTGGTTCTCAGTATTTCCCTAGATAAAAATAGTACCATGTATTACTTATGTCTCAGTAAAAAAATAAAAAATAAAAAATAAACCTATGCCATCCTCTACAGTACATAGAATAGCCTCCCCTGAGGTAACTGCCATCTCAGAATTTGTCTCTTAGCTTTACATCAAGATGAGATATGGTCATTTCTTGGAGAATGTGTATGCCATGGCCTGACAGTTTATTCATTATTTCTATGTCTGAGCCCACCTTGTGAGGTGACAAGTCAATCAGTGAGTTATAGTCCACAAATGAGAGAAGAGAGAATTATAGATACAAGGTTACCTGATCTAAGTGACAATGGAGGTTATGGTCAGTTTGAAATGAGACTACAGATGTTGCTCCGATGTGGGGCATGTACAGACCATTACTGCCTGAAAAAGTTTAAAAAGAGATTCGAGACTCAAAAGAACAGAGTCAAGCATGGTTTCTTGGCAGCAACATTTTCTTGGGTGAGCACATTTATTGGCAGCTAGCAAAGGCAAGGTTCCTTTAAGAAGGGTTTCCTGACTCAGCATTAAAGGCAAAAACAATGTGGATCCTTAAGGGATCTACTAACAAACATTTAAATGAGGTTCATAAGCATCAGGTGGTTGTCCTCTACTTAGTGGCAGTGTGAACCCTAAAATTCCCCAGAGTTTTTGTGGTATTTTGTGACTCCTGACAGTACCTCTGCTATGAAGCTAAGTTCTTACAGACCGAGGAGCTGGGTGGAACCACCTTCCACAGTCAAGGCTTTAATCCTAGACATGCTGCATAGCAGATTAAAGGTTTGTGTGATCAGATAAAAATAGAGGTATACTGTAGGGGTATTGTGTTGTTTCATGGTAAATAATTGTCCCACCCACTGGTTTAATAAAAAGCGCTGATTGGCCTAAGACAGGCAGGAAGTGTGGATGGGGTTACCAGACTAAAAACTCTGAGAACAGGAAGTCCAGAGCAGAATGCCAGAGAGAATGCCAAAGAGAAGCCAGAGGAAGCCAAGGACAATCATGCTGCTCTAAGAAAAGGTACTGAGCCCCATGGCCAAACAAGAGACATAGGTTAGATGAAGGATAGAGAGCTAGCAAGTGATATGCCTGGGCCTGAGGCTGATCAGCCAAAAACTATTGAAAGCATCTGTGTGTCTCTGTGGGACTGTGGGACTGTGGGTCTGCAGGTCTGCGGGTCTGTGGGTCTGTGGGCCTAGACCTTGAGGTTAGGCCCGAAAGTCAGGGCCAGAAACCTCCTACTACAATATATGATAATCACAGTTTCAGACTAAAAACAAACAAACAAACAAACAAACAAAAATACCAAACTTCTAAATGATTCATAGTGTGTTTAAAAATATACATAGATTTGGAGAAAAAAAAGAAAATACTTAAAAAGAAATGGAGTGAAAAAACAAGCATGAAAAGATGGAAATTAAACATAGAGTCAGGATACTGTGTGATATTGTGTTGGTTTTGAGTTTTTTTCTGACTGCAGAGGAAAGAGTAAGAACTGTTAAGAGACATTTGATTATAAATGCTGCAGGATTTATACAATATATATATATCCTTGTAAATGCTATATTTTTGTTTCCACAAAAATTTGGAGGTTGTGGATTTACTCTGAGTTAAGAAAAACCAGGCTTGATTAAGAAAGATGCTTTGAAAAATCTCCAGTGGGAAAGGATGACCCAGATGATCCAACCTTTTAGATCATTTCTGTTATAGTTTCCTCTAAGTCCTGCATCAAGAAAAGCTTCAAGGCTGCTGGATGAGATGATCCAGCCTCACAGACTACTCCACTCAGAACTTTACCATAATCCTGAATTTATTTTGGGTCCCCATAAGATTACCAGCACTCCCAATCAACAGGAAATAGTCTAGAGAACTATACACACATACTCAAAAAAGTGAATTGTGTATGTTTATCTTTGTCAAGAATATTGGTTTCAATTTGTTCTGGATAATGTTCAGGAAAAAAACTAAATAAAGAAGATTTTACTCAAGTTCATGTTTTGAAAAAAAAAAAAAAGGAAGTGCTGTGGGATCATGCTTTTATACATTGTACATATTTTGCCATTCCTATTGGTTTAATAAAAGGCTGATTGGCCAGTAGCCATGCAGGAAGTATCAGTGGGGCAACCAGACTAAGAGAATTCTGGGAAGAGGAAAGGCAGAGGTGCCGTCATTAACCAGACACATAAGGAGCAAGATGAGAATGCTGGACTTAGAAATGGTACCAAGGTCATGTGGCTAAACATAGATAAGAATTATGGGTAAATTTAAGTGTAAGAGCTAGTTAGTAGTATGTCTGATCTACTAGCCCAGCATTTGCTATGATATTAAGACTCAAGTCAATTATTTGGGAAGCAGATGCTGGGTATTTGAGAGTGGAATATTTAGTTGTACTAAAATATCAAATAACTAATTTAAAAAAAAAGGGAAAAAAACAGAAGTAAACAAGGAAAAAAAGTTAGTATTTTGTGCAGTTCAGACATTAGACCTGTGTAGTGAATGCTTGTGTTTATCTTTCCAAGTTGTTTTAACACAAAGCTAATCTATGCCACAGGTATCACAAGCTACGTGGGGATAGAGTAGAATAAAGTGTTTTGTTCACAGCATGTCAACCCAGAAAAAAAAGACAAGCTTGGAACATATAATATTCTGAAAGAAGTCACATAAAAGCCTATCTACAATAAACCTCATTGGCACTAGAAGAGTTGCCTCTTAGGGAGCTCCTATCTCCCACTGGAAACCATGAGCTGTATCTTGCATATCATAGGGTGGGCTGTATGGATTTGAGGATGTGACTCAGTAGGCAGGGAAAAATGAAGAAAGAAAGCATGCATAACAAACTGTACATTTAAGAATAACTTGATTTATAGATCAGAGATGAAGAGAGGAATGAGGTATGGAGTGAGAAAGTAGGCTCCAGATTATAAAGAGCTCTGCATCAAAATTTCAAGCTTAAAACAAGAATATAGGGAATTAGAAAATGATGACACTATTACAAAATGCCACTTGGGAAGGCTAGAAAGGAGGTAGTCAATTCAAAGCTTGACTTCTATAGATATTTCTGGTATTTGAAACACAAGAGCTGGTGTCCAACATATCAGAATAGAAACAGGATCAGAAGAAAACCTGTGGCATTCATATGAACATAAAGGCCTCTATTTACATATAAATATATCTTATAAAATGAAAAAAATTCTACTAAATTCATTTTAATGTGTATTAATAGTCTGTATTAATATCAACAAATGACTGCACATATTATTTGTGTGTATATATATATGCAGAATATATATTTGGACATAGAGAGAATAGGTTCTCAAATCAAAACATTAGGATACAAAGCAAACATAGTAATGTGGGTAGAGACATTGTTCCTAGACTAGAACCTTCATCATACTCTACCCTTCATGATATTCTTTCTCAGGGATCTTTGTTATTCTCTTTTCCCTCAAATATGACCAGATGACCCTTTCAGCAGCCAGGCTGTCTCTTGCAATTTCTTTATGCCCCTAGAAAGCAAAGTCATCTCAAAGTTAGTTTGTGTGGATCTCAGCTGATGTGTGTGTGTGTGTGTGTGTGTGTGTGTGTGTGTGTGTGTGTGTGTGTGTGTGTGTGTGTGTGTGTGTGTGTGTGTGTGTGTGATTAGCAACTGTCCAGGTACAAATTCAGTTAGTATTACTCAACTGCCAATCCCATAAAAGCAGGACTTTCGAATCAGAGAATTAAGCTCAGATATGAGAAAATATGGTGATATACTTGATATACTCTGCAGGATTAGATTTGCAAGAACATTCAGTGGTGATGCTTGATGTAGAAATGCCTTTCTGTATGCTGTGAATATCAATCTTTAAATAAAGAAGCTGTTTTGGCCCTTGACAGGCACCGTAGAAAAAGTAGGCAGAGGAATCAGAATAGGTAGAAAAGGAAGGGCGGAGAAAGGGGAAGATCTAGCAAGCCGCCCAAGAAGCAACATGTAAGGAACACAGGTGAGCCATGGGCCACGTGGCAGACAGATCAATAGAAATGGGTTGATTTAAGATGTAAGAGCTAACTAGCAATGTGCCAAACAGCATAAAGTTTATATAAGCATCTGAGTCATTTCTGGGGGCCTGAGCAGCAGCAGTCGGCGGCTAATAGGTCTGGCGTGCAGGTCTATGGATGTGGGCCTCTGGCTGACCCGGACCAAGAAACCCCACTTCTACAGATGCTAATTAGGAACCTGAGAACTTGACTGTTAAAGAGAGCCATGACAATATCTAAAAAGGTATCATTGATTTAAGTAGAACTTTAATTATTTTTCATTTTCTCTCTCTATATTTATCTATTCTGTTTTGAAGCCAATTGTTATTTATCCTGTTTTAAAAACAACTGACAGTATCCATGGGAAGTTCTTATATGCTATAATACAGACTCTATGGTGTGTGGTTCAAAGAGAAAGACTACAGCCACTTTATTGAAAATAGCCATAGAGTCACACTGCCTTCTCCTGAACCCTGACCAGTCTAGGAATTGAGGAGTTGAGTTGTAGGACCGAAGGATACAACCTAAAACCTTAGCCAGGCACGGTATTGGAGAACAGATATTATTCCATCTTGACCTTAAGGAATGGCCTTCGGCCAGCATAGATCTGGGAAACGCCTATGACCTCTGGCAAAAGTACTTAGAGCACTGCCAGAGGGCCAGTTGAAGATGTGGGGTTCAGGCATGCAAGCCCTCTCTCTTGTAGTCTTGGATGGTGAGGTAGACTGGGTCAGGCAGGGTGAGAGGTGTAGATGATCTACAGCCATCCAGTGATTCTTTGACTGAGATTTGTCTTACTCTGTATAAATATTTTGCTTCCCAATAAAACTCTTTTAATAAATACTTCTTATCTCAGTTACCTGTGATTCTTTCACATTAAGGCACAAGCTAGAAAATTGTAAAGCAATCTCAGAAAAATATAAGCAAGTTACCAACCAAACGTCTGAGGTGCTTTATCCAAGGGAAGTCATTATGCTGTAATAGTCAGAGGCTGAGCAAGAGCAAAAGTATCTGTTGCCATTTTCTCCTCAAACACATCTCAAGAACATGAAACAGCAGACAATCTGAAGTAATGCTTCCCACAACCTGAATGTTCTCTCACTGATTCATCTTGAAGTTCTCAGATACAATGTTGTGGTAGGCGGGGGCTTTTCAGAACTCAAAGCCTTAGCTGCTCCATTTACTGCCTACTTGTATTGTTCATATGGGCCCAGATGATGAGGAATGGGCCCGTGGAATGCAGACGCCCCAAATCTATAACCAGTGACAATCTACAGTTCAGGACTTCTTTCTATACATGAACCGGATTTGCAACTGTTGTTGCTTATGTGTGTAGATGAGCATATATAGACTTCTGGGAAAAACAAAAGCCATGTAGAAGCAGGCCATTTGTATAGGGAAGTTGGTCCAGAAAGCTGAATTTTCATGTGAAGAATTACTTGTTTAGTTTTTCTTGTTTAGGTAATTAGAGGCATCTGTCATAATATAAACATCTACCTGTAGAACAAGGGAGTCGTAGAAGGATTTGAAGGAGAATCTCTGTGATGTTTGGAGTGCCACAGAGCGATTAGAGGATATTTTTACAAGCTTTATTAGAGTGGTAGTTGGAAGCTAAGTCTGGAAAAGCAATTTTACATCTCTTTGGAAGTGCATTTGTTTATTTACCTAGGGGACAGCTTAGTGCTCACAGTTTGCAGTGTTTAATCTCCCACTTCCTATCAAACCCCTAAAACAAAATTGTCAGCTTATCAGCAACATTTTAGAAACCCAAGTGCAGCTAGAAAGAACGTGAAGTTTGAATAAAGGAAAAGAAAATGTATCTGTTTCATAACAGTGTCTCTCTTGCCCCCAATAGCAAGAAAATCCAACTTCCATACACAAACCCTGCAAGGTTAACGTGTTGAGGGTCAGATAGAGCTGCATCCTCATTGTTCTGCCTTGGTGGATTTCCATTAAAGAATACGCCACTCTACAGCATCTCATTCACTCACACATTTGGTATCGAACAGAATAAATGTGTCGAGGAGGCACAGGTTCAGAATAAGAGGGCTATGACTGGGATTTCACATGACAGGCAGAGATCTCAACACTTGGTCCGGAATCTAATTACTAGGAAACCTGAAGGTTTGTTTCCCCAGGGAGAAGTCTTCCTATGATTCTTTTTAGAAATTAGCATACAAAATATTAGGTACATTATGGCATTTCCTACCAAAGGGTGATTTAGTAGATTCACCTTGCTCACCCTTTTAACTGTCTCCAATTTCTTTCACATCATCATGCCTCATGTGTTCCTTTGTCTGCCTTATATCTTTCCTTGCCAACAAGTGTGCCACTGCCACCCTAAGAATAAAGATATGATTAGAGACATTATTTACTTACCATGATATTTACAAGAGGCCTTAGGAATTTAGTATACAGGCCGCCAACTATGCTTAAGTATATACTTCAGACTTACACAATGGAGGGCTTTCTTGTCATAATGTACCTGTGTTGACACGCACTGCTCTTGAGAGGGTAGAGTCAAGGTATACACCCACTGGCTATTCTCAGGAGCAGTGTTTCAAAGTTTGCCATAATTATATCTTGCTAGGGAAAAAAAGCACAGACAAAATGTCAGCAAACACTTTCAATAGGAATGTAAGCTATCTTCTCTATCACTAAAGAAATTAATTTCTAGATAAAATTCTTGGTGTAACAAAAAAAGGAACAGTAGAAAATCACATCAGAGCAGCTCTCATACACAGAAGCCATCTGACTCTCAAAGGAACATTATTCCAGACATCTAGAAAAGCCCACTCTCCAAATGGCATTGCTTAGCATCACCATATCCACCACAAGTTCTAGCTTCAGCTACACAGCAGTCGATTTGGAAATGCTCTTTATCATGATGGGTTCACTTAAAAGAAGTGGATAGTTAGGCTAAATTGTGGGGAAGCACTTCTTCCAGAGGTTTAAGAATTCTCTTCTGCCTTTCCTCTTTTACTGGGCAGCATCCATCCACTCGAAATACACAGGTACTGAGCCTCAGTACTGACACCAAAAGCAGATAAGGACACAGATGTGTAAAGCTAACCTTTCCCTCAAGCATTTGTGGAATAAGAATCAAATATTAGAGCTGGATTTTAAATGGCAGCTCGGCCTTTCCCGGGCTCAGAAACACCTGCTGTATAATCCACACTCACATATTCTGCTTCTCACATGAGTAAAAGTGTATAGTAAGTTTCTTGAATTGGAGGTAAAAAAAAAAAATTCCACCTTTTCTGGAACAGGGACAACAGTAGGTTCAAATTTTGCCTTCAAACAACATGGCCTTCAAGGTAGATACACCCTCTCCATAACAGTGGTTCTACGCATTTGGCATATGAGAATCTCTTCAAGTAGCAAACATATGTTGGATACTCTGAAAACATGTCTTTAGAAACTGTTGATTGGTGCAATGCACAGAGACTACACAAAATGCTACTTAATTGAGGAGTCAAATGATGCAATTCTTTATCTTATGGATTGTGCTACATTCAAGTGAGTATTGCCCAAGACTTCTGGATGTCCAGAAAGGTAACATTAAACTAAACCAAGCAACATAAATCTATATAGGTATGCCTATCAGTCATCATATTTTTATTTAAGAACAAGAATAAACTTCAATATCAGAATTTTTCTTCATGAAAAAATATTTCTATTCCCTATCTTTTCAGAACTTCTATTGTTTGGTAGCATCATAGTGTTTGCTCTTTTGCTTGCTCACTGAAGATCTGCCTCCTTGTGTGGAGAGAAATAGTCTTCTTTAACATTTTTTTTCTGGGTGGGGGAAGCCTGGTTTGACTGTTCTTCCTCTAAATATACTCTGCTATCTACCCACATGTAGGGATCCTCCCAGTGGGAAGGAGTGATTAATTATTCATTTCTTTAGGGTGAGTAAGTTGATTCATTCCAAAGGTAATGGAGAGGAAGGGCTAGAGTCTTGCTGAAACTCTCCACTGTTGGGTGAGTAGTTGAGAGAGGAAATGGGAACCTAGAGTGAGTTAGTAGCAGGTCTGGGATTGTAAATTATACAGACAAGCCCTTATCAACTGGTATCATAGTTTCTATCAATGTCTTATTGACCTGCAATATGAATATTGCAAAAGTAGGTAATATTCTAGGTAAAAATCAGGGAAACAAACTTTCTTTTTTTAAAAAAAAAAACTTGCATTTAGTTGTGGGAAATTTGAAAATATCTAATAATATTCTATGACCTATCACAAGAACATTGAAATGAAAACCATGAGAAGTTTCACACAATGCTTACCAGAGCAGGCAAGAATCCTAGAACCCAGGATCTCCGGGCACCTTCCTCCAGCCTGTCTGTCACTCTTCTGTTACCTGCTCAGCACCCTTGGATTCTTTTCAGTCTTAGACAGAGAACCATGTTCCACTTATCTTCGTATTATTAGAGCTAAGCGTGAGCAGGGACATATTTTATACCTTGCTAACTACATAGCCACCATCGAGGCAGGAGGAAGTGGGGGGGGGGAGAAAGAAAGAAGGCAGAGAGAGGAAAAGAGAGAGTAGGAAGAAAATTGTGTTGATGCCATTTATAAAACACATTCTTCAAAATTTATAAAAGTCATCACCAAGGAAATATAGAATATGGTCCAACAACACTTGGGGATATAGAAATGAGTTGTATGGTCAAGGAAGCATCAGAGTCTCTTATGATATAATAATGAAGTCAAGATGATATCGTATCATATTCTGGCCATGCTACTATTAAGTCTAAGCAGAGTGCAAACGGGCATTTCTAAGGTTTCTGCTCAAATTAAAGGCATCTTAAAATCAAGGAAGCAGGATACCTAAAGTACTGTTTATTCTTTAAAATGTAGACCCAGAATGAAAGGGAAGGTATAAAGAGTCAACTGCTGGACACTCACCAAGGAGCTGACAATTTCTAGTTAATGTTGTACAACCTGCTGAATCCATCTGATCATTAATTCACAAACCTCAGCAGTAGGTATGACAGCCGCTGTGCCCAGAGGCTCACCCCTGCTTCAGCACTACCGGGTAATTGTCTCTCAATGAAAGACATGCAGGTTGGCCCATAAATGTCGCAGCCATCACTGGCATGAGTCAGGCCTGCAGGTCCCAGGTCCTGAGGGGATGACAGCAAAGAATGCCTTTCTGGAACTCTTCACCCACATGACGGGTGCCCTTTCAGACTGTTGCAACTTTGCTACAGTCTGACTGCTAAGCAGTCCAATAGCACAGTCACTGAACTTCCCCAAGCATATCAATTAGATTCTTAGGGGGCTTTCCAGAGTTGAAATGCTAATGAAGACAGTAGTGGATGCTTGGACTCACTATCCATGAATGCTTTCTGAGGCTTTTCTTTTCTGTTTTTAATTTAAAACACATAGATAAGCAAGGGCTCATCTCCTGTGTGCGCTGTACAGCACCTGCCTGACACATAATTGGAAACTTCTCAGCCTTGACATACAGAAAAAGAGCCCTGCTGAGATCCTGAATGTGGTACATCTAATGCACCGTGTGAAGTACACATATCAGGTGAGCATTAGCTCTGAAAAATCAACATGCTACCATATGCCATATTTTGTAAGATGGTTTGTTTACTATATATGCACCTAGCAGGACAGTTTAGTACAAGGCATTTTGGAGAACACAAAAATCCAAGTGACCCTCTGTTTCTCTTATAATGGTCTTAGCTCTGAAACTCAAATGAATGTGGTACAATATTACAATCAACATTTTACAAAAAGAGGTTTTTTTTTTTTTTGAACCCTTACACTCGGTATCCTTATGAGAAAACAATAGAACTGATTAGTAGCATATTAATAATACGATCAGAGAAAATGGATCTGGAGAGAATGATTATATAGCATGTCAAACCCTGTTGTATGACCTAGCAAAGCAGGAATATGTGGGTAGGATTTAAGTGAGAAGATAGAGTGGAAATAAAACAAAGAGATGGGGGAAATCAGGGGATCTGAATAGGAAAAAAATCTAAAAGTTTGGTAGATTTACATCCACAACACAAAGCATGCAGTGTGGGGTTTCTGAGAAGACCCAGCAGAGAGATAACTCAGAGACACAAGCACATAGTCATTGGGGAAAAACATGTGAAACACCATAAAAATAATTTATTCTCAGAACTCAAAACACAATGACTAGCAAAGCAAAACAGTCTGCCATCCCTCCACCACTGGAAGGGAGGCCACACAACTCTCTTCCTGTGACTTTTGGACTATATTCACAAGTAGATGTCTAGTTCACTCAGGCCTGTAATGGTGATTCCTTGAACAATTTTAGCCTTCAAAACAACATTTTGTTCTTATAAATTAGCTAGCTGTCCACCCATCACTGTGAAGAAGATAGTTCAAAGGCCAGGAGTGGAAGCCACACAAAGACAGAAATTAAACAGTCTTTCTCCCTCCCTTATGTCCTCTCTTGTACACTGTATTTTTCTGCATTGGAGAAGTGAACGTAGACAGAGGCCCTTTGAATTATTCCAACCTGTTTAAGAGAGCACTGAGGTATATGATAGATCCCCACCAACAGGTAGGTCCACCTCTTCATGGATTTTCCTTGAAATAACTATGGCGGTAGTTCAGAGACATAAAACTAATGTTCTTACTGAGAAGCCCCTGAGTGATTCACCTAATGCTCAGACAAATGGCTGAAATAATCTGGTACATCATGGCTTGGTTAGAATGATCCATTGGAGTAATTTAAGCTGTCTGTGTTTCAGGTTCTGTCATCTGACAGCCAATGATCTCAAGGATGGCATTTGAAGCGAAACTGTTGAAATATGCAGCCTGATCTGTGGTGTGTTTATTTCTGCTTGCTATTTCAAATGTGATATCTATTTACTGATTATATCTCCATCAATGTTGGGGATACATATTTTATCACAAGTGAATTTGAAAATCAAATTATCAACTATCATAAAATAGCTTTTCACTGTATGAAACTATAGCCCCGAAGAAACTGATCAGGCTAGGCTTATTCTTTGTTTGGATGCTCACATGTCCATTATCATTACATTCACATGCTTCATAATGACATTTAGATAAACAATGGAGTGAATCTATCACTCAATTTATTTTAAGATTCTCTGTGGTATTTGAAAGGCAATAAAATTGACCAACAACCAATTTCACAAAATGTGCTCATGCCATTAAAAGGAACATAGGCCAATATATTTTTTAATGTTAGCTATCATAGTCATATTTTCTCCAAAAGAAAAAATATGCTCATATCTTCTCAGCAGTTGCTATTTTTATGTTCATTTTCTGGTTTACAAATTACCTTAGCAAGACATGAAAAATTCTGGTGACAAGGGAGGTGTCAATATCTTCTCTTTGACTTGTAGATGTTTGTGTTCCTTTGTTTCCACAAAGATATATTTTACTAATTCTCAAAGACTTTGAAACAATCATTTCTTTCCTGTATACTTCTCCAAATCATTTCACTACATGCATGTTCTCCTTCCTAAACTCTTCGTCAACTTTTATTATCATCTAATTAAATTCTACATTCAGGTTGCTGTTATAGAAAAGATAGAAAGTTCAAAGTATCTATCTCTAAATATCTCCAGAAGACATCAGCCATGCTGAGGAAAGCACTCCTTCAAAGCTCAATGCTTTTAAATACTTAACTCCATCCTCTATGGACATACTTACTTTAATCCATTGAAGTTTATTTGAATGAAAAGCATAAACAATTGTCATCCCTCATTCAAGCCATTTATTTCCATTGAGGCTGCAGTGATTCTGAGTGGATTTCCATCACATGGATTTTTAAGGCACAATATCTGTTGATGCCCACGTTTTTCCCTGAAACTATTTCTCTTCAGCATCATCAATGTACACTTATCAGCAAATTATCTATTGGTCATTGATGACACAAAGAATTATTATAGTTTTGTGTGTTTTTAATACTTGACAGTTATTTTAACCTAAAACATTAAATATTACCCATTTGAAAACTAAATGGGATTTCTGGTGTGATAATGGACAGTGTTATAAGAAGCCTCAAGACTAAGTGTACAGTACTAAAAATCAAAGCAGCAAAGATGAAAGATTAACAAGTAAAATTCACAGAAAGTGAGTAAACTAGAGATAAATGTGAACATTTTGGTCAAAGGATGTGAATTCTTTATAGTAAGCTCTCCAATTGACCATGCCTGGGAGATGTAAGATGAAATTGCTATAGTAGCCAATTTTCTTGCCAAAGATCTATGACAAGTGAAGATGATAAAGATTACAATATGTTATAAATAGGAATATAAAGTTGAGGGAATCAAAGAAAAAATGTACCTTGGAAAATCCAGGATCGTTAACTGAATGATAGAAAGTGGCCCAGCTAAACTGACATATATAAAGAACCAAGAATGGGGCTGTTCCTGTAATGATATAACTTCAGAAGAATGTAATTGATTGAAGATTTCAGAACTGAAAAAATGACTTGAAACAGTGGGATTTAATCCACATAATATGTCACAACCAAAACCTAAAACTGAGAATTTCATTTTAAAGAAAAAAAATGAAGAACACTTTAAGTGTTTCTAGGAAGGAAGTGTAGGCAGTATATGATGAAATGCAATCTTCACCTTGCTCTATAAAGAACAAACACAAGGAATGAACAGTATAAATTAAGGTGTGTTGTTGTTATCTTATTCACACTTGAATGCATTGTCTTATAATGAAAGCTTAGAATTTCTGTGAATAAACGCAATTTACTCAGAATTTGTAAGAGTGCACTCCAAACTACCACCATACTAATGACTGTGGTAAGCATTGCTTATTTGAAGACTTAGGAAGTGTATGAGAGGTAGCTCAGTGGGCAAGAATGCTTTTTATTCAAATTGGAGGATCTGTCTTCAGATCCCATCACCCATGTAAAACTCACAGCTCTAGTCATATGCAAGCTGGCTTTTCAGCCTTGTGACAGGCAAAGACAGGAAGATCACTGGGTTGGGGGCCTCTAACTTCACCCCAGAAACAGTGAAGGACCATGTCTCAAGGGAGAAAGTAGATTGGGAAAGAGCAGAAACACAAGTCTCCACTAAGCTCTGCACTTGTGCATAGAGGTGTTTAGTCTTATTACACACCTGTACATACACAATACTCATAGACTTACATAGGTGTAAAAAGAATGCTGATAATTATTGAAAACAGTAGCAAATAATCTTTATTATTTATTTATGTGTTTATTATCCATTAAATTTTGAGACAGGATATCACTCTATAACCTCCGCTGCCTAAAAATTCTATATACGGGGGGGGGGGGGGGGGAGGGATTCACAGAGATCTGTCCACCTATGCTGGAATTCAAGGTGTGCAAATAAGCATTAAATTATCACAAACAGAATAATTATGAACTAGGCATATACAAAGTAAAAATGACCCATGAGTCTCAAAAGACAAAACTCACTGTGGTTTATAAGAGGCTAAGAGAATGCAGAAATATCCTGTGCTACTTTGTAGCAAGTGCTAAATATTAAAAATAAATTTTAAATCACTTAAAAGCAAAGGAAACATGGCCAGTTTCATGTAAAAATGAAAAAATAAGAAAGTAAAAGATGAAAATTTCCAATTATGGAATAATAAAAATGAATAAAAAATAGTTTAAAATAGCAGAATTATTGTAATAATTATGAAGCTGTCCCACACATTTCCAAAGACAAAATTTTTATGTTGCATGAATTAAAGGATTTTATGGTTGATAATGTAATCAAAGTAGAATTTCAGACACTAAATTCTATGTTGATTAAACAAATGGCCATAACATAGTAAATGACCATCAATTTTAAGGAAGTTTCAATTCATCTGAATTTAATGATAAAAAATTAAAAGTAGATACAAGGATAACAATACCTGGCCTAGAGAACTCCGTGATATAAACTATGGTTATGAATAGAGGGAATATATGAAAATTTTTGTGAGAGGCAAAACAAACAAACAAACAAAACCCCAAAAAACCTCCAGTGAGGAGCCAATCTCAAAAAGCTAACTGTGGAGACCAGCTCAAAGATGGACGAGAGCTGCTCCAGCAAAGATAAAATTATAAACCAAAACCTTAGGCAAGCAATGTGAGCCACAGTCTGCAGAGAATGAGGAACACATGATTATCCCCAGAAAATCAGGGTTGAATTTGGATGTGACTGGAGGAGTCTTTGGTCTCTTTTAGAGACAGACTCGCCTTGAACAAGTGTGGCACTGGGGAGTGCCTCACGCCACCCGAGGTTACAACACCTGCTTGCTTGATTAGGAAATTTGAACAAATTATAAGCTATAGCTCTGTGAACGAGGCATCACTATGTATGACATAATATCCTAGTGACTACCTGGTAAAACCTGTGTGAGTGTATGTGTGTGGGTCCCTGCGCACATGCCACTATGTGCCAATGAAGGCCAAAGGCCGGCTGTCAGAAGTATGTTATGTATTTCTAGCCAATCTGGCCCAGGATATTAAACTCATGTTCTCAGGTATGGTAACAAGTTATCCCGCCCATTAAGACATCTCACAGGTCCCCATTTACAAACCTTCGGAAATTGATTAATGGGCCACAAGTTTCCGCCAACCCCCAAATCTAAAAGGATCATCAGATAGCATCTGCAACCTATGACAGATAGGTCCCTTCTCTGCTTTGACCTGCCCAACTGATATTTTTATTTTGTGAGAATATACACTTCAGGAAACAAGATTTCAAAGGGGAAAATTATTTGGTGAAACTTAAATCTCCCTTACCAAGTTATGTTCACTCATGTCTGGTTCCAAAATAAAATTTTTACTCTTTTTGAGGTAAGAACTTTTCGTGTGAGCCAATCGAAACAAGAGACAAGAAAAAGAAATTTTAGATAAAGAAATTTAAATATTTTTTTTAACTTGGTGAGTTACAATGGTGGCCATCAACTCAGGCAAAGATGTTCAACCCATTGAGAAGAGAGTGAGGGAGGCGTTGAGGTCTATATAAAAAAACATGAGAATATATGGACCGTAGGCAGACTTAGGGGATAAATGTTGTTCCTGGATTTATGGTTGAGGTGAGGGAAGAGTGAAAAGATTGCTCTACACAGAAACATTATAGATAGAAAGACTGACCAAGGTGTGGAGAGACTAAGGAGAATTTGGAATAAATTTAAAAATTGAAATAAATCCAACTATGTCAAGGGCATAAATATTGATTCTGAAATCTGTGCAATGTACTAAATCAAAGAAATAGAACTCCTAAAATGGAAAATCAGAAAATATGTATATTAATTCCATTAGAATTTAGAGTCAACAAAATTAAAATTGAATGCTACCAAGTGTCAACAATAACAGCCACAAAAACCCTAAAACACTTCAAATCAGCATTTCAAAACATCAGTTATGTGGTATACAAATAAACTCACTAAGAAGTGATACTAATGAAGACAAAGGATGTCAAATACTGATCAAATGGGTAGAAAATAGACATTCCTCACGTGACACACTCCTGTTAAAAGGGAAGAAAAAAATAAGAGATGGATAAAATTAAGCAAATATCTTAAGATCTTCATTAGAAAAAATAAAAGGAAGGAAATCGTAAAGATGAAAGGAGCACTGAATATCTTTGAAACCATTAAAATGAGAACAATGTCAACAGAGAGTTGGAACACAGAAGACTATAATAAAATAGAGAAGAAGCAGGCAAACACGACTCCTCCTACCATGGGTCGGGGGAAAAAGACCTATAAAAACGGAAAATTGAAAACAGGCTGAGGAATGTGGTAAGAACATTGAACATTTATACAAAACAGTTTAGGATATTGATAAAGCAATATGTTATTTAATCTTAATATCTACAATTAATTACTTAGTTCTGTAAAAATAAATAGTATTGCATTCCTCATTAGAAGAACTCATAGACTCACACAAAATCCAACTATGTTAAGTGTTTTCGGTAGACTGCCACCCACGTCTTTCTGAAACCCTACCTATGTTATTTATTCTGGCACATGTGGTGTAGTTTGTATTGCTGTGTCCTGTAATCTGAGAATTCTCAACAAGAAAGATGTTTTTCAGGTTTCTTTTGTAACATATCTATCTGCCATTAATGAGTCTCACTGCTGACGTCAGGCTCCTGGAATGGATTCTACACAACATTTTTGATCATTTCCCTCAGATGCTGCTAGAGCAGGTTTCCTTTACGAATGTCTGCTTGATCTTTTTAGTCAATAGGCCCTTTACACTCCATGGAACCCCATACATATCAATTTAAGCTTTCCTTCCATTAGACTCACTCACATATTCATAAACAAACACACTCATATGCTTCTTTTAGACCCATGTGTACAGAGCTGCATGTCCCAATGTCAGACACATATATTAACTGAAGTGATGATCTACTTTGCTTGTAGCCATACGTTTATCTAGATAAAAGTATTATGTGACTATTAATTGTGACATGGTTGGGTTAATTTTCTCCAAGTCAGGCATCATTAGCAAATACGATGAGCATGCCACTTGTCATTATAGAAATTTTTGGTAAACATGATGGAGTACACAGACAGAATTAAGAGCAGCATCCAGAGGCATGGCATTGTATGCATCAACCTCTATGTTGATGTCAACATATCAATCAACTTCTAAAGTACAACTGCTCAATCAGCTACAAATCTCCCTGTCTTCTCTGTCATCTGCTCTCCAGTTATTCATCTTTTTCACAAGGTTATCAAGAAATATTTGAAAAATGCTTTCTAAATTCTAATTATGGCTACTACCTTCCCTTGAAGTATGGAATAAATACAAGAGACTAAATCATGAATCCTGTACTTGGTTTTCAACTTCCTCAAACTCTGAGCTTAGCAATAAACACTGTAGAATTCAAAAGATTCTGCTCATCTGGAAAGATCCCCAAAGAAGCCTATAATGTCAACACTTAGGAGGCATAGATATAGGAACAGTGACTGTCAACTTCCTCCCTACACGAAGAGTCTGTCTAAAATATATAAAGGTAATAGCAGAAGGTTCTCAAAAGATAAGACCAGAATAGAGGTTAGAACGTTTTATATATATAACTGTTTCAAACTTGAATAGATTTTTATCTCTATATTTTTCTTCAGATTGAAATACCTGTTATTAATTTTCAATTTGAAAATATAACTTTACAGTTAAAAACAAAGATATTATCAAGTATCTTTTGAATGATATTCAATATTAAACTGGTGTATGTTCTTTCTTATTAAGTAGCTAGTGGATTCAAGCCTGAGCTCTTTGGAGAATCAATTAAACCTAACACAGGAAAAGGATAATCCAGTAGTTCGCCAGACAGTTGGCCACAGGTTCTTTTCTCTGTGATTACACTGTTGTTTTCCTGCTGTTTCAGTTTTGGACTTCGTACTTGTTGACAAGAAAACACAGTAGAAACAGAGACACAGCTGGTGGTTAACAGTACTCAATGCTCTTGCAGAGGTCTAGGGTTCATATTATTAAACCCATATCTTGGTTGACAAATATCTTCAACTCCATTTTTGGGGTATCAGTGCCTTATTTTGAAATTCATGGCCTCCTCAATAATTACAAAATCAATATAAGTTACTGTCTAATTCTAAACTTGGGAGAAAGAAAGAAAAAAATGGCTTATTACTTTCCTAGAACCACTATGTAAAAATGAATTTATTTATTAAAGAGATAGTTTTCCAGGCTGGGAAGATGGCTCAGTGGTTCAGAACACTGACTGCTCTTCCAAAGGACCTGAGTTCAATTCCTGGTGCCCAAATGGCAGCTCACGACAATCTGTAACTCCAGGATTTGACACCTAATAAGATAGGACCCAGCTAATCTAAAGACCCTTAGCTGGGATGGGTGATGACTTGGAAAAATCAGTGTGGGTGCATATGGGGCTCCTCTCAACTCTAGCAGGATGGAGCCCCATCAAAGTGTAAATGAAGAGTGACATTTTTATCAATATGCCCAGCCATTTATTCCATGTGTGGGTACCAAGCCCTAGACTTGAAGTCTTGAAGTTTTTGTTTTGTTTGGATTTTTTTTTGTTTGTTTGTTTTTTTTTTTTTTTGTTGTTGTTGTTTAAGAAATAGTATCTTGCAGATGGATTTTGTTTTTCATCATCTTATATTTCTTTTTTTCTTTTTCTTTTTTTTTTTTTTGTGGGGGAATGGGTACTAACCTCACCAGGTCACCTGGAATGTCACTGGTTTCCTTTATAATGATTTGAAATGTGGTCAAAAGATTTCACTACACAGCGGATTTGTATTGTTGAGCAAAGGTGAAGCAGTTGGAGCATAACAAAGCAAGTGGGTTATTAAACTGTTCATCAATTGCAGCCCCACTGATCATGCTGACCACGTTTTAAATTCCTCCCAGCAACAATCTGCCTTAGCATAGGCTAACTAATTACAGAATGCTGAGTCTTGCCCTTGGCTTCC
Source organism: Phyllotis vaccarum (assembly GCA_033318265.1). Lineage (NCBI taxonomy): Eukaryota > Metazoa > Chordata > Mammalia > Rodentia > Cricetidae > Phyllotis > Phyllotis vaccarum. Next base: position 7,441,320 of record JARWLC010000005.1, read on the forward strand.
TTCCCTCCTTCATCCTTAATTGCTGCAACATGTTTTAAGTAAACATTGTCCACTGAATTTGATTCTTCCATTTGAAATGTTTATAAAGCAAATCATTTCAGTTCATTACATGTTTACTTTAGGTGGTTATTCTTTTACATTTTCTAATCTGCCATCACTTACCACACCAGGCTTCCCATGAACATTTCATTCAAAATGTACATCAACAATGAATTATGAACATAATTAACATCAGATCATAGTGGCAGGTCAATGACCCACTGCTGTAGCACTCTCCAGTGGGTTATGATTTCTAAGTATCTTATAATGGCTTTTATTGACTATTGAACACAACTGTTCAATGATGTAGGTAATTTGTAACCTAAAGGAATAGTGACATTCCCCCAAAGAATGTAATGGTTGAATTATCTCCTCTCCATCTTTAACTCAATTTCGGTGAAGTCATACAATAAAAATTTCTTCTCTGATATGCATTATGCATTTCTTTTAATTTTTTAAAAGCTTCATAACCAACCATTTTATAAAATATTTCTTTTACTTGGCTTATTGTCTGATTGACTCCCAGATCCTTACAAGATTATAAACTCCAGATAGATATCTAACGGTTACAATCATTCTTATGTTCTCATAGGCACCTATGAGGCATGTAGAATATCTTAAAGTGTTAAAAAAAATAATGTTTCTATTTATTTCTTGCTCCTCAAAAATTAGAACCTTTGTCAAGAGCTTTAGTAAAAACATTGCAGTTGTCTTTCATAGCTTCTGAAGGTAATTCTACACAACACTGTGGTTATGCCACATGCTATGAATATAGAGAAAAATCACCAGTCAACCATATCAACAGGGAATTTCCAAGACCATTTTTCTTTAAACCCACTTTCTCCCCTCTTCTGATTTACAGCTGGACAAGTGGACACATGGTCATTACATCTTTACCTAAAACCATTGATGTTTTTTCTTTGTATAATCCATGTAAAAATATATTACATGTGAATGATATAATTGATATAATGGGGCCTAGAGAGATGGTTAAGTGGTTAAGAGCACACCTCAATCTATTGTAGGCAGCCTGAGCTTAGTTCTCAGCACCCAAGTCAGGTGGTTTACAACTTTTTCTTAGCTCTTACTTCAGGTCTCCATTGCCTTTTTCTAGCCTCAAAGGGCACTTTAGTCATGTGCAAACACACACACTCAAACACACACACACACACACACACACACACACACACACACACACACACACACACACAGAAGCAAAAACATTTTATTTAAAATAAAACCAAAATCATTACTAATTAACCCCACAGATAACAGAGTTAAGAAGTAACGGGATTCATATCACCAAAGAATTTCTAAAGCAGCAAATCTCAGAGAGGTGTTTAATGAATAAAGGCCCTTCAAGAAGTCTTCTGCAGTTGGAGTTACTACTTTTTCACTGAAATGTTCCAGCACCCAAGTGAAATTCTGATAAGACCCAACATGAAGACACTTCATTTCCTCTGATTCATGCCAGTCCCGTGTCCTTTGGGAATCACTGTGTGATAGTTGAGAGGTTTGAAGGTTACAGTACCATCTGTGCCAAGAACATGCAGCAAAAGGAAATACTGTCAATATTTCTGCTTCTCTTTTAAATCACTGACATGTGTGTTTCCATTTTTCTTTCCAACTCACATGAGAAACTGTACCCTCAAGCCTTTAGTGACTATGGAAAACTGTCATGATTCTTTTGAGGGAAGGTTATTTTGATATGATCCAACTCATATATTTTTGCTTACTGTACTTACAAAGACTCTGATGCTCAATCTTCTAAATCACAGACATGTGATTTGGAGAATAACTTTCTGCAAACTATACAACATGTATTGATGGTGAAAACCTTAATATAGACAAAGGTCAAATGATAATGATGATAGTGGTGATGATGATGTTAATTAGACATATAGTCACTCAGTTAAATTCTCAACTTTGGTGATTTATTCTGACACTATAATCTAGGAGGCAGTAAGCTCTATTCTGTGATCCACCAGTATGTTCCTTACATTGTATTGATTATGTTGATATTTATATAATTAAAACCAAGAACTAGACTTGTATAAGATACTCAGATGTTTTCTAGAGTGTCAAACACTCTAGTGATTTCTCATAAGCTATACCCATCCATACTAGAGAAGTTAGTTGAACTTTCTTTGTTGCTTCAAGCTTGAAGATTGTATAACTTGTACACATGTGTACCCCATAGTGTTTGTTTGTGTGAGTGTGTGGTGTATTGTGTCTGAGTGCATGCACACGTGTGTGTTTATTAAATGTATTTTATTTGAGAATGTAAGTATAACTGGTCTCAGAGGAGGTGGGGCTACTGGCATCATGGACTGCTTTGAGGAAGCATAGTGTGTTTCGTTCATCTGTTTCTGACAACATCCTGTTCTTTCATCACCTTTTACAAAATACAAAACATAAAGTTTCAAAGCATAACATTTTGTACCCGTAATATTTCCATAACCAGTGTCCCCCTATTACTTAGAAATTTTTTTTTCTAGAAAATGTAATCTATTGTTAACTAACTATCCCCTCCAGGTGTATTGAAATCAGGTAAAGAAATAAAAGCTATACATAATTAAATTGTATTTTTTAGAAGTAAATAGAGTATAAATGTGAGTCTACATCTTCCCCAGCTCTTTTAAAAAGTTTTCTGAGAAAGTTCTGTGAAGAAACATGGTAGCAACGTGGCTACTGTTGTTGTTTTGTTGTTGTTATTTAGGTTTCTTGTTTTGTTTGCAAATCGAAGCTGTCTTTGTGAACTAGAGGATTAGAGGACATGATGCTGCGGATGTAGGGAAAACCTCCTGTGTTCACCATGGCTTTACTTAAATGAGCATCAGGATGTTGTATATTTTCATTACAGATATTTGTCTTATCTTATGTGTGCTTAAGTGTGTAGACACAGCACCACAGCTCAGGAGAGGGTCCAGTTCTTCCTCCACCAAGTGGGCCCAGTGGCTGGAACTCAGGTCGAAGCTTGGCAGCAAGTGACAACCCCCTGAGTCATCCCACAAGCTCAGTTGTAAGGCCAGTGTAAAACTCCAGTAGGAGGTCATTTGTTGTTTTGTGTTGGGCAGAGTCTAGAGCAAGAAGGACTGTAGATTTTACAAATATTTCTTCAACTCACATGGCCCACACAGTACAAGGCTGCTGTAATGTCTGCGAACTACCCAGGTCATGCCTTCAACATAAACAGCAGAGAGAAAAAAGCAGGTGCAAAACTCAGGACATCAAGTCAGAAGTGTATTGAATACATATTGGAAAATGAGGAAATGTAAGTTTAGTTCACCATCCTCACAGTGACTTGAATCTTCTAGACAATTATTTTAAAGTTACCAGTAAATTTTGTACATATCTCTTTTTGAGTTAATAGCAGTTGACAATTTTTTTTTTCATTTAAAAAAATGTCATCTCCAACAATGTATCCCCCTGCTCCCCGTTCCAATCCCTCCCAGCCCATCCACCCATCTCCTTCTCCAAAAAGGCAAGAAGATCCAAGGTGGGCCAGCCCAGCACAGCACATCCACTCCAGGCACATCTGATTCACTCATCTCAAAGTCAATGTTGGGCTGGGTGTTCCTCTGCAGGGAATGGGCTCCAAGATGCCACCCCATGAGCAGGAACACAGTCTGGTTCCATCCCTCTGGCTCTATACACTTATGGCCGACTCCGGGAGGGCCCAGCTCCCAGACCCGATGGATCTCCAGAGGCCATTCCAGATTCACTGAGCTCCCCAGAGCTCCAGCCAGTCATCACTAGGGGACCTCCCTCATAATCCCAATCTCCTTGCTGATACAGACTCTCCTCCCCTGCTCTCAGCTGGACCAGGAGCTCTGCCCCCACTTCCATTCCTGTAGGATGTAGATTCTGAGATGACACCTAAGGTGTTTACTCATTTGATTATAGGGGAAGCCCCATTTAGGCACTTCATATTAAGTCCTTTAAAATATATATCCAAGTAAAGAGGACTCATCCAAGTATGTTATTCTAACAGTGGCATTTCCCGTAATACTATAGCATGGTTTCTACTTTAAAAACTCATTGAAGAAGGGCACATTGAAACTTGTTTCCAAAATATTAACTGGTGTCTCTTTTTCTCTAGGCAAGTGATATTTTTTCTTCTATGATGAATGTATCAAATTACCATAGAATTATCACATGAGATTTTATTTACTTTAGGTATCAGGAATTTTAATTAAAAATTAATTTATATATTGCATTATCTTGATTGTGCAGATATATATACACACACATATATTGCTGCAGCTGAGAGATCTGTAGTTATTATGAAGGTGGAAATTGCTACCTTGCCTCCACCCCTATCAATTACCTGTTCCTCAGACCATCTTCTAATCAATATTCTATTCATCACAATCATTAAGAAGCAGTGGCATGCATTATCTTGAACTTAAATTTATGTTGTGATGTATTAAAAATAGATACGTGCATAGAGCAGGAAGATATAACAGCAATCCGATTACTCACAATTCAAAGCTGTCAGTGAGGCAGCAGTCGTACATAGTTAGTGAGTTATACTGCTGGGAAAGTTCCCCACAAAACTGAGTTTTGATAAGTAGCTGTTTTTAGAATCTTCAATTTCATCTCCAGTTTCAAGAGTTTTGTCCCCTTTGGCAATCAGTTACTTTCATTTTTGTGAGTCTGCCTGAGCTTCTAAGACCTTCTCACTTGTGTCCGTCTTGGCACAGAAAGATAGATGATGAACTCTTCCAAATTCCCACATCTCAGGGATAAGAATGAGCAGCTCCTCCCCTTTAAACACACTTTGAAAGGCCGAACACTCCAATCTCTTTACCACTGTGAAATGTCCTTGGCATAGTTGGGAATGTATAGGTTGTCACCTCTTTAAACGGACAAATGTTCTATATTACTGGGCAGTTACTACTGTTGAAGAACACATTTCGCAATGGATCTGCCAGTCAACAGACTAATAGCAGCGTGGGAGTAGACGGCCTCATCTTCCCTGGTCTAAGATTAGTCCCCCAATGCTCTTATTGGGAAAGTTTGTACTTACCAGTATAATTTTGAAAACTGAGCGTATATTCAATTTGAAAAATGAATGACAACAGAGAACTGAATCTATTTTCTTAGGAGAATCAATTTCATAATTTTTTTCATAATAAAAAAAAAGCTTTAAAAATGTCCTCACTTGCCATTCTCTGTGGGTGACTTCATATGAGACTTTGGAGTCCTGGTGCAGAAGTCATGCACACCTGAAATATTTTTTGTGTTATTTCCTCAAATTATTAAACCAACTTTCAAAAATGTTTACATTAAAGATTTACTGAAACAACTATTTTCATTAAGACAAAACTAATTAGTACCTAGTGGGCTTTCATAGGAAAAGGAAAACATTCTTCCATAAATTCACAAAGCATACCAATTACAACTTACTATAGGTTAGTTTTAAATTTTATATTTAAAATTTAGGTGTAATTCTACTAAATATATTAGGGGAATTATGACAATTTAAGTTTGTATAATTAATTTAAATTCATGTAATTTAGTACTATCCACTGTGTTTGAAATAAGTTATAATTCATTATTATCTTGTTTTCTTTATAATATTTATGGGTTTATCTTTTGTTCAGTAGGAGGGAAAAGGGAAAATCAGGCAGTTGGTTATTTTTAAAATGTTAGTTATATCAGAGATAATTATAATTTGTTTATTTTTGATATATTAATTTGCTCATCATTTTGCATTGTCAGCATGTACAATTTGTTGATTTACAAACAGGCAAAGTCTACCTTGAAATTATTCAAATTAGACATCAACTATAAAGTGAAAATTTGCTTTGATTAAAGTGGAATTATTAGCTATTATTAGTAGTATTATAATATTTTCAAGCCAGAACTTCTCTCTGTAGCCCAGGCTGTCCTTAAATTCTCTCTACAGACCAGGCTGGCCTCTACTCCAGAGATCTGCCTGCCTCTGCCTCTGAGTGCAGTGACTGAAAGCATGCATTGCCACAAAAAGTGCAAACATTATTAACAAATTTAAATTGTTTTTTTAAGGTGAACAGGGAGGTAGAGAAATTCAACTACCTCAAAAGTGTAGAAAAGAATTTAAATTTTTCTCATCAAAATAAATGAAGGAACAATTAACCTGTCCTTATCCATCCCAGCCTCTCACTCTGACCCTTGTAGTTTGGAAGGAGACACTGGCTTTACTGTGAAACAATAGCTCAGTAATTGTTCCCCATTGTGAGATCCTGTGAGCATGCTTTAATTATCAAGATACACAGCGCAAATTCAAAGCAGGATTATTGACTCTAAATTTGAATTCTGAAGAGCTTATAGCCATTCATGTTTCACTGAATATAGATCTTGTGTGGGAACCTACACCTTCAGGATTTTGTATTTAGTCCAACAACTTTTCATTTAAAGCCTCAAACTGAAGAATTCCTATGCTCCATTTCTACAGAAACCAAGGAATAAGTATTTAACAATGATTTCAGCTGATTAAATGCTAATGTTGACTGAAAGTTACTAATGTGCCTTGTGGAAGCATTGATACACTGAATGAACAGAAATGAAGGCATGTATTTACTTTTACTGTCAAAATTGACTAAGAAAAGCCAAGAAAAGTCTCTCCATCCTTATATACATAGACATGTCTCCTCAGTTACCATTTTTCTGATTTTACTGTTAATGCTATGTGACTGCATGTTCACATCAGCCTGAAATTACCCAGCGCTGCCCATTATATTCTTGTTTGGTTCCATTGTCCTGTGTGCAAATATCCCTGGATATCAGAATTCTTGAATTACTGGAAATGCACAGTTGCATGAGCCTTTAGGCCATTTCCAATGGACCCTTGAAATAACAAGGACACTATGACTTTCAGAAGCTCATAATACACTTATGTATGTGTCTATGTGAGCATGTTGTATGTGTGTATGGGATGAGATAAACTGTGTGTTTGTGAGGAGACTAGTGAATATCTGATATCTTTTATGGTCTCTGTCCATCTCATTCTTTTGGAATCAAGCTTTCTCACTGAAACTGGAATAGGGCTTTCTGGCAAGAAAGCTTATGCCATGCTTTTGTCTCCACACACCATGGTGCAATGACTGCAGGCTTACACACCATCTCCTGGCATGTGGCTCGGGTGGGTACTGAGGACTTGAAATCAGTCCTCAAATGTGCTCAGCAAGTGCTTTTACTCACTAACCAAATTAAATTGGAAAGACTTATTGCCTTTCTACAAGTCTAACAATCTATTAATTTTCTTCCATGGTAACTGGATCATACTATTTAGAAATCTGGATGAGTAGCCCACTACAAATGATAAAAATGGTCCTATCTAGGTAAATGCTAATGATCTTGGAGGATAAGAATTTTACATCCAGGTATCATTTCAAATGAAACCTTCCTACCCAGCACACCTTAGAAACATTTATCTGACCAGAGTATTATGAATATTAATTGTTTTTCTTTAGTGGAAAATTTGCAATTGCTATAACACTGCTATAACACTGCTATGAAAAATGTATGACATTAGATCAATTATATACTAAAATGTAATTAAAATAAAAATATTGTTTACCAATGGCTTCCATGGAAATTTTAACACACTCTTTAAGACCAGACCATAATTTCTTAGAAAAGACATTTTTTTTTTAAGGTTACAAAGTGAATTTCCTTCCATGAGCACATATAATACCAAACACTGAAGCCCTGAAATCTGCAAAAGCACCATTGAAATAATGTACCCTATATAGTATACGGTCAAGAAAATGAAATGATGAGGTTGCCTTTCATAGCATGATAGAGACTAGTTACCAAGCATGCCATGAGTAGACATAGGTAAGATAAGATTCAAGCAATATGTAATATTTGTACAAAGTAAAAAATTGTAAAACATCTCACTAATAATTTTATATAGTATATATGGAATTATTACTTTAGACATTCTACATTAACCAAAATATTATTAAAAACATTTTCCCTCTTTGTACTTTTGATAAAATAGTTCTAAGAAGATTTAAGATTACACATGGAATTTGGGTTGTATGTATTTACACAGTACTGTTACAGAAAAAGGAATTCAAGAAACCCATCTGAGACTGTGATAAATGATTCCACAGAGAACAATTCCTTAAAATATATTTATTAAATGTTTCAGAAACTCCACTTATACCCCTAATAAGTTATCATTTTACAGAAAATGTACATCCTGAAAGACAGTCTGCTGCTTGCTAAAGCTGTAATAACTGGTTTGATTGCTTCAACACTGGGGAACCTAATGACTAAACTCAATGGCTGCTGGCAGTACAACACAGCATCTTTTTAATCATGTCTCAATTAGCTTTAGGAGTTTCTCATTTCAGGGCTCCCAGGGGTCTCATTGCTTGTCTTTTTCACTTGAGATAAACAAAATCATCTGCCTCATATTCATTTCCAATATTTGGAGGTTTTTTTTGTTTGTTTTGTTGTTGTGGCCTTAAGCTGCAGTTGCTGACAGAGGCATAAGCTGTGAACATCCTGCATTCTCATACAGCATAACAGAACCTTGCTCGAGTGCTGGGAATGTGGGCTAGCCTCGAGTGTTGGGAATGTGGGCTAGCCTTCCCCTCATCTGAACTTTCAGAGAAACATGGACACCAATGAGAGAGACTGTAGGAGGGGGGAGACACAATCAGTGAGTCTTTCCTACCTCTGAGTAGGACATTTGATATGTAATCTGTTTACAATAGGGACATTTCAAAACCATTTCTAATGGATGAAGCTATATCTTTTGTACTTTCTTGTTTCATTTACCAACAATTAATCGCCTATCGGGGGAAGGTGTTGAGAATATAAAGATGAAGATAATGGCATTTTTATTTACTTGGAGATTAAACTCTCTGTTAGTGTCATGATGTAGAATTTTGTCAGATGTAGAATCTTGTTTTCTCTCATATGTTGGCTTCTAGAATCAACCTTTTGTTTCAAATAAGAGATGTAAGCCTACTGCAAACATCACAATGCCGAATATGGATATTGTGTCACTTCACATATAAAGTATCTTTATGTGAATATTTGTAGTTTATAGCATATACATATTCTTAGGAAAGTCTATAGTTGATGTTGATACTTACAGATGTATATATTGCATATGGCTCAATAAAACCTATACCTACAATAAAACAGTATTTTATCACTCATTTTCTGTAGCATGTGAAATAATATTGACATAGATATTATTCCTTAGAATATGTAAGATAAAGTTCTCAAAAGAAATTATACATGGTGCTGGTTTATGAGTGAAACAGAACACATGAGCTCTTTTTTTTGGTAGTCATCAATGCCCCTGACAACCAGTCCCAATTGCTAGCAGCTCCCTTCAGCGTGAAAGGCCTCAGCTGTCTCCTTTAATCCCTCACATGGTTATCATCACTGTTAGGATTTCTGGTCCATGGTAGCTACATGGTAAATGCACTGTTCCAACATGGCAGCACGCCTCTTTCATCCATCTGCATGATCAAGCTTGGCTATGTAAACCTGCACCTACTTTCTCCCTTATAAGTCAAAGACCCCCACATGATCTGTTCTCTTTCCCTTTCTCTCTACATCTTCTCTTCCAGCAACCTTCTTAAATAAACTCTAGTGTGGGGTACTGATATTGTGGTTTGTTCCCCACATACATTAACAAAAATCACTACTGTAAAGGAGTAGTCCACAGCACATCAGAAACTCTCGAGGGCCTCACCAGGAAGGGTGCTTCAATGTCACTGCTCTGCAGAAAGGTTTAATTGCAGACACAGCTGTAAAAATTAATTCCGTTTCTTCTTTGCTCAAGCACCATAGCTGGCTTCAGAAATACTTTGGAAGAAAGGGCACCTCCTTTGCCTTTGTACTGTGGAGAATGTCCACCACACAATCCAGTAGATATTTTCTTACACTCAATCCAACATGCAGCATGGCAAAGCACATGGGACCACAGAACCATACAAGAATCCAGGACGCATATTAAGCTTTCATTTTCTACTGGCCTTTCCGGAAAGAGTGCTGTCAACATAGTGTCATGGGTTCTACAAGTTTTACCACAGATCACCCATTCCAGTAATGGGTGAGGTCCTGTTTTATTACTTTCAAGGGCCACCTGGATCTAGTAAGTCACTCCCAGGTCATCAACTTTTCACCTTGAAAAAGGTCACAGTTAAAGACTTTGAAGTTTTCAGGGTGTTTGAAGTCTGCCAGAATAAGAAATGGTTTCCTTACCCTTTTTGAATCTTTACTCTTTCTCAGGTCAACTATTCAACCTGAAAAATTCCTGCATAACATAATGAACTCACTGTGCTCCAAATGGAATGCAAACCCTTAGAGCCTCACAAATACAGTTCAACAACAGGAGCCATCAGCAGATGATTTGTTAGATGGGATCTCATGAGGTCTAGGCTAATTAGTTCCAACCAATGGCCTAGAGTGATAGGTGAACTCTGAAAAGGTGCTGCTGATAACTCCTGGGCTAGCAGCTTGGACTCCAATGAGTTGGCGCCAAGGATATTTAAAGAAGTTTGAATTTTATTTTGAAAACTGAAATCAAGGGAAAGTTTGAAAGTGATCTCTAAAGGTCAGATTGTCACCTCTCCATCTCAATTTGTATATGTGGAGGTCCCTAAAATATCCAGTTAGTTCACTGGTCCCCAAAGTGACAACTAGCTCAGACTGAGCAGCTGGCTTATGAAAAGAAGATTTTATCAGTGTGAAATCGTGAGGAAGAGAACAAACAGAGACATGAAACTGACATGCGCCAAGACTTACTTTCCCATCAATAGGTAGAGCTGAGAGATGGCTCAGAGGTTGAAAAATCTTGTTGCCCATCTGAAGGCCTACATTAAATATCCAGAACCCACAGGCTGGAATGAGAAAATTGATTTGCATACACTGTAGCACCTCCATCCCATAATAAGGGAAACAAATGTTACAAAAAAAAAAAAAAATAACCATAGACACAGGTTGGCATTTCAGCCAATGTACTTACTCTGAGAATGGATAATAAAATTTTATTATATGCCTTCCTTTATCAACTCTCTGAGGCTGGATTGATGGTTATGTCCATTGGTTTCATGCTACAGCTCAGAGCTGAGCAGATGCGGGAGTTGATAGGGCATGCAAGTGTAAGATGCGTGCTGTGAGCCCTTTAAGAAGAGGGTTTAGTTATGAAGCATAAACAGTGGAGGAGGGGAAAGAGCACTTAGGGGCCTGTTGAGTGGTCAGGCAAGAGATGATGTGGGTGAAACCAATACAAATGGAGAATAGTGAAGCGTAGACCGATTCTGAGAAGAACGCTCAGTAACTTTAAAGAAGCACACGAAGAGAAAAGCAGTATTCTATAGGAGGCACTTAAGTGATGTCTTCTATAACATTTAAATCCATATTTGAAAGATTTCAGTTCTCTAAGGTAAAAGTACATTTTAGTAGAAAATCGTTTAACTTATTTTCAAATTCGCAGTCCTTTGATTATAGTCATCTGACTTAGGGACCTCAAACCACATGAAACAGGTGAGATGCTCACCTAACTCATGTTCTGTACCAGTACATGTACTTTTGTTTTGTTAACTGATGGGTTTTGTTCTTCATTTGTTTTTCATTTTATTTGTTGCTTTTTTTTTTTTTAAGAAAGAAAGAGAAGGAGGTAGGTGTGTGGGATGTGAATAGGTAGGATTTGGGAGAACTGTTAAAAAATATGATCAAAAGATACTGTATAAAAAAGTTAAAGATTAAGCACAAACTACTTAATAAAAGTAGTGTTACACAAACAAAATTTCAGAAAGATAGCTCCAGTTTCATTTTGCAAACAGATTTTCTGATAGGAAAGAAATATACATTCTGGAGTCTGTTCATTTTGGGGATCCCTCTACTACATGTGGAAACGAGAAAACAGGTAGAGTCGATTTTCTTTTCTATCTTTCTTTTAAGTCAGCAAAGACTATATGGCAGTGCCATGGTCAGGTACTTACTATCTTTGAGGAAGGTGGCTCTGATGAATGGGAGCGTGAAGTCCATCACAGGGGGCTGACAAGACACACAGGCTGGGTGACTTCGCAAAGAGTTCACCCAAGATATGGGCACACCCGTGGCCATCCTCAAAGAGGTGAGAGGTGGGAGCACGGCTGCTAGAGTGTTCAAAAAAATTAAGGTAGGTTTGGGCAGAGAAATTAAAGAGGAAGAGAGGAAGGGAAAAAGAAGAGGGGAAAAGAACCCCAATTCTCAGATCTAAATGAAAGGGAACGTAGGACAACAATGGAATTTTGGTGACATATTCCGGAGAAACAAAAAAAGATTTTCTCAGCTACTTTTTAAGATACGGCCAAGTTTAACATATTTCAAAACTGTCTAGGTGATCTATTTCCCATCTGTTTTGGGTTAAGGAGGTTATAGGCCAGGGCATTTCAAACAAGGTGGAAATTCAAAGCCTATTTTATGGGTGTGAACTGAAGCTGACAAAGAGCTATTTCACACCCTCAATTAGGAAAGGAAGAAACATGCCCCCCCCCCCACACACACCAAAGACTGGGCAGGGAAGCATAGATGAAAATTTAGCACATGAAAATGTATGATATAGCCCATAAAAGAATCAGAGAACATGGAGTCCCACCAAGCACACAAATGTGCATTACCAACTATTGTTTCCCAATAATAAAACACATATAGGTGAAAGGTCTCATTTCAGCATCAGGGTATACTTGTCACGCCCACGAAGTGAGCATTGTCTCAAAGGACACAAATGCAAACAAGGTTACTTTTTCAGACTATTAAGTCTTCTAGGGAGAAGAGCAAGAACATTATAATTAATGTAAGATGTTTTCTTTGCTTGCTTTGCAAGACAAGATTTCTCTGTGTAGCCCTAGCTGTCCTGGAACCCTCTGAATACAAAATGAACTTAGAAATCCAACTGCTTATGCCTCCCAAGTGCTGGGATTTATGACATGTGCACCAGGCCTGGCCTAATGCAAGATTTTTTTTTTAATTCCTTGTTTTTTGTTGGCCAAAAATTGCTGATTGGCTTGACTACCTAAAAAGCTAAAATAAAGAGAGTACACTCTACTCAACAAATCATATTTAGTAGGGCATCTACTAAAGACTTTGTTTATTTTTTATGAAGTGCTAATCTTAGAAACAAATCAATTAAACATATCACAGGCAGTGTTCTAACTAGGATGCAAACCTACATAACAGCAGTGCCATAAGGGCATTCCCAGTCAGCTGCGACAGGTAAGCATAGAACTGGGTCAATAGGAAGATAGCAAATCCCCAAGGGGCAGGGAGGGGCTATTTTTATTTCTATGGCATGGATGTTTTGGGTTTATTAAAATTATTTTCAGAAGAGAAAGGGTTTGAGAAGCATTTTTTTTTCCTTTTCAACAAATGTCTTTTATTTATTTTTTTATTTAAAAGGTTTTTTTTTAATCTTACATATCAGAGTTCTCCTCTCTTTTCCTCCCACTCAGCTCCCCAGCTACTACTCCCCCACCACTCCAGCCCCTTCCACTCCTGAGAGAGGATAAGGCCTCCAATAGGTGTCAACAAAGTCTGGGATATCATGTTAAGGCTGGATCAAGCTCCTCCCCCTGTATCATGGCTAAGCAAGGTGTCCCTCTATAGGGAATGGACTCCAGGAAGCCAGTTCACAGAGTAGGGACAAATCCTGGTCCCACTGCCAAAGGCCCAAGCCACACCACTGTCATCTACATTCAGAGAGCCTAGTTCAGTCCCATGCAGCTCCTCCAACTCGCATGTTAGAGTCAATGAGCTCCCAGGAGCTCAGGTTGGCTTTCCCTGGGTTTCTCCATCATCATGATTCTTTTGCTCATGTAATCCCTCCTCCTCCTCTTCCATGGGACTGGGAACTGACCGGGTATTTAGCTGTGGATCTGCTCATCTGCTGCCATCAGTTGCTGGATCAAGGCTCTTTTCTTCTCCCTTGCACTTCCTCCTTGATTTTCGTTTTCAAATTCTGCTTTTACAAAAATGGAAACTTTGTACTACACAGTAGCTGACTTTCTTCAAAATCTACCAAGAGCAGTCAACACTTGTATGACCTTCCATGACAGCACTGCTGATCCAGTTTTGCCTCCAGTGTGCCATCATTACTTTTTAAAGTGTGAGCTTCCATAGAGATATAATTAACCTTATTCTCTTTGGTGCCTCCAGTTGCTGAGTACAACAAAGAAAAACTTTTTGGATAATAGGATAAAATCATTCTCAGTTACAAAAACATAACATCTCTATGAGATGGAGTTTTATCATTCTCTGAAATCAAGATGAATTGCACACCAATGAGTGATTACACCTTTAAAGGGATACACCAAGGACATGCAATTTTGTGTAAATAAATCCTAGTAAGTAATCCAAAAGAATACCAAAATACAAGAGCAGAGAAATATAGCAGAGTGTTAGAGAAAAGATGTGTTCAATCTTTATTTCCCAGATTATCTTTAAACCAGCCCATTAATCACTAGAAAACTATATCCTCCTAAATTGAAGTCAGATTTCTGTTAAGAAATTGATGCCTTTGAATTCATGGCAAGGATATAATTTCTCACTTGTACTGGGGTTGCTGTTTACAGCCTCATCTGTAAAGTAAACGTATGAAATGAAGGACTCATTAGTTTTCACTTGGAGAAATAACCTCACCATAACAGTGTACAAGTAAATCAAACAGCCAGACCAAGAGGTTCTGATTTCATCCAAAGAAATAGATAAGAATGCATATTTAGCTTTATTTAAACAGTAAGTAGCAAAGAATGATAGTGGCAATTTTTCCTTTAAGGCTACATGTCTTCATACTGAAAGTGTATTCCCATGTTCCCAACCTAAATTTAGTATAGGCAGCTAATATTTCAGCTCTGAAAAATTCATTGGAGAAATCTTCATTCAAGATGGCCAGAACCAATGGTAAATGCTTTTAACATTATTATTTATTTGCAGAAGAAAAGTAGGCACTAAGCAAATCAAATACACTCACATCATAGAAATATTTAATTTTTCATAATGATGACTTGAGGCCTAATAATGTCAAAAGTCTTACCTCCATGTTTTAATGTGGTGACATATTGGTTATTTCATTTATAAACAGTCTGGAATATAAGCAGACAGAGCCATCTCTCCAACTTTTTGTTTGTTTTGAGATAGTTTTTCTGTGTAACATCCTGGCTGTCCTAGAACTTGATTTGTAAACCAGGCTGGCATTGAACTGACAAAGATCCTCCTTCCTCTGCCTCCCAAATGCTGAGAGTAAAGGCATGTGCCATCGTTGCTGGCTGTTAAACCTCACAGAAATGCAGAAAGATCTCGGTCTCCTGAGTGATGGAATTAGAGGTGTGGGTAACCACTCTCTGACCTTCATGGTTTGATTGTGGGTGATTCTCACCTCTGATATTGCAGACTATTTTTATTAAATTTACAATATATCACCACAATTTAAACATGATTTTTTTTTATATCCCATACATCCAAAGAGCTCTCTTTTTAACCATAAGAAAGATGGTCTGAATTTCTAGCACAGACAGAGAGACTTTTAATATCAACATGTAATACTGAATTTCCAGGCATTTTCTAGCCAACTGCATTTTCTTTGCTACTTCTGTATTTCTAAGGCTCTGATTTCCATTCTATGGGCCATAAGCCCCTTCACTAGCATTAGAAACTGAGGAGACTTAATTAGACACAAAGCAGAACAATAGGATACATGATGTTCTGGGTGTAGGTGACATGTGGGCATGATGAAATGCCTTACTTTGCCATGGCTACATAATTACTGGTACCAAGACTGTGGCTGAGGACAGTAAGGTGCCATGGTCTCCACTGGTTATTCAATATGTGGTTGAATAATATAGCTCTAGGTTTCTCATCAGCCTAAAGGTTTACCTAGGAAAGATGTTCTTCTGTGCTCATGCACATTCTAGCTGAGAGTCAAGTCTCACAGATTACCTACAGGGCTTCATAGCTGGAGGGGAGTCTCTCTGTATCCTGTGTAAATGCCCTCCACAGAATGTCTCCAACAAGCTTCCTTTCCTGTATAGAGGACATTAAATGGCTCCACAAGTGGCCCAAGATAGCATGGGCGGCGCCATGGGACCCAGAGGCCTTTTAGACTGATTTGAAACCATGCATTGACATTTTTAGAGTATTTCCTTGCTTATCAGTTAGTTCTTAGACCAGGAGTTCCTTAAAGTGAGGACATTCCAAAAGGGTGAGGGCATCCAAGTACACATCAGAAACTGCTTCTTAGGAAAGATTTTTCCTAAATTAAAAGATATGGATTCCAGGTGCTCAGATAAAAAGCTTGATTTTTTTTGACATCGATCTATATTAACAATAAAGAATCATCATTAGGTAAAATAGTTTTTTTCTTTGCCTTCTTTCTCTTTCTTTCCCTTCTCTCCTCTCTTCTTCTTTTCTTTCTTTTAAAAGGAAAACAATCTCCTGTTAATCATGTAATTCCCAAGCTTTTTCCTAATAGCTAAGTATTATCAATCCTAATGAAGACATGAAGTTTATTGTTCACTCCTGAAATACACACTAGACTAGGAATTGGTGCTTCTCCCCTGGGAAGACGATTCCCTTTCACCACAGTGCTTGCATTTCCTAGTCACCTGGAGTCCTAGGCTGAGGGCCAAGGCCACCATGGACTCCCTCCTTCCCTCCCTCCCTCCCTCCCTCCCTCCCTCTCTCCCTCCCTCCCTCCCTCCCTCCCTCCCTCCCTCCCTCCCTCCCTCCCACCCTTCCTTCTAGGTTAGCATGTTTACTGGTGTTTCCCTAAGTGTTAGAACAATCAAACAAAAAGGAGGCCATGAATTTGAAAGTGGGAGTGTTCCTGAGAGGGTTTAGCGAGATGAAAAGGGAGAAATGATGTAAATATGTTTTAATCTCAAAAAATAATAAAATTTAAAAATTAGATATTCAAGTACTGACCCCAAATACATGTGAATGTGAGTTTAAGTTCACCTACAATGTTTTGTTGTTGTTGTTTTGTTTTGCAATTTTAATTGTGGCAGTTAATATGAAATCATTGGCAAGGGATTCAAAAAGTTGCTAATCTGATACGAGTTCTGCACTGTCAACAAAAATAGACAAGATAGCTGTACAAATTTGGCCAGCTCATGGGAGGTGCAAAGATTGGAAAGATGTATCTCCAAACCTAGGAACACTAGGGATATATCTAACAAGCAGAGCTCATCAGAAGGAAGCACCACAGAAGACACCCAACTGTAGGACAAAAGAATGCGCTTTTCCTAGAGTGATAGGCTACATCCCTGCTTTCTCAGCTTACAGGACTTTGCTATGAGAGCCCCACAGCAAAAATACCCATATGTCAAAATCCAAACAGTAATGATTTTCTTTGGTGTTTCAGATAAAAGTTTCTTAACCAGACTCATGGGATATCCTAAAAAACTGAGCAAGACAGCCAAACTTTAAAGACGCCATAAGCTTTAGTAAAAACTTGGAATTAAGGACAATATGAATTGGCCTCTGCTTTTCAATGGAAACCTCAATTTAATTAAATAAATAATCCAAATGACTGTAAATCCTATAAGAATAAAAATTGGACACTAGTACGCAGAGAGAGGCATACATTTAGTAATACAATTGAGTGTCAAAAAGCTGATTACACAGCCACTATTTAAAGATTAAGGGGTGATTTAAGTGCCAAAATTACAAAAACTAAAACTGCAGTTAATGATAGCAAACAGGTGCCTGGGCAGGGCTTCACTCACACGCTTCCAGCTGTGTTGAGACAATCTTCTCACCCTTTCTCATTTTAGTCAATGCTAGAGACTTTCAAGATTTCAATAATCTCATCTGCAAGCTCTTCTGTGCAGTTTGCCCCTTCTATGGTTATTCACAAAGCAGGTATGAACAAACTACAAACTTTAAGGATTCATTCCTTCTCAGTCTACTTTAAACAATAATTCCAAAAGTCAACAAAATCATGGCTTTCAAAAATAGTTGTAGTTTTCCATAAACTACACCAAGGCAGCATCAGGTTATAAAAGCAGTTCTTAAAAGTATTCAGCATATGCTGGGCAGATGATGAGATTTTTATACACAGACATTCATTTCATATGACTTTTCCTCCCACTTTAAAAAAATTCAAAGGTGAAGTCACTTCCATAATATTGTAATTACATCCACGGGCTTTCAGATATACTTCATTTCTACTCTTAGGCACTTATTCAGTTTCAAAA
Source organism: Phyllotis vaccarum (assembly GCA_033318265.1). Classification (NCBI taxonomy): domain Eukaryota; kingdom Metazoa; phylum Chordata; class Mammalia; order Rodentia; family Cricetidae; genus Phyllotis; species Phyllotis vaccarum. The sequence continues at coordinate 7,459,556 of JARWLC010000005.1, forward strand.
TTATTTACATTTAAATAAGAATTTTTATAGAAGGGAATCTGTTTAGATAAACCAAGTCAGCTTACTTTCAGCATGTAGTTAAACTAGATTTTATGTATAAATGAGTTAGATAAGCATAAAAAAAGCTTGGTTTTTGTGCAGACCTCTTTTGCATACAAGTACCTAGCTACCTGGGAACCCCCACGTGTATGAAGCTCTACTTACACCCCTCTTCAACCCAAGCAGTTTTCCCCAGAAACTGTATGATGCACATTTCTATTCAAATACATCAAGGGACACACTAGATCTGGAACAATGGGCCGTCCCAGTCTAGACTCAATTTTGTACTTATATGAAAATCCTCCATGTACAATTTCATTCCTATACATAATTGGGCATGGATATGATTAAAATCTGATGAACATGCATGATGCATATTCACAGTAGAGGATGAGCTATATAACTCAATTCTGTCAGTCAAAATAGAGAATCTCTCAAATTGTACCCTATATTAACTAGTTCTTTCTTCTGTTGAAACTTTCCAAACAAAACTCTTAAAGAGAAGCCAGGGAGCCTTGAGGGCTCTCTCTCAGGCTGTTACTCTTGGCAGCATGTCTGATCTACACTGCTGTCCTGCTTCTGAATAAAATTTCTCTACCACTTCACAACCTGTTTGCACACACACACACACACACACACACACACACACACACACACACACACACACATACACACAAACACACACATACATTGTGAATTAGAGAAGGTCCAAGAACCTGGAAATGAAGGTGTAGAACTCAACCATGACCAATAACAAACACCAGGAACACATGGCTGTATTACATCACTACTGTCTATATTACATTAGAATAGGTTTTCTTCACTTAGTGTGCACAAAATACTCAGGCCTACATACAAAATACTCAAAGCAGTACTTCTAAACTTAAAAATAAACAGAAAGATCAACCCAGGGACTGGGTTGGTATGGAGGCCTGGCAATGCTACTTACCTGACATATTAGCTTTAGATAGAAAGCTGTAGAATTATAGATCACAATGCATACATGCATACATGCATACATACATACATACCAAAAATATTTGGAGCTTCATGACATTATACTTAGTATATTAACAGAGTAGTATTAATCAACTCACTTATTTCAGCCTTGGCAATTCAAATCAGTAAATATAAAAAAAAATCATTCTTTTCCTTTATTTAATTAATTTCTTAAAAATTTTATATACCAATCACACTTTCCCCTCTCTCCCCTCTTCCTACTCACCCCACAGCTTCCACTTCCCCACCATCCCATCCACTTCTCAGAAACAGTAAGGTTTCTCATGAGAAGTCAACAAAGTCTGGTATATCAAGTTGAAGCAGGACTATACTGATTTCTAAAGTGTCTGTACAAGTTTAAACTCCCACCAACAAAGGAGGAGTGTTCCCTTTGCTCCACATCCCCTCCACCACTGGTTGTCATTTGTGCATTTGATCTTAGCAATTTTGACAGGTATTAGATGGTATCAGAATTGTTTTGATTTGCACTTCTCCGATGGCTAAGAATGTTGAGCAATTATTCGTCTTTCAGCCATTTGAAGTTCGTCTGCTGAAAATTCCCTATTTAGCTCTGTACCCCATTGGAAACCTGGTTTTTAGCAAGCAAAAGATTAATCTACTTTAATATTTACTCTGTTAATTATGTAAACATCTCTGCAAAAACAGGATGGGAACAAGAAGATACCTTGGTAACATTATTTACGTAGAAGTGAACCACAAATCTTAGTTTGGAAATACACAGTGTTTTTGTTCCCATAGATGAAACACCTAAGTACCCAAATTTGTCTTTGAGTTTTCTGTTTTGTTTTGTTTTATTTGTAGAACAAATTATATTCAGCTGCACAAACAAAGTAGTTGACAGCAGAATTTCACCAGGAAGAAATGCTTTCAGAATTAGGAAACCCTCTTGAGAGAACTCCTAACAGCCATAGAAGCAGAGTACACTCAAGAGTCATGGAGCCAAAGGAACTTCAATATAAAAATGTCATTTCAAAGAATAATGGCTCTTAATTCTACCTTTAAAGCAAGGAAATATGAAAGGTTATTGCTGAGAGGATGATAGCCAGATGTTCCCAATCTCTATATGGAAGTAATGTCTGGAGTTAGACAGAAGATAGATCAACCACACACAAGAGGTTATTAAGCCTTGGGAAGGTTAAAATGTTAGGATGTGAACAGTATTTTAAGGAGTAATTAAATTTCACCTATCCAAAGACTGTAAATTGGAAGAAGGACAGGTTCCATCTCCACAGTAATTCTGCGTGTCCTACCTTGGAACCTTTCTTATTTAATGGAGTGCTTACTTTGCTAGTAAAAGCAATAAACTAAAAATAACAATGGGAATAATTTTCTTAGCAATAAAATAGCACCCCCACTTGGTTATTCTAGTTGTCTCGGGTGTACATTGAGAGATAATTGTCATGATTCCTTAATGCATTGCTTATAATGATGTAAGTTGGAATCAGAAAGCTGTGAACATAAACTCTGCCTTTCCTGAACCATTGTAGAGCTTGGGTGGTTATGTGACCTTGAAGAAGTGCTTTGAAAATTACCAGCTACTGTGCTTGCAATGAGTATAGAACAGAGCCTAGCAGGGAAGGAGTTACTATCGTAAGGTTTATCATCTCCTTCACTCTAGGACTCCATTCCTTAAAGGCAAAGCCTTTTATAGCAAAACCTCAAGCTTTGTGGTTGGATTGTCACAGCAATACCTGGAACTCATAATAAATAATTGTCATTGTTATATAAAGACCTTAGTCAAGTTGCACACCATTGAATATCTGTCAACATGCTATGACACTAGAATTTGCAAAATGAAACTCATATGCACATAGGGAATTTGGTTCTAATAAAAAGAAATAATTTCATGTTTCTTAAGAACAGCAAAAAAATCTTCAGTAAGTATCTCATGATAAAAGCTAAACTCTCGGTGCTGATAAAAAGTCTAAAAACTGTTGCTACATTTCCCTAAAGGGTAACAGGAGAAAACGTAATAAACTGTATACAATGTCATCGAGACATTCCAGAGTTTTGCGGTCTTTCCTGAGGGGCTGGAGTCAAGCAAATGCGATTCTTATACAGTAGATAATTACCAGTAGAGACTCCCTCAAACCTCAGAATATAGAAAGATGTGCTGGTGTATTCAAATGTGTTTTGTTGAAAAAAACAAGACAACAAAAAACATTAAAAACCCTATAAGTACTTATGCTCACTGAACATTATGCTATTAAAACAGGATGCTTTTTACACACTAGACATGCCCACAAATATGTTATCTAACTCAGAAATCTTATAAATAAAGACTTGTTTTCCATGGGTGTTTATGATAGTCCCTCTCATATTCACATGGTCATAAAACTTGCTGATAAAAGTTAAAAGTGTTGCTTGATGTCAGTTATTAAGGGAACTTATGGTGAATATTTCTAATATTAAAACATAACATTAATCTCTGTGAGTTTGAAGCCAGCCTGGTATACAAAACGAGTTCTAGGGCAGCCCGGTCTGTTATACAGAGAAACTGCCTAGAAAACAACAACAAAACAGTAAATATTAAGAGTAATAGTAACTTGGACTCTAGCCATACCACATACTGTGTCTCCCCTCCAGGAGTCTTCCTTAGTATGCTGTGCATTGTTTTCTTTTGATGATTAAATTACTGGCCACAAACTTCTAATTGTCTTGCTAGACTTTTGCCTAAGGCAGGCTGAAGTGGGGTGCCAAAAGATACTTTAAGAATTCAACTCTAATGGGAAATGCTTAGCTCTGATGAGACATAAGCAGAATAACACTTAACAAAGCAGGCTAATGAAAGAGCCACACTGCTCTGCTGTGTTGAAGGATGAGCCGCAATTCATAGTAACAAAAAGACACATAAGAAGAATATTTACTGGACAATTATAGATTTGATTTCCTTCCCCAGTGAAAGCATTTGCAGACCCTTGATCTGCAATAAATGCAGACACCGGCCCCTGTCGAGGGGTGGGTTCATCAATGCCAGATCTTAAGAGGTGGAAATACTGTTTGAAACTCATAACTAGAAGCCTTTATGGACCCTACAGCTCATTTAAATTGAGACACAGTCTTTCTTTCTTTTTCTAAGTTTAGAAATGTAGGCAAGCACGAGGAAGAAAATTCAAAGGATTTGCAAACCTAATGCGACAGGTGACACTAGGAGGAGATGGCTATGGATGGTTTTACAGAACTACTGGTCATAACATTTCCCTCCAAACAAAATCCAGCTTCTTCATGGGGAAGAGCCAGTCATACAAAGAAGCCTGGGCTCCCTCTGCCCTTGAGAACTCTTAAGGAAGACCCGTTATGTGCTAATTTTACTCTAAGCACTCCAGGGTTGCCTCTGTTCAAGAGTGGCTTTCTTAGCATCAAGTGCAATGCTTGCTTTTCTTACCTACTTGAACTCTAGATAAGGCAAGTGGCAAACATGTTCTCAGTTGCCTGTGAAGTACAAAAGAAATGGATGCGCTCTGTCTCCTGTGCTCTGTAAATGTAGGAATGAATTCAATCTGTTTCTTCAGTGACATGTTTCCTACATAACTATGGCAGATGACTATAAAACTCCAAGGGTTTAATTAAAACTATGGCTTATCTGGACATGTTGTGTCTGGAGAGCATTAATGAACAAAACAAAGGGAGTCCATGTTGATGTCTCCCTAACTCTGGTTTGCACCAAATTAATAAACTTAGCATTATAGTAAAGAAATTTATCTAAATAATTACTAACCTTGAAACAGAAAAATGGTATGTAGGACGTGTTCAGATGTCATTCTACAACTACAGGATAGGCTCCATTTTTAAAAATAGATGGATGAAGACTCATATTGAACTAATTCTAACAAATTCAAGAAAAGGCATGGTAGTGATATGTTTATTGTTTTTATATAATATGCTGGTTTTAAACAATTAAAAAACATTTCATTTTTAAATGTTTTTTTCAGTATGACATACAAGATATTTTAAAGTGTCTAATTTCCAATTTCAATTATTTAACAGGAATTTAAAGAAAACTGAGAAAAATATGTGATCAAAAAAAAAAAGTTCTGATAGCCAATTACATGGAGAGGGAACGTATCTGTAATGAGGGTTCTATCCTCTAGTTCTTAACAACAACTGTCTGAATCATTGTTTGATAAAGTGGCAGCCTAACTGTCTCACAAATGTTCATACCTTCTCTTCACACGGCAATTGCCTTGAATAAAACATGGTGATTTCATATTTTCTACATTAAAAAGATCAATTTTTCTTCAAATAGTGTTTTACTTGCAAAATACAACAAAATTACAATGGTTAGAAAAGACAAAATCCAGGAGCATTTTAAATTGTGTGTTTGGTAGATGTGAAATTACCCTGTCAAACTACTCTCAAAGTCTTTAAACATTTTCTTTCAATTTCTGTTCTTATATCTTCACGAGCTATGGTAATTTATAGAATATCCTTTGTCCGAAGAGTATACTTCTGTCAAATATAGAGATTGTGTTCACAGTTATATGGACATAATTTAGAAAATAATATATAAAAAAAACAGATATGGGAAAAGAAAACAGTAACTTTCCAAAGGAAAAATGATTATTTTCTTCAATGAGTAAGCTTATTTCATCTACTTTAGTGTTTATTTTTTACTTTATAGGCATGCACAAGTGTGGGCATATGATATGTGTGGGGGGATGCATGTCTATGATGTGGTGTGTGTGATGTGTGTATGTGTGTGTGTGTGTGTGATGTGTGTATGTGATATGTCTTTGTGTGTGTTGTGTGTCTCTACAATGTGTGTATGTGGTGTGAGTGATGTGTTTGTATATACATGCTCACATATAAGTTCACACACAGGCCATGAACCATATACAGAGGTCAGAGGATAAAGATGGATTGGTCCTTGTCTTCTCCTTCCTTTGAGGCAGCGTCTCTCTTTGTGTTTTCCACCGTGCTATCTATTCCAAACTCACCAGCCTACATGCCTTCATGAGATTCCTGTGTCTTCATCACCTATCTTGCTATAGGAGTGCTGACATCATAGACGTGTGCTGACATGACTGGCTTTTCCTCATGTTCTAAGGACAGGGACTCAGGCATTAGGCCTTTTGTAACAAGCACTTCTACCTGCTGAGCCATTTCTCCAACATGCAATAAGTTTCTAAGAACATAATCTATGTTGTACTATGATGTCATTTTAGAAATAACAATGCTGATATAAGGCTACATGGAAATATTTACTTACTTATTTAGAAATATTTTAATTTTTTCATGCGCATATGTCTAGGTACACCTAAGCCACATGTGTGTGCATGCCCAGAAAAGGGCAGCAGATGCCCTGCCTCTGGAGTAACAGTTTGTGAGGAGACTTGTAAATGGGTACTGGCACAGAAGTTGACTGCTCTGTCTGAATGCTGTGCACTTTCTCCAGCTTCTATTAAAATATTTGAAAGATATGAAAAAAGAAAAAAATTTGGACAAAGCAGTTATTGCTCTGTAATCATTTAAGGCCTTCTGCAGCTAGTTCCTATTTTATACTGTGGCTCAAAAAAAATCATGTAGGACAAATCTTAGTCTTATGTTGTGGTTTAAATGTTCATATCCGGTTCAAATACATACAAAAAGATAGGCAGAAACTGGAGACACTTCTATATGTGTGTCTAGTCTATTACAGGGGAAAACAATCTGATTTTAACTTAATCAGAAGGGAACTAGGAAGAATTTGTAATGTGACAGACATAAATACGGGAAACAAAAGATGACTTTCTTTTCAAGGGTATGTCAAAAGCAGAAAATCTACAAATCACTGGCTAATTAAGCATTCTGTTTGGTTGACTATTCGTGGGTAGTTGAGTGTAATGCTTAAACTGTGTTCTATCATCATTGAAAAGCTAGCTCTCACGCCAAGATAAGGCTCAAACACTTTTGTTCTCAATTAAATAAAATCCTATAATCATGGATATAACCACATCTGTCTGACATTAAGCAGTTGGCTGCTAAAAATTGAGATTTCTTTTCATCTCCTCCATAAAACTGTAGACCTAGGGATGTCTTCAAAATGCCACTCCTCCCCCAAACTTTAAGTCATCACTTACTTTTAAGCATACTGTGGAATATCCCATTTTTAACTGGCCATAAGTTATCTTTATAACTTCCTCATTTTCCATTAAAGCAATAAATAATACTCAACTTTTTAATTCATTCATGTTGCTTGAGTGCATTATAGTATATGCAATATAACATAGTGACTATATACACCAGCATCTATGTATTTTATAAGCTGTTCCTGTAAGCTGACTTCTCAATGTCCTTAATCATGACTTATTATATAATATATATGGACTTTGTAAAACATTGTTTTCTTTGTATGGTGTTATATTTGAATTTGTTTCTCCAGCCATCACAAATACAAATTGTTTCTATTTGACCTATGCATAAATGTTAAACTTAAAGGCTCAGTAGATAAATGTTATTATTCCATATGCTATAATTTGCTAGCCTAGATTAATGTGATAATCAACAATATGCCCCACATAACCTTAACCTTTCCTTCTCATCTAACACACATTTTAGTTGGTCACAGAAAACCTTAAATTACTTAAGTCTCCTAAGATGCAACCAGTTGGTGAAAATTCTGGCTGAAGCACCAAAGTAAGTCATATAAAGGCCTTAGATATATTTATTGAACCCTGAGATTTATAAGATAATGATGACCTATAATTTACATTAAGGTGTCTACATGATAGAATGATGTAAGGTCAAAGCCTTGAGCTCAGAGACTTAGTAAATTACACATCACCCCCATGCAATGCATTAATTCTGTATGCTTTAAAGACAATGATTCCAACTTCCATATACAAAAATTAGATAGGAGCAGCTGGAGGTATGTAGAGCTCATTTTAGCAGCCCCGGAGGCTTGGGTACGTCTTCATAACATATTGGCTAGGTTAGTTCTTATGGAAGTGTGTTAAGAGCAGGATGCAGGGCCAAGCAGGGTGGTTGTAGAACACACTCGTACTGCTGTTCTTACATTCCTTTGAAGTTTTCCAGATAAGAATGGAAACAATTTGCTCTCTCTACAAGAGACTATCATTTTCCAGGGATGGGAGAGATATAGTAATCATAAAGTAATGTGACGAATTGTATATGAGGTCAAATCCTCAATATGAAAAAGAGACAGAAGTGACCTCATCCCAGTGAGAGGTTGTCTGTCTTGTAGGACAACTTTGCCTCCAGATCTTTGTACCATATTGTGTTTACTTTGTGGAATTTATAGCATTGTTGAGGGCATGCAGTTTTCACAGCTGAATCTGGTGCCTGGCCCCTTTAGTTTCTGAAGATATTTTAAAAATGGGTTTAAAAAAAACAGGTTTGTGCAGGTGCCTCTGTTCAGAGAATACCCTTCAGGAGTCCATTTCTTAGGGTTAGCTGATGCTGATAAAATGATAGGTTGTTGAGTTTGCTATGACAGACAGAGTTAGGAACGCAAAAGGAAATGAAAACATCACTGTGGAAGACCGTTGAGGATTAGGGGACTGCTGGGTCATGAGAGACTTGTTTGTCACTTGTCAGCAATAAACGTGTTGCTAATTAGAGCACCATCACTTACCTACATGGTTATAGATTAAGTTTTCCCTACACATGTGTTTAGTAAATGTACTTATCACATTTCTACAGGAAAAATGACCTTACATACATACAATCCACTCCAGTACTTCTTAGAAATAACAAAAATATTAATTCACAGAATATAATGAATTCCACCAAAACATATTACTTATAGGCTAACAGCATGAGGAAAGATAAAGGAATAACTTGGGGTTATGAATCTAGTTGGAGAATACTCACAAAGTGTAAGAACATCAATATCCATGCATACTATTATCACATGGATTAAGAAGTGTGCTTATTCCTTCATTACTATGCATGTTAGTATGACACATTCATATACACATGCACACACAAATGTGTGTGCTCACAATATACATACCCATGCACACACACACACAAGCATATGTGCGCTTACACATATACACCCATGTACACACACATGCACACACACACCCATGCACACACAAGCATATGTGCACTCACATATATACATGTAGGCGGAGTTTACCTACAAGAACACCAATACTAGAAAAATATTTATTAAAATATAACTCACGGTACCAGCAACAGATTACAATAGCACCTGAACAGGAACTGGAGTCTGCAGACGGACGGACGATGGAATCCCCTCTCGCAGCCCGGAACCAGGAAGAGAGCGTGTCGTATCCGCAGACCCTTTTTAATGGGGCTTTTCCCCCGCCCCCTTCAGGTCGGGGGGCCCGGTGCTCTGTATAAATGTCCCTTGACCTTGTCAGCTGACACCTGAATCCCACAACATCTCCCCCCTTTGTCTAACTAAGAAGGTTCTAAACTAAGATTATATACAGTAAGAATTATTATGAGGTAGCATCTAGGAGAGGTCAAAGTATAATTGCTAATCAAAGCCTAACTTATATAAGGTATATCTAATAGTTTTAGAATATTGGTAGATAGTAGGGTGTATAGATTATTTTAAAGGGTTAATCTGGGAAAGTGAGAATCTAACACCTGAGTGTTCTTATCTAAGGGATACTAGGGTGGAGACCTTAAACATCTATTCTTTAACCTCTTCAAGACCTGAGAAGGAAGGTAAATTTGTCTGAAAGACAGAAGTACATGGAAGCAGCTACTTCCAAAATTTGGGAGAGGACAGCAACACAGCTACCTGGACAATCACCTCTGGATTTGTGCACCGTTAGAGCATCTATCGGATTGGCTATAGGCCTATGGCATCTGACAGATCTTTTTACAAGCAGAACAGTTTTGAAGGGACTGTCTTATCCTGTCTAGGCAGGTTTCGTCAGTCTCCATCTCAATTTGTTCATCCAGCTTGATATCATGTGTGTACTGTCAGCAATCAAGGTAAGGACAGTTTCTTACTCAACCGGCCATTTTTTGCCAAAAGGACCAACTCCAATGGAGTATCCTTGATGCTCAACACCATCTCGTGAAGGGAGCAGTGACACCAGGAGTCGTCGTGTCTCTCGTGGCCAAATTTTAAATGTTAAATGCCATATTCTCTGGGTCTATGAAACGGTTGAAGATTCTTGTCTATCTATGATATTCTAACCTGTATCTGAAATGACTGGGATATGATACCTTAAATAGTGTTGACGGCAGATCTTATCGTCTTAAGGAATAAACCCTGTACTAAAAATTAGAATACTTATATAAGGGATGTACAATCTCTGAACAATGACCCTTAGTAGAACTATCGAGCATTAGCCAGGGGTATTTTACCAGGTAAAGTGTCCACAGCATTTTAGACATGTAAATACATATATATCATCTAAACAGAGGTATATAAAACATCTTGTGCATATATCATAACTAGTGCAATCATACATTATATCTAGTATAGTTAAATGAAGGTAGTAATTGCATAGTATACATGGCAATGATGTGCAAATATTTTAAACAAAGGTATGAGCATACATAAAATATAGCAATTTTAGATTCAGCTTTACATAATAGTTACAGATTCAGATTTATATCGAAGTACAAGTTGCTTTGGTTACATAAAACAATCTCAGATTAAACTTTGTACCAATGTACAAATTATCACAATTAAACATATAAAATGATTTTGCATTAGTATCAATATACAGATATCTATGACAGTGCAAATTGTCTTTAGCTTAGCCCATACATTCAGCTAAAATGAAGTATAGGTAGGTAGAACAGTCTACCTTTATCTATACTATCTATTCCCACTCTCTTCTTCAAAAAAAGATCTCTGATGGTATATTATAGTTTTGTCTTTTACCCAGTTTTACCCACAACCTTTGGAGCATAAAACTTATTGGACGCGCGCGGCAGCTGCAACCGGCCCGGGTCTACCTTCAGCTAGGCAGCTATCCGCGGGTCGTGTGCTGGGTGGGGGGGGGTCTACCGACCGCGCGTAGCAGCGGGGCCGAGGCCGTGCGGCTGGTTGAGAGGCCTGGAGCGCCGCTGGCGCCGGCTGAACCAGAGCGGGAGCCTCGGAAGGCGTGCGCTGGGGGAGGGTGGGGCTACCGACCGCGCGCAGCAGCGGGGCCGGCTGAACCAGAGCGGGAGCCTCGGAAACTGATGGAGTAAGCCGTTTGGAGGTCACCGCTCAAAATCAAATCCGCACGGGGCTGGATAAGCCCTGCCCACACTCAAAACCTGACCTGAGTGTGATTTAAACCCGTCCCGTGGGCCCGCCCGTGGGTCCGGGACGTGGGTCCGGCACGTTTGGGCGCCAGATGTAGGCGGAGTTTACCTACAAGAACACCAATACTAGAAAAATATTTATTAAAATATAACTCACGGTACCAGCAACAGATTACAATAGCACCTGAACAGGAACTGGAGTCTGCAGACGGACGGACGATGGAATCCCCTCTCGCAGCCCGGAACCAGGAAGAGAGCGTGTCGTATCCGCAGACCCTTTTTAATGGGGCTTTTCCCCCGCCCCCTTCAGGTCGGGGGGCCCGGTGCTCTGTATAAATGTCCCTTGACCTTGTCAGCTGACACCTGAATCCCACAACATATACACCCATGCAAACACACACGCACACACACAAACATATGTGTGCTTACACATACACACCCGTGTACACACACATGCACATACACACCCATGCACACACAAGCATATGTGTGCTCACATATATACACCCATGCACACGCACACACACAAGCATGTGTATACTCACACATATACACACCTATGCACACACACACACTAACAAGCATACATGCGCTTACACATATACACCCATACACACACACCACCACCTCTTTCTTTTCTATTTTGTGACTAGAAGTTACGTAGGTGCTTACATACTGATAGCACAGCATATGATTGATCTTTCCTTAAGTTATCTTTGATATTCAAATTTTATCATTCATTATTTTTATTTGTCTTGTTTTGATTTAAATTGATTACTCATGAATAAATGTGCAACTTCACCTTCTCAATTTTCTATAGGAATTTTCAATTTGCCTTCTCAGGGTCAATGTTTTCTCATGAGCAATAATGTGAGGGGTGGAGTGTCCCTCTGGACTCTGTCTTTCGCTCTGTCTTTGAGTTACAATTACCTCTAGTTTTATAAGTTCTTGCTGAACAGACTCTTTTCATAGACCACTGGATATTTTATTTGGCTCAAATAAAAGTTTTTCTGAGATTTCTCAGCTTTATGAAGTCCCTCAATTTTGAATTAAATAATAATTATTTTTATAGCAACATATTATGAGCTACAATAGGAACCTTCCTCCTAAATTTTCTAATGTGCCCACAAATGTCCTCTAATTACAGTTCAAAATAGAACACACAACTCCAAAACAGCTTTCAGAAAAGAATAGGGGAAAAAGACAGAATGGGAAGGACATGTGGAAGAAAGAGGAAGGAAGAAGCAAAAGAGAAAAGTGCATCTGATTGTAAAAGCAAAATGCATAGCTGTGGGAATTTGTAGGAACCATAAATTCTTCAGTCATGACAGCGTAACCTGCTTTGCAGTACAAGACAGGTTCAGGCAGAAAAACTGTGAGTTGGAGACCAGCCTGGACTGCATTGTAACACCCTGTCCCATATACAACTAAACAAAAACCACAAAAGAATTCAATAAGGGCCAGGTGAACTCTCCACACTTGACTGTCTGAGTGTGATTGCAAGGACGCACAGTGAGGTGGGATTCAAATAGACTAGATATTGTAACTGTAATTCTTGCTTGATGGCTATTTTGTTATATGTAATTTTGCTCTGTTAAAATTGAAACCTTCCTTTTTGATTAGACAGAAAGGGGGAGGTGATGTGGGAATGCCTTTCTGTACGCTGTGAATCTCAATCTTTAAATAAAGGAGCTGTTTTGGGCCATGACAGGCACCATAGAAGAAGTAGGAGGAGAAATCAGAGCATAGGTAGGAGAAGCAGGGGAGTCAGGCAGATCGAGCAAGCCCAAGGAGCAACATGTAAGGAACACAGGTGAGCCACGGGCCACGTGGCAGACAGATTAATAGAAATGGGTTGATTTAAGATGTAAGAGCTAGCTAGCAATGTGCCTGAGCCATAGGTCAAACAGCATAAAGTTAATATAAGCATCTGAGTCTTTTTTGGGGGCCTGAGCAGTGTCGACTGGCGGCTGGCGGCTAAGGAGTCTGGCGTGGCAGGGTCTGGGCCTCTGGCCGCCCGGGACCAAGAAACCCCATTTGCAACAACACAGGGTGGGCAGAGATAACTGACTGAGTGAGGAAAGATATTCTCTGACCTCTACACATGTGCTGTGCCTACTGCAAACCACAAACACACACATACACACAACGAGAGAAAGAGAGACAGAGAGAGGAGGGGATATAACAAAATGAAGAGTAAATGGAAGGCAGAAAGTAGAGAGACTTTATAAGAAAAAGGATACCCCCAAACATGTCCTCCAGGGTGATCGTTCCCCAGCTAAGCCCCATAGCATATCTTACAACAATGTAAAATGTATATAATAGAAAGCAGGGAAAAGAAAATTCATAAACATAATTGTGCTAATTATTTCTTATGGCTATTGATAATGATGGAGGAAACAAGGGAAAGAGGTTATTGTAAAAATACAAATAATAAGCAACCTAAGATTAAGAAGATTTTATGTTGTTTATTTTTTGTAAACTATATTGGTGTGTAAATGTATTTGTGTGTATGTCTGGAAGGATATATGGACAAATATGTGTACCTCCATGATGAGGTCAGAGGTCAAAACTACTTTTTCTTAATTTGTCTCCCATCCTCTTAGTTGAGACAGGGTCTCCCTCTCTGAAGACAGAGACTACCAAGCCCCAGGGATACACCCGTTCCCAGAGCTAAGACTACGGGTGTGCTCCTCCTTGCCAAAACATCGTTTTAAATTTTTTTTTCCTGAGGATCAAATTGAATCCGCGTCTGGGCTGTAAGCACTTTCCCACTGAGTCATCTTCCCAGCCATGTATTTTATTGGAAGTTGATGAATATGTGTAGTTTATGTGATTCTGAGGTAACTGGCCATAATGCATTACATTATTAACTCTTCATAACAATCGCCCCATTTCTTTACAGTTAGTTCATAATTTCTGTTACTTTAGTATTTTTATACTAAATTTCTTTAATGGCAATACCCAAGCTCTAAATATTCAAATTACATAGAGCTGGGATGAGGAAATTGATAAGAGATAGAATTATGCTTTATAGTTTAAGCACAGATTACAGTAGCTGCTGTTTGTAAAACCATTCTGAGCACAAGACAAGCATAGAAATTATCATTTTCTTGGCATATTATCTTATTGAAGTGTGCTAAGACTTTTATATGAAACCTAAGAGTGTATACTTCTTAGTATCTGATGCAGTTTCAAAGAGGAAAATATAGTAAAAGCTTTCTACAATAAATTGACATCTTTTACATTTGTAAGTATTCTCCATTCAACCAAATTGAAGAAACTTTTGGACTCCCTTTTAACATCATTTATAACAAGTACTCATGACAACGAGCAGCTTCAGGATCATGTTTGCTGGTTCTTGATTAATCTTTAAATAACGACAATAAAATGGGATGGGGAGGTCCCATCAAAACCTGCAGGAAGTAATGAAGACACAATCCACATCTTCATTACCACCTGTATGACGTCTGTAAGCTGACCAATTCTGATCCTATTGTTAAAGCTCCAGTCGATGACTGAAGGGATAGTAAGGAACATTTTAAAGTATCCTTTATATCTTTTCTTCTTAAAATATTTTGTAGTTTTAGTGAAAGTAATTTTAAATTTTTTAGAAATTGAAGTCACTACTTGATGTGGGAATGCCTTTCTGTATGCTGTGAATCTCAATCTTTAAATAAAGGAGCTGTTTTGGGCCATGACAGGCACCATAGAAGAAGTAGGAGGAAGAATCAGAATAGGTAGGAAAGGAAGGGCGGAGTCAGAGGCAGATCAAGCCTGAAGCCACCAAAGGAGCAACATGTAAGGAGCACAGGTGAGCCACGGGCCACATGGCAGACAGATTAATGGAAATGGGTTGAGTTAAGATGTAAGAGCTAGCTATCAATGTGCCTGAGCCATAGGCCAAACAGCATAAAGTTAATATAAGCGTCTGAGTCATTTCTGGGGCCTGAGCGGCGGTGGGTTCCTAAGCAGTCTGGGTTGGCAGGTCTGTGGGTCTCGGACCTCTGGCTGCCCAGTACCTAGAAACCCCCACTACTACAACTACTCAAGTTGAAACAAGATTCTCTCAGAAGACAATTCAGTATTTAAAAGGTTTTTATCTATAAAATGTATTTTGAAGAACGTTGTTTTTGCATAACAATTGAAGTTAAAATTGAATATAAATAAAAATAATATGTAGTATTTGATTCTGTACACATTATTTCCAACTGTTTCTAAATCATTGCACCTTACATTGAAATATAAATAAAACTGCTTTTAATTTGGGATGATAGACATATAAATAAAAGGTAGCACTGAGAATTTATCTGAGCTTATTTTCATCTTGAGGAAAAGAAATTTCTAAGTAAACATATCACACTCCCGTTCTGTTGGTGAACACACAGGCCATGGTATAGTTTAGGAACCATTTATTCACACTGTATACACATTTTGTGAAAACTGAGTCCTCAGTTACTCCATTATTGTCATTTAGGGACCCACTTAAAATCTCCTTCTTGTGTGGGAAGGAATGAGAGGGGATCAGGAAGGAGTAAAAATGACGGGGATATAAAACAAGTAAATAAAGTTATGTATAAAGAAGAAGATGGAATCTTTCTTATTATTCCCTGCCACCCTTACTGAGAACAACCGGGACCAGTGAAATCCCAAAAGAATGGCAAGGTAGATGGTTTTCCCAAACCCGTTTCTGTTGCTGATCAATCTTTCACTAAGTAAATTTGTAAAGGAGCCCCAGGAGTCTAGGTTACCTACTCATGCCTCACTGCAGAGTCCTGCAGCTTCAGATCAAGAGGAAGGCTGTGCACTCAGTGAGAGCAGTTACAGGGTCCTCATCAGGGAGTCCCTCATGTTATAGTTCAAAGAAATTAAGGAAAGGGTTGAAAAACATCAGACATATACTACCATTTCTTATTCATAAATGACGCTAAATTATATTAGACATACTTATATATATAAAACATTAAAAGGAAAGTTTTAGATCATATTTTTGTTTGGAAATGTTTTACTTAAATAAAGCTTAGTCAATGACTTAGTGGAACACATTGAATTTGGACATACATACTAGAAAACAAAGAAAGGTTGATAATAAAACAATTATACTTATTTAAATAAGTTGTATCAAGATGAGCATGATTCTCACAACTGCTAAGTTGTTTCTTAAGCTATAAAAAGATAATGACACTATACTATATACAGGGTTGGGTCATCATGACTGCTATTTCCAAAATAGTTTTAAATAAAGCCATTCCACGAAACAAGACATGAAATTGTTTCTTTGTGCAATGCGAGGTTTCTAGCCTGTCTGGCCTGTGGTCCTACAGACCCACTGTCCTGCAGTCCCACAGAAACACAAAGATGCTTTTATTAATTTTATGTTGATCAGCCTGTGGTGCTGGTATATTGCTAGCTAGCTCTAGCCCTTTAACTCAACCATGATTCTTATCCTGTTCAACTATGCGGCTCAGTACCTTTTCTCAGAGCAGCATAGTTGTCCTCTGCATCTGCTGACTTCTCTAGAGTCTCTGTAGCATCTCTGCCCTGTTCTTCCTGTTCCCAGAATTTTCCCAGTCTGGTAGCCCTGCCCACAATTCCTGTCTGCCTTCAGGCAATCAGCAACATTATTAAAGCAGTAGGTGTGATAATTATTTACAATGCAACAACATAATCCCATTACATCTTTGAGTCCCTTTGCTGTCTCCAGCATACACACTGCCTTATTTGCTATTTACTCAAAATCACTAAGTAAGAACTTTTGTAAAAATATTAATGGCAGCAGTGCAATCATATATACAATTATATACAATATATTTACACACACATATATGTGTATATAATTTTCTGTGTATGTGGTATGTCTGAGTATGTGAATGTGTATATGTGCACCTCTGTGTGAACGTGGCTGAGACAGCCAAAAGAGTGTGTTGTATCTCTTGAATCTGGAGTTGTAGGTGGTTGTGTGCTATGTAATGTCAGTGCTAGTAGCCAAAGGCAGGTCTTTCAGAAGAACAGCAAATGATTTCCAACCTTCCAGCTCTCTCTGCAACCCAGGGAGCAATTACTAACCCACTGAAATGGTTTGAGAAGCTTGACCAGTATGTCCTCATTCGTGACAATACCGTTCTTCCCGGAATGAATTCACCATCCCATACGTTATCTCTAGAAAGTGTGCTCAGGCTTAAAGGTGTCTCCATCTCATATGAAACAGACTGCAGATACCCACTTCCACATGCAGCTGCTTAACACCCGTCTTCTACTTCCTTCAAGTCTATTCTTTAACACAAACAAAACCAAAACCACCATGGTCAGTACAACTTTTAGAAACAAAAAATTTCACTTATATGAATTTTCTTTGTAAAACAAACTTATTTAACTTTGCCTTTCTGGAAAAATAAATTTTGGTGCAGTTTTATTTACTTAATTCCTGAAGGAAGTTATAAGAGAAATAAAAGAAGTAGTATTACATGCCATCTATTATATAAATAAAGAGAAAATGGCAAAGGTTATGAGTGTGACATCCTTATTTTCTGGAAAACAAAAACATTTTACAAATATCTGATCCATCTGATGCATATAGCAGTTAATGAAGAACAAAGCCTCCTCATTACACATACACCTGAAAAGGGCAGAGAAAACTAATTATATGCTGCACGATAGTAAAGGCAACATTTCTATATCTATCATCACTCTCAAATATTTTCACTAACCCACCCAGCCTTGAATATTAAAATACATGTAATTGTAGTGAATGGATGTGTTAGCAAACAGTTCCTTAAATTATCTCACAGTTAGTATAGATTAATGATTAAATATGGACTATTCCTAGTATTTACTATGAAGTGCTTTATTTATTTGTCTACTGTAGCTAAGCAATCAATTCCATAACCTAATAAAGCAGAAATACATATGTTTGTATATCTATATATCTATCTATCTATCTATATATATCTCCAAGTATTATATTCATGAATTTAATACACCTCAAGAAAATTATATTGGAAGTTCCTTAGATTTACAGAAAAATAGTTGAAGCTATTCTTTCAATGAAATATTTAAGTTGTGGAAAATTAATCCAGATAGATTTTTAAAGTCTATTTCATTCAATTAATGTATAATATTAACATCTTTAATTTCAGGGCAGAGCCTCATCCTGAGGTGGAATAAAGGCCAATAGAATAGAAATATTCTAAGATTTTATTATCATGAGGCTTTGGTTTGGTTATAAGAGACTTGTGTATTATGCATACCTGCATACACTCCTTACTAGTGCACATTAGCTCGAGAGGAAATGCAGAGTGTAATTTAACATATTCTGCATTAATACACAATAACAAGTGAGAATAATAATCAGAACCAAATGCTAAATTGGAAATGACAATACTGTTCTATAATGAACCTTATAACAAAGGGCAGCATACATACTAAACATTTTATTACTTTTGTCAGTAGCCACAAAATTTCCAATACTCCCGTATCTGAAAGATGTTAAATGACTATTAGTTTATCATTCATATAAAGCATTTCGTGTTCTATATTGATATTGCTGGGCAATTTAAGCTTCTGACTGACAGTGCATAGTTCTTTCTTCTCAGCTCCTTTCAAGGCAATCCCTGCTAACAGTAGGACTGAAGGAAGCCTTCAATTCTACATAAGGGAGCAAGAACTAAGCTACTGTATCCATATGAAGACATTTATGAGTAATGTGATGTATTCACATTCATCAGGATGATTTTTTTAAAATGATTTGAACAGAGTAAAAATTTTCATGTGTAATAGTTTGATTCTGAAAAATACTTCATAGATAATCAAGATAGCAATCCTGAAAAGCCTTCACTAGATTGCTGTTAGAGGATGTCTGCCATTAGTAATACTAACCAAAAGAGCCAAGATCCAAGATATTAAAAGTCATTGTAGATGTAACTATAATTTTCAGTAATTTCTCAGTTGTGAAAAAGTTATGGCATGAAAATCTCTTACAAAATTATTTTTATATACTCTAAGTAAAATAGACAAGCAGGGATCCCTTGTTTTGACTGATAATTAGGTGAAAAGATTAAGCCATATGGAAACCTTCTACAGTAGAAGCTTGCAAAAATATATACATAGAAAAAAAGAGCTTAAATTTAGTTCCAATATAAAGGAGGAAGGAACCATTACCCAATCAGACATCATGTGCTACGGTATCCACCAAGATTACCACCAACACAGGGCACCATCGTTTTGAGTCATGAGCCAAATGAGTCCCATAGAATTCTATCATCAACATTATGTGCTGCTCTTCACAAATTGATAAGACCCTGTTGATAAATTTACTACATATTTGTGTCTTTGAACATGGAAACATATAGGTAATACTCAAGTGGAAACTTTAGTCCTACTGGCTGGAAGCACAGGAAGTGAAGAAAGGCACTATGCATTCTACAAGAAGAGAAAAGTGTTCATTTTTGTCAACCTTTTACAAACACTGTGAGCTACAGTAATGGCCTGTCTAAAAGATACATGCATTGGAACAATAGTGACACAAATGCCACTCTCATGATAAACCATATTATGGCTGGATTTAAATTTTGCTTCACAGGATAAATCTCATGCCTGGAACAATTATTGGACTAAGAAACTATAGCTAATTATGTCATAGACGCTAGGGGAAAATTTACCACCACCATGGACACTATTAAACTGACTCCTATTGTCTTATTGCTGTATCTATAGAGAGTACATCGCTCACCCCTCATCAGAAAAGTCTCTTCTTGAAGTAGATGATTATTCCACAGAGATACAGAACTGGACAATTTTTAGTTAGTGAGTAAATGGGTTTAGCTCGGCCCTAAATGTCATGATTATATCACAGTTCTGCCTCTCATGATCTAGGGATTTATGGAGAGTGGAAGAAAGATTACAACCAGAAGTAGATGGCTTCAGTGATATTCCCACAGCAGAACACCCCAGACACAGTAGGGAACACACACACAAGAATGTGAGACTATCACTGTACAGAACCTGTACAACTGCAAGCCAGTCAAAAGCCTAACCCCCAAATGGGGGAAAGGTCTTACCCTCCCTAAGATACTTTTCACAGTAGGTGCCTGCTGAGGGAGGGAACACCTGTTTCTTCTATTGAGTGATCTTCTACTGAGTGATACTGGCTATATCAATTACATGCCAGGGCAGTTTTTATGCTGAAATGTAGTTGGCAAACACAAAATAAACTCCATTTCTTTCTTTTTATTTAAAAAGTCTTAACTCATTATACACACCAACCACAGATCCTGTTTTCATCTCCCCCCTTCAGTCTTATGCCCCCCATCCCACATCCATTCCTCCAAAAGGGTAAAGCCTCTTTTGAGAAGTTATCAAAGTCTGGTACACTCAGTTGAAGCAGGACCATGCTAACCACCCCCCCCCCCACACACACCAAGATTGAGAAAGGCATCCTACCATAAGTAAGAGATCCATAAAGCAAGCTCATGTTACAGGTATAAATTTTTACCCCACTACCTGGGGCCCCTTAAACAGTTCAAAGAATACAACTGTCTCATGGTCCAATGCAGTCTCCACGGTTGTTGGCCTTTAAGGTTTGTAAATTCCTATTGAGCTTGATTCAGTTGTCTCTGTAGATTTCCCCATCATAATCTTGACTCTTCCCTTCCCCACACCCCACCCCACGCTCATGTAATCCTTCTTCCCTCTCTTTGGCTGGACTCTCAGAGTTTGGACTGGTATTAGCTGTGGATCTCTGCATCTGCTTTCATCAGTTACCGGTGAAGGCTCTATGATGATGGTTAGTGTATTCACCAATCTGGTTACATGGGTAGACAAACTCAGATACCCTCTCCGCCATTGCAAGTAGTCTAAGGTGTGATATCTTTGTAGATTCCTGAGGTTTTCCTAGAACTAGGTTTCTATCTAACTCTATAACGACTCCCTCAATCAAGATATCTCATTCATTGCTCTCTCTATTGCTCTCTCCATCCCTCATGTTCCCATCTCCCATCTTTTACCACTCTATTGCCTCCCATCACCTCCACATTACTTAGGAGACATCATCTATTTCCCCATCATAGAGCAATCCATGCCTCCCATCCCTCTTAGGGTTCTCCTTGTGATGACAGCTTATGTTGGACAGGATATGGAGTAAGGGGAACACTTCTCCACTGCTAGTGGGAATACAATCTGGGAGAGCCACTCTGGAAATCAGTATGGTGGTTTCTTAAATTGGGAAGCAACCTACCTTAAAACCCAATACCATTCTTGGGCATATACTCAAAAGATGTTCAATCATACCACAAGGACACTTGTTTAACTATGTTCACAGTAGCATTATAATAGCCAGAATCTGGAAACAACCTAGATGCTCCTCAACTAAAGAATGGATAAAGGAAATGCGGTATATTTATACAATGGAATATTATTTAGCGGTAAAACACAATGGCATCATGAAATTTGCAGGTAAATGGACAGACCTAGAATATATATATCATCCTGAGTTGATGTAATCCAGCACCAGGAAAACAAACATGGTATATACTCACTCATAAGTGTATATTATATGTAAAGCAAAAGATAACCAGACTGCAATACACACATCAAGAGAAGCTAGCTAACAAGAGGGACTCCATTACTTTTTAAGAAAGAAAGAATATAAAATTTAGTGGATAGAGAAGGGAGGGCGAATCTGATAGGAGTTAGGAGATTGGAAGTAATATAATAAAAATTTGTTTTATGAACTTATCAAAAATAGATACAAATATGAAGTAATTACAAAAAAATTACATAGGACAAGTGTAGGGGGATTATGTTGTTCCATTATAAATAATTGTCCCACTTACTGTTTAATAAAAAGCGCTGATTGGCCAAAGGCGGACAGAAACTGTGGGTAGGGCTACCAGACTAAGAAAATTCTGGGAACAGGAAGAACACAGCAAAATGCCAGAGAGAAGGCAGAAGAAGCAGAGGACAACTATGCTGCTCTGAGAAAAGGTATCGAGCCCCATAGCTGAACAGGCTAAGAATCATGGGTTAGTTTAAGGGTAAAGAGTTAGCAAGTTATATGCCTGGGCCTTAGGCCAATCAGCCTAAAACTACTGTAAGCATCTATGTGTATCTGCAGGTCTGTGAGTCTGTGGGCCTAAACCTTGAGGATAGACCCAGAAAGTCTGGGGCAGAAACCTCATACTACAGACAAGGGTGGTGCATACCTGAAATCACAGGTAAGAATATTGCTGAGTTTATCTTTTAACATGGAATATTACCTACATGCTAAGGCCCTACTGCAGTTCTTAAGGAAACCCATGTAGGACCTCTTAAATTTTAAATAGTGATCTGAAGAATAAATATCAGGAGAAACTGTCAGTGGCATATCAAATCTAAACTTCAGGCATTCAAGTGAATATATAACATGTAATTAACTTGTACTGTTTATAATGTCAAGCTAATAAAAATATGAGTATTTTCAGATACACACTGAACTAGGGGACAACTGTTTCTGATTTTTAGCATAGAGACTGGATAGTAAAATCACTAGTAAGAAATATTTGCATGTGCATCTTTCAAACAAATCCCTTTTAAGCCTGAAAGATAAAAACAATGAGGTTGCCCTGAGCCTTCCCTAAAGCCTTAAACCCCGACATTCTTGTAAAAGCAGATTAGCCATGGCATTACTAAATAAGGCTGACTTAATCTTACTTCCAGAAAACACTCACTTATGATCAACTGGCTAGAAAAGATCTTATGTCAAAAATAGGAATTATTATTTCAAAGAAATTAAATGGTCCTGTTACTGAGGAAACTTAGTCAGTCACTGTCATGGAAACAGAGCCAGTTAGCGTTATTCTAAGTAGCACTTTTAATACTCAGATGGCCTTTGAATGACAGGGAAGCAAGATACTGCATCAAGGCAAACCCAAACTATTGTTAAATATATTTCTGGTTAATATTACTTATGCTTCCAGAAATGCGTGAGAAGGATTTAAAAACAAAAAGCACATAATCAACATACACGGAAGGAGGGAAATGGAGATTCTTTTGTCAGAACAGGAAGCAAAACAAACATATCAGGTTGACAGGTAATCATCATTATGGCTTAATATTTGAGTTCTGACCTGGATAGAAAAAAGGCATGAAGACTGCTTCTGATTCTAGCTCCCATCTGTGACCTTTGTCCTCCAGAATATTTATTAAATCCTGACTTTTGTGCCCCTTTGCTCCTCATATTTGATTCTACCCAGGAAGACAAATAATTCTTCAGTTTGCATTCATGTCAGGTATGTATGTGTATATAGATATATACACATACATACATCTCCAAGTTAAAGTCTTCTTCATAATCCAGCTTTGAGTTGTTTGATGAGAAAACTCCTTGAAGCCTCAACTCACTCAAGGCCAGTTTAACAAATTACTTCTAATGAACTATTTTAAAAATCTATATTGTATTATTTTAATCTCTTTTTTCCATAATCACTTTTTTTTGCAACTGAGTAGAAATAAAGTTAATTTCCTGCTTTTGTTTGTATTGAGAACGGTTGAGTTTAAAAATTAAAGAGAGACAAAGACAGACAGATGAATAAATGAGAGGCCCTTGCAGTGAACATGATATTTGAACTACTTCTTAGTAGAACAGGAAATCTTAATGGGACCAAACACAGACACTGTATAATGGCAAACAAACCAACATCATAGGCTGCCTACAAAATTTATTATGAAATACAGAAACCACAAACTTTGCCATATTGTCCATTTTAATTGCAGAATTCAATAATACTAGATACATTCATACAGAAACAATGTATAGAACTTACTGCACAGGCATTTCCCATTTTATTAATCTTTCCTCAGCACTGGATGCCCTCTACTTTCTGTCTCAGTGCATTTCCCCATTCCTGGCATTTTATATGAAAGTGGTAATAATTTTTGTCTTTTAATATCTTTCTTGTTTCACTTGCCCAATGCTTTCAAGATCCATTTAAGCCAAGGTTCTCAATCTGAAGATTAGGACCCCTTTGGGGATTGAATGACCCTTTCACAGTGGTCACAGGTCAGTTATCTTGCATATCAGGTATTTAAGTATAATTTAAAGCAGTCGCAAAATTGAAGTTATGAAGTAGGAATGAAAATAATTTTATGGTTGGGTTCAACACAACATGAAAAACTGTATTGAAGGATCACAGCATTAGGAAGAATGTGAAGTACTAACTTGACTCCTACTAACCAAGGATACCAGGAACTTTCTTAAATATGACACTCACGCATATTCTTGAATTAGAACTAGTAAGACCAGAATACAAAGGAAAAACACAGAATGACAGGGTCTGAGGTGATCAGTATGAAATTAATAAGGAAATAGTTATAATACTGTGACAAATATAATAAAAGAGAAGAGAAAGAAGTTTGGAATCCGATTGAAAACATTTATTTTAATGTTTAACCTAGTTTAATAAATGTTACACTATGTAAAATATAATATTAATATGCTTTATATATCAATTAAAATGAATTTAAAAGACCTCTACATCCTAATTTTATTTAGTATGTTAATATAGCTATTAAGCATTACCATGTTAAAAAGTTCTATATTTTAATTTTATTGTCCCTCATAGACAAAGATTGTATTGCTAAGCATTTATAAATTTAAGTGCAACACAGAATTTCTTACCTACAGGGAGTTCTGAAAAGCACATAGACTTACACATGGCTGCCGCAATTAGCTGGTGTTTTTTCTTGTTGCTATGAAAAACAGCATGATGAAGACCAGGTTGAATGAAGAGGGTTTATTTCATCTTACAGTTCTAGGTCATCATCAAGGGGACATCAGGGAACAGACTTAGGACAAATCCCAAAGCAGAAACCATAAATAAATGTTGTTCCCTACGTTTATCTTTCTGGTGTGTTTAATCCACTTTCATACACAACTCAAGACCATTTGTCTAGGTAAGGCTTAACATGGGTCAGGCCCTCTCACATCAATCATTGCTCAAGACAATCTCATATAGACACAGGTCAACCAGATTGAGGCAATTCTTCAACTAAGGTTCTCTATTCTTGGGTTGGTTATGTTATAATAACAATGAAAGTTAACTAGTGTAGCTGGTTAGTAATGATAAATCAACCAAAATCCACCATTTGTGAGATGAATGGACTTGAGTGTCACTGCAGTTTTACACTGGCCTGTATGTAGGAATGAGGAGAAGGAGAGAAAACTGGCCTTATCATCAGAAAGAACACCAGGATGGCAGAGTCCCAGCCTGTATTAATTAACCCTGTTTGGTAGCGATGGCCCCACTGTCAAGGAGGAGAAGGGATAAAGTTCTCCAACTCTTCTTTCTGAAAAGTGAAACATGGGGAAGAAGGACTAAGAAAATATAAGGTGGCCCTGATGGGGAATGTCAAGGTGACACCTTCGAGACAACTCAGTGGATAAAGGCATATACAGCTAAACACGATGATGGATTTCAAGTCTCAGTTATTCCGAAGTTGGAAGGACAGACAAGTCCCCAAAAAGTTGTTCCCTGATCTCAGCATTTGCAGTGTGGTAAGCATGTAAAGCGTGAATGGGCCCATGATGGTAATGGTATACACACACACATACACACACACACACACACACACACACACACACACAGAGAGAGAGAGAGAGAGAGAGAGAGAGAGAGAGAGAGAGAGAGAGAGAGAGAGAGAGAGAGAGAGAGAGAGACTGAGACGGTGTAATTAGGCCACAAGGTAGAGAATGATCCACATTTCAAAACAAAATTGCAAGCACATGAAACAGAGTAAATGTGTTTATCATGTTAAATGGGGGGGGGTCATAATTAATTTTAAATGGCAGGTGTAAAGTTTTACATTTTATGGCATTTTGTGATATATTTTGACAATATGATCATAAAAATAAAAATATAAAACAAAACAAAAGCTTCACACGTCACATGGAGAAGGTTCCCAGCAATACAGAAATGACTTCCCTTAAAGCATTTGTAGGGCCTGAGACCCAAGATGATTGCCAGCCAGGTTGCAAAGGACATGGATATGCTTCACTAAAAGGGAGGCTAGGAGCCAACACACTCAGGTGTTCATGGCACCATGCCATGCTTCCTCGAGCATGGGATGCTTTGCACTGAGGATTTTCTTGTTGTCTACCAACAGAGTGCTTTAAAACAGATACTCAATTTGACTCAGACATACAGAGAAAAGAGACCTTAGGAATTATGATAGTTCACTTTATTAAGTGTAGGAAGAAGAAGAGACTTAAAAGTAAGTACTGTATGATTATTACTCCTAATAGTAGTAGAGGATAAGAATTTTGTTATAATTCAGTTTAAAAGTACTTACTATTTATTATTAGATTATATGATTCATTATACGTCTTTTTAATTAAGAAAAAAAGGTGACTTTGACATTCCGAAGAACTGTTCTTCCTCTGCCTCCTTCCGTTCCTGCCTTTTCTGCTTTGTGAGTCAGTCTTTCACTATGTATGCCAGGCTAGCTTAAACTCACTATGTAGCCCGAATCAGCAGTTCCTAGAGTGCAGAGTCAGTCTTTCACTATGTATGCCAGGCTAGCTTAAACTCACTATGTAGCCCGAATCAGCAGTTCCTAGAGTGCAGCGATTAAAAGGATGCACTACCAAGGTATTTACTATCATTTTGTAGCTCCTTTTTGAATGAGAGAAATGATAATATATTTCTTTATATACATTCTAACATGTTGATAAATCTATACCTCCAACGTTAAAGTTATTCAGTATTTCCTAATTGATACACGTTTTAAGGTTTGATTTCTTGTATAACATAAAACAGTTCATTTTTATTATAAAACAATGTTTATCAGTTCTTTTACTCATTTTATTTGGGACTGGTTCTTGATATGAAATCCATGGATGACCTAGCTCTCACTGTGTAGACTGGCTGATCTCAAACTTTCGTGATCTTCCTGTGCGTGCCTCCCTAGTATTAGGGTCATACCCATGTGTATTTTGACTAGATTATGACAAACTTTTCCTAAAGTATATACATATTTAGAAACTTCCAACTAACTGTAAGTCAACATTCTAAGACCTAGAGACAACAAAATCTCCCAAATAACCTGAAGGTATCAAGGACAGACATACTTTCAATTTTCTTCTTAGCCATCTCTATACTGAGGCTTCAGAAATGCCAACTACTTTAATCTTAATAAAAATCTATGAAATTGTGGTGGTAAATAACAATTTCCAAAGATATATAAAAGCATTCTTCTACAAATAAGAAGGAATTTTCTTAAGATTGTAACATAAATACAATTGTATGTAAATAGCCTTTCAAGATAGAATATAAATAGCATTAATAGATTAAAAATAAGTAAAATAATTTAAAGAACATAGAAGTACAGTACTTGAGCCTTTTGGTGGATCATACACACAAACACACACACACACACACACACACACACACACACACACACACACTTGCTTCGGCTGCTCTTTATTGACATGCAGGTCAGCACTTCAACAGCAGGCCCGGAGATGCCTTACCAGCAGAAAGGAAGGGGAGAGCAGGATGTGCTGAGTGATAGCTGAGTTGAATTACAAAGTCAGCTCACTGTAAGTATCCAGCAAAGATGGATGTATTATATTCGCTACATAGTCAAAGTTAGTCCTCAGATATAAACGGAATCCAAATTAAAGTGTAGCATCACTGTCAAATATTCTTATACTTCAAGAGAAAATGCAGTATTATAAGACAGTAGAAATCTGTTTGAGAAGAATAAGTTGGAAAAAAAAGCACTTAATATTGAGTTAGAAGTATGAAAATATTAGTGCCCATGTTTACTTAGTATAAAATTTATAATCTTTCTGTGTTTGGAAATGAACAAAGTCAGACTTTCACATGTGACAGTATAATACTGCATTTGATGGGTAACAGTTACAATACATGTCTATGAACCAATAATATTGCAACTTTATGGGCAGACAAAACTTAAGCTCTTACTATCTATCAGATTTGTTCTTCTCTTGTTGAATAGTGATCCATTTTAAGAGACTATTTATAGATCATAACAATTTTGGAATTCTAAATATCAAATATTTTAAAGATTAAGGAAAACTTAACGCATGAAATAAAAACTTTCCTTGGAAAAGTCATTTTCCACAACTCTGAACATAGGAACATTGTGGAGAATTACCTCTGTTTCTCCTTCAGTACTGAAGTTTTCATTTGTCTTGGCTGCAGGAATGCCAGATGAAATCTTTCATCGTTAACACTCAAAATCAATCATACCCCAACATGAAGCAGTCACAGTTAAAGAATGGATGACTAAGCCCTGCTGTCAGCCCTTGGGGGGTGGGCTTATGGGCATGCCTGTGGGGTAGTATCTTTCTTGGGTTAACTGAAGTGGGAAAACCCATCTATTGTAAGTTACATCATTTCAAGTGTTGGGATGTTAGATGGTAAAAAGGAGAGAGCGGGAACCCAAGACAGTGTACAACTGTAATTTATTGTGTTCAAGTCTCAGTGAGAAACCAAAGCTGCAAAGTATCATCTGGGACTATTGCTTGCACAATATTACAATTTACCTTCTTTTTCTGCACCCCACCTCCCTTACTTCTGCCCCTGAAGACACTGTCCCATAAACTGGCTTGCAGATCCATTGTCAGCTTGCCCATCTGTCTTCCAGGCAAAGCCTCTGAGGCAATGGGCTTACAGTATCCCCTTTATTACTGCCTTCCCATTACCACAGTCATCTGCCCAGTGAATTAGTGGTATTTGTGGCTCAACTCTTCAGAATACTGCTAGTTGTAAGCCACTGAGGTCAATATTTTCTAAACAAAATACACTAAAATGTTCTTTTTAAAATTATAACTCGTCTAGAAAAAAAAATCAATACAATTAAGTGGCTGTCGAAAAAAGATACTAAAAGTTAAAGTCAAAGAAAATAGAAAAATGAATCTTGCAGGCATAACACAGCTAAAAATCAATGAAACCTGTAGCATATATCAAAGAATAAAGGCAATAAACAACCTGGCCAGCCACACAGACCATCAGTATCTCTTCAGGTGATAGTAAAGCTAAAGAAAATTTAGATCTTCTCTCCAATTCCCAACATCAGAGCATAGGTGGAGTATCTCTTGCCTATGAAACACATTTAAAATAGATTGCTTTCTTTAAAAATTCCCAGAGGAAGCATTGAAATTGTCATGATAAATAACCAAATATCAATTTTTTATTGATTTCTCAGACATGTTTTACCACTATAGGTAACACATGAAGATACATGGTTTTGGCTCTCTGACTCACATAATGTAATGAAGTTTTATTTTATATCATAAGACATCCAAATAGATTTTTCCATATTATTGCCTCATTTTTATTGATATCTCTCCCCAAATCTTCCTCAATCAGTTTGACAATATCAGAAAACTGTACACAAAATTCCCAGGTTTTGCTATTCAGTTGCATAGCAGCAGCAAATTCATATATTTTCAAAAGAAATCTCTAATCTAAAAGAATATCCTATATGCATTCATAAAATATGTAACTTGTAAAAAAGAACCACTGGAATGTCTGTAAGCAAATTACCTTTAGTTTTATGCAAATCTTGGTTTCTGGAATTACAAGAGTGCCGCTCAGTAGAAGAGGTAATTGGATTTCTACTTGGTCAGCTTTCTCTGACTCTTTTCTTGAGAAACCAGAAATATTTATTGAATTCCCAATTAAAATAAAGCTAAAGGAGTTCTACTCTACTCTCACATAGCACGTTTTCTGCTCAATACTTGGTTTCAATTGTGGGCCAATGAAAATAACCATTATGATAAATTGGCAACTCAAACTTGAGAATATTTAACATATCCCATAAAGGTAACTGATGTCACTATTTAAAAACGCAACCGAATAAACACAGAAGCAAGTGTATTATAAAAGTCAGGCCTAGTCATACACTGCATCAGTCTTAGCTCAAAGCCAGGGTGTCTCTTCTCCTGACCTTTTCTTCTGGAGCATAGACAGCCCTGAGCGGAATCTCTCAGCCTCAAGATTTCTTAACTAAATTTTTCCAATTGCTTCCCAATGACTTGCTGGTCTGAGTCCCCTGCTCTCCAAACGGGCAATCTCAAGCACAGCTCTTACTTATAACAACACGGAGTAAAATGGGTCTCTGTTGCCTACAGGGAAACTCACAGAGAGAGTAGATACACATGAGTAACAAATGCTTCCAGGCACTGAGCCTCTTGAATTTTGATGTTATAAAATATGATCTGAAGCATTTGGAAAGGATTGGTGACTTGTCTTCAGTTCAGAGTTGCTTTTTCCTACGAAAACAGTGGGCCACATGAGCATCTTTGCTGTCATGTGAGATGCCTTGCTTATAGATCCATAACCATACGTCAGCAGCATGGTCTTAGAAGACGCCCCTCCCCAATGTTGTCCACTTGCCCTTTCAGTCACCTTTTCTATTCACTTAGGAATTGCACAGTCTGACCACACCCCCTTTAACTACTGTCAGATTATGTGATGACATCTGCTTACCATGCCACTCTCTTGGTATACTAGTACCATCCTGGCTAGGTCCCCACAGCAGCAGCATATAATTTCTATGCACAGGGAGTCAGCCATCTAAACAAAAATGTAATCAGGTTTAGCTCCTTCTAAGAAAGGCAAGGACCTGTGCCAGGCCTCTCAGCTTGTTTCTTAGAAAAACACCTTCATCATATCTCTCTTTACAGCACCTTCCATGCCTGACTCATAGTCTGTTATCATTTTCTGTAAAGATGCCAGATGCAATGATTTAGATACCATTAGAGACCACTTTTTAAATATAATTTTAACAAGATTTCTCTGCACATACCCTATAGGCAGATAAGGTCACCTATAGGCAGATAAGGTCACATTTTTTTTAACATGTTTGCATTATGTGCTTAGGGCATGCTGATTTCGTACACATTTCAAGGGAACTATTTAATTCAGAATAGCCCCCCTTTCCATTTCTGCATATACTCCCTACTCACTTAAGAGCTGGTCAGTCATATAATATTGTCTCCATGACACTTCTCCTTGTCTGCTGTCTAGAAGCCTTATTCTGTTCCTTGAAATGTCTGTACTGCAGCCACAAATCACATATTTGACCTTTTATAATAGTTATCTGTGTGGACATATGTTTGTGGAAACTGTCAGCCTCACTGATTTTTTTCCTACTCATTATACTTAGCTCATCCAATTATATATAATAAATAACTCTGTGAAAATTTTTGAATCACTAAATACCCATATATCTTAGTAACAGCTTTTGTCTAGCAACAAGTTGCTAAGGTAAAGGAAATAGCAAATATTTAGAAAGACATAAGCCTCTAGAATTGCAGTTTCCTGACTAGACAGGTGTTTAATGATAGAATCCCGGAAGTGTGCATAAAGCCATAAAGAACTGTCTGTCTTCTCCAGTTTCTACATCCATGTGTCTAGATAGCAAGATGACCTTTGGAGATAATCCAGGTTGAAGCCAACGTGCGCCAGCAAGATAGTGATATAACTCTAAAATGAAGGCACACTGTTCTCAGCATGTCTAGATACAGATTCAGCAGCAAATTTTCCACTCTCGCAGGATTGACCACAGTTAGTCACACAAGCTGCCCATAAATCAGCTTAAAAGAGCCTATCAGTTCATGCCCTACCGGTTATCATTTTCTCTTGATGGATTTAAACTTATCCATTCACCATTACTGACCCATAGAACTCTAGACCGAATTACATATTTATCTACAGCTAAAAGGACATGTTCTCCTGGCTCCATTTAACAACAGGGAGCTGCACAATGCATAGTCTTCCTAAAATCTTCTAATTAACATCTGTCCATGCAGACACTCCCCCTTCATTCCCGTGCTATATAACAAAGAGTACAGAATGCCTGACTCTTTCTTCAGTATGGGAAAACTGTAGACAATAGACCCTCAGTAATCAATTTGGTAATCAAAGTGAAGTTTTGGGATATATAGAAGCTTTTACCAGATCTAAGATCTTCAGCAGAGGTTTATTTAAATGAAGCATGGAGGAAAAAGAAAATGTCAATTTCAGATGTCCTTCTAAGAGTCCAGAGCAGGCCCCTGTAGCCAGTTAGCCTTCTTCCTGATGTGATCAGCAGCTCAGAAACCTTCCAGAAGGAATAGAGATCGTCACCATGAAGCTTTGTTTTGAAATTCAATCTGATGTGTGGGATTGTTGTAGATGATACTATTAGGTCAGAATGTTGGCAGCTATAAGCCAGAACTTCCTGGAGGTTGTAGGTAGGCAGGAAGGAATTGGCGATGACAGAAACCAGATGATCAAGAAATCCTTAGGAGAGTTACTGAGCTCTGCTGGTAAGACAGCAATGTCTGTTTGCTAACAGTTATTGGTATGACGTTGTCACCAGACACACTAGTACTAGTCATAAGCAAAAATGTTAGACTGTCTACCAGGCACAGCTGATTCAGTTAGTCAGATAGTATAAGCATCCTTCAAGGACATGGCTAGTTTAAGAGCTCTAGTACTTAAAACACACCGTGAATTTCTAACATAACTATAGCCACCCATACATAGCATGACATATAAGAGCAATTGTTGTAAATATTCAATTTTGCATTGTTATCTGATTAGTAAAGAATATGGTGATTTACCCTTTGAATTGAAGGCTCTGTATGTGCCAACAAGAAGAAGTTTTCCATGGACTCACTAGGAAAGCTCTCCACCAGCTAATGTGGGAGAGTGTAAGCAGTGAGCGATTGAGCTGTGTTTACCTTTTTTATAAAATATAAAGACAATGAAAAATCCCAGAATACAGACAGACCTCCATATTTGTCTGTCTATGATGACACCTAAAGCAAACTTAAACAGAATCGTTATCTTTTTGGAAGTAGTAGCTAGAGTTACTATAGAACCTGGGAAAATATAAAGCAAAGTTAGGACAGATATTCCTTTTTATAAGTTTTAGCATTTATTTTAATGTTTTGAACCACATAAATTAATAAAGTATGAATTTTAATTGAAATATTAAGAGAAGAATATTGGACTATATCAATATTATCCACTCTATTCTATGAGCCATCTATAGTTTTAAAACTATTTAACAAATTGATAACATTCATAGACATAATCTTGCCTTATAAAATTAGTTCTCCCAAAAAATGAAGTTTTAGAACTGACAAAGTATTGCAGCTTTAGCTCTTTTTTAATCTTTTGGTTTAAATTCCTTCTGTATCATACTCCTTATTACAATCAAGTAGAATTGAGACTGTATTAGTTATATCAACGATGAACTGATACCACATGGATACTAGATTGTTGGTGGCTTCCATTATTTGGAGAACCTTTAAGTAATTATTACACACTATTAACAACATTATAGAGACTTAGATAGATTATAATCTTTATTTTCAAGTATCCAAATATAAATAATCATTGTGATACTACCATCATCCACTTAAGAATAGCAAAGAATATATGATCTCGTTTACCAAAGAAAGTAGAGTGCCCCAGCAAGTGGCCAGCAGGTAAGCTTCCTGCTGGCTGGCAGAAAGCTCCTCCACCACCTCCACCCATTGGTCTGTGTAATCTCCAAGAGCCACTGTGCCTCCCAAACCTGCTGAATCTATTATCCTACCCTAGGCCACAATATCAATAGGCTCTAGAGGCACAAGCTCCACATATACCAGTTAGAAGAACAGACCTACTCTCCTGCTCAGTCTCCCCTACTCTATTATTCTCCCCATGAACCACACTCTCCCACAACATACACAGACCCTATCGGCATAAGTACCACCTATACTAGAAGAATAGGCACAGGAAAAACCTATAGCAACTGGAAGAACAGACTCCACAGGCACAGGTAAAGGCCACACCAGCCAGAACTGGACAATATGGTGGATCTAGGCCTACAAACCTCCACAGACCTTAGCTGAAATAACCCTACTTCACCTGACAACCAGAATCTTCGGCCAATTGGGCCAAAAGACAATAAAGAAAATAGACAATAAAGGGAAAAAAATCCATCCAATAAAGACATCAGAAAAATCAACACCTGAACGTATAATTATTCCAAAATCAGATGGGTGAATGGCAGTGTAGGAACATATTCAACAACATAAAAAGCAATATGACACCACGAGAACTTCGTGGTTTTACAACAGTCAGACCTGAACACTCTAATACAAATGAAGCAAAAGAAAACAACCTTAAAAATAATTTTATGGTGATAATAGGGGCCCTTAAAGAGGAAATTAAAAATTCCCTTAAAGAAATAAAGGAAGAGACAAACAAAAAATTGAAATTAATAAATCCCTTAAAGCCAAAGCAAACAAAAACACAATCAAACAAGTGAAATACACAGTTTAAGACTTGAAAATTGAAATAGAAGCAATAAAGGAAACACAAACACATAGAGTTCTGAAAGTGTAAAATCTGAGCAAGCAAACAAGAACTACAGATGCGAGCATCATTACCAAAACATGAGAAAGGAGAGAATCTCAGGGGTTGAAGGTAAGATATAAGAAACAGATTTATCAGCCAAAGAAAATGTTAAGTCCAACAAATTCTTAACACAAAACATCTGGGCAATCTGGGACACCATGAAAAGATCAAACCTACGATATCAGGATGGATCAAGAATTCCAGCTCAAAGGCACAAAAACATATTCGACAATATTCGAGAAATCTTTCCCAAACTAAAGGACATGCCTATAAAGATACAAAAAGCTTAAAGAACACCAAATAGATTACACCAAAAAAAAAAATTAAAAGGCCCCTCAACACATAATAATCAAAATACAAACATACAGAATACACAAAGAATATTAAGAGCTGCAAAGGGAAAGGGGCAAGTAACAAATAAAGGTAGACTTATCCGAATAACACCTGACTTCTCAATGGAAACTCTGAAAGCCACAAGGTCTGGGACAGATGTTTTGTAGACACTAAAAACCACAGATGCTAGTCTAGACTACTATACCCAGCAAAACTTTCAATCACTATAGACGGAGTAAAAAGATATACATGACAAAACCAGATTTAAACAATACCTATGCACAAATCCAGCCTTAGAGAAAGTACTAGAAGAAAACTCCAACCCAAGGAATTTAGTTGCAACTACAAAAACCTAGGCAATAGATAATCCCAAAGAAGGGAAATGCACACACACACACACACACACACACACACACACACACACACACACCACCACCACCACCACCACCACCACCACCACCACCACCACCACCATCAATGAAACAAAAAATAACAGGAATTTGCAATCATTGGTCTTTAATAATTCTTAATATCAATGGACTCAATTTGCAAACAAAATTACATAGGTTAACAGAATAAAAACAGGATACATTCTTCTGCTGAAAAAAAAAGACACCTCAATTTCAAAGACAGACATTATCTCAGAGTAACTGGTTTGGAAAGGGTTTTCTAATCAAATGGATCTAAGAAGCAAAATGATGTACCTATCCTAATATCTAACAAAGTAGACTTAAAACTAAAATTAATCAAAAAGATGGAGGACATTTCATATTGATCACAGGGAGAAAATCCATTAAGATGAAGTCTTAATTCTGAACATTTATACCCCAAAAGTGATTACACCCACATTTGTAGAGGAAACATTTCTAAAGCGTAAATGACACATCAAACCCGTAGACTAATAGTGGGAAACTTCAACACTCCACTCTTACCAGTGGAAGGTCTGCCAGACAGAAACTTAGCAGTGAAATGAGGGATCGAACACACTATGACTCAAATGGACTTAATAGACACCTACAGAACATTCACTAAGACATAAAAGATTATACCTTCTTCTCAGCACCTCATGGTACCTTTCATAAAACTGACACATACTCAGTCACAAAGCAAATCTCAACAGATATAAAAAAATTGGAATTATCATCCTGTATCTTATCAGATCAGCATGATTAATGTTAGAATTCAACAACAAAAACAAGAAAGTCGACCTCCTTTTGGTAACTGAGAAATGCTCAACTGAGTCTCCACTGGGTCCAAGAAGAAATAAAGAAAAAAATTAAAGACTTCTATAATTCAATGAAAATAAATGTACAAGATATCCAAACTGACGGGACACCATGAAAGCAGTGCTAAGAGGAAAGTTCATAGCACTAAGTTTTTACATAAAGAATTTGGAGAAATCT
The DNA here is from genome assembly GCA_033318265.1 of Phyllotis vaccarum. Taxonomy (NCBI): domain Eukaryota; kingdom Metazoa; phylum Chordata; class Mammalia; order Rodentia; family Cricetidae; genus Phyllotis; species Phyllotis vaccarum. The sequence continues at coordinate 7,495,938 of JARWLC010000005.1, forward strand.
CCTACTAGTAACTTAACAGAGGATAACAATGAAAGAATTATAACTTAATAGAGGGTGCCATTATGGGGTTAGAGAGAAACCTAGTGCTAAAGAAACTCCCAGGAATTCACATTTAAGGATGACCCCCCCCCCACATACACCCCAGCTAAGATTCCTAGCAGTAATGGAGAGAGCCTGAACTGGTCTTCTCTCGTAATCAAATTGGTGATCACCCTAATTGTCATCATAGAACCTTCATACAGTAACTGACGGAGACAGAAGCAAGCACTGTGTCAAGCTCCAGGAGTCCAGCTAAGGAAAGAGAGGAGAAACTATATGAGTGTGTGTGTGTGTGTGTGTGTGTGTGTGTGTGTGTGTGTGTGTGTGTGTGTGTATGTGTGTATGTGTGATCTCACAGACACTGGACTTACGGTTAGGAAGGCTGCATGAAGGACTGACCTAGATAGACCCTCTACATATGGATGACAGTTGTATAGCTTAGTCTGCTTTTTGGGCCCCTAGCAGTGGGACCAGGTCTTGTCCCTGGTTCATGTGTTGGCTTTTTGGAACCTATTCCCCATGGTGAGATGCCTTGTTCAACCTTGGTGTAGAGGGCTTCAGCCTCAATTTGATCCGCCATGCTCTGTTGACACCCATGTGAGATCCAACCCTTTCAGAATAGAGATGGAGAAGTTCATGTGGGGGGTGGGGGTGGGGACTGCAGTTGATATACCAAAAAAAATTGAAAAAGAAAGTAGAAATTTTAAATCAAATGTGTATAGTTTGTGAATAGGAAAGGATATGATTTATGCAATGCCTTGACATGTAGAATAAATTGATTAAGGCTTTGTCTCAGTAGCTCCCACCCTTCCTTCACTGATGTCTACATGTCATCCTTTTAATTTGTACTGATGCATGGAGCCAAAAACCCGTAAAGATGTACTTAAGAGCACAGTGCCACTTGATGTTTAACACCCAGAAGAAACTTCTATTTGCAAACTAAACCCCTTTCAAGACAAAATTATCTATTTTATTATCCCAGAATCTCACCCTTCCTCCCCATCAGGAAGATTTCTAGACTCTCTTGTTCTATCCGCTCCTCCAACTCTGTAAGAACTTGTTCTTTCTGTTCTCTTGATCGAGAATGGTTTGCGGATCAGTTTGAATGAACAATTTAATGGGGAAGTTCAGAGGCCCTTTTTCAAGGAGAGAAAGCTCTCCAGAGAAGAGACTGAAACTGAAGAAATTTTGAAAGTCATACTTTCTTCATTTGAAAGCATAAAATACAAGCATTTGCATTTAATGCAAGACTGGGAGACTCAACAGTCTGTCTCCTGAGACTTCGAAGTATAACATATACCCAGACATGAACACTGCCAGCCCTGTTTTTCATTGGAGAGAACATCAGACGCGAAACAGTCAAAAGTCATTTAGGGATTGACATTGACATAACTTTGCCACAAGCAACTAAAGCAATTACCAGAGCTGGTTTGGGCACAGCTGAAACACCTTGATAAGGCAGAAGTGAAAAAGACACATTATATGACCTGAATGGTTTCATCAGCACAACACTAAATCAGCATGTATGTCCCCAGCATCATTCATTCTGTCCATAACAGAATAATCAAACAGGGGACATTGTTGGCTCTAATCTCTGCTGACAGTTAGAAATGGAAATAAAGTGATACATGCCTGTGTTGTCTTTCAAATGTATTTTATCTAAGATGGTTTAAACTGAGTGTCCCATAAACCTCTTTGGTGCAGAAAGGTTTGCATTTATTAAGCAGTGGACAAGAAGAGTACTTTGTTTGATTTTTTTGTTTCATTACAAAGAGTAATACTGAATACCTTTACCAAGACCTAAATCCAAAGATAGTATTTAAAATTAGGTTCAATAGCAGTTAACAAGAACCCATTTATTTTAGGAAGGATATAAGAACTGTCAGATTAAAAACTTACAAAAAATGATCCTCTTTGAGACAATTCTAATGTGTGTGTGTGTGTGTGTGTGTGTGTGTGTGTGTGTGTGTGTGTGTGTGTGTGTGTGTGTGTGTGTTTAGTAAATAAAGGTAAATGAGTTTTCTACAACCCTCAGCCTGATGACTTCCATATTGATTGACAGGTGAGGGATCAAATTGTTTCACAACTTTTACTTCCTACCATTTATAAGGTTATTGTTAACATTGCTATTATTGTAACTATCTTAACTTGTAACACTGCTACAAGTTTCTTGCAACTTCCTGTTGTGAACTGTCAGGGCACAAACCTACATTTTCCTATATAATTCATCTTCTCAGTAAAGCTCTTCTGACCTTAAACATTGCTCTTAGAAGAACTAAACATGCAAGCTTTGCTAATAAATTCTTACAGAGAACTCTGATTGGATCCAGCATATTCCAATATTTTGAGTTCATGTGATAATCAAATTGCTACCATGTTGTAGTGGAATTAAATTCATATAAAGCTAGAAAAGTAAAAAGCTAAATGTGTGCCATTTGGAAAAAATAAGCTGAAACATAAACATATTCATTTTCAATTCTATTTGTGCAAAATATTGGAGATCTATACTTCTTCATAAATATGATGCTAGAATTTTAACATGCAAAATGCATTAGATATTTAAAGCAAAATCACTTTATCTTTAATAGTGAAAATAAAGGTGCATGAGATGGGAGAGAAACTAAATAATGATAGAGTCTAGCTCTAGTCCAGCAAAAAGACAACTACTAAATCCTAAGAAGAATGTATCTTTCTTCTAACACCCTATCACATACCCTTCACTCCGTGAGCTCAAGTTAAAAGGCCAAAACAGTGTAGTTTGGTGATAGAAAGTATTGACCATAGTTTAAAGAAAAATGACACAGAATTCAAAATTTTTCCCTCTTCCTCTGTTTTCTCTTATAGCAGTAGACCCTGATTTCTACCCACTGCTACCATGACTTCTAACGGTAGAATTCACTGGCTCCTGCATGCCTTTCCCATTGATGACATGTTCTTTAAATGCCTCTCATGCCTTTATGGCTTACTTTTGGTTAAAGGGTGATTTTTATTCTTTGTAAAACATACTACTACACTGAATGTCATCAAGGTATGATATTATTTTGAAACTGAAATAAGAGCAGAAAGATCCACTTCCATATGATTCTTTATGGGTAGAGAGCTCAAAGATACCCTAGAGACCTATACTATAGTAGGAGGGTGCTCACCACAGGTAAACAGGTGTGGGCAGAAGATCTGATAGGGCTGACTTTCTAGTATTCATTTATAGGGTTAGAAGGGATGATAAATTGAATCTTTAGCATCACTGAAAGGAACTATAATTTAGAACAATTTCTTAAATATTCTGTAAAGATTCTATGCAGAAAGAATTCTAAGTCTTAAACACAAAGTAATTGCAAATGTTTAGTGAGACGGAAATGCCCATTACCCTGATTTATCATCATACACTGTAATTATGAACATGGTTATTCATATTCATAATATGTGCCTCCTAAATATGTGTAATCATTACACATCAAATGACAAAGAATTATCAAAAGAATGAAGTCTATAATTTCCCTCACTGTAAAGCTTATTTTAAGCAAAGGATTAACATGAGACTATAAATTTACTTATTGCAATAAATTATGTTATCATTTGACATAATGTTTTGTTAGCATCTTTGAAAAAAGATGTAGATATAGGTTGGAAGGTAGATAGATCATACATATACTAATTTGTATCTATCAGCCAGAAGGGTGAGTCTACTTGAGAGTGGTACCATTTCATTTTTACTTCCAATTTTAACAAACCATATAAAGAAGTAGATAACACAGAAAAACCTATACAGGTTTTAGAGGAAAACTCTCATTTTAACATTTCTTATTTTATGTTTTCTTACATATCATCAAAATACTTTAATTTGTCACCAAATTCACATACTTGGCTCACTGAATATCAAGTTTTTCTGACAGAGACCAGAAAATGAACAACCATGGTAAAAATCACTTATGATGTTTCTAGATGCCTGAAAAAAATCCTTTTCGGAACTACAGATTCAGTATTTATATTCAAATGTCAGCTACAATGCACATGGTATTTCTCATGAGCTTATACATGACTGGTAAAAAGAGGCTCACACATTGTCAACACTGTAAAATCAAACATCCAAGGGGCTACAGAAGTGGAAGCATGGAGACTTTAGCTCTGTTTGGCACTCATGCAAACACAAGAAGGTGTGGTGGAGTGAGCTTCTAATCTTTATTCTGGAAGTTGCAGAAGGCAGATAAATTAAAGGTTCCAGGTCCTAGGGAGAGGTCTGCTGTTAAAAACACAATGTGGATGCTTCCTGAATAACAGTAGATTGATCTCTGTTCTGTACACACACGCGCGCGCACGCACACACACACACAATCACAAAAGTAGTCTAGCACTTTTTCTTCATTATTGTACACCTTGTTCTTCCTTAAAAACATATTCTACAAATTTTCTTCATGGCATTATTAAATTAACCATAGACTACATTTAACTGATCAATTACATCATCATAAAGGCAGCTTACTGGCTTTCTCTATGATGGACTATAGATGAAAATGTCCTGCGGCTGACACAGATGTGCTAGACTTACAGAAAAAGCATGCCTCCCAGCCAGGTCATCTTAACATGGCACCTCAACTTCACTTTGTCTGTTGAGAACTAACAGTGTAGTAAGCAAAATGGTGGTAAGGACATTAACCCAAGGTCAGTTAGAGTGACTTAAATTTGAACTTCCAATTTGCATTCTGACTAAGAGGAAATATGAATCTCATAGGTGAAATACCCAAGCCAGTAAGATGATGGTCAGGTTGAAAGAGAACTATGAAGAAGGGCAGAGATTGGATGCAATGGGCTACATGGAGGTCAGAAAACACAACAGAAGGAAAGAACCCAAACATTTTATTGGAACACTTGCATGGAGGTGGTCACTAGGCAAAGCACAAAAATCCCAGGAGAGGAATACAGCCAAACAGGTTTGGGGTTGTTTGTTTGCTTTTGTTTCTTAAAGCTTTCTGTAGCTGGCTCTTTTTGTGAACTAGAACACACCTGCTGACATTGATATATGACGACAGACCAAAAGTAAGGGGGCAAATTTTGAAGGAACTGCATGTTTAGAGTTAAGAGATATGGAAATTATTACTCAGGCCAACATTTGCCATAGGATGAATTTTTCCTTGAATCTCAGGCTCTGGGAGATGCTTTACAGAAGAAAGAAAAAACATAGTTGACATGACTGAATTCCTCTCGTCCATGGCCTTTTAATAGGCTTACAATATTGCAGAACAGAGGGCTGTCTAATTGTGTCAATCCCACCTTGTCAAATATATATAATTATACAGCAAACCCTTTAAAGTAAGATTCATGAGACCCATTTTGCAGGTTCTCCTATAGGCAACGGAAAACAACCCTTTATGCAGACTGTTGTAAAAAGATCCTTTGATTTGCCAACAGTGTGGACCAAGCCGAAAGGGACCTCTAGGAAGAGGTCTACGGTTTTCACTTTAGCATTGCAGTTGAGGGGATAGGTCCACGGATGCTGCAGTGGTAGAATCCTCTGACAGTCAGTTAAAATGTATTTAATAACAATAAACAAAGCAAAGGACAAAAGAAATGTTTTTGTTTTGTTGTTTTGTTCTCTATAGCCAAGTCCTGCTTTTGCATTCTCATCCTCTATCTAGAGAGTGTCTGCCCATGCAATCCAGAGACAATGAACTTGCTGTTCAATCTTTCCAAGTACTTGATCATTAAGTTCTTAAAAGTAACTTTTACAATGAGTTATTTTAGTAATGACACAGATATTGTAAGCTCATCATGGAGGAAAATGCCTAATTTGATAAACTTATAGTAACGTTTCCTCCAAAATCAACATGTAATTACAATATTAGGGTTCAAATTATTTCCACACTGGATATTACTATAGTTCTTAAACTTTTCCTCCTTTAAAGTATTAAATAGCATTTGATCACAATAGAAAATATCATTTCCTAGACACAATTTTAATGTTTCATTAAATTAGGGAGTACTTAAGTCAGAGATATATCTTATGGACATATGTATTCAATATTGTGCCAAATAACAAATGTTTTTGGTCATTAGCTTAAAAGCCATTCACTAGATCTCTTTCTTTTCAGGCTGTAATTTTTATAAAACTATTTATCTTCCAGATCCCTATACAAGGTAAAACATTCAGAGTGAGGTGATTATGACCATCACCTTAGTCCAAGAGCTCTTGCCCTTTATGAACAGGCAGTTCTCATGTCAATATTGACTACAGAAACCAGAGGAGGGTTTCTACTGGGTGTTGGATGCTTGCATAAAAGGTTTTGTTATGGCAAGCAAGCTGGTAAGGAAGGCCAGGTTATTGGCTGTAAAAGTATCCATCCCAAAGGAAGACTTAAAGGCACTCAAGTCCTTAATGGGTCACCTGTTGGTTACAATGGCAATTTAGTCTCACTTTGTGAACTCTAAAAGAGTGCTAAATGACTGGGCTGATAACAAGCCAGGCAACCACAGCCTTTCCTCTCTGAAATGAAGATAAGCCCCACTTGCAAACAGGTTGCTGAAGACCTTTAGTAGGCAGGCATCTTTACTGTGAATTAGCATATGAAGCAGAATCTAAATGCAGGAATAAATGTGTCTTTGATTTGTTTTCCTTTAACAAGCATTTTAATGTTGGGGGCATAGAACATTCCACAAGCCTTTAATTCAGTATGCTGGGATACCTGACACGGTACCTCCTTTTCCTATAAATTGCTGAACTAAAGTTTCTGTCACCTTTTCTAATTCTTTCTTGGATCTCAAAGGATGTCTTTTCAACTTCCTCACTTAGGCCGCTCCTGCCCTTCCTTCCCACAGGCCTTAACTTCACTGTCACATCCCCCGGAAACTGAACTATGACCAATAGCTTCACACCACGTGGGTGCACATCTTTCAGTAATGTCCTGTGTGCCATCTCGGGGGTGAGCTCACAGGTAGAATCAAGTCAACGATCTTTTCACATGCTCTGCATGTCTGTGTTGTAGCTCCTAGTCCGGCATCCCACAGCGCTCTTCTTCACTGCACACACTTCTGAAAGCAAAACTTCTCATTCTGACTTGCTAATGCTCACAAATGCGGGATACGTCAAATTATTTCTAGGGTGGCCAAAGATGGCTTCATATCATCTGGGGTTAGTGCTCTCTGTCCCGGCCCAGACTCCACATCCTAGGTTTTCTTTTTTTATATATAATTTTATTTTATTTTCATTAAAAAAAAAATGTGATCTCCATCAATGTATCCCCCTGCTTCCCCTCTGCTCCCCGTTCCCAATACCTCCCAGTCAGCCCTCAGCCTTGCCCCTCCCCATCCACCCTTCCCTTCCCCCAAAAGGGCAAGAAGTCCCAAGGTGGGCCAGCCAAGCCTGGCACATCCACTCCAGGCACATCTGTTCACTCATCCCAAAGTTAATGCTAGGCTGGGTGATCCTCTGCAGGGAATGGGCTCCAAGGTGCCAGCCCATGGACAGGAACACAGTTCGATCCCACCCCTCGAGGCTCCACACACTGCTCATGCCAGTCGAAAGCCACCCATCCCCGGAGGGACCATATCTCCCTCCAAACGGATCTTCAGTAGCCATTCTGTATTCAGTGAGCCACCAAGAGCTCCAGCCAGCCATCACCTGTTACAATAAGTTTCTTGGTCCCATCCAGCCAGAGGTCCAGACCCACAGACCTGCCATTGCAGACCACTTAGCCACCTGCCGCTGATTAGGCCCCCAAAATGACTCAGACACTTATATTAACTTAATGCTGTTTGACCTATGGCTTAGGCACCTTGATAGCTAGCTCCTTCATCTTAACTCAACCCATTGTCATCCAACTGTCTGACATGTGGCCTGTGGCTCACCTGTGTTCCTACTCTGCCCTTCTTCTCCTACCTATTCTGATTCACCACCTACTTCTACGGTGCTCACCAAGGGACAAATCAGCTCCTTTATTTAAAGATTGGTATTCATAGCATACAGAAAGGCATTCCCACATCAATCACCATAGGAATCTTCTTCCATGACATGAAGAAGGTCCTTGAAATGTGGCATTAGAAAATGACACAGGAAGTCCTCTTATACTTATGTAAAAGAAACAGTTGTCCATAAGAGTCCTTTCTACAGTAAAGAGAATGTCCACAACCTCTCTCCAGAAGGCCCAGAAAACATCACGGAGGAGGGAGCTGAATAGCAAAGAGGACTCTTAGCAAACAGTACCTTCTGGACACACCAAGAGCCTTGCATTCGCAAACTCAAGGCAGCTGCAATGGTCTGCACAAACCTGCACAAAACCAAAAAAACTGATATTCAAAAGAGGCAGAGGAGGCACGAGGGGACCCATGCTTAACTGAGGAGCCACCACAGCTGATGACTAGTGGGTAAGCAGAGCCAGTTTTTATCAGGTTTAATCTCTGGTAGAATTCCCATGTTCCAGTGAGTGGCCCTACGTCCATGTATGTGAGCTGCACAAAGCAGACCGAGAAATTGCAAAGATCAGGAACATACATGAAGATGGAGGAGGTTGGGGTCCGGGAGGAATTAGAAGAAAGTCAGAATGCAGAGTCAAAGTACATTTATTCATATATAAAATTCTCAAAGAACAAAAATATGTAAAAAATAATGATTGTGTAGATAATACATAGAAAAGATCATGTCAGAGGCAGGGATTGTCTAGAAAACAAAACAGGAACAACATAAAATGCTCATGAACTTACACATGAAGCAAAGTACTGGTGGATGAAAGAGACAGCAGACATGATGCTCTTATTGCTGCCCTGACTTTGGATTGATTGCCCTATATGTACTTCTGGATTTCCAGGAAATATGTTTGAACCAGCTGTATTTCTTTCTTATGGTGTCCATGACAAAGCACCATAGCTTATTATGTTAAAACAAGAAGACATTCTTTTTCTAATGTTTAGTAGGTAAGACATTTAAAATCAAGGAGTTAAGGCTGTGCTCCCAGAGGTTCTAGTATAGAATTCTCACTTTTATTTTCTAGATTCCACAGGCTTTAGAAAGTCCTTGACTTGGGACTATGTTATTCTTGCCTATCACTATCTGTCTCCCTATAATTTTCTCTATGTCTCCGTATCTGTCTGCCTGCCTCTCTGTCTCTCTGTCTTTCTGTCTGATTCTCTGTCAACAGCTTATACACACAGGAATTTTATAAGAACTCTTGTCATTGGATTCAGGTTCTTCATGACTAACCCAGAATGATAACATGTCGATATTCTTAACTTTATTGTATTTGTGAGCCCCAATTTCCAGAGGAGGTCATATTGCTAGACTCTAAAAGTTTAGGTCATGAACCCATGAATGTGGTCTAGACAGAAACCAAAGGGGCTTTCTGACTTGACCACAATCTCGCCTACTTAGCTTTACTGTGTTCAAGTGACTCTACAAAATAGAAGCCTCAGTGAGAAAGGAACAGTAATGTACATATGTAAACACGGGTAAATTTATTTAATTTGCCAAACAATAAAGCACTGCTTTTAAAAAGATGATTAAATATTGTGACTAAATTATTTGACACTTTTAATATTTTCAAATGGAAGTTACATTATCATAAATTATTAAGTGAAATAAGCATGAATAATTTAAGGCAGGCTTCCACAGTTAATTTTACAGAGTTAAAGGTCAATAAACAGCAGAAACCACAGTGTGCAGGTGCTTTCTATGGGGTCAGAGTTCTCTTGCATGTTCTACAGTGTGGCGGCCATGGTGACTGCTAGTATATGTGGCTATAATGATGCTGAAGTAACTCTGAAAAGCTGATATAAATGGAAAAGGATTATTTATTTCTTATTCAATTTGAAAACAAAATAGTCATGCTCAGTTAAGTATAAACTTGAGCTCTTGTTTCTGGGTTTGAAGTGTATTACATTATTTATAATTCCCATTGTTGTTACTTGTTTTGTTTTTGAGACAGAAAAGGCTGGACCTCATGATCCTGCTTACCTGTCCACTTGAGCCTAGGAGTTGTAAGAATGTCCCAGAATGCCAAATCTACCATTGTGTTTTCATACGAATCAAATCTACAATATTTAAGATATCATCAAAATCATTCTTATTATGATAAGTATCACATTTAGATGTTTAATATCCTACTATTTTGGAAACACTAGGCTAGACACTTTATATGAAGCCATGGATCAAGATGGGCCGACTTATCAATGGTTTTTCATCATAGAGGTACAAAGGTAAGGAGTATGCAGAAGATACTATATCTCTAGTTATGGATTATAGACTTTTCTGGATCTAATAATTTGTGCTAGACACTCTCCCAAGATTCTGAACAGAGGCAGAAATTCACAGTCCTGAGGCTTTGGAATCTATCTTTGGGTCTTAAGTAGAATGACATTCTGCACTATGCCCTATTACTCAAGAGGTCAGGTGCATTTAATGTAGTTTAGACTTATGACTTCTTCAATTTTGCATGATACTATCAGAGAATAACTCAGTGTAACTCAAGGAACTATATAACAAGCTTTGATGGAGAGAACATAAGTTATCGAGAAGATGAAAAAGGCTCATTAGGAAAGATAACAGTCGTCTACTTTAGAGTATAGAAGGACACACTATGTTAGTATTTATGCACTGATTATAATAATGTTTTGTCTAGAAATCAAACAGGAAAAAATGAATTCCACCCAACTCGAGACATCTTAATGATATATGATATAAAATGGATTTGTGAGAAACTGGTTGAAAAACGTATTCACACAGTGAATTTGAAAAACCTCTTAAGTGAACAATATATGCTCTCACATCAAATTCTGCTAAGAGCCTCAGTGATAAACTCCATATGTAATCATTACATAACAGAAAAAGAATAGGAGCAGGATCCAGGACACAGCAGCCCATGTCTTTAAGGTCATTACTGTGAAGACAGACAGAGATAGGAAGACTGTGATTCCAAGGCTTGACTAAATTACACAGAAAACACTTCTCAAAGCAGTCTCCCCCCAACCCACCCCCCCAAATCTCTGAGATTAGCATGTAGTATAGAAGGCACCATAACTGTTTCTGTTTTCTTTTCCACGTGACTTAGCTCACTGCACACATCTGGGCTTAGCTGAGGGATCATGTGCTATAGAAAACATTTTCCTGATTGCATTTTCAGAGAAAAAAAAATTTATAACAATACATCTCAGATGATTTTATAAACTGTACATATCTCTTTCAGTCTAAAATTGTGGTTATCATTAAATCTAAAGGTTTTGATTTTCTTAGTCTTTTAGCCATATCTGCAACATATTCCAAGTTCTTGCTTTACTGTTAAAAATAAAGTGTGAGATGGAGATGCTTCTCTATGTCAAGTGTTTTTGAACAATGCAATGCAGTTTGACCAGAGAAATCAAACCACTGGAACCTAGTAGTGATACAATAAAGTATGGATCTTCTACGAGGGCACATTTTATCCAAGAGTCAAAAATGCCTACTTCTGTGTGTTGGCGGGGGACCGTGTCATCTAGATGGATAGACTTCCTGATAAACCAGTGGAAATGTGAGAATATGTGAAGTCAAGAATGCTTAGTAAGGACTTCCTACTTTTCTTTTGACTTCATTTGGGACATTTTATGGCCTAACCAATTGAAAAGAAAAACAGCTGGAAAGTGACTGAGTTCAGTGTACAATAGTTTTTTAAAAAAGTGTAATTCTTAAAAATGTTTGTTATAGTGACAAAGTAAGGTTGCCATGGGCATTCTCCTCATACATTTCTATCACATACTGCATTTTTCTAAAAATTCATCCTCACCTGTGACCTCCATCTAATCCATGTCATCTTAACCAGGGAAAAGCTATGAGTTCTAACAATGGACCCTTGATGACAAACATCTCCATCTGTGCCCCTATAAATTAAACCAACCAACCAAACAAACAAATAAAAACCTAGAAGATACTAAGGAGTCTCACATATTTTTTTACATCTACAGGCATGATACTAAAAATTAAAAATTATCAATATATTCAATGATAATCATACCATTAATTATTATATACTCTAGAGTTTGGGAATTGAGAATAAGTTTTAAAAGATATATCCCAAAATAATTGTCATGTGTGAGTATTCATTTAAAAAATATTCACTTCTAAATGCTTAGCATCAAGCAATGTTCACTCAGTTTCTGATGAGATGCTGACAATGCTGCATACTAAGGGCAGAGGGAGACCTAGAAAGTGGGACAGATATGACTGACATCCCTTCAGAATCTCCTGCTCCTGTCTCCTCTGCCTCTAGAGATTTGGAGAACAAAATTTCACTGTTGGATACTGGGTTAAGCTACTTATTTGCCAATAGGGATTGCTCTTTTGTGTATGTCATTGTTCTAGTGTGCATGATTGTGAATGTGTTCATGTACTTCTGGAGGCTAAAGGTCAGTTTCAGATGTTGTTCCTTAGAAGTTGCCCAACTTATTTACTGAACCAGAATCCCTCACCAGGCTTACAAAAAAAATTTTTTTTTGCATACTATTTTATGAAATTTTAATTATTTAAAAGTCAATGTTAATTACTTATTATATAAGGCAATATATTACCTTATTGCATATAATTAAATAGTAAATATTTAACCTCAGAGTTAAATATATCTACACCTTACACACACACACACACACATACACACACACATACACACATATTGCATATATATAAATGTGGTGCTGAGGATATGAAATCTGGGGCTGTACATTTGACTGCTTGAGCTAAGGTGATAGCCTTGAGAACACCTCTTTAAAGCGTTTGTCTCTATAACCTCTATTACATTTTGCAGGGCAAAGTTCAGTAGAGATTTCTAGGTAAGAGAAATACAAAATAATGTTTAATTATACATCATTTCCTTGTTGGTAAAAACTGTCTCTAGATCATCTTTCTCATCTAAAAGCTGACAAGTGTTTTCTTTTCATCTCTTCCAAGAACAAGGATTTGATACAAGTTTGTGTAACTGCAGCAACTGTTACCATTACACATGGGTCGTTGTTTAGAGGCAGATCTGCTTTAGGAGGCAGCTAAATCTAATCAGACTGAGAAGAATTTTAATTCAAATATCTGCCCAAAAGCCAATATTAGTGGTTCTTTGGTCTTGTCAGATTCACTTTTTAAAGAACAACCTCGTACGGAATAATAATTACATTCGCCATGAAAATCAATTGTCAAACAATTTATAAAGGTTTCTTCTGCAAGAAGCACCAAGTTGAGAAATTCCAGTTCAAAGCAATTGGAGGGTATGACATATGTGTGGTGGAGCTTCGTGATATATGTACCTGACTGCTCTATGGACTTGATCAGGAAAACTATCACAAATGTTAGGAAATATTCATGGCCTAGTTTTCTATTATGTTCTTTGAGTTTTTGAGCTCCTTGAAGACAGCTATTTTGTCTAACATCTTTACGAAATGCGAACTTGTCTAAGCAAAGGCTTGCTAATGCCTAGATAAATACAAGATTCCAGCCTAGTGTTTTCTTCTATTTCAGTGACTCCCAATCCAGGCTGCACTGCCCGATCACCGTATTAGCACTGGTGAGAGAAACAGCCTCCAGAACTGTTACAGAGATTTTGAAACTTCATTGATTATCGGGCGTTGTTTGCGGTGTTGCTTCTGTTTTGTTAGTTTGGTTTGATTTCATCCACTATTTTAGGGTTTCTTTAGAAATTATTCCTAAAAGATATCGAGGCAAAGATACCAAGAGTTGCAAGTAAACAAACACTTGCCAGTTGGTGATGTTTTCCTACTAGGAATACATTTAAGTGGATATTTCAACTTAAAAATAAGCTTTAAATGAAGATGTATTTGATTATGTCTCTTTCTTTCTCCCCTGTTCTTTCCTGACCTCTACCCCAGGAAGTATCCACTTGCAATGATAACAAATGAGTCTGAATGACCAACTGTGAGGAATAATGTCAAATGCCACAGGTCATTCTGGTCACTTAAGTATTTAGGAATGGCTAGGGGATTGAGAATAAGAAAGGAAACAGGGCAGACATTAAATCAAAATAACCAAGCACAAGCCTGGGACTACTGAGAAGAGCAGAGTTGGATGGATGACTTCTGTTCACAAATGGTAATTTCAGGCCAATAAGTACAACATAGAAACATGTCAGCACAAAGAGCTTGGAGACTAGCAATATCACAAACTGTTTATTAGGGCAAGAAGTTTGCTGCTGTCACTGACATATAGGTCGTGCAGGCGTGATATAGAGTACCATACAACTTAACATGGCTACAGTCACTGAGATATGGGAATCCCAGACATGATACAGAGAATACCACAATGTTATCCTCCAGGAAAGGCTCATTAAAAGCATTTCATTATAAAAATACTTTCCTTCATGAATGATGTGGCAGGGGTCTACACCAATGTCTGCTGAATAAGTGGTTGAATTCATAGTAATGATTGTTAACACCCATCCCATCCATAATATGCTCAGTAAAAAGTGCTGTGGTACGTACTTCTCTTAAGATACAACATCACCACCAATAACATGCTTAGGGGTTGAGGGAAAATTTTCACCCCAGTTTTGCACAGAGCGTTATAACAAGATCTAGTTCCCGGGCCCTAGAACATTTCTAATTTGGGTAAATTATAACGCCCTTATTGGTTCTATTAATTTTCAAATGATCCTGCTGAAAGATAAGAATTCAAATAGGAGGAGGAGGAGCAGGAGGAGGAAAAGGTGAGGACAGGCTGATGAGGAGGAGGAAGATGAAGAGGAGGAGGAGCTCTCCGAGTATATGAGCAATTTTCCATGTTTTAGGTAATATCACATTTCTTCCCTGCCCTCTCTCACAGACCTATGTGTTTGCTATATTACAAATGAATGTGTGTGTGTGTGACATAGGTGTTGATTCTTTTAGCTAATTTGCTGAAGAATGCCAAACAAATTACTTATTGAAGACATGAAGTCCTGTGTTCCCTCTACAGAAGCTTAACCCTTGCTCTGGAAGGAGGGGAATCTCTCATTTCTACACATCTTGAGTAGGTCATGGTTGTCACAGAAGAAACAGCTGCTAATGCTCCCTTCTAAAAGAATAAACAGCATTGGCAGCTGTCAGTTTCTTTCTAAAGAGCTCAATGTAGATGAACATGGTCCCCTAGAAGCCTGTCTTTGAGAATGCAAAAGAATCAAGAGAACATGGCTGGCTTTAGATTCCCCTTCACCATGCCTCACCTGGAGTCCAGATCCAGGGAAGGAGATAAGATAGAAGAGGTTCCCAGAGGTGAATCCAAAAATTTAAATTGTGTGCAAAGACCACAAAATGTCAACAGTCTGAACAAACAGATGAGCTTGCAAAGAAAAGGTTGAATTATATAGACTTCCAGAATCACAGGATCATAGTTTCATAAAGCTAAGTGAACTAAATTTTAACTTTCTACAATTGTATCTTTTTTTTTATGATTATTAAACTCTTTCTTTATTCACAGGGGACAGTAAACAACTTAGCCCTCTAGTCACAACCACTCCATAAAAACCAGCACAGATATGTGAATCCATAATCCACAGGCCTTACTCTAAGAAGTAAATGTCTAACATCCTAATCCAAGAGGTCAGTAAGACGGAAGCACGCCTGTGGAAGAAAGGCAAGCCTGCAAAATAACTTTGACAGTCTGGTAAATTGCCTTATAAGTAATTTAAAAGTTCTATTTTACTCTCCAAATTGTCTTGGAAATGAGAATTTTTAAATCAGTGCTTTTGAAATGTTTAATATTCCCCTACAAGACTTTATATAGCAATGCAAAAATATGTGTAGCACATCCAAAAGAGAAAATAATTACTTTTGCACTTTCTTGTTCTTTTAATACACAAATAAGGCAATGCTGACTTTAGGGACCACAGAGAACTGTTTATAAAGTATCTAACACACCGTTAGTAGGTGCTCTCTGCCCTGTCTATATTCTTGTTTACTCAGCATTAATTTACAATCGTGTGCAAAGGTAAAATGTTCTAATTGACCATGCTGTGACCCCAAAGCCATTCTCACAGAAGAAGGACATCATTTGACATTTAGAAGGTTCTTAGCCATTAAAAGATAACTAATTAACAAAGTAAAATAAATAAAGATGTCTCTTCGCACAAGAAAGTGCCCTCTTTTACATAAAAATGAAGTCTTATGATATTAACACATCACTTTTAAATTAAGAGTAGATGAAAGCAGAAAATCCCACTTTGTTGGTTGTTTATGGCGCATCTTTCCAACCGACCCCACTCCCTAATACAGTTGATTTGTGAGGGCTCATGCGGAATTTTTAAGGTAGGTTTCACAACCTTCCCCCTGTGCATAATTTTCTTGATATAGAATTTTCACAACCATGGTTGTAAAACATGTTTAAACATAGAACATCTTTGTATGTTTGTAACTGGGATCCATCATTCACTGACATTCCACCAAGAGGTTATATTTAAACCTTTACACCCCTTGCCTTATCAGTGGAGCAGTTTGGCATTTGGTATTTGGAGACGTCTATAAAGCAGCACCATCTGGACCACTCTGTTTCAAGAGGGACATCAATTTTTATCCTTGCTGGATCCTGCAAGAATACTCTGCTCAAACTCAGCAAAGGCAGGCTGTTATAATTCAGTCATCTCCCTGTGGCCAATGCTATTTGTGGCAGAAGAATGCACTTGTGTTCATATATTTGGGTTAAAAAAAAAGGAAACTATTGTCATATATTTAAGCTTCGAGGCATGAGATTTCTACCTTACATTGTCTGATATAATGCCTGGCTTTGGTGATATCTGAACTTCTGTACTTACAGTTTGCATCTAAAGACTTATCCCCAGACTCAGTTCAGTTGGACACTAAAATCATACATCGGGGATAAAAATATAGTCACCTAATCTAACATATTTGTTATGTATGGAGAGTAGAGGCATTTCAAAATATAAAATATGGGGGTGTTTTGCCTTAAAAATAGTAATAATTAAATTTAATCACCTGAAAGAGGAGCCCATCAGATAATGCTAAGGAGAGAAAATGGCACATCATGGAAGGAAGGAGAGTTCAGCAATGGAAGGGGGCATGCAGCTGATAATAATGACACACTGAGTGATAACAATTGCCCCCTGCTCCTTCAAATGTACAAAATGAACAAAGAAGATGCAAGTGCATGGGAATCAAGGCCTCTGCCTCGGTGACATGCTCCCTTCTACTTGTGCAGGTTTTAAGCATTGGAATCTTAACACACATAGTTTAAAGTAGAAGAAAAATTAAATAAAGATTTCCTCCAAAAATCTAAGTGGAGCTTCATTCAATCTAGGATTCCACAGAGATATAAAAGACTAATTCACACATGATATTGGAAAACTAAAGAATCTCAGGGAAAGCAGCCGAACCCAAGGGAGAAAAGGTTAGATTTGTGAACAACTGACCTCATTCATCATAGCCTCACAATTGTTTAAACAAAGTGTCTATTTGTCTGTCTTTAAGCCACTGTTTTAAATCTAACATAAGGTTTCTGAACATAATAACTATCAATGTGTTTTCCTAATCAGTAATCATGAGTATTCTCTAAGTATTTGAATATTATGAGTGGCATATAAAGCAATAGAAGGCATACTTTGAAAAGTAGGTTATTTCAAACTGAATTTAAATAACTTAACTGTTCCAAGAAAAATTGCTTCATTTGGCAGATGTATTTTTATACTGATAGTCAAAATGTTCACGCATACACATGTAAAATATGATATTCAGGGCCTTATCAAATATATCCAAGATCAAAACTGTTCATACTTTTAGACATTTTTTATTGAAAACAAGATAATAGGCATGCTATGTCAGTAAGGATTTCAATGTGAACTTGGAAGAGGAATAACTGTCATGGATTCATCTATAAAAACAGGTAGAGGTACTAACAGGCTTGCCTCTCTTAAAGCTGTATACAAGAGGCTTTTTAGGAAGTTGCAAATATAAGCTACGTTTTTACTTCTAGTAGAGAGAAACTAAATTCCCTTGAGAGTATTAATAAGAACAAACATGACTTGAAACCTAGTCTGCTTGTTCAAGCTGGGTGGCAGGCTCCTGTCCTGTTCTGTGAATGCATCAGTTCATGCGTAGTCATGAGCCCATGCTTGCAGAGTTAGAGGTGGAGTTGTGAGAAAGACAAAAGGCAAGCTTGTTGTAGAGAGCTAGTGGGTTCAATTTTGTGTTTAGCATGCCAGTATGCAAGTGAATAATGCAAACTAAGGATGGGGTTTCGGCTGTGAGTCTGAGGCAGGAGGATTGCATCAATGACTTTAAGGCTAGTCAGAGATACATAGAGAGCTTTTCATCTGCCCGGGCTATGTATTTGTATACATCTCCAAAGAAATAAACAAACGAATGTGAACATCACCAGAAACAATTCTCATTGATGAACTGTATTGGATTAACCCAAGACCTGAAAATATAAGAAAACATTTTCATCTCATTGTTAAATTACACAAACAGGAAGACTTAAGGTGTCATTTGGTTTATTGTAGACTAGTCAAAACAATCAACTCTGATTTCAAATGACTGATCTTTTAGAATTTTTAGGGCTTTTCTTTATAGAAACTAGAAGGGTTTTTTTGGCAATTGTATGTCATCTTGCTGTTCCCCTATTAAGATGAAATTTACCATTCAGGCAATGCATTTCAACTGTTGTTGAAGAGAAGGCATCTCCTGGGAGCATTGAGGGATCCCCATGAGCAGGACTCATGCCTTAGGATTCATGTTTGATTGGCTTAGAGTGTGGTATTGCCATATATCCTTGTTTCTTAATGGCTCCCCAGGTACAGTCAGATGTGAGAATCATTGATTTCATCCATAGTTTGCAGTTTATGAAGAAGTTTCTGTGGGGAAAGAGCAAGAAAACCACCCAGTCTGGGAGACGAGCTGGATCTCTCACCACCAGATGTTGCCTGCCTGCAAAAGGTCCTATAGGGCTAGAATGTGTATCTGATTTTGCAGGGATTACATCAAAATTTTTTATTTAAGATCTGAGAGGACCACCTGTCTCTTCCTGGTGACTCCATTTGCCCATATAGGTACCCAAGTATCTGCGGACAGAATTTCCATATTATGAAGAAAATAAGTTTGCAGCAAAGTATAATAATGATATTTCAGTCCCTGGTGTGGTTGCCTTCTAAACTGATCTACAAAACTGACTTTCCTGAAGTTTAGCTGTTCCTGCAGATATGTGTGCTTTGTTACTTTTCACTTTGCATTAACATTTTTTTTAATTAGAGGAAAAAATAAAGAAAAATTCCTCCACAAGGCAAAATTTTCAGAAGCTGCAAATCATATCTACTTAAAATAACTATATGAAATATAAATGAAAAATATATCAACTTTATATTTTCTGCTGACTTGATAAAAAATTTCAAAAATTTATTTTCTGCATGCAAATAACTATTTTTGACTATAATAGGGTGACATACAACCAAACAAAAAATGTACAATATTCACTTAAAAGTGATGGTGGGTGTGGGTGTCCTTTCTTGCATTTGCACATATATATTTATGTGGAAATGAACAAAGGTCTAGAATGTGTGGACTTTTTGCTTTTGCACTTAACCTTGTTTTATGAGTGCACATATTTCAAGAAAGTCCTAAAGCAAGAACATCTGTTAACCTACTACCAGCAGTGCCTACAGCACATCATTAGAATATACAAAAGCAGGTCCTCAAAAATGGGTTTGTGGAGGGAAAGATGGCAATCTATGAAAAGAACATGACCAAGCAAGGTGTGTTCATCCATCTCTCTACAGTCTAGCACTTCAGTCTAGGACTGAAGTGACGGCACTTAGCATGCTTCGTTCCCCAGGTGATATTTGAATTAAGAATGGACAACATAAAAGCAAGTGAATGCAGCTTTGATGGTGTAGTCAGTGGTAGCTGACAGGCTTAGAGCCACACATTCTGCTTTTAAACATCAAGGGTATAATCTTCTATGTTAAGAAATCCTTGTCATTCAAATTATAATTTTCAATGACCAGTATGTATGATTACTCTAATGGCGCAGTAGTGGCAAGCACATCTTGGTAATAAACAACTTAATCGGACTTAAGGCTAACTCAAAAAGAGGAAAATCATACATGTTACTGAAAATCTAGACAATCACAAAGGGCTCCTGAAATTGCGCATCTTGGAGAAAAACTTCTAACTGCCAATTTACCAACATGCACAATGCCAAACTATATTCTAAATACCTGTCCATAAACCTCAAAATAATTGTAGTCATCACTCCTCACCAAGAAAACATTTCTTTGCAACAGACAAAGAACACTGAAAAAAACTAGAACAGATCAAAATTAAGTTTCATGGAGCCCAGTCCTACATGGGTATTAGGATACAAACAGGACTCTGGCTCAGGCATCACTGTTGATAAGGGGCAGAAAGATTGTAAGATCAAGGGGATCAGGTAGTTTTCAGTGAAACTGTATTTCCTAGAAATGTCAAAGCCTACAGCCATAACATCTCACTAACATGACTCCTAAGCATGAGCTGAACAAGGACACCAATGCCCTCCACACCAGTACCCTCCACACCAATACCCTCCACACCAATGCCCTCCACACCAGTACCCTCCACACCAGTGCCCTCCACACCAGTACCCTCCACACCAATGCCCTCCACACCAGTACCCTCCACACCAGTACCCTCCACACCAATACCCTCCACACCAATGCCCTCCACACCAATACCCTCCACACCAGTACCCTCCACACCAATGCCCTCCACACCAGTACCCTCCACACCAATACCCTCCACATCAATGCCCTCCACACCAATGCCCTCCACACCAATGCCCGCCACACCAGTACCCTCCACATAAATGCCCTCCACACCAATGCCCTCCACACCAATGCCCGCCACACCAGTACCCTCCACATAAATGCCCTCCACACCAATGCCCTCCACACCAATGCCCGCCACACCAGTACCCTCCACATCAATACCCTCCACACCAATACCCTCCACACCAATGCCCTCCACACCACTGCCCTCCACACCAGTACCCTCCACACCAATACCCTCCACACCAATACCCTCCACACCAATGCCCTCCACACCACTGCCCTCCACACCAGTACCCTCCACACCAGTACCCTCCACATAAATGCCCTCCACACCAATGCCCTCCACACCAATACCCTCCACACCAGTACCCTCCATACCAGTACCCTCAATAGCTGTGAATGAGAGAAAACACATAGATGCTTTTAATTTTGTAGTAAACTGGATGCTTCCTGGTGTGTTAGAAAAGTGAATAGATAATATTTTATCCTATGTTTTGGGGGATTTTTTTCTAGAACATGAAGTTTGATGAGTAAATAACTCCTTTTGTGGAGACAAAATCTATAGGTGATATTTCTAACAGTAAGTAATCAAAGCTATTTGGGAAAAATAAAAAAGATGCAAGAGTTAGCAGAAAATGAACTTGTATACGATTAGATACTTTATATTTTATTTCCAAATAAAAATGTAGTGTTGTAGACATTTGAGAATTTGACAAGTAGGAAATCTGAATCACACAATTTTACCTAGTTTTCATTTTTTGTAAGTTAGCTCCATTGCAGTATCTACTCCTGCAGTGACATTGTCTAACAGGGAGGAATATAATGGGTAAATATAGAAACTATGGACATTTTGAAAAGGACTATACACAGACATTGTGCTATAATTCTCTGTGAAATACATACACATTGAAAATATGTCTTGAGGATGGAATGGTTCCTCAGTATTTATGAGCCTGTAGTGCTTCTGCAAAGACAGAGTTTGGTTTCTAGCACCCTTGTCAGGGATCACACCTACCTAGAACTCCAGGTCTAGAGCATTTGTCACTTTTTTGGCATTTACAGAAATCCATACTAAAGTACATATACTCACAAAGAGACATGCACAAATAATAATAAATAAGCAATTGAAAATTGTGTTTATATATGTTATATTTTAGCCACAGGACAAAAACTGTTTATTTTTCTCCTATTGATGAAAAAATTTTAGATTATATAAACATAGCTATCTCAAATATTGTAACTTAAGTGACTGCTGCTTCACCTCAATATATTCATACAACATACATACATATATGTATATATATGTATATATATACAAACAAATACATAGATTTGGAGCTTTATCTACCTTGCAGAAGTATTGCAGAGTCCTCAGGGAAAAGAGTCAAGAAAGAAATTTTGTTAAGACTTAACAGAAGCTAAACTGTAAGAATCTGAATACTGCACAAAGAGAAGGGAATCAGAGTCATCACATTCTTTAGTGGACTTTTCATTACTTCTGAAAGCCAATCTGCAACTCATAAACACCTATTCAAATGAAAATATACAATGACTTGCATTTCACTAAGTGACTGTTTCTCAAAATGATCTACAGTGCCTTTAAATACCAGCTCTCATTCAAAAAAAAATCATTATGAGAAAAATAACCTGGAAAAACATCAACTTTTAAAATTTGTATTGAAGTATGTAAAGTTGCTGATTTGAAGCATTAATCAGTTTCATGTGGTTCAAAATGGTACTTAGCTGGTTATGTAAAAGGATCTAACACCCTCTTCTCATCTGTTGACACTATTATCTAACTTTAGGAGAACGTCTAAAAAAATTAAAAGAAAACAAAAATATTAAATACCAACTGAAAAGGCATTTTACATCTCATTTTGCCATAAACACAAGACTTATTGAAGAGTACTTTTCAACAATGAATTTATTTGAGAATTTTATCAGGTCTTGGGTTGAAGACAAAAGATTTCAGGTGGTGAGTGATATCACTAAACTAACTTGAAGCTAGTCTCCAAATCTAGGATTCTGTACATTTTAGGTATAATAACTAACTATTGAAGCATATCTCAGAATATTCTGCTATATTTTGGATTAATGGACATTGGGGTCATACGTCAGATATTTCAAATTTCATGACACAATTTAACATGAAATACCAGGGAAAGATGTCATTGTATTGATCTTATTTGCCAAGCTTTTTGAATATTAAACAATAGTTTGTGACGTACTTCCTCAGTATTACATAAGTGTCCTATTAGACCATCTGTAGTAGGATTATGTTACATTGTAAATAATTGTCCTACTGGTTTAATAAAAGTGCTGATTGGCTGAAAGCAGACAGGAAGTGTGGGCGGTACTACCAGGCTAAAAAACTCTGGGAACAAGAAGAGCAGAACAGAGATTCCACAGAGTAGACAGAGAGACACCATTATGAGACACCAGCAGACGCAGAAGAAAGAAGTTGAAATGCTGCTGAGAAAAGGTACTGAGCCACATGGCTGAACAAGGTAAGAATCATGGGTCAGTTTAAGAGTAATAAGTTAACATGTTATATGCCTGGGCCATATGGCCAATCAGTATAAAATTAATATAAGTGTCTGTGTGTTTCTGTGGGACTGCTGGTCTGCAGGCCAGAACCTTAGGGATAGCCTGGAGAGTCCAGGCCAGAAATTTCATACTACAACCATCAGCTGGGAAGTCACTCCATATTTGTGATTTTGGGCAAAGATAATAAAGTGGTAGCTGATTGTGGTAAATGGTGCTCACCAGTCATTCCCTGTCCAGGATGCATTGATAAAGCAATAAGTTCAGTAAAAAAAAAAGAATCTTCTATTGTCTATATGGACATATGTAATAAGAACAGCACTTCCATTTCTTTGCATAGGCTTGATTTCCTTTGTAGTAACATATGCAAAATGCATTATTTCTTTATTATGTAAGATTTGCTTGTGTTCCCCATGTCCTCACTGATGGGGTTCATGGTTTGTTTAAACGGATAGTCTGTTTGCTTCATTTTCTGTCTCTTGCATCTTTCTGAGAATTCAAGAAGAAAACAGTGTTGAGCTCTCAGAGGTTTCCAGTAGTCTAGGGATGGCCCCACAGTAGTGAGATAGGGGCTGGCCTTAGAGATCAGTGAAAGCCCTATCTTTTCAATAGAAGCAAAAATATGGACCAGGGCAGTTTCTGTGTCTCAGCCAAAAAGGTATCGCATGCCTGAAGTACTAGCAGGAAGTAGCTCTTACTACAGTTGATAATCACAGGAATGTAAGCAAAGCATCTACCTGCTTTTCCTCCCTATTATAAATGATGGCACGAGGGAGGGGAAATATAATCTAAACTCACTAGGAAGGAGGCTTTTCTGCAGTAGGGGACTAGATGCATCAAAATATAGTGTTGGGGGAATTTGGAAGGGACAGGCTATTATTGATCCTGGATATAGAAACTAGAGGAAGAAGGATCAAGAAAATCTGGAACAGTGAATAAATTAAAGTCAGACTAAGCAAAAGCTTATTTTTGAAGGAAGTGAATTCAAGACACACAGATGGAGGAATCACAGACCGAAAGGAGTGAGTTACCAAGATGTGAAAGCACATGAGCCCTCAGACCTCAGACCACAAGGAAAAAATCCTGCTCTCTGCAGGCCTCAGCACTAAGTCTGTCCACAACCACCACCTTCTGTACATAAATCACAACTCTGACTTAAACTTTGAAGTCCTGCCTTTTAAACAACTCAGAAATTCATCTCTTTCTGCCATGTGTCACAGACACTTCTACATACATCTTATACTGTCTACAAACAGTAATCTCATTGAAGATTTATGGGTGGCTGGGCAATGTCTGGTAAATAATTTAATTAATATTTATGTACTTATATATACATATGTATATGCAATACATATGGAAGAAACATCCATATTATTAAAAAATGCTCTTGCACCAGCATAAGGACTTTTTAACCTTGAAATATGAAAGCTCACAGGAAACAGAAAACACCAATTTGCATATGGTTAGACAGTTAATTAACCCAGTTTTAAACTCACGCACATGATATTTAAAGTTAGTTTAGCCTATTAACTTAAGATGGATAGTCAAAAAAATTCAAAGATCCTATCTTGATAATCCCATTAAAGTCATAGTGAGTCTATGAGTCCATGGATCTCTAGGGTAATTGAATGCTTTTTAATGGGAATGCCAAATGTACTTTTGTTGACAGGGCCTTAGCATTAGCTCCCTGTTTTGTCCTAAATACCATTACAATGTCAAGGTGAGTTGCTACTGTGATCTTCAGTATAATGTTTCATTATGAGTGGCCTCTCCCCAGATAGAGTAAAGAACCACAAGATCTGCTCATATTTCCACTCATGATGGACATCTCATTAGAGAAAGAAAGTCTGGATCCAGAATTAGGGTACAGACAAAGCAGACATTCCATAAAATATTACCATTATAATATTATTGGTAAGGGGTATAAGCACTTAAAAGACTATCTAAAATAAGGGTTTCACTTTGATAGCTTAATTAAAAGACACATAGGGACAATATAGCATTACAATCAGTTCTTGACTATACCCCTGTTAAAAGATATTTATTATTTATTCCGTGTATGTTTGTTGTCTGTCTGTCTGTCTGTTTGTCTGTCTCTGTCTCTGTCTCTGTCTTTCTCTCTCTCTCTGTCTTTCTCTCTCTCTCTCTCTCTCTCTCTCTCTCTCTCTCTCTCTCTCTCTCTCTGTGTGTGTGTGTGTGTGTGTACAAGCCACAGTACCTATGTCGAGGTCAGAAGGAAACCAACTCGAATGGTCAAGTTAGGCAGCAAGAGCCTTGACTCTGTATCCCATTGACTTCTTTGCCTCTTCTGTGCATCACTATCAAAGAGATTTCTGGTGATGATGAGTGACATTATAAATAAATTTACCAAGATAACTAGGCAAAATACCTCATTGGCTAGTTTACAATTTATATTTTTCATTTTTCAGTGTGAAAAACATCATCTCTTATAATTACTAATGATAAACCCAAACTCTTTAGTGTTAGGCTAGCTACTGTTTCAACAAATTTTTACTATATTCAAGCAAGTAAATTCAGGTCAATCACAATGAGATTTTCTTTAAGAAGAAGAAGAAAAAAAAAAACATTAGTTTACTTATCTATAAATCTGTGGACTCTCTTAAAGCTGACTTATACAATGTCCCTAACTCTAACTTTTCTTGGATTCCTGATCATCTTCCGTGCCATGATTCTGATTACATGAGAAAAGCGGAAGGACCAGAGTATCTTTAATGGTGTTTTGCTTTTTCCTTAAATGGCCAACATATGTGTGCCTCAGTGTGAATTCAAAGAACTAGATGGAGTCTGTGCAAAACATTGTCTTAGATGCCATTTTGACCAGCACAAATTTGAAAACAAAACACACCACTATTCACTTCCCAGCCATGAATTGCAATCCAGAGGTCTTCAGAAGAAGGGAATAAGAGATGCCTTCTATGTTGTAAACAGACACCTGGGAGTAGCTCATTCCTTTCCTCAGAAAGTCAAGAATGACAATGAAATGGCAGAGGCCTTATAAACCACAGCAGAGGAAGGAGGGTTAAATCAAGAGAACCAGGAGCCCTTCTTGTGCCAGCAGGCTCTGCACAGGCATGTTAACTGAGAAATTGCCATTGTTCAGTTTCCTAAAATAGTCACCAAGTTTGTCTCCTCATTGCCAACAGAACGGATCCCCCTCAGTACATCGCTAATGGCTCTTTTAGCTGCAAATCACTCTGGTACCTAGCCAACTTTGTAACCTTTATTTCAGAATCCACCCCCAGCACTCCCAATCAAAATCTTAAGAACTACTTTTATGCTTTAGTGTTTATTTAAAAGACTAAACCCATCATCAAAAGCAGAGCACAAGAAATGAGGAGTCTCAGAACACTTTCTCTTTAAGAGAATAGAAAGGAAATGCAATAGGAATCCCAACAGGTTGATCCCATAGGCCAAACTCCAGAAAGCCAGCTTTAGCATTAACCATCCTTTTCAGGTTCACTTTCTCCAGCCTCCCCCTCAACTTTGTAACTCCTCTTCCTCAGGCACTCCGACTGTGACCCAGTCTTGCATCTCTTGTTTTTCTGTGTTGTTTTGAAATGTTCTTCAACAAATACAGTAGGATCCTGAAGAATTTCCACTGAGTGTTGAGTCTGAGCAGTCACAGAATATGGCTGCTGGGGCTAACTCCACTAAACTCCTTAAGCCAGGAAGGGGGTGGTAGTGGCTGGGGAAGTAAGATAAAATGCCATGTTTGAGGCTACCAATTATTTATTTGCTCACTCCTGATTACAGCAGTAATCTCTGTTGACAATCTGGAGAAAGGGAACTACTTTAATATAATGCATTCCATATCATTCTTTTGCTTTCCAAAAGAGATTTAGAAAATGTCCTGTAATTCACCTGCTTATATAATTAAAATTGGCTTATTTATTGAAGGAAATTGCATTGAACATTTTTCTATTCCATTAATCTTATTTAAAACATAAATTACTCTTCACATTATGACTTTTATATAATGTTCAGACATAAGTTATTTAGCCAAATTTAGCTTTTTACCTCTTTCCTATGAGGCAGTCCTTTATGATTATTTTTTTTTTTCAAAGCTAAGAGGTGGCTTCAATGAAAGCTATACAGTAAAGTACTCAAGACTGTAGATTCCCTCATAGTAAATAGTGGGAATGCTCTATTTAGTATTTAAAAACATATCTAGAAGCATCATCTCTCACTGTACAGACAGTATAAACCTCCCATTAATGAAATAAATGATCTTCAAGAAAATAAAGTGTAGGCTAATTTCAGAAGACAGACAGGTAAAAGTGGGAGGCAGGCTTCAGTGGGGAAATGAGTAGAATGAGGTACTTACAGCAACATAGCATACTCCATATTTATAACTTGATGGATTACAAAGCATAAAATGGTCAATTACCACTCTGTACAAGGACATCATCATTAATGGCTGCTTTTTGACTAAAGAAATGTAATGTGTTATTGGGGCCAGTTTAAAGAAAAAAGGCTATCTCGAGTCATATTCAGTGATGAACCTCAATACCTCAGTGTGCAGTGCAGCGTGGGAGTGAACTAAGCAGGCAGGCTTGAGTACCAACAGTAGATGGATACGCCAGCTTGGGAAGAAGGTAGCTTTGTGTTAATGCTCCTTGGAAAGCTGCAGAGAAAGGGGTGCCGGGTGCAAGGAAACAGACATTTTTATTACTGCAGACATAAGGCAGAACTCTCCTCTGTAAAAGGCCCCTTTTTTGTATCAGAAGTGAAGAATAAAATGCTCTTGTCAACAATGAAGGGGAAGGAAAGTGAGAAAAATCCCACATGAGTGACTTTTCACCATCACTATGCTTTGTCCAGCCAATTATACAGTCATTTCTGCTTTGCCAACTCTTAGGGTCTTCAGTTTACGGTCAGGCCTCCCACAAAGATGCAAAAATCTGTGTATTTTTATTTGAGTTAATGTATCAATTTTCAATTAAATTTTTGTTCAACTGGAAACCATGAGAGATCTGAGAGGGTCACTTCCTCCAACCCCACTTCCACTCCCGACAACACAAAGCAATATTTAAAGCTTGGAGGCTGAGAAGAGATTTGGTTGAAGGATCATTAATTAAAAATATACTTGCATGTCAAGTGTTAAACTGGAAGACTTATTCATTCACTGATGAATACGAATTTCAAGAAATCTATTCCACACGAATTTATATGGGCCAAATACAATTATTGATAAAACATGAATACAAGATTCATTCATATTTTCATGGTTAGAATAGTCCTGACTTACTCACCTTTCAGGTTCATTCTCTGACATTTTCCAGAGTTTAATGAAAGTTCATTTCATATTTAATTGGCTCTTGAAGATCAAGTGAAAACAGGTGCTGGGCCTCTTCTATTTGGCAAGTAAATTGTTCCTAGAATTCTGTCACCATTTGAGCCTTCCTCACAGTGTAGCAAAGCAGAAGCCAGTGCCTCTGATGAAGTACTTAAGTCATGGCACAATGCTTCCAGCAGTCTTCCCCAGCAAAGGGTGCCCTCCTTTAAAACAGTTTTCCTTCTTGGTTGGTCAACAGCAAATTATCAGCAACTGTAAAAGGGGCTAGTGTCTAAGCAATCAGTCAAGCCTCAGAGCATACAACAACATAAGAGACGGCTGAGATGGTGGCTCAGTGTTACACTACCGGCAGGCAAGCCAGAGGATTTGATTTGGGATGTTGGAAGCACATATAAAAAGACTTGAGAGTAATCCTACAAGAGAACTGAACTTAGCTCATGGGCCAGTTAGCCTGACACAGGCAGTAGAAAACCACAGAAGACTCCATCTCTAAAAGGCTGATACCTGATGTTGTTCTATGTACTCACATACATGTGGATGGACACACGCACACACACACACACCTTTTCAAAGTTTATCAAAATATCGAGCAAGGTATCTTTCCTGTCACCAGTATTATCATTACTATTCATGTAATATATTTTATTCAACTCCTAAAATAAAATATAGTTTTATATGATTTATGTCACTTGTTTACTAAACAAGAGCATGATATACTGCTCAAGTTCAAGATCTGATAGTGTTACCTCTTAGCAAATACAGAAAAAAAAATTGTATATATTAAGGGAAAGGAGGCATTTCCAGATTCCCTCTTGGCTGTCATATGCCAGCCAAGACCCATTCACAAAAAGGTTGGCTTTATTTGAGTAGAAATAACTACTTGATATGGTGGAGGGTCTGGTCCAGGATAAGAGGACTGAAAGAACCACAGATTTGCATTTTATATTTGCTCTTGGGTTCAGTTTTCTAAAAATAACTTATATAAAATAAAAATTATTATTTATACTTCTTTCACAGAAAATTAAATAAATGACATTTTAGAGGATGCTATTCTAAATTGATCAGAATACTTTTTACTAAATATTTGACTATAAATCAAACCCAGGGAGTCTCATTGTGGTACCCTCAGGGATTTCAGCTGGGTGGAAAAGGTAATATTCCTACTAGAAAGGGTATCTTGGTTTGGGGCACACAGAATAAAGGAATACATGTTTAGATTATGCAAGTTTCTGGGTGTTTAAGCCATAGCACTACAAAGCATAGAAAATAATTCTGTAAAATTATATTGGTAATACTCATAGATTTGTATTGTATTATCTATATGTCATGTTTGATTTTTTAGCCCTGAGAATTGTGTTGAGGGCCTGGAGCATGTTTGGCAAGCACAATCCATTTCCATGTGAAGAGTCCAAATGCTTTATGATGAACTGAGTGTATACACTCAGAAAAAAAAAGTAGTAACCATTACTGAGATGGAGTGGGTGGGACAAGCACATGCTTGTGGGTGATATTCCTCTCACTGCTTTAATTCGATCTGTTCTTCTTGGTGAGAAGGTCTACTTGCTGTGCTGTACCATCTGTACCTATCACTCCTGGTGAGATGCATTATATTTTGTTGTTAAGAGCTACAGGAAAGAAGCTTATTGGAATTTGAGTTGCTACTTACAAGATATATCCCTTTGGAAATTTTACATATTGCTTACTAAGTATCAGTCCTATTTGGCATAAAGTGGAAATAACCCAAGCCTTGCATAACTGCTATAGAAAATACTGTAAATGATGAGTTAACAGATAGTAGGTCTGCAACAGTGTATCTCCATATTAAATGTCATGGTATACTCCTAGGGATAGGCCATGTAACTAGAGTAAAGCTTTACTAATTTGTAATGTGGACTCCTTTTCTCCATTTCCCTAAATGTCTAAATTTTCCAGGATTGAAACCCATAATATTTCAAAGAAAATAATTATATTATACTGAATTTATGAAGATATGTTTCATTTGATAAATGAGCTTTATAAATAAATTAAATAATAAGACTTGGCAGTATATCTAATTGCCACTCATTATTGGGAAGTAGTCATGAGTATAAATGACACCTTGAGATATCTGTACCAAATGTAATATGATATACACACAGTGTAATGTAAATTAGTAACAAAGCTATAAATAAAATTATGGGTGATGATACATTTTTAAAAAGCAAGGATGAAATTATTTCAACTCTAGACTGAAGAATCTGTGAGTTCTACTTATAACCCCATGTGTTGAAGAAGCCCTGGCCTATGAGGGCTCTTTTTGGAAAGATCATTTACTCTGGTTATGCTGTTTGCAAGATGAGGAACAGTCTTGAACCTGGTATTAATGTTTGATTCTTTTCCTTTCTCACACTTGCACATCAAACTGCCAGATAACATGTCCCTCTCATTTCATTGACATATAAACTCCAAACACCCTGCCTTCTCTAAGAGCCCATGCTGGTTCAAGCTGCCATCTTTCCTCATCTGGAGTATTTCAGCAGTCTCCTGACTAATCTCATCTCAGCTCTGAAGCCATACTCAAGATCCAATAACAACATGGAGTTTTTTGGAAATGGTACTGTAAGGATCAATGTCACATGTAAAAGCATCTGAGAATGCCATTTGTCCACAAGTATCTGCATAACCTTCCTATGCTGTTCTTACTTCTCTCCAGTCTACTCTATGGCAGTCACTACTGTTCAAATTGCAGGAAATTGCCAGCTATGACCTTCCTCCGCAACTCTGCACTTACCCTCCTGTGTGTGGGCGTGCTGTGTGCAATATCTCCCCTAACATATCTTCCCTGGACACCTCTTTTAAAATGTTCCCAGTGCCAAGTTTTACTCTAAATGCCTATACTTAATTTAATTATCTCAAACTTAAAATATTGTAAAATTGTATTTTTATATCTTTCCTGCTTGTTTTTCAGAGGGCAGTACCTCTATTAAAGCTAGGTTAGCTAGTGTCTTGTTTCCCTGTGCATT
This sequence comes from Phyllotis vaccarum, assembly GCA_033318265.1. NCBI lineage: Eukaryota > Metazoa > Chordata > Mammalia > Rodentia > Cricetidae > Phyllotis > Phyllotis vaccarum. The sequence continues at coordinate 7,527,578 of JARWLC010000005.1, forward strand.
TCCCTCTTGACAGACTTGTTTATACTTAAAATTTAGCTCCATAAAAAGAGTAAAAAATAAACCTTGTTTGAGTGAAGGGATACTCTAATATAAACACATATATTATTTTGCCATTATGCAAATATCTTGGAGATAAGTTATGATCATCCTAGTGAAATGAAATTTACATCATTAGTAACCAACTGTTGTGACACATTATAATAAATATAAATGAACTTTACACCTCTTCCCATGATTGCTCATTAAAAACCCAGATCTTAAAGTACAACTTGTCATTGTTGGCTCTTGTATATGGTTATAATATTGTTGCCAGCTTTAATCAACTTCATAGGTAACTTTTATTCCCTGTTTCCCAATGATAAAGCCCCAAATGCCTGGAAGGATGAGTCACAGATGGCAGGTGCATTAAGGAGTTAGAGCTGTTAAAAATGGTTGAAGTGTGCCTCGGGAAATTCACAGGTGCTAGTGAAGGAGAATTATTACTTGATGCCCAATGGCAGCTAATGCCATTTTCTTTCTAAAGAATGAAATTCAGACATTTGGAATGTATTTCCCAAAACAGGAAGGAAAAAAAAATTAAATAAAAACATGCATTTTAGCTTTAAAAGAAGTCACAACTGAAAAGACATTGCTTTTCTCAAAAGGGAGAGGTTTTAATACATATATATGAATCTAACAGTCTTATCTATTTGCTATGTGTTTGTAACACTTCTAATTAATTAACCTACCGTGAACTATTGTACATGTTTGAAAGCTTCAAAAAAGGCTACATTCAAGTGCCTATGCAGTCCTAAGGGAATCACATATCTCACCAAATGTCACATCTCTAAATGCTACACATATTTTGTTCCTCTGCTTAATAACTCTGGTACAATTTAACAGCAGTGTGATAAAAACTTAAAAATCGAACTCAGAGGCATTGTAGCCATATACTGAAATGTTTCATATTTCTACAGTGTCCGTGAGGGTTATATGTTGACTTTATTACTGCCTTTTTTCTTTTTGTAACATTCAGCAAATTTTGAAGTCAGAAGCTTCTGATTTGTTTAAACTGACTACTCTGTCCAGCATAAATAAGACACAATCACTTGAGCAAGCTGGGATGGCCACACTTATAATGCCAATTATGACAGGCACATGTGGAGGTCTTATTGTCTGAATATTCTTATTTCAAGAGCATGTTCTTTCAGTAAAATCAGCTCACTCTTCATGTGCATTTTAGGTTTAGAATTGCACTCAGTCTACAACGTGGGTTGGTTTATAGCAATGGTGAGTGCACAAGGATTCATTCATTTATAAGCAGACTTTCCATGAGGAGTCTTTTAAATTATTACTACTGAGAATGTCAATGCCTAACCTAAGCATTTTTCCCCCATGAGTTAAGCTTTCTATATAGTTGAACCTAGAACTTCTGTTTTTGATCACACTATCTGAAAACAAGTATAGGTTACATATATTACTGGTGATTATAAGGTCTCTTTCAAAAAAGTACTAAGAGAAATAGCTAAGGAAATGCGAAAGAGCTAATCCACAGGGTGTAATAGATGTAGCCAAACATCTTGACAAAATCCCTAGTTATCTAATTCTCCCTCACATCAGTCTCCCTCAATTCAGCAAATATTTTAATAAAATTTCAAGGAATGATTGGGGTGATGAGAGTATGCCATTAATCACTAGAAATTATAAAAATATGCCATATATAATAATATTCAAGTCTAGGAAGTCTATAATGTACGAGTATAGCATAAGTTTTTTATAAACCATGTATATAACCAATTGAGAGATACTTTCATTTCTGATACTGCAGAAAGATTGTGTAAAACAAAAGGCTCCCACTCACCCTAGAGCTTGACATGTAAAATGGGGAAAAATTTAAATAAAAAAATGATTAAAAATAAATCAGCAGAAACTTACATAAAAAATAAACAGAAAGAGGTTCAGATTTTCTTGATCACTGAAATCTGAGTCATTCATGATCCTTCCAGTGTAGAGAATCAAACACATTTCAATGTCAAAAAAGGTTCATGGATGCTTAGGGAAGGGTCAGTAACCTGTTCTTTTTAATATTCTAGGAGAAGTTGAAACTACAACGTTTGTGTTTCCAATACTCGGATTTGGGTACAAAGAGATTAAGATGCCATACAATTCTTTGGCATCTGAAAGTACAAGAGTGGGCACTTTTAAAAAGGAGCAAGAATGCACATTCTTAGGTTAGCCTTCTCTATACTGTATTGCAGAGACATAGTGCCTTGACACAATAAAAATATAATCTCAATAATAAACATTTTAAAAAGAATTTGTCTTCATTATTTTAATTTTTGAAATTAAAATGTAATTATATTATATTCTTCCTTTCCCTTTTTCTCAGCGTTCCCATGAACACTATGCCTTGCTCTTTTTCAAATTTAAATTCTTGTCCTGTATTTCTTTGCGTTCTTGCATATATATATATATATATATATATATGTATATATACATACATACACACATATGTAATTATATATATGCATAACCCTGTATATATTAGTTCCTTTTCTTACCCTACCTTTAAAAACAATCTCCATGCTTGTGAAACTAAAATAACCTTAGATGCACTATTCTGCCCTTTACACTGACCATCCTCATAGGGCAGTTTCCCCAATGCTCTAACCATTTTCTCCATTCTATAAAGTAGCAGTATGTATGTATATATGTCTGTCTGTCTGTCTATCTATCTATCTATCTATCTATCTATCTATCTATCTATCTATCTATCTATCTATCTATGTCTGGGCTGTCAGAATATAGAATGTAAAGCCAAAGCTTTGGTCTGCTTGTTGAAGAGGTCCTTGAATTTACTAACTTATGGCTTAGTCACTGTGGAACAATAGGAGCCTTGAAACCCTGCAGAGAAGGCAAGAGTTTTCTTCCTGTGCCAGAGAGACTACCAAACCCAGCCTCTGAGCCCTGCAGCTCAACCCTAGCCAAGAGGTAACAAGTGTCAGGTACTGGGTGCAGGGGAAATCAGGGATGCAATGAATAGATGTGTTCTCTTCTTGGCCTGGGATGTTGTCAGTGACTGATGTGCTAAGAGGGGTTCTCTCTGCACCAGGCCAGTAAAATTGGCACTAGTCACATCTCACTGTGGCGTTTCTTTGATATAACACAGATTGCCTGAGTTCCCCTTGTAGATCTGAATATACCTTTAATGAATAAAAGGTGCACATTTGAACAGCCACTCACACAACTGAGCCTAAACCAGTTAGTTATACCTTTTTCTGGATAAAGACCTGGTTTGGTGTTTGAAATAATACTTTTCTAAATTATAGTTTTGTAAAACAGGCACTATGAGTTATTGAAAGTATGTACTTGAATAATTTTAATTATGTGTCCTGTGGGAGTCACAGATATACTAGGGATGCTGCTGTTGGGTAGTTCTCTATTCATGATACATCCCATTTTCACTTTGTTCTGCACCCCACATTCTGGGTAGAAATACAGTATCTTAATACATTTGCTCATTCAAGGTCATTCTTACCTCACTCTACTTTCCCTTCCTTTACAACTGGAAGATAAAATATGAAAAGCACCTTTTCATATTCACTTGAGTGGAAGAGACCATCTAGAACTGTTTTGGCTAATAAGCATTCTAAGTAAACTTTACTAGGAAAATCAGCGAAAGTTCGGGTTTCTTTATTGGATTGCTCCCTTTGTCTTTTCTTTATTTCATTTCTGTGTTTCCTCTCTGCTGCATTGTTGAGCTTTAATGTGATCTGAGATAACCCTACTACCTTACTACATTCATGCATTCAACCTTCTTAATCATGCTTTGGCATGAAACTCTAATTAAACTCAGTGGATCCACACAGAAGGAAGCCTTGCCAGCAGGAGGTAGTCTTCCTAAGCCAAACCTAGGTAGCTGAGTTCAATCCCAGAGACCTACATGGTAAGGAAAGAACCAACTTAACAAGTTATGCTCCAGCCTCCCCATGTGCCCCATGAAGCAAGCACCACTTTCTGATATTCACATACTGGACAGCTAGATAAACACTTGATAAATATTACTGTCACTAATATTACTGGATTTTCTGTAATTCACACATGGACACAATCTAACATTGTTTAGAGTTCTCATCAGCTAAGACTGGAATTTTAAATGATTAGCATTTCTCATTAACTGCCTAGGCCCTTCAATGGAGAATGGGCAGGATGTGGTCAAACAGTAATGGCACATTGATATCTTTCCTCAAACCAGTAATTAGGTGATCCAGGGTTTGTAAACCTCAATTTAGTTACCAACCTACCAAAATTTCACACTAAAATCTCTCTCAAGATCTTTAAATAAATAGCGCATGGTGAAAGGCAGTAAATTCAAAATTGGAAGAGAATGCCGATGTCAGGAAAGGTAGAGTAAATTATGTAGTTCCCAGATCATGATTTTCAACTCACTCCATATTGAATGTGAACATTATCAGGGACAAATGGCGACTTTCATCATCATTAGAGGCTCCCTTGCATGTCTGGAGGAAGCAGAGGGAAACATGTGCTTAGTAATTTTAAATTATGGCTTCTTTCAACTCTTCATTCCTAGCTCCTGATTAAAAGACTTCCTGAGATGGAATTCTGCTCTAATAGGAAAGAAATTAGCAACAGAATCAACTGAACAATTTCAAACATGAACTTCAAATCCTCAAAGGACTGGAAATCAGAACCCGATTTTCTGTTCTTTCATTCTCTACCCATGTTCTCTCTCTCTGTCTCTGTCTCGTTTACTTGTGTTATACAAAGTTTGGTTATTGATTAAAGATAGAAACCCTCTGCTTCCTTCAATGGTAAATATTGTCCTTTTCACCGGGAAAATTTAAAAGTAACCTTTGGGAAAGTTTCAAATCAAAGTCACAGATAAGTGTGAGAGTATGTACCTCCCAATCCCGACACTAGAAAGGCTAAGCCTTTATCTATAAAACTCAATTACCTTGAAGAAAAATTCATATTTATTTTGTCATGTAATATACCTGGCAATTAGTTTTCACATACTGTATGAATATTTCAATACATTTCACTTGTAAAGTAATTCTGAGAGTCAGAGTTTCAAACAACCAAATGTTTACCAAAACTGGCAAAAGAAATTTTATTCAATCAAGCAAATATCTCCATTTGACAGCACCTGAGGATTATTACTTTTTTTTCTTCTGAAGCAGATATTTCAATTACAATAATTTGGCTTTTATAAATAATCCTGGGCTGTTTGACTGCTTAAATCTGTAAACAATTTTTCATCAACTTAAAGCAAACGGCAATGTGTTCAGAAAAAGTGATTACTTACAAAGAATGTGAAGTTGCGGTGGTCATGATTAAAGGGTGTGGTTTGATCCAATGGTTGGTTATCAGTGTATTCTGTGATGTTTAATGCAGTTCCTCATGTTGTGGTGACCCCAACCATAGAATTACTTTTGTTGCTACTGTTATGATTCATTATATAAATATTTTATATGTAAGATATCTGATATGTGACCCCTGTAAAAGAGTCACACAATCTCCAAAGGGGTCAAGACCTACAGGCTGAGCCACAGTTGTAATAGCTGACATATAAACACACTCCAGCACAGGGATAATTTGACCATGTTGAAAGCCCTTCTTAGTTTTCATTTTTGAAGCTCAGAGATTCTGCTATTTTCTTATTTCTTGAACAATGGATAAAATTAATTTTATGCTATGATCAAAAAAAATAAAACCTTTTAAAGGCATATTATGATGTGGGAATGTCTTTTTGTAGGCTGTGATAAAAAAAAAAAAAAGGACTGTTTTGGTCCATGACAAGCTTCATAAAAGTAGGCAGGAAATTGGAACATAGGTAGGAGGAGGGCGGAGTCAGACAGTGATCGATTCAAATTCCCAAGGAAGCAACATGTAATGGATATGGATTGAATTAAGATGCAAGAGCTAGCTAGCAATATGTCTGAGCCTTAGGCAAACAGCATAAAATTAATATAAGCATCTGAGTCATTTTTTTCGATGGGGAGGGGGGAAAGCTGCAGGCAGGTCTGAACCATGGGGAAGTCTGGGCCAGAAACCTCCTGTTACAATATTAGGTTTCAATATCAATGGGGCAGAAGATTTGATATAAGCAAATATTTTCAACCTATCAAACCTTTGCTCAGTATCATCTGAGTAAAGAGGAAAAAATACCTTGGAGTAGATCTTCTGAGCCTATTCTAATGAGATGGTCAAGTCACGTGTCTGATACTCACTTTCCCTACCCGCGCTCATGCCAGAGGACAAGCTTGTGTCAATAAAATATTATGTGACCAAGGAAGCCAACAAGGACCAACCCTGCTTACTGGATCATACTCTGCTAGGTTTTTTGTTGTTGTTTTGTTTTGGTTTTTTGTTTGTTTTTTGGTTTTGTTTTGGTTTGGTTTTTTGTATAGTACAGGTGCATCTGAATAAGACTGTTGTTTCCCATAGTGCTATAAGCCCTCCCAGACCAACAAGCAATCAAGACAGTCTCTTACAGACATGACCACAGGACAGGCTGTTCTAGGTAATTGCTCATAAAGGCCTTCTTTTCCCAGAGACATCAGGCTGTGTCCAGTCGAAATGAAAACTAACCAGCCCAAACACAAAAGCTAGTTCTATCTACCTATACATTCCTATTTAAAAAACAATTAAATATTCATCAGCCATTCACTATCTTCCATCTCTGAAAAAGAATACTAGATACCATGAGAACACATACTCATGCAGGTATGGTGTGAAGTATACTAGAGATTAGTGGTCACTTTGAAGTGTATGGTAAATATATTAGTGTGCTAGGGTCACTATACAAATATCATAGACAGAGTCATGAAAAAATTAGAAATGGTTCTTCAAGGTCAAGCCCAAAGTCAACATTAGTATAAGTTCTTCAAAAGCCTCCGCCTTGGCCTGTTAATGGTACCCCCTGTACCTTAGCATGCCTGAATCTTTAAGCTCTTATTTCAGAAGATTTCTCATCATGTCGGATAAGGGTCCACTCTAATAAGCTGATTTTAATCTAATTTTGTATTTAAATATATTATTTCTAAACATATCCTCAGTCTATAGTAGTGAAGACATTAATCTATGAATTACTAGGAAATGGAAAATATTAAAAACCAAACACAAAATATTTTTCTAATTGGAGGGACCAAAATAAAACTCACAATGCTTAACTCTCAATTATTATTTTTTTAATTTCAAAAGTAAATATTGGACCACGAAAAAAAAAATTACACATATTTTCTTGTAAGAAAGAGAATTTACTTTAGGAAGGTCAGTGATACAAATGCTTGGTGAATTTCACAAATATCTCTTGAATAATTGCTGTACATTCCGTGATCTCCTCTATCAGACACATTGGAATGACTAACATGTGACCTTGGCTCATGACACAGATCAAGGGACTGTGATCAAACGTAGCTGGAACTAGCAAACAGATTTCCAGGCAGCTCCCAGCAGGTCTTTTCTGTTGATGGCACAAACACTGTTTGAATTGAGGATCAACTAGACAATCCTGAAGGAGAAGACACCTGTCAAATGAGCCTAGTGAGGAGCTAACATTGTTCCACGGGCAATTTAATCAGGGAAACAGCCAATCCCATCACTGGAAAGAGTCCAATTAATTATAGACATAAAGTGATAATTATGACACTTAATTTTTATTTCTATTTTGTCTGTGGTCAAATCTAATGCTGTGTGCTTTCTGTCTACCAACTGATTTATTTATCTCCTTATCTGGTGGGTTAGACCCAATTTTCATAAACATTTTTAGGGATAAGAAAAGAAAGTTTAAAGAGCCGAGGGAAAACACCCCGGGTTAAAGTGGTAGATACTTCTGTTTCCATTTTTATACTGGTGGACGGTGAGGGAAGAGGACAAATATGTAAGAAAGTTGTAATTGTGTCTCCTTTCAATTAAGAAACAAAAAGAAAAGCAAGGAAGGGCATCAGAAATTTGTAGTTGCTTGCGCTGTTTCCATGCACATATTAAGACCACACGGATTTCCTGAGTACATTATCATTAAGGTTATCTTTTATATGCAAATAATGGGACTATATTAAATATTTCCAGGCGAGATCTTTAGACATACAAAATATGTTTTATTGTATCTTAATCTAGTGTCAAGACAACCTGTTTCAAGTTTGAGACAATATATAATATTTCAGGGTAATTCGATGTCTTGACCTATTTGTGAAGCAAGATGATCCAGAAAAAAATAGTAGCTATTACTACATTTTAGATTATTTTAGTGGCTTATTTAAGCATAGTCTTTGTATTTTCAAATCAAAATATACTATTTTGTTATCCAGTGTAAGTATGCTCATCCAAAATGTATGCATACCTATTTTCCTAATAGACAAAGCAGGCTATAAAATAAGAAAGAGTTTCCATATGGCTTAAGCTATTCTAGAATATACGGGTACAGCAGCAAGCAAAGCTGAGATATATTTACTAGCTTTACTATCTACATAAACAGAAAGCGTGTTTAACCTTTTCCTGCAGGCTTAACTCTGCTAAGCTGAATTCAAAGACCATCGAGCTGGACTTGAAAAAAAGTCATTTGAAGTAAATGGCTTCTTGGTGATAAATAATGACTTTTAAAAGTTGTTATCTATTTTTTTTTCTGGCTAGAATGACAATTTCACAACTAATTTCAAGCCACTGACTTTTCTCTGTTAGGAAAAACTTTGTAAAGTGTAGCTAGATTTCCTTGGCCCTTCTTGCTCCAAATCTTTCTATAATGTTCCAAGACTCTCTTCGGAGTTCCGTTCTTATTCCTGATTTGCTTTAAGCTGATATTTCATGCTTTTTGACATTTTTTTTTGAGAAGTTATAAATTTTACACTATTTCACAAATTGACTCAGGGATAGACAAAACATTCTCTAAAAGTGTGAGTTTCCTCTAAGTGATAATTTAAATATGTATATACTTTAAAAATTTACTGTTATCTTTACAAGTTATCTTCCTCCAGAATCTAGCCCTCCTCCTTCTGGTTATAGGATAGTAAGGAGACAAAAATTCATCAGGGATCCAAACTAGAGGTCTTGTGCAACAGACTTTACCACTCAAACATTTATATAAACCAAAGAAATACACATACAATTAATGGGATGCACATTTAGTTCAGTGAAGCATGACTGGGTGTCAATTTCACCAGTGCATAAATGGCTGACACACACTTGCATGGTTACCTTGCAGAATCTTGCTGTGTAGAGACCTTAAAATGGACGTTCATTGTCAGTGCAGTGAAATGATCCTTCATCATGAAAGAGTCACAAGTGCATGGCACAAACACTGGATGAATAGGAAAGGGCATGATGGCCTTCTGAAAATTTGAGCTGGATGCGCCATCACCCTGTGAGATGGAACTGAAGCAAGACTGAGGTCACAGCATGGGATGGATGGTAAAAAACTACCTGTATAGTAGGCGCTGAGATATGTACACATGGCCGAGAGGCAAGTATGTGTGCTAGAGGAAGTGAGAACATTGACTGCTTCAAACTGGCAGCTCTGGCTGCAGCCCAGCATAGTGGACATGTAAGATGTTTTTGGCTTGAGTCCTCAGGGATGCTCTGTGTTTTGAGTCATGGTACAAGGACATCTTTCTAGCTATTTAATTGGCCATTAGGACCAGGTGCTTTCTTGATATAAGATCTTTGTAATTCTGTTCAATATTTCTAAAATTGTCTTCCTTAGATATCCATATGTTCTTGTACATTTCCTTTATATCATTAACCAGATCAGGCCTCTCTCATGAAATCTTGTCTCAGTGAATATTTCATAGAATTTCTTAATTTTATTATTGTCTAATTCCTGAGCTATATCTTGAGGTCCCTGTGTTCAAAGATCTTTGTCTATTTCCTTTATGGACTCTTTTTTATTCATTAATAAGTGGGAAGGACTTCCTAAATACATACTTTATCAAGGAAGAAATAAAATGAAATAATAATATATCATAGAATATTTATGAATAATTATTTATCGTTAGAAGACTGAAGAATAAGGATGAGTTTCTACAGACAGACTTCTGTAAGTGAGTGCATGTGTATAGGACCAAAATCATGGGTTTTAGAAATATGGAACAGCACATGACAGGCCCTTAGCTACAGTCCATAGTTTAATCAGGTCTTGGTAGTCACCATTTTAAGATTCATTGGTTTTGGGTTTTTTGATTGAATAAAACAAAACAAAACAAACCAAACCAAACCAAACCAAACCAAACCAAACCAAAACAAAACAAAACAAAACAAAACAAAACAAAACAAAAGAAAACCGGGAGCTTCAAATGTCTGTGTATCACTAAGCCCTACAAACTAGGTTTTGGCTTATAAGCATCAAAGTAGGTTGAATTCTTAAAATGTTCCTAGTATTGCTTTTTTGACACTTTCAAAAATGTACACAAAGTATATTTGACGTTCTCAGTGATCCCATTTGCCCTCCCCTGGTGGAGTCCAGCTCCTGATGAAGACAGGAACTGAAGTTGAGTGGACGCAGGAGCAGCGACAGGAAGGAATCAGACACGGGACACTTCTTAGGAGATGGACAGAGAGGAAGTACATCTTTTTATAGCTTGTCCTGCTCTGATAGAACCCATTCCCCACAGTACAGGTCCCAGCAGAGGAGTCAAGGAGTCAAGGGGGGAAGGAAGTGAGCCAGGCCATGGTACAGGAGAATCTTAAAGCCTGACTCACTAGCAGCCAGAGTGATTATTTTTTAAAAAAAATAGTAAGCAGCGACATATTTATGGAGTTCCAAAGACATAGATCATATCATTTTTTGTTTTGGACATGTGTTTTAATTTCTTTTGCTCATCTTTTACTCATTATTAATAACTATGACAGAACAAAGTTACTTTTTTCCAATAATTTTCCCTCAAGATTTTACATCATTGATGGACAGAGGTATCATTTTTACTCATTAACCTATAACCCATTTTTTAAGAATCTAGAGGCATAGAGCAGCCTGTTCTCAGACCAGGAGCTTTAGTTGCATCAAGGACACTAGACCAAAACAAAGTCTTTAAGCCAGCCCAGGCATAGCACCATGCCCCAAGCACTGAATTATTAACTTTTAATGGTCAGAGTGTCCAATAAACATCCTCAGACCAAAACCCCTGAAGCTATTATTTAAAATCTGGCCTAATACAATGTTTTCAATTTATAGAATTGTTTGTATGTCTAATCTTGGCATTATTTTGTTCCTAGGTCATGTGACAACATAGTGGCTTTGAATGAGCTAACTTTACTAAGAAGGAGGGGGGGGGGTCCTGATGTCTCATACTTTTTATCACGTACTTAGATCATCCCTTGCCCATCTGTATAAGTCTTGCTGGAGGGCATAGGCAACTTAAGTTGATCCAATTTTATCACTGCATATTCCACATAATTGCCTGAGTATAAAGTGGGAAGGGCTTGTAATCTGGTCTATGGTCAACTCCTCTAGTCAATCAAATCTTGTTGACCTTTTTGAGTGTTTTGGCTATCTTGTTCCTTCGTCAGTATAGGGACAGGTATTTCAAGAATATCTCATATATCATCAGAAGACCTCTGGCTTCTTTATGTGTCACAACCTCCAAAGTATAAGGACCTTCAAGTAGATAAGGACATCTACCCTAAAAGCGGGGGGGGGGGGGGGGGGGGGCGACAGTATGTTCAGGACTGTACCGAGGAAGATAAGAAGCAGCATTCCTGGGAGAAGGCACAAATGACTCGTGCGAATTTTCCCATCAATCCAGTGTCCCCAGATTGTACAAATATTAAAAGTGCCTCAAGTATGCAACAGGTGGAGAAGAAACCAGAGGTGGTATGGCAGCCATCATGGGGCTCAGCTTTGCTGCATCTTTGTCAAGCAGCTCTGCTGACTTTATGACTTTTACTGTTGTTTTATTCAGATATGGCTGTGTATAACCCAAAGTAAATTTAGCAAGAGAGGCCCAGTGCTTGAGCTATGGCGCCAACTTGAGATACTTAACATTGGAAAAAGTATTAATCTGTGGTGTATGAAAGGAGTGCAAAGCACCAAGAATAAAAAACAAATATTCATAACAAATGGAGACTGTTCTTTTACAGAGAGCTTCTCCTAAAGTGGATAGACTCAAGGTAGACTGACTCCTTTAAGGCAAATGTGCACACTAGCAGAAGTGCAAACAAGGATAAGAGAGAGAAGTGTTCTTAAGCTGGCTGCTCTTAGTGTGTCCTTTTCAACCCTTCCCAGAATTTAGCCTTATGAACTTGGAAAGGCATTGGGATTGGAGAATCTTTTACACTTCAGGCCAAATTGCTGCTGAGCACAGTGTGATGGTGTCTCCCACACAGAAGGCTGTCTAGATCCTAGGCCAAAGTCTGCAGTTAATCTGGATGGAAGCCCAGAAGAGAACAGGGAATAGACAGTAGTCAGGTAGAGGGAACCTCTGAAAACCCTCTCAGTGGATGCCAGGAAAGCCAAGCGAGCACCAACTTCAGTTCCTTGTCACCTCTCAGAAAACTGAGAACTTGTTACAGACAGACATATCCCGACTGAGCTGACTAGACTGACCAGCTTCTATGCCTTCTCATGTGTTACCTTAATTTGTCATGAGTAATTTTTTAATGTCTTTTTTAAAAATTTATTTAAATGTTTGTGTTTTTTTTTAACATGACCAGCACTGTTCCTTTTCCCTAGCCTCTTCCCAGTGCCCACCCCCAGCTTCCTCCACCCCATCTCCCTGTTCACTCCTCAGAGAGGATAAAGATTCCCAGCTTGAGTCAATAGAGTCTGGTATCTTCAAAGGAGATAAGACCAAGCCCCTCCCCTAGTACCAAGGCTGAGCATGGTGTTCTTCTGTAGGGAATGGGCTCCAAGAAGCCAGTTCATGCACCAGGAATAAATTCTGGCCCCACTGCCAGAAGTTCCATAATCTGCCCACGTCATCTCCATTCAGAGGACCTAAGTTCAGTCCAATGCAGATTCCTCAGCTGTCAATCTAGAGTCAGTAGGCTCTGAATAGTTCAGATCAGCTGTCTCTGTGGGTCTCCTTATGATGATTTTTGAACCCTTTGCTCATATAATATCTTCTCCCTCTCTTTGACTAAACTGGAGGCTCGGTCTAGTGCTTAGTGTGGATCTTTGCATCTGCTTCCATTAGGTGCTGGGTAAATATTCCATGAAGAGGATTAGTGTAGTTATCAATTTGGTTACAGGAGATGGTCAGTTAAAGTAACTTATCCGTGATTGCTTGGAGTTTTAGCTGGGGTCAACTTGTGTGTGTGTTTGGCTAAGATCAAGTGTAGTATCATCTACCGTGAGTGTTTTAATGAGTCCCTGAACATACAGTGTAATTCTGGGGACCCTCTTCTGTCATACAAGAACACTGTGCCTACTACCCCGTTCTAAGATCCCAATACAAATCTATAATAATCTTTGTACAGCTCACCCTCTGTGATCCATGGATTTTATTCTTTAAATTTGCAAGGAAAAGAATGCCGAGACCATGACATAAGGAAAGGTTTTGTGACTATGTGTGTCTATCATCATAACTACAAGTTAAATAACACTTGTGGAGAGAGGAAAGCTGTCCAGCAAACTCAAAGGAACCATCTGGACTCAAGGAAGAGAAGGGTTTCCACACAGAAGTCCTCTAGGCAATGTGTCGGCAGTTAGAGAGGTAATAATTCAACAGTAGGGTGTCTTCTATCTCAATCCCTTGCTCCAACGTGGATTTCTTATTTAATAGAGATTTCTAAGCACTCCATCTGGTTTATTCACTGAAGGTGGCCAAGTCACAGGAATTGTCCAGTTTTAAAAATCAATATTGAGTGAACATTAACAGATAAGACATCCCTGTTTGACACTGTTTTACTGAGAGCAGGGTAAGAGGTGAAGTGGGTAAACACCGTCTGATGGTTTTAGCTGTAGAAGACATATCCTAGTTTTATTTTCTTGATTTTACAAAATTTCTTTTGAATATATTTACAGTGTAATGCTTTTATTTATAGCCATTCTGAGATTTCTGTTCTATGCATTTCACATTTAGGAAATAAAAAGTTCTGAGCATAAGAAGTTTAAGTATGTAACTTAAACTTATTTAAGCAAACCACAAGGGAAAAATAATGTTATAAAGACTATTTTCCCAAACTTTCCCAAGAATTTGTATTTGTTTCCATATCCCACTTTTATGTTTATATTCTAATCATCACTTAATCTCAGCCACAGGATTAAAATTTCACTCTTCAAACTCTCCACATTTAGTTACTCCTTATGAAAAAGCTTATCTTCCCAAATACGCAGCCAGCTTTCAGCCTTTGGTGTGTATAAATATCACTATTTTGTGGTGATAAGGAGGTAGGGATGTGTTGATTTACATTCTTTGTTAAATCTTTTAAAGAAGCTGGCTTGGTTCTCTATATATCTGGTTATCAGGGGCCTTTAACAGGCTCATTACCATAGTTTATTATTTACCCAAGTGTGACTTTGCCCATATGGCATTTCACTAAGTGCCACAAACTCGCTACTCTGTTTTATTTTATAACATGATTACTTTTGTACTTTTCAGAGAAAACTCAGGGCCTCTGGTTTTTAGCCTCTTTCCTTAATCTTTCATTTCCATTCACAATGAAGTAGCTCTTAGTCCTTTTAGCATAAAACCAAGTTCAAGATAACACAGAGTGAAACTCAGACACTAAAAGCCCAGCTTTTGATATGAAAATGGGCTTTCAATAACACTACAGCCTTCTCAAACCCATGGCGTTTCAAATGTACTCTAATATGAGGCAATCCGTTTCTTCCTGGGAGATGTATTATTTTAAGAGAGCTTCTCATATTTTCTGTGTTGCGAGTTATTGGGTCTTCCATTAGCTCAGCACTACTCAGATCATACAAGGACAGGGAGAGAAATTCACTACATTGGCAATTTTCCATATTTGTGCTCAGAGAAACTATACCTTTGTCTAGGAGACTGTGAAGAGGGAAAAAAAAAAAGAAATAAAATGTGTAACATTCAGGAACTACTGGTGAAATGTTAAATGTCAGAATCGATTTCTTTAGCTACAATGATTTAAAACTTTTAGTAATTTGGGGCCGCAAGGCTGTAGACCATTAAAAGGGATACATACAACACTTATTTCTCTTAGTTAAGAAGAGTCAAAATTTTGTGTGTGTGTGTGTGTGTGTGTGCAGTATGTTTCAGACAGATTGAACATTCTGTGTAGCTTTATGAGGTAATCAAATTTCATGAGTAAAGTTAAATTGCCAATTGCTAAAACTTCAGTTCCTGATCCTATTGCACAGTGGTGACCAGGGGACCTTGTGAGACGCTGAACTCAGCAGTGCTCAGCATAACAGCACCTGGAACAGGTTCCCATTACATCTTAGAAGCTCCATCACCTGGAAGACCAGCTAAAGCTCTACAGCAGTGTCAGGAAACTGCAGAGTTGTTGGATGAGTAGAAGAAGTCACTTCCTAAAGAAAGGCATGCTACTAATAGTATTTTCTTATTTCTGCTTCTGGAGTCCTCTTTTTGAGATGTTAATCCTGTGATTCCCAGTTTGGAGTTTTCTGAGGATCTTTTCCATCACCCAGAAAATGCTGATTTGTCCAGGCATTTGGATTTTGAGGCTCACACTCAGGGATTCTTATTATCAACGAAGTCAGATTAAAAAATGGTTACCATAGCACCCACTGAAGGACAATGGTATATGTCTTCCCATAAACTACTCTAGAATGTGTCAGTCCTAGCAGTGATAACATACCATCACGTTCTCCCAGTCTCCTTTACTCAGGTAACAGCCACAGGGGTCTTCCATCGGGGATCTAGAAGCAGGTCTGCAGATGACTGCTAGTGTAGTAGAGTTGGGCACAGGCACACCACAGACTGTTTTGTTCCTTTTCTGAGATGAACCAATGGATGAGTCACTAAATAAAAACTACATATCACCAAGCTGTGTTTGAAAGCCTGAATCTCAAGGAGTTTCACTATACAGGCACCTTTTATACCCTGCACTCATCCTCTACATTTAGCATAACCAAGATATGCATCTGTAATGCATTTAACACCAATACTACAATAGAAAAATGATCTGTTCATCAAATACACCCTGAAGTAAGTAAATGAACACAATGAAGTCTGTCAACAAACCAATGCAGCTATTGATGGGAAGAAGTACTAAAGGACCTAGGACGGTAAATGAAGCGTTAGTGTTGGTGGCACAGAGGAAGGTCTGAGATAACAGAAAAAGAAGGACTTGAGAGGGTAGTGACTGCAGGAAGAGCAGCTACTTACTGACTACAATCTTCAGGCCAAAACCTGCATCAAAGAGATTTCTGCTTTGAGCAATCAATGGTTGCTTTAGAAAACCACAATAAAATGAAGTAAATACCAGATTTCCAGAGTTGGGATAGTGTCTGATGTCCAAAGAACAGCCTCAAATATTTAAACTCCTAACATTAGACCAAAGATGATGTTAATAGTGATTGAAAACATCTTTTGAATAAATAAAAACACATTTGAACACTTTCTTCAAAAGGTTTACTCATAGCTTAGATGTAGCCAGATGTAGTTTGGAACCATTCTAGAACTCAGAAATCAAACCTGTGGTGGAAAGAAAATCGCCAAGGAGGAAACGGACTGATATGACTAAATGCATATTATTATGAGCATCATAAGTTATGTCAGTCACATCTGCCTCAGGGAGAACTGAACCTGATTCACAGCCAAACAAGTCCACTTCATTGTTTCCGCTTGATTGAGAACAAACCATAGGTTGCAATGAGAACAGCGTGTGAATCAGTCAACACTACCTTAGTGGTAACAAAACAATGTCTTTCCATTCTGCTGAAAGAGTATGTCCTTCCAGCAAGAAAATGAATGGAATAGATTTGGATACAGAAAAATCTTCTTAACTGTTTTTGAAATTTCAAACAGATGTTTAGATTGTGGATTGTGTTTATAAGATTTTCTCCACAAAGTTCCTTTTTCCTTAAAGATATATAAATATATATGTGTGTGTGTGTGTGTGTGTGTGTGTGTGTGTGTGTATCTGTATGTGTGTGCAGGTGTGCATATGTGTGCTCACATGTGTGAGTGTGTGTGTGTGTGTGTGTGTGTGTGTGTGTGTGTGTGTGTGTGAGTAGACCAGTGAACAATTTGCATGAAAAGGTTCTCTCCTTCTACCGTATAAGTATCTGGTAAGTGCACTTAGGTTGGCAGGTAAGACACCAGGTACTGTGGCTTGCTGTGCCATCATGTGAGCCCTTAAATGAGTATTTTCATAGAGATAACCAGAGTTTTAGAGTAGTGAATTGAGACAGGACCTTAGGAGACCTGTGAGTACATAGCTTATTATTTATGACGTTAGTTTATCATCAAAGCCAAAATAGGAAAAGATTGACAACTTTCAATTGTCATTTAATAAGTAACAAAAATCATAGAGAACCATGCTATATCTGAGCCCTATGATAAAGGAAAAATATCCTCAAATATACTATGAAATACATGTCAAGAAGGCAAATTCATTAAAAGATACACCTACCTCCAATTAAGCTTTATACGCATAACTAAAAAGTCCAAGCACTAAACAACTGTAACATGCTTTTATGACACATGGCACTTTAAAAGCAGATCTTCCAGAGTTTCAAAACTGCCCACTGTGAATATTTAGTTCTAAAGCTGTGAAACAAACATTTGCTGTTTTGTTTTTTAAGAGAATTTATGCAGTCATTGTCTGAAGTCAAAGTGGGGCTACAGAAAAGAACACAGGTTGGATTATCATACAATTGACCTGATTAAGGAAGAAACCCGAACGCTAGAAAGCTTCCAATCAGCTCTTACACACACACACTGACTCTGACTCTCTCTCTCTCTCACACACACACACACATGTACACACACACACACACACACACACACCCCTCAAATATAAAAACCTACTATATAAAGCAATCACTTTTCACACAAGGATGAGACCATATGTGCAACTGAAGGGTGTTTCTAATGAAACTGTTAAGCCTTCATGTACCTTAAATTTTAACGATACTCTGATGTGTTCCAATTGAGATTAATAGCAAACATTTAAATAAATGGTCAGATCATTAACTAAAATGTTAGAAGCATGATAAATACATCAAGTCATCCTCAAAGGAAGATGTTTCCACAAAGGGTACCAAGCACCAATCTCAGCCAAAGCATCATTAGAAATCATGAGCTCAGGAAGGCTCTTTGGACATGTGCTCTGCTAAACCCTCTCTTTGAGCTCTTCATCTTTAGCCCCCTAATTACACAACTTATCAAAGCCCTGTTACCACTTTTCCTAAGCCCTGTACCATAGAGCTGGTTCGTATCAAATGAGGGTGTCTGGCTCACCGATTGTCGTCAAATCCCTAGCAGAATAGGAATACAGATCGCCATTCTTTATTTGTGTTTTTTAATAAATAGTTTATTGTACTGTGGCATTTCTGCTACCCAGTCTATCATTTGTCTTTATTTTACTATGATACACGTGCATGCACACATGTGTGCACACATACACCACATGTGCACACACACCCCATGTGTGCATGCCACTTATATATATATGTCAATATATAAGAAATATTTGCTGACAAAAAGTAAAAGAATTAAAATATGTGACTAAAGAAATATTGGCCAACTTATTAATTGGAATAAAGGTGAGATTAATGTTTTCTCCCACAATTGTGGGTGGTGTATTCCTATATATCCTTATATATCCTTTACATTAAATTTCACACTAGGAACTAGATTCACATTGATATTTTTATGAGAAGTAAAGTATTCTTAATGATAAATGAGCAACAAATTATTTCTTGTGTTTAACCGCAGTATCAGTATTATTTTTTATATGTAAATAGTAATAAAACTGATTTTGGAAGGGATATTATACATGAGTGTTGTGCATAGTCATCATCAAATCATGTGTTATAAACACATGGATTTAGAGTCAATGGGTTAAAGGGCATTTTCCTTTATAATTTGTCCTCCTAGAATAATATCACTGAAAGAAAAATGACCCATAAGATTACCACAGAGTGTTTTCTCCAACATCTATTAAAACATATGAGAAAAGAAGAAAGAAAGAAAGAAAGAAAGAAAGAAAGAAAGAAAGAAAGAAAGAAAGAAAGAAAGAAAGAAAGAGAGAAAGAAAGAAAGAGGAGGGGGAAGAGGATAGAGAGGAGAGAGCGAGAGGATAGAGAGGGAGAGAGAGAATACATCCAAGAGAACATGAGAAACATTTATCATACATAATGAAAAAATTAAATACAATAATTTTCATATTCCACGTTAAGAGCTGAGGGGTCCATACACCCATGTCTGAGAAGTCTTCTTAATGCTCTTATAGGTCCAATAACCTATTCACCTGCAGCTTGGTTTTTTTTTTTTTTAAATGCTTTTAAAGATATATCTCCTTTTCATTATATTGCACAAAATCTTATTTTGGAGACATTGAACCAAAAAGCATTATAGCCTGTTACAGATAAAATAACAGCTAAGGAAGGGAAGGGAATCCTAGACATAACTTATAGAGCTCATTCTTAATTGTTCACAGGACATAGTAAGAAAGCAGGAAACTCCAGCTTCAGCTTCCTTGTCTAGTCTTTCTTACAATGATAAAGTTGTCTCAAAGAAAATTTATGTCAGTTATTAAAATTAACAGCCAAGCTGTGTCATCAATCTCTTCCAAGGATGTTTTTCTCTTGGAGTTTACTGATCTCTCTTGGTGCTCCCCCAATAATCTCTTCCCCACTCAAGTGTGGGCTAATTTTGTCGTAGCTTTCACTCAGTCCCTATTCTAAATGCCAGATAATTCTGGAGGCATTTAAAACTTGTACAATTTAAAAGGAAGTTAAAGCAAACACTCCACCTTGGGAAACCAAGGGCAGAAAGCCCCAAAATGATGTGTTATTTCCTTCTTGGTTATGTGGTCATACACTACAGAATAATCATAGGTATTTTAGAAAAGTTAATAATTATTCATGATTCACAAAGAAAAGAGGAGAGGTTGGTGGTGTTGAAAGTTCTGACTGGCCCTATATCCCTCTTAAACACTTTCCCATTGATTGTGGGAACTGTGGTTTGTGTCTTTTAATCTCTGGGTATTCATAAAATGGCATTTTAAAGAAACACATCTTATTTCCAGAAATGACTGATATATACTTCTTGCCTGAGTGTTTTTCAGTTACAATGTCAGTATCTAGGAGGGTGTGACTACAGGGATTAGTACCTCTGTGTAACTGGTTTCATCAACTCTTAGAACTTGAGGAAGTAGTTAGTATCCAATCAGAACCTCCAAAATTAAAACTAATTGATTTTCAGCCAGATGTGCTTTCTCCCAGGGTACCTGGAGGCAGGGACACACTGCCACAAATAATTTAATAGTCTACATTAAAATATCTGAGCAACTTCTCTTTGACAGGATAACTGTTGATTTCATAATTAAGCACCAAACATTTTTTCAAAGTACTCAGTGCACTGTCTCCCTGCAAATATTTTTTCACAGATTTTTAAATTAAAAATCTGTATTATGATCCAAACTGGGTGGTGTAGGTCTGTCAGCCAAACATTCCAGAAGAGGTAGAAGAGGTTTAAGGGATCAAGACTAGTATAGAATACATGCCAGGCACTGTCTCAAAATGAGTAAATGAATAAACAAATGGATAGAAATGTAAAAAGCAAAGAGAATTTATATTGTAAATTTCATTGACTGAAATTATACTGACATTACTTGCTTTTAGACTATGCCAACTTATCATGTTTTACTATTAAAAAATATGAGAACCCAGGTTTGGCAGACAGAAAATGCCATATAGATTTTTATGTATTTCACAAAACAGAGAAATCTCAAAGAAATTACTAAGGAAGAAAACTAGGGGGGAAAAAAGTCTTTTTAAAAAAGTGTAGTTTTAAAAGTATATGGCCACATTTATACTAAAATTGTAATTTAATAACTTAAATCACACATCTGAAGACATCCGTATATTACTGCTCTTCCGTTTGGAAGCCCTAGTGCAATTGAGCTGATATTTAAGGAGTCCAAATCATTTCAAGGTACCTCAGATCACCAATATTATCTGGATCACATAGTTATTCCCATCATGCTATCACGTTAGAGATTCTTAACACACACACACACAGACAACTTACATAGCAAGTAAAACTTAATAAACAAAATGATTGAGAGATCACATGACACCAAATGGAAAGAATATTTCATTAAGACATCCAACAAGCTTTATGTGCCCCATCATACATAGATTGTCTCATGGTGGGCAGATGTCCCTGTAATAAGAGAGTTGTTCCAGGTATCTCAGAGAAACCAATGTGCAATGGGCAAGCTTTGTGTAGGCTGTTTTCAATGGCAGAAAAAGAAGCATAGTAAATAAGGCTCATACACAAATACTAAGTCCCAGGCACCCTTTGTTACTAAATAGATAACACACACACACACACACACACAAACACACACACACACACACACACACACACACACACACAAAAAAAAATATGCTATAAGAAAAATCGTAGTTCAAATCATCTCAGCTGTAGTGACCAAACATTGAAAAATGGTGAAATGGAGTTGCTTCTTAATTGAATAATTGTCTGGCAGAAAGGGGTGTTAGCAATGCATAATATAAGATTGCTAATTGTAAGCATATTTGTTATTTCACTTGATTTGTATTTGTAAGTAAAACAACTCTTTGAAGCTTAAGAAGAATACTTGGGTCATTGAAAAATCTAGAGAGCACATGCAACAGATTCCATTGGAAGGAACTTTTGTTGCCTTACATTGATTTATTAAGAAATACAAATTTGAAAAAAAAATTCTAGTTAGTAAAAGTCTATAATATTATTGAATATGCTTTCACTTGTTTCCGCTAGGTAATCCAATTGGGAATGTGTGGAGGATTCCTCAGACTCACACATGTCTGAGATAAGCACATCATTAACTTTTGAATGTTCAGAAATTAAGCATATGAATACAGAAAAGATCAAGCCAAGTAAATTAAAAGGATAGAAAGATAATAATGTACAAAGTTAAAAGAAATTTAACAAAATTCAAAATAGAAAACACTTTATTTAGAAAAAAGACATTGTCATTTAAAGTATTTTAATTCTACAAACAAGACTATATATATGTATATATATATATCCAAATACATATATATATATATATATATATAAATACATATAAATACACAGACACACAAACACAGACACAGACACACACAGACACACACACAGACACACACACACACACACACACACACACATATTTGTGGGAAGTATGGGAAAGATTGAAACTAGGTCCCTTGTGTATGTTAAGAAAGTACTATGATGTTCAACTATATTTTATACCCTTTAAATTTTTAATAGCTAAATTAGCTATGAGTTTACTCTCTAGCCCAGGAAGTGCCACACTTGCAATCTTCCTGCGGCAGATGGTCAACTATCTGTGATTATAAGTCTTGTCATTAGGCCTGGCTCAATATGCATAGATGTTCTCTTCAATTATTTTAATTAATTTTACAGTTTCCCCTTCTTCTTTACTCTCCTCCCAGTCCCTCCCCCCTACTCTCCTGTCTTCCCTTCCCACAGACACACAGCATCCACTCCTCCCCCCTTCTCTTCAAAAAAGGGCAGGCCTCCCATGTAGAACAGCTAGCCATGCCATATCAAGTTCAAGTACAACTGGGCCCTTCCTCTCCTATAAAGGTTAAATAAGGCAACCCAGTAGAAGGAATGGGTCCCCAAAGCAGGTAACTGGGTCAGGGAACAGCCCCTGCTTCCACTGTTAGGAGTCCCACAATAAAACCAAGCTACAGAACTGCAACGTATGTGCAGAGGGCCTAGGTTGGTCCCACACAGCCTTGCTGGCATTTTTAAGTCTTTACAAACAGTATTCAACAGGGCTCTTGTCTTAAAACTAAGATAATAAAGCACAATCAGAGTTTTAAAGGCTTGTGCTGACTGAACAGGAAATGAAAACACATCACAGTCTCTAAATACTGTAAATAACAAAAACTCACAGATCCAGTGATTTCTTTCTATCAACCATTATTGTTCACATTTTACTGTGAGCACCATGGGAGTGCCTAGTAATAGTAATTCTCCCTAATTTTCAGATTAAAACAGACATAGAGATAAACATTATCTTCAAAGTTAGGGGTGGATGAGTCTACAGCCCGATCTCTGTGAACTTATGTTTGCAACCACTTAATGTCAACTATATTATCTTTTTTTGAATCATTTATAGATCCACATATAAATATTTGGACTGACATGCTGGAGTATTCTTTTACAGTGAAATACTGTTCCTGGGCTTTTAATATGTAGTTCAATTTTAAAATATTACAAGAAATAACAAACCATGATTCACTACATCCAGAAAAAATAACATTTATGTTAACCCAGTGATAGAGAATATTGAAGTTCTGACACAGTTTCCTGATAACTTGCTGGATAATCAAAAAATATTGGAAGGGGAAATATAGCCCATTATTCCTTAGACATAAATGCAGCAGGAGACTGACAGGTTTATGGCATTTTGGGGTTTTGCGCCACAATAACTGCCAAAGCAGATTGATGGGCGATCTAGTCCATTGACCACCAATTGCTGCAAATTGACTAGAATTCAGGCAATTTTTACATTTTATAGGCCACAATGAAAAGAAGAATTATTTCTGCATTCTATTGTAGGAGAAGACGAAATTTCCACATTTAAGGGAAGACTGACCTTTTGTGAAGGGGGTTCTAGTGGTGTGGGAACATATCCCCAGTGCTGAGGATGAGCTACTGAAGTAATTAGCAGTGCATCCCTCCCTAAGTTGCCTTCTTCCATGACAGGTTATGACTGATGGCCTTCAAAGTAGCAAGGTCATAACATGATCTCACTGAATTATAAGGACAAACTCAATTAGTCAACAAAAAGACTGGCCTTTTCAGTAAAAAATGACAAAGCATTGGAAAAACTCACGTGACATCCATGGAAAGAAACACATAGACAGTCACTGTATGTGGTTTTGTTTATACCCTGATCAATTCCCTGGGGGGGGGGGGGGTGAAAAGAGGGGAAATGGTCAAGATCACTGTAAAAAGTTAAGGAAATGTCCCTAGGATTGAAGAAGACTAGAGACTCCACCTTCCTGATTTTATAAAGCTGTCCCATACCGTGAGGCAAATTTCTTCTAACATTTACACTACTAACCCAGAAATCACTGAGCCCCACATCAAGGACACACTAAGAAACCAAGACAGAAGCTCTGAGAATCACTGTATCGATCTTCTTTCTTCTTTTGTCAGTGAAAGCCTTCATCACGTCCTGTATGTTTAGCCTAGGATAACATTGCCTGTTAGAACAAATTATGAACAGAATTTGAGTCTTTTTTGGAGCACACCTCTTAGCTCACCCATTCTTTCTGCATGTCATTGGCAGTTGTTTGAAGGTACAGATATCATACATGCACTAAATACAAAGGACAGTTAAAGGTGACAGAATCCCAGCCTTCACAGCTCTGAAGTGACAATGGAAAGGAGTGAGGGTCATTTGGAAAAAATTCTAAACAGGTTTTGGAGAGCAGTTTCTGTCCAATGCTTGTCTTCAGGACTCCAAATACCTCTAAGGGATGCAAAATTCACAACTTACTCCAGTGTATTCACACTCATGCACACTGCCTTTCATTCTAAATATGTGAGAGGAATGATGTTATAAAATATACGTCCTCGTCCATTTGTCTTTGAGAAGACAAACATTTTCCAATGGAAATAAACTTTTCCTCCTGTCTCCCAACATTTTCACCATAGTCTTCAGGTAAGTTCACATCGCAAAAGATTTCTAAACAAAACTGTTCAATTAAATTCAAAAATTGGTCCAATTTCATTTTAAAAAGCCAGAGTTTTAGCTTCTATTTGATCCATTTTAATGCATTGAAGAAAAGCATTCCACAGCCCATTTTATGCTTTTTTTGAAAATAAATTTTCACAGACTTTGGATCTAACCAAAAGGACCATTGATAGTTATAAAATAACAAAGACAGAAATGTAGTGAATTCTTATTGCAAGGTTTTGAAATTTGGTTACTGTTTTTAATATTTTCATTATTTATTATAATATTATTATTTTACAGTGCCAAGTTCAAGTCAAAACCTTTTCTGCATTGTATGAAAGTGCTCCACAGCTGGACAGCACACGGCAGCACTTTATTTTCTCTCCTGGAGATCAGAGCTTACAGTTACTTTGGCAATTATGTGTCACCTTTAAAGATGACAAGTATAAATTTAATTTAATTAATTATCTGGTTTATCAATAATTAATTCTGCTCCACATGACCTCAGAAAGCATAGATCTAAATAGTTATGCCAGAAATTAATCTGTTCATACAGTTAGCCTGGCATAATTACTTTATTATTATAATTAAAGGTACCCCTGCAAATGGTAGGGTGATTTCTTTATATGCTTATTGCCAACATGAAAGCAGTACTATCTAATATCTGCAAATTTCCAATAAATGTGATAAATAGCAAGAAATGAATCCACTTTAAAACCAGAAGCATCAACTTATTCTGCTTTACTGAAGATTTATATCACTGGTTTGAATGTGGTTTATATTTCAATCCTCAAATAATAAGTCTCTAGTTGGGTTAACTTGGATAGAGCAAGAGCACTATAATATTCTATAGTATTCAAATATTTACCTAATTTTGGTCATGTGTTTAAAAGTAAAATCACTAGCTCTACAGTGGTAAATATGAAGGAAGATATATTCTTTCCATTACTTACCTGCAGGTGATGTGCATCATTAAAAATGATTTGTATATAGATTGTATAATTAGCAGACAAAGGACCAAAGGACCAAGATTTGGCCAAAATTCCACACAGACAAACATCTAACTCCAAAGCTGTAACTGTATCCCTTGTCACAGTCTTAAAAATCAGTCACTGTCAGAATATCAGTCGGGGTGGGGACAGTAATACAGCACTGGCCCGGCATGCCTGAGACCTGTCACCTCAAAATAAAAGCAACTCTTACTGACTAAATTTTATCATCAAAGAAAAAGAAAATTACCAAATCGAGGGGAGGTGCAAGGGAGGGTTTGGGGGGATGACCATGGTAGGAGATGTAGAGAAGAAATTGAAGGGATATGTGAGGTAACTAATATAGTTAAATAAATATATTAGAAAAATAGAAACATAAGAAAAGATCAACCCACACATGAAACATCTGATCATAGGAAATTGGAGGCTCGGATAGAAAGCATCACTGGAAAATTGCACTTTTTAATTTATACTTGTTTATTCAAAAGCCACTTGATAAAGCAAGAAAGTGGCTGAAGAAAACCAAAGTTTCAGTGGATCAGAGGATAATATAAAGCCTGAGAGAATTGGAGGGGTGGTCTCTTCAGTACAACATCAGTGGGAATATAATTCACTATAAAACTGAGTTGAAAGAGCTAATTTGAGAATTCCTGGTAGCAGAAGAGGGAGTTATTACAGAAACAGACGTGTAGAAGATGAAGTTGGAAAGACTAAAATATATGCACTTGATTCAAGGGGAAGAGTCAAAATATAATTTTCTCGTGGTGGGGGAATCTATCAGAAGGTTCAGGTACAACAGGGTCACGCTCGGGAGTTTCTGAAATATTAAGAAATTGGTAAAAGCAAGAGCATGTGGGAAGGTTTTATACTTACTGGCAAACAACACAGGTAGACACTTGCCACAGGAATCAAAGTTACAGGAGGTTCCAGAGTGAAGGAGGAAGTGAAGTCAGCCCCAAAGGGAAATCAGTCTGATGCTGGGGAAGGGCATAAGGACTTGGGAGTTAATTAGACAAAAGAAAGATTAAGAGGTCGAAATACGGGATCAATCCAGGTTCAGTAATTTCTGCTTGTTTATCCTTATGCTTACTTTTTAGGTGCTGGAAAGGAATCCACACTTTGCAGTATTGTGGCTGCAAAGGATCTGCTATTGCCAAACCGCACCTCTGCCTTCAGACTGCTCTATAGTTTTGGAGAAAATACTGAATTGTATGTCCATCTTTGTCACCCGGCAGTACCAATTCTGATGAAGCATCTTACTAATCATGGTCCGCTCATCTCGTGCCAAGTCCAGGACAGTACACATTTGGTAAATGCTGGGCTTGCCTCTGCTAATATAAAAGTGACGAACCTCAAAGGCGTCGATTGACATTTGATATCTGAGGCTGTATAATAGTATTTAGTGATGTTACAATCTGACTCACTTCTGTTTCTTTAAGTCTGGGACTTACAGAGCACAGCCCTCCCTCATTTATCAAAGAAGCCTTTCCTCTAGGGCCTGTCATCATCTGGTGTTATTTGCATGTAAAGTAACAGTTGTGGGCTTCTTCCTTTATGCCACTGACTTGGTCTTACCTTAAATTCTGTTTTTTAAGACTTATAGAAAAGAGACCAAAAATTTTGTGTCAACAAAACACAAAAGAAAGTGGAAAATAAAACTAATTTTAGCAACACCCTTAAAAAAATGGAACTTAGGAAATGTGCTGTTTAAAAATACATTTCAACTACAGCTGTAAATCAAGAAGGGAGGAAAAAAAGCAAGAAAAGCAATAAAGCAATGTTAACTTGTTTAATCACCCTTTCCATTGAACTATGTAGCAAATATATGATATTTATTTTGTTACTTTCTTTATAATAAGAAATATAATCAATGTGGAAATATGGGGGAAAGGTAATAAAAGAAAAACAGTGAGTGTATCTGTCATTAAATAAGAAATGGGAACATGTTCCATAAAAATTGATTCAGAAGATGCATTCTTTCCACTCCAAAAAAAAAAAAAAAAAAAAAAAAATCTCCTGGAGGCCTAGTGCTTTTAAGGCAATTGCTAGACTTTTCAATGATCATAATGAGAGAAACCTTGGCAATGCGCTCTCAGCTAATGGCCTTGTATGTGGAATTAGTCAAGACCACAGACAATCAAAATATGCAATGTGATGAGTGAGGCCAGAATAAACGTTTCACCCGCCACAGTAGTGCTTAGAAAATGTAAACAAAAAATGTGGAAAAGAAATTTCTCAAAGAGGAGAATTCTAATTGCACTTGGTAAAAACGTAAGACGAAAGTGCATACTCATAAGAGGTGACATCAAGTTTAATTAGCAATTTGGATACATTCACAGAGTTCTAGGTCATTCAGTCTGACAAGGTTCAATAAACATTACATGATTTGCCCAAAGAAAGTTAAAGTGAAAAAATGTAGAAAATATTAAAATACTTATTTCAAAAAAATCTGCTATTATTTCAGCGATGAAAAATATGTTTCCAAAATGCTGTGAATATTCCCAGCATTTTCAGGTCATCCTGGACACTGATGGATTATAAAATGGATCACTTAAAGATTAACAGTAGCTTTCAATAGGGATGTAAATTCATATATTTTAAAATAGGACAGTAGCACACAGGTCAGAAAGGAAACAACAAAATTAGAATACATGTAATAAACATGATGAACATGTTCCTCTGCAGTGAGAAGGTCATTGTGCTGCCTCTAAGTGTTCTCCATAGTGTCGGTATGCTATTTCCCAGAGCAACATGTTTATGCCATAATACTGGACAGACAGGGCAGACACTTGGCTCATTTGCTCTACACTTAACTGAAATGCTGAAATATATCTAACTCACATGTAGCTAACCATCTAAGTCCTTGTTCAAACAGGAATCCTCTTGTAATTTGCTTGCCCGATAATTAAGCAGATAAAACTATGGTTGTGCAGCCAACCTTAATGGTGTTTATCTTCCATAGCTATAACACCTTGGATATCAAAATCCAGTTTCTTTAGTCCTCCACATGGCAGACTGAACACTGGAAATCACAGTCTACAGGAGGCTTATTTACACTCTGCCAACTAACAGGTTTTCCTAATAGCCTCTGCCCTGTACTTGCCACAATAAAACAGACAGATGGAGTCCATAGACCAAGAGCATTGCATTCCATTTTATGTATGCTTCCCTTCAAAATACAAAGTGCAATTACCTGTAATCTAATGGTAACTGTAATATATTGTTGTCTATTGGGTACTAAGGTGTATCTATATTTATACTGTATTAAATTCACTTTTATGCTTTCCTTCCCTCACAAATTCTGCTTATGCTTGATTTTTATTTTCAATTCTTTTACTAACAGAAAAACTTCAATATCTTGTTATAAGTCTGGAAGGAAAAGCCCAGTGCTACTCCCTTTCGTTACCTTTAGATCATATGTCTTAACCTAGAAACATTGGGAAAAATGCATACTAATTTTTATCCAGAACATCAAAGTTCATATCACTGAGGATAATACTTAAAACATGTTTTTTTTTTAATTTTGTTTTCTTGTTTTTTTCTCCCAATATCAGTGAGTTCCAATCATAGCAGGAGACAGCCTGAAGAACTTCACAATGACCCACACATTAGTATGTTCACCTGGGCACAGGGGCGTGTGGACTGTGAATGGATCCTTTTCCAAAGTGCTAAATTGGGAATGAAAAGAGAATTGTAAAAATCGTGTAAAATGGTAAGTCACTTGTTTTCTCACTCAGTTAGAGTTACATGATTTGTGTATATATAGCATCATGGAACCAGAATTAACATATACTGTACATCTCATGACGGTCTTCAGGAAACAAATGGATAGAGTAAGCTGCTATTACCTGATGTATAATTTAAAGTTAGAAATCCAGACACACAAAGGAGAAGGAAGGAAGTTTGATAGCTAGCCTTTGGGTCAACTATCCTCACCATGGCTTATGTTATCTACTGTTTACTGATAAAGATGCTGAGACAAAGAACATGTGTGTCTCTTAGCCAAAGTAGCTCAAAGATGTAAGGCTTAGGATTCAAACAATTTGTTAAAATCCATTGCTTGAATTTTTGAATTTCCAAAACCTCTGTAAGTTTCTATGTAGGAACATTAGTTATTTCTATAATGTCACCTTAAAAGCACCTGTTCATTGACCCACTGATTTACTAAATATGTATGTCTGCAGTCTACAAGGGAGTGCAATCTTTTGCCTACACACACACACACACACACACACACACACACAGAGTAATAAAAATAAATTTGCTCTTGAAAGAGATGGCAAACCATTAAATATTATGATTTGGTCAACATAAGAATATGTATCTGCAAATGCTCTCAAGTAGAGTTTGCAAATTAAATGTTCAGATCTGCAGCTTTTCTATATCACTGTGTCCACTAGCAAGCAAGGTTTTGCTAATATAGTTCCATTTTCAATATTCAGAAAGCACAAGACTTGGCAGGAAGCTCTATGGCGGTATGTTGAATGAATACATGTTTGCTCATACAGAGCATGATGTGAAGTTAACCCCCATCGATTGAGGTGCTGCCGTTTAAGTTTTCTGCTAACGTATTAGCCTAACAGATAATAAATCCTTAAGTGTCCCTTACCAGTGCCAAAAATGATGCGACTTTCTATATGAGATGTTCTGAGAAGAGTGGATAGAACATAATAACACTAAATATGTCAAAGAATCAGATATTTTAAAATATTTATGGAAATAATAAGACATATACAAGCATGTTGAAAAATTTTGGCACAAGTGATATAATGTTTGTGAGAAATAATCCCACACAGGTTTGAATAATATCAATGGGCAGTGATTTTCAACAGAAAGCTACATGTCTATTGTGGATTCACCATTATTAAATATTTCTAAAATTTAGGGGACAATTTTCTACAAATTATTGGTGAGACTTTCTTACAAATTTGATACTTTGCATATATTTACAAAGAATTTTATGGCTTCTTTTTAGTCAATATTTAAATAGTTGGTAAAATAAAACAAGAAGTAAGCTGTATGTGTATTTGGGTCTGCTACATTTGAGATTTCAGATAGTTAATTTATATAGAATAAAATATATCTTAAAAATCTGACTTTTATATAGAATAAAATATATTTTAAAAGTCTGACTTTACAGCACCTCATATCGCCACAAGATTGTGTATATTTATATGTGTATTTTTTAATATGTGTGTGGTGTGTATATACTCATGTACACATGCAAGGCCAATATTGAGACCAGATGTCTGTCCACCAAACTCATAGCGTCAGGGAGCTTAGCTGGCCTTCTTGCTTTGAGGGTGACTTATCATTGCTTTCCATGTGCTGAGTTTACAGGCAGCTGGATTACAAGCATGCCTCATGGCCACCTCACCTCTACATGGGTTTCGTGAATGCAAACTCTTGTCTTTGCATTATGTCGCAAGGTTTCTATCCACCAAGTCAGTGCACTCTCTCAAGACTATTAATGTGAACAATCATTTTGGTTTTACCCAAGTTCCCTTATATAACTTCCCAGTTAGAAATGTAGAAGAATGTCCTGGAAAATAATAGCTATCCCAGGAATCAGACTTTCCTGGGATCATTTCATACTCAAGGCTAGTGCCAAACTAATTATTCTCCTGTTACAAATGGCAGTGAAGGAGAATCACTTGAATTTCAGACATCTCATATTAATATCTCAAGTAAGTATGGAAAGAGATCCCCAAAACATTATGTTTTCTCAATTTGTATCAAAAAATACATTCGTATTGGTTGAGAAAATGTAAAAACTATTCCAGAGTCATTGTGGAGTTCTTCTTGCAATAAAAGAAATCAAGTTTTGCCTGAAGCCCAAAGCCATTAGTTCAGAATATTTTATCCTTCTCAAATAGACCAGGAGTATAATCATGATTTAAATTGATTTCCATGGACAGAACCAGAGCTGACATGTACCTTATCCTTTCCAATTATGTTTTAAAAAACGAGAATCCATTTTACTTCACAGAATGCCCAGTTTCCCTGAACCACAGAGAACCTATTACTTCTTCAAAACTTTTATCCTCAGGATTTAAAAATAAATAAGCACACTAAAAGATCCTGATGAATAATACCTACAAATATGTACTGGGCAAATAAGAATGTAGGCAGAATGGGAACCAAAGGGAAGGAAAAAGAGCTGAAATCTGGACCTATCAAAATTTGCTTCTTAAATGCTTTCATCCATTACCGACCATTTTAACATCTCTTTTTCCACATCACAGTGTATGTGTGTCTCTGTGTGTGTGTGTCTCTCTCTATGTGTGTGTGTGTGTATGTGTCTATGTGTGTGTGTGTGTGTGTGTGTGTATGTGTGTATGTGTGTGTGCTCGCGCACGTGTGTGGGCACATGTGCACATACATATTTAAGTAGTTTACCAAATTTATCTACCAATACAGCCAAGTGTCAGGGCACCTAACTATACTAGCAACATTCTCAAAGATGATTAAATTAATAGAGAAATGTTTAACTTTATGTAAAATAAGAACTATTTTATGTAAGCTATTGTTCATGGACAGTTAATGAAAATTTAAGATTATTTTATGTCTTATGTTTACAGAGATTTGCAGGACCAAGAAAAGATGGGATAGGGAAATCTGTCTGTTATAACCTCTGCAATAGATTATGTCCTGGTAGATCAGTGTTCCTCTACCCTGAGGTAGAAAAGCTGTTTTCCATGAGTATTTCATGCTAATGCATTGCATATTCATAAATCTCTGGTTTTGTCAGGTTTTCCTCCTAGTGAAGATTGTTAGTCGTTTTCCTATGTTTCCCTGTGATGTCAGACATGTGGATGCAGAAGATTACTTTAAATGAAAAATAGAGAGAGAGAGAGAGAGAGGGTTGAATAAATGTGCACAGCAGCACATTTGTTACTAATTCAAAGAATTTTCTCTATAAGTTGGGCTCTGTTAAAGCTGTGTAATTTTCCTAGGGTCTTTAAAAAATAGACTATGCACCACTCTTACAGAGTTGAGCACAGAATCCTGTATTAAAACACGAGTGTGCAATTTCACAGGATGTAAGTCAATTCACTACCAAGACAACCCCATCTCTCCACAAACACTTCTTTAAATGCTTTGACCTGTGGCAAATCTACTTTTCTCTGCAACCTCAACTGTAATTACATTAGCAACATGGCATGTACCATTAATTACCTAGCGCCTTGTAAAGTTTTGCTGGTGGACGGAGCCAAGTGCTTCAATGATTTTAGCTGTTTCTAAGATCATTTTCTTCCTGTGTGTGTGTGTGTGTGTGTGTGTGTGTGTGTGTGTGTGTGTGTGTGTGTGTGTGTGTGTTTTAACCACCATTAGGCAAGATAAACAAAGATACTCATTTAATTCAACACATGAGTCTTTGTTGTACTATATATAATTAGGCAAAGATGGCTGTTCCCCTCTGTTCATACTAAGAAAGTATAATTGGGAACTAAGGAAAAGGGGGACTCAAGAATTTTTTAACTTAGGAATTCAAAATAATAAAGGTATTTGAGTGGGTTTCATCTTACAAGATCCTAGGTGTATGTTTGTGACAAATTTTAAGAGAAAGGAGGTTTACTGAATATGTTATCACTTTTGAATTATATTCCTTTTATACTAATCTTGTATATCATGACGATTATCCTTATAATAGGGTGAAGTGATTTTAAATAGAGAATGGTAGTAAATTAAGTTGATCTTAAAGTTAAATTGCCAACTATACTGGTCTTTTTACTTTTATCAGTGCAAGGTTAAGACTATCAGCAGTGAGATGTGTATTACAGAGTCATTCTGCATTTGGTACTTCAGGCTGGACACTTAATTGTGCTTTTCCTCCAATCTCAGTCAACACTGACCCTCCATGCTGCAGTGGCAACCTCTAGAAAACTCAGGCAGGACCAAGTTCAGCTACTGCTTCTGGAACTCAGTCATTGGGCCCTTTTCAGATGAATCACACTAACAGGACCATCAACAGTAAGCAGAGTGGAGTGACTTCAATTCCAACAGGCTCTCCAAATGCTCTCAATTTCATGCCTCTCCGATCAGCTTTATTCATAGGAAAATAGATCTCTATGAACAAACACTTGAACTTGATCAGCCGAAAATATTGCGTGCGCGCATGCACACACACACACACACACACACACACACACACACACACACACACACACACATTATTCTTGAGCTCTTTTAAAGGATTTTGGTGTGTCCATTTTTAGCAGTATTTAAGAACAGTCTATGTACTATCTCAAAATGAATATACAATAAAGTACTCATTTCTATATAATTTAGAGGCTCATTGTTCTAACATGCACACCCATTCAGCACAGATCATTCAAAGCTAGCACAAAAGTTCTCACATAATTGGAGAATAGTAATTATAAATTTAATGCAAGAAAGTCAGTTATTATCTTCCAGATCCTAGTGATAATACTCAATGCTCAAAGATATCTCTAACATGTATTAATTTGATAAACATCAGTATCAAATGTAGCATTGTTTTTAAATTCAAATACCACCGCCATATGTGTGACTATGATTTATGGTGCCCAGAATTTGTGAGGAAAAATAATTGAAAAACATGCTGAAGTAAAATAACAGAAAGGTATTAATGGTTACATTGCTTAAATCTATAATTCTATCTTAATTTCAAAAGACATCTACAACTTTCATTCATTGAAATTCCAAATTCTTTCATCCCGTTTGAAGTAGTATTCACTTATGATTTTGTAGGATATAAAGGATTTCCTGGCTATTATTGGCTGGTGACATTTGAGAACGTTATAAAATTGTGTATTCATAAGACTTAGCTCTTTTACTAAGTGTTCTATTGTTCTTTGAAATAAAAAATGACAACATGTCTCACTTTCCATATCTGAAAAGCAAGCTTAGGGGCTGGGAAAATGGCTCAGCTGGTCCAGTTCTTGTTATGTAATCACGAGTACCATGATTTGAACACTCAGAACCTCAGAAAATGCAGAGTGGGCATGGCAGTTTACCAGTAATTCCAGATTAGGGTTGGTGGAAATGGATTCCAATCTGGAGCAAGCTGGAAATCTAACTATTCAAACTGGCAATCATTTGGTTCAAGTGGGAGAGCCTGTCTCAAGACATATGTAGAAGACTGATCGAATAAGATACTGGATATCAACCTTGGCTTCCACGTGTGTTCACCTACAACCTAGACACATGTATTCACATGCAAACACCAAAACACACATGCCCACTACATATACATGCAAAAAGAGGAGAAAGGGATAGATTTAGTGACCTTATATTCACCCACAGTAAATGCCCCACTGTAGCACACCAAAATCCTCAGCTATCAGGCTTTCCATGTATTCATCCTAAACATGTCTGAGTGGGAAATACATTACTGTGTGGAAATAACAAGAATTTGAAAAGCTAAGGCGAACAAATGAAGGCAGCAAACTTGAACTTTAAGGTCTACTTCTTCACTTAAGTCAAGCTTCGACTTTTCTAAGAAGAATTAAGAAAGTGGAGCATCAAAGAAAATGTTTCCTAGTTGAAAATATTTTGAAGATTGAACTCGCCATGAGCATTCCCAGCATAGACCACATTAAATGTATGAAAGACACTGAATGCTGTTATGGTAGAGTCTATTACGTTATAATCCCCAAGTCCCTTCCTTCTCAAAGGTAGGTGAAATGAGGCTCAGAGTTCTTTCAGAGAGTTCTTTCAGCTCCCCCAGTTTTTTTCATTTACTTCAGTTGGTAGAAACAGGCAGAGAATAGAGAGGCAGGATGACTCCCAGAACACTGTATTTGTATAACTTCTCATCACTGTGTGCATTGTGGACTCTGGGAGTCCCTGACACATTCTTCA
Organism: Phyllotis vaccarum; assembly: GCA_033318265.1. Classification (NCBI taxonomy): domain Eukaryota; kingdom Metazoa; phylum Chordata; class Mammalia; order Rodentia; family Cricetidae; genus Phyllotis; species Phyllotis vaccarum. Next base: position 7,563,223 of record JARWLC010000005.1, read on the forward strand.
GTGGCTCTCTGATGAAGTCTCTATTATAGAGAACCAACATGGTTAATTGTATGTCTGAACATACAGGGCCAGAAATCCCCACATTATTTTGAGCATGTCTGTGAGGATTCTCTTGGATAACTGTACTGACTGACTGAGGAAGACTATTCTCCATTATAATTGCTGGCCTATTTGATCAGGTGAAGTTCTAAATAGGACAAACACGTTGTCTTCCCTCCTGTTCCCACTTCAGAGAAGAACTGAAATACTGGTTCTGGGATTGCCAGCCTACTGTCATTTAGATGAAATCTATCTATCTATCTATCTATCTATCTATCTATCTATCTATCTATCTATCTATCTATCTATGGATTGATTGATCGATTGATCAATAGACAGATATAGATATAGCTTCACTGACCCTCTAGACAAGTGAAGATCTCAGGACATCACAGCTTCCATAACTGCACAATGTAATATATATATATATATATATAATGTGTATATATATAAAATATGTATGTATATACAAGTGATAATATTGCTTCGAAAATTCTCACATATATACATCCTTCTAGTCTTACTTATTTAAAGAAACTTGACTAATGCATCCCTTTATAGAATAGGAACCAGTAACCAGCCCCAGGAATGTAAAAATGATGATATAAGTGACCCTCTCAAATAGTGAGATAAACATATGTCTTACATTAAACCCTCACCAACCTTAATACTACCTAATTATTCAAATATATTTCCTTTCCTATATGATGCTACTAATAGCACATGCATTTACCTTCAGGCTCTTTATTCCATACATGCTGTACATCCTGCATTGATATTTTCCTGGCACATTCCTGAGTATTCTAGAACTTGCAAACACTTTCCATATATCTCAGACCCTTAATCATAGTGAGTTTGAGTTGATTTCTCAGTGAAGAGCATAGTGTCTAAACCTCAAGTCTGTTATTTCCCATAGTCTTGTCTGTTCAGAAGTTCCAGAGGGAATTTGGCAATCATTAGTCTTTGATAAAAAGTTAACAAAAATGAAATATATTCATGATCTAAGTATTTATTCAATGCCTCGGTTTGTGTCGTGGATAAAAGATGGAAATTATTCCCTATGTTTTCAAAATTATATCATAGACTCAAGATGTGCATTAGCTATGCATTGAAATTTAATAAACTTCAAACTCACATATATTCTATGATAAAGTGATACATGGACGTACACTATCATTTGATACTGATATCAGATACTGGCTTGCAAAATGTTATCAGATACTGGCTTGCAAAATGATAAAGATAGGGGTTGTTATAGTTATAGTTTGACAATATTAGACTTTATGGAATCAGACATAGAGTCATAATTCTCCTTTCTTTTATGCGCTAGAAGAAAAAATAGTTCATGTAAGCCTTAGATACTGAAAGTTTCTTCTATTCTATTTATATACTAGAAGTTTCCCTCTATTCTACTTTTCCCAGAATTCCTAAAAAAGAGCCTGTTGCTATACTAGTTTGAACAGAGTTACATTCTAATGGGCAGTTGATTTTAGAAAAGAAATCACACATTTTTTGTTTTTGTTAAAGCCATTATTCTCAAATACTCCCCAAACTGCAAAGCATTGAAAGAAAATAGAATTTATCCTTTATTCTTCAGTTTACTGTGTCTTATAGCATAGCATTCTAAATTCTTGATGTTTAAAGTACATCAATACTAAATAAGACAGTTAAATTTTAATTTTATTTTTAAGACAGGCAGATATAAATGGTTTGTGTTAGTTATCTTGTTTAAGTGGTAAGAGAAATTACAGATATTCAAGGAAATATCCACAGTTCATGTAAAATATACATGAGATTGGGTTTTGGTTAAAGAGACACTTTTAATTGTAATACCAGATGTAATGCTACCTTTCAGTACTGAGCTAAAATAATACCTCAAGGAATAAACTCATATTTTGATCAACCATGTGCTTTAATATTTTAGAGCCTTGAGCATACAAGTATTTAAATAGTGACTTGCTCTTCTTCATAGAACGTTTTGATATTCTCATCCTCTCTATTTATAATACCCATCTCATACTTACATATAGAAATATAAACTTAATAAATTTTTATAAATATAATATTTTATTAAAGATTCTTGAGTTTATCTTATACAGATTCTAAATCTAAATGGACTCCTAACAATGTCTGGTCTTCATTTTGTAGTTTTTATTATTGCTATGGTCTGAATGTTAGCTATGCCATAAAATTAGTATCTGAAAAGGTAATCACTTCAAGTAGTGTCAGAAGATTAAAGAATTGATTGTGAAGCCTTAATGAATGAAGATTAGTACCCTTTTTGGGAAGAGCTCAGAGAATGGCCTTTACATTTACAAATAATGACAGAAGCAGTAAAACCATCTAGAAGGAAGCAGATCTCTGATCTTGAAAAGAAGCACAGGAGAATGTCTTCTCCTTTTGCTGAGGACTGGAGTCCAATTCGGCTTCCAGTATGTATCTCACAACTACCTATTACTCTAGAACCAGGGACTCCAGTGCCTTCTTCTGGCCTAAATATCAGGCACCACACATATGTAAAAACACACACAGACACAGACAGAGAGACAGACAGACACACACACGACTGAAAAAAATACTTTTTAAAGAAAGTAGATGTTCTTATGGGGTCTGCTCCGTTCTGAATGGAGGCAGAGGAAGAGTAAATGGGGAGGGGTTAGATGAGAGTCATGGAAAGAACTGGAGGAGAGAAAGGGGGAAACCGTGGTAGCTATGTGGGAGGGGGAGGGGCAGGGGAATACATTGATGGAGATGACATTTTTTTCATGAAATAAATAAAATAAATTAATTGAATACAGTAAAAATTTAAAAAGTAGATGCTTATAGCACATCAAACTTGCTGGTGTTTTTATGTTTGGCTGGACAGGATCCATTACGGTGAGATATAAATGTTTGCTCTTTATAAACCACATCTTATGGTTCTGTGCTACAACATCCTAAATAAAATAAGATATTCATTACTTCTCCTTTTTGGCCAACGAGAGCTGGTCTACTTTTCTTTAGTCTCTTATGTCTCTTACTAAATTGAAGATACACCGAAATTAGCCTCCAGATGACTCACATCTGGAATTAGTGAGTGTGAAAATCCAGCTATAACATGGTTTAAGAATATTAATTATGATATAACCTTGTGGTAAACATTAAAATTATAAAATGGTTCACGACCAACAGAATCTTTCCAGTTTCTCTGTTACTATGTGAAGTTCTTACCATTTCCCATGGTTAAACATGATATTTCACTTTTCTCTTATCTAAAAGATATTTTGTATAAAATATTCTGAAGGTGTTTGAACAAATCCACAAATATGATACACATTTTCTCTTCACAAAAAGACTTCATAATACATATGCTCATTCTTACCTACTGTTTTTCATTAAACATCTTTGTCAGAGAAAGGTGCTTATGCCTTTATGCCTTTTATAACTGTATAGACTTCCATACAAACAAGTAACATATTTGGTTTCTCAAGCTATTTTGGTATCACCAACAAAGCTATAGTGTGTAACACTTGTGTACATGAAGTTGTATGGCAAATTACAGGAAAGAGAACTCAAATATCAGAGTATTTGGATTATGCCCCAAATAATCTGGACTCTACTTAACAATTTCTAGTTCAGTGGTGCGAGGAGCAAGTATTCAAGTCAAGTCAAGTGCTCAGTGCGGATGACTATCTGTCAACATAGATCTACCATTTATTAGTTAGAGAGAAACCTGATATATGGATTTTAATATGGACTTTTCTACACACTGCAGCCCCCCAAAGTGACATAATAACTTCTTCTGTACCCATTACTGATAAAAGTAAATGTATTTGTTAATTTAACTGGACTCACAGAGAACTGGACCTTTGGGCTTCTCATAACCAAGGATCACTTCTCCGTTTGTATGAGGCTAAGGCTACACAAGGTAGGGGATAAACAAGATGTTCTGGTTGACACAATTGGCTTTATAGAAATTATCTTTAAAATTGACATTTAATAATTTTGTATTAAGTATCAAGCTTCAATTTGTACTTCAAAAGACTTCATCAAGATTATTCTCAAACATCTACATTATCACAATTGCTGAGACAATATCTGCTTCAAAAATAGCAGTGTTTATTAATTTTTTCTTTATAACTATTAAGTAAAATATTTCTAGTCTCTAAGCTAGAAAGTATCTATTAATTTTCCAGGATAGTTCATTATGGGGAAAGAAGGAAGCAAACATACATTATATATAATGTTTTTATTCATGTAGCTGTTGTTTTCTGGGTTCAGAGCAACTAAAAGTTATCCAAAATGATAGTAACTTTTTAGATATTTTGGTTTTAATTAAAAATTTAAAATAGAAAGAACTAATAGAGAGACACATGTATTATATAAATGATGGATTATGTTTATTTCCACTTTTATTGATATTATTTGATATTTTATTAAAAATATAAAAAGGCTTAACATTTTTCTCACACTTACCTTGTTATAACATAATACTAATTTAAGTAATTTTTGAAAGAAGTATTCTAAACTTAAATTAATTCAGAAACAATTGATTTATTTTATGGCATATTCTTAATCCTTTTCATTTAATTGTAAAATCGAAAACCCCTGAAAAATCAAAGCACTTCCAGTAATGCAAACTATGTTAAAATAACTGACTTTCAAATGTAAAGATGATTGGCTACCTATGACCACTAATCTCACAGAGGGACCCGCCCCACGTTTTCTGCCAATATTAAAACCCTGGCTTGGTCTCAGAAAAGATGCTACTATACCACATGCAGGATAGGTGTTGCACTGAGTTTCCTAAATCAAACAAATGAGCATGTGAATTGTAAAGCACACCTGGATTTTCCATTGTATTTGTCCAACTTCACCTTACTGTAGAGTCTGGAGTCATAAAACTAAGCTCATCATTGTCATTTTATCTTACAATTATAAATATGTTGCAAGACATTGTGTCACAAATATAAACCATCTGCCCCACAAGAGTGTGTTTCATGAAAATTTGAATGTTTGAATGTTATATGTCTCAAAAGAGTTTGACAGTGATTTTTAAACTTTAAGAATTTATATTGTTTAAAAGATTAAAGGGAACTGTAGGAGAAGAAGGAAGAAACTGTGCTCGGTATGTGAAACCAATAAAAAATTAATGAAAAATTACAATAAAAAGATGAAATATTTTTGTCATCAATAATGAATTTCTAAAGTTGTGTCTATGTTTTTGGCATGTTGGCTTAATGAGAACAATGGTCAGTAGCTGTGCAACCATTTTGGAAAATACTTTTTAAAACCATGGCCAATATGCACATTCTAATGCTCCACATATGTGTTCCTTTGTAGACAAAACCAACAGAAACAGGTGGGTAAAGAGGGTGAGCTCAGGTCCAGCTAAGGCTACATGACATCCTCTCTGAAAACTAAATGAAACTAAACAAAACATGGGAAATACATTACTGAAAAATTAAAAAAGCAAACAAATAAACAAGTAGGAGTAAAAAATAGGGAGTTTTGATTTTAGCCGTACAGTTAAAAATGTAGTTTTATAGTTAAACTGCATTTTCATACCTCCCCCCAAACCCCAAAAAAATGAGTAAATGGGAAAACTCCAGAGGTAAACACATTAGAATCTTCCTTAGTAAGAAAAGACAACTATAAACTGACCATTTAACCAATAGTCCTTCATCAACAGCTCAGATATTATACGAAACTCACAAAACCATCAATGGAAAACTCAGTAATTTCTGCTTCCTATTTAGCAAATACCTATCACTTTACTATAAACTACCAAGTCTGGTTATAATAACAAATAAAAATAAATGCCATGGCAATTACAGACTACAGTAACAAATCTAAAATGCTACAATACAATGTACTTTCTCCAAGAAAATTAATTATTCTAATTCCAGGCAGCTCAATAGTCAGAATTTAGCCATCAGCTGGCTAAAATGGACAGTCTGAGCATTTACCAGCAGGCTTCTGCATTAGTAGCAGCAAGATTCCATTTCACAGGAGAACACTGTGAATGCTGTGTATAAATGATCCACTCTTAAAGAATCCTTGAGGCATAAGTGTTTTATCCCCTTAAATGTGGAGCCTAACTTGCACCACATGATTCACCGTGAGGAAAGCAAATATAAGGGAGAATGTGGTACTCCGCAGAGCATCCAGAAACACTAATTGTATAGCACAGAACTGGAGGCAGAGAAAATCATGGATCAAAAAAGATTCAAAAGGTTGCACAGGAGTTCCCTAAACTTAAAGTGTCATACCGAAGCAGACCCTGCAATATAACTTAGCACCTTCAGAACTGCCTCCGTAGAGTGACGAGAGCCCAGAAAACATCTCTTCCTAAAGAACTGACACAGATATGCCACAGTTCTCCTGAGTAGAAGCATATGAGCAGAAGTTAACTTTCCTCCATGAATGAATCTCATGGTATGTCACTAATTTGCTCTAATGGACATGAACGGACAAATACACAAGTGGAAAATGGTGATCAGAGAAGTAGAGGTGGGTTAGAGACACAGACCACATTCTGCTTATACTTCTGGTTTGTTTGAAATTTTATCTGAGAAGCTCCATGGGAAAATTCTGGAGTATAATGATTTAATGTCTATGTTTTATTCTAGAAACGGTCTGGCAGAAACCAAGTGGAACCTGGGTGAGGATGCAAGGGAGATCTGTACAGGATTTTTATCAGTTTACTATAAAGTTTTAACTATTTTAAATATAAAAAGTTCATTAGTGAAACAAGACAATTTCGTGTTACACTGGTATATCTTTATGCAAAATATATTACTTTAATATATGACTGAGCATTTACCAAACCATAATCCCCCTTCACCCCTCCTTCGAGTCAGTATGCTTTGATCATTAATACTCACACACAAAAACTCAAAAGATGCGCGTTAGAGAATGAGTTTCTATGTATAAAGTTTATCAGCATGCACAAAATTTTGGAAGAAATGTGTTTTACACATATAATACAAAAAACAGCTACAACAGGCATTTTAAAGTTACCAATATTTCATCTTGGAAACAGAAAGCTGAGATCTTCTTTGAAATAATTTTCATTGATTAATAAAACAAATAACAACATCAAACTAATGAACTGAATTAAACACCAAGTTTATGGAAGGCAGAGGAAAGGTAAAGTTCCTGGCCTGCTGGTCTAAGTCCCCAAGTTATATACAAAGGACCCATCTAAAACTGTGCCTGCAATCCCAGCACTGTAGAAACAGGGGGCAAGGTCAGGTGTATAACAGTCTCTACGTAAAGAAGCAAATAAATAAATAAATACATACATACATACATACATACATACATACATACATACATACATAAATACATAAAACATGCATTAAGTATGTTTGAGAAAGAAAGGTAGGTTTCTGGTCACCATATATTACATACATGTGCAGAAGACCCTTACAACCAAGTTCCTGTAAAACATATATGCCATGAAAATCAGTACAGCACTAAGGCATTTTTTTTTGGTCATTCAAGTAAATAAAGATAGATCTAGAAGAAGTCTTGAAGCTTATTCAGAAAAGTCTCTAAGTGCTCAGATAGTGGGTTTAGTAGTTTGGAGGTCAGGTTTTTATTACTGAAGCAAAATGCTTGGGGCAGTTTTTTGTTGTTCAGACTTTCGTTTTGGATATTTTAGTAGACAGCTAGGTTGCCTTTGTTGCTTTCCAACTAGTTGCAGATCTCACACTGTGGCAGATCACATGTACGCACATAATCATGCACTCACACATGCAGGTACAAGCATGTTTGCATGTGCTTGCTCATGCGCACACATACACACACAAGCTGCTTACTTCTTCATAGCAAGGGAAAAGAGAAAGAGAGTCTCCTCAACAATCTACTCAATGTGACTAAAAGATTACACACCAGGAGAGTTTCTTTCTAGAAGGCTCTGGTACATCACAAATACTTCCCAGGTGAGGGTCAAGTCATTATAACACACAGGCATTTATGGAAACACTTAACCAACCCATGAAGTATGTAAAATGCCTCCTATTCAGATGACAAGTAATTAAAATTCTATCTGAACAATAATTCCCATAATTTGTCCAGTAGCCTTGTGAGTTATAATGACATACTCACTTAATAGACGGGAAAATGAAACAGAAGTGCAGAAGTGTCATATCAAAACATAAGTTCTCATATGTCAAGGTAGTTTCAATTGATCCAATCCCTTATTTAAGCCCCCCCCCTTCCATCCCCATGTGCATCCCAACACTGTAAATTGAATTTTGGAGTCACACTGTGAAAAGTTAGCATCATGTATCCAAATGTTCACACAGTTCACCACAAAGGATGCATAATTTGAGTATTCATCTCCAAAGCCCTCAAAACAAAGATAATTAGCAATGGCTTTTATAAGAATGATGAGAACCATGTAGTCTAAAAAATTTCAATGTAATATAAAATTTGAAGCTCATCCTTTATTGAGTTAAGCCTAGGAAAGTTCCAAGTGTTCTTAGCCCCATAGTTTGGCAATTACTTTAATAGGTCTAAAATACGAACTCTAGATTACACCTGTTTTGTCTGAAACTCTCATACAATGGCAAGTAAATGTTCCTTCTAAATCTTATGAAGCAAGAAACATGCCTCTCTTTCTTAAATCAAGGACTTGGTGGTCCGCTCACAGGTATATTAGTGAAGGAAGCAGAGTCAAAATTATCTTCTTTTTAGGTTTCTGTGATGGCTGACAGTTTCCATATAACTTCTATGGGGTGGTCAGGTTATTTCATGAGGTCAGGTCCTGATAGCCCACTCAAAGGCTAAGTTAAAAGGAAACTCCTGACTCCTATAGACTTCCTCGTGTCTGCCTTTCTATAAACCCCAGCAAATCCTGAGGAATGATAAAGTTACCAGTTACAGATTAACTAAGGTTTCTCTTTCCTTTTCTTTCAGCCCACAATACCAATACACAAGGTACTAAGGAAATGCTGATATCCTAAAGTAGCCAGAGCTTTGATTTGGGTACAGAAATAAGTCTCTATTCATTTGAAAACTCCTAATCAGTTCTCTAACACTTTACCTCACTCAGGGGTAAGGATGTCTTCCCTATGACATCAAGTAACACACATGATTAGATGTAGCAGCATTACACATGCTCAATGTTGATTTACTTACAATGCTGACTTACAACAAACATCAAAGTAATCCAGTACTTCAAGGGGCAGAACCTCTGAGAAAATTCAAAGGCACTTTCTACGGAAAGAGGCTTGTCCCCTCTCTGAATACGCAGTTCAAGGCTTTCTGCAGAAAGTACATGGTTATCTTATGTTCACCAACTGTTCATGCCACTGTCCCACGACACTTGACTGGGCACTCTGGTGAGCACAGATATGTGAAAGCGTGCTAAGGCTAACATGGCCTACCAAAGAGCTATTTCAGTCCAGTGAGGCTGAGGAATAAAAACATCTCTGTTCTGCATGCAAACCAAAGTGGCGAGGTGATGTGAGAATACATTTGTGTGTGCTGTATCTTTAAATAAAAGTGCTGTGTTGGGTCATGGCGGGCACCATAAAAGAAGTGGGAGGAGTTTGGGGAGGAGAAGCAGGGCGGAGTTAGAGGCAGATCGAGCTGAAGCCGCGGAAGAACAACATGTAAAGAACACGGGTGAGCTACGGGCCGGGCCCACATGGGCCACGGATTAATAGAAATGGGTTGATTTAAGATGTAAGAGCTAGCTAGCAATGTGCCTGAGCCATAGGCCAAACAACATGAAGTAAATAGAAGCGTCTGAGTCGTTTCTGGGGACCCGGACGGCGGCGGGCAGATAAGCGGTCCCGGCGACAGGTCTGTGGATCTGGGACCTCTGGGGCATGGGACCCGCGAACCAACTACAACAGCGAGGTACTTGAGAGACACATGTACAATTGAAGAAAAGTAAAGACTGTTCTATCCCAAGCTTAAGAAATTCAGTTTAGTTGCCTGTTCATCTTCTCTGTGCAGTGGAGTAGATGATCTATAAGAAAATGTAAGGTGTATAATTGCATGAGTTTCCTTGACAGGTACTTCATATAATTACTTTTTATATTGATTCCCTATAATTTTCTTCTTTATTATACATTAAATTGATTTTTTCCTATGAAATTATTAAAGAATAAACTTCTTGCCCGAAGAATGAAGAAACTAGTTTCAATATTCTTGCCTTTTAAAAAGGCATCATTACAACAATATGAAGACACAACAGTAACTGGGGCACAGGGTGAGGTCCAGCCACGTTCCTCCCTTTCTGAATTATTGTCAATTACAACAAATCACAGTTCTGTTGATGTGGAGTCCTATTTCTGCTCTGTTTTACCTACACCTAGGGAAACATCTGTTAAGGAATAAAGCTTCATTGATGAATGGTAGTGTACGGAGGTACCTACAGCTCAAGGTCAACCTGGGCCTGGGCTTAAGTTCTCTCTCTCTCTCTGCCTCCCTCCCTCCGTCCCTCCGTCCCTCCCTCTCCCTCTCCCTCTCTCCCTCCCTCCCTCCCTCCCCTTCTCTCTCTCCTTCCCTCCCTCCCTCCCTCTCTCTCCTTCCCTCCTTCCCTCTCTCCCTCTCTCTCCCTCCCTCCCTCTCTCTCTCTCCTCATATTCTTCCTCCCTCCCACTTTCTCATATACATACACAAAGCGACTCTAATTGCTCAAATTGCTTATTTATCCCCTCAGAAAATGTAATACTTTGTTATGACAAATTCTTTGGTTCCTTTAAGTGATGGGAATATTTAGAACACTTTCATGCTTAATAATGCAAAAATTTACCTATTCAGATCAGTAATTTTGTACACACATGCACACGTGCACACACACACAGACACACACTTATGTTTCATGCTATGTTATAAATGGTGGCTGTAATTAGTTATATTTGTATGCACATTGTTAAGAATCTGACTTGGGCATACATAGAAAATAAAATATGATTTTCAATTAATAACATAGGAAAAATTGCTTTCAAATGATAAAACTAGTTTTGTTTTGCTTTTTATCTCTGATGAATATAAGCCAGGGAGATAACAATGATAATGTTCTGTTCCTGGGAGAATATGCTACAATGTAAGTGACACAAAATTAATTTCTCTTTGTTTAATTCACAAATGTATATTAATAGCCCATGGCATATAACAGACATCAATAAATATATGAGCAGAAAAAGAAAAAAGTTAAAAACATCATGACTCCTGGTATATGTATATGATAACCTCCAAATTGGTGATTTAAAAAAATATTTCAAATTATATGAGTATTTTAATGAAAAAAATACATATCATTTGATATATGAGATCAACTCACTTGTTAAACTCCTAAACCCTAAATTGTAGTTTTAGGAAATATGACACTTAGTGGTAATGAGGCGAGAGAGCTTTCTCACCCTTATACCACAGATGGGCAGAAAGAGTACGTTCTGAGAATGAGAACACAATTGGTTATTAGACATTGATCTTTCAACCAAGTGGATCTTGGCCTTCCCGACCATCAGACCAATATGAAAGCCATTTCTGCCAATCAATCACGTAGGCAACGGTACTGTGCCAAATGAACTGATTGAACATGAAAAGAACAAAACATGCGCAGGGCTAATTTTCTGTTTTGATGTCTCAAATACTTTAACAGCCTAATAGGCAATTGCTGAAAGTGTATTGTGAGTAATTTGCCTGCAATGGCTTTGTAGGTGATAGAAAACTGGAAACCTGAAGTTAGCATGGAAAGATGATTGCATGACGCTAGCATTTCTGTTCAATTGACGAGTGAGGAGCATGAGAATTTGTCTCATAGACAGCCATTTTCATCATGCTGGTGTCTGATTAGAAGCCTTCAAAAAGTTCAAATAACATCTTAGAATCACATGAAACTGAAAAGAATATTTCAAGGATTAAAACCCCAACTTCTCTCATCTTCCAATCATTCTGAAGGACACGTGCCTGTCAAGCAGCTCCCCCCGTGTCCTGTAGCTTTGGGATTTCAGCTCTAGTCCATACAACATTATAAAAGAAACAATCCGTTTCCCTTTCATATCAAATTCACACTTTCTCAACTGTGAGAAAAAGCTTCCCTGCTCATTTTCCACATTCCATATCTCAGTTACTTTTCAGTGACTTGGTGGAGGGGTACTTTCTGAGAAATCAATATGCTTCACTGGCCTGAGTGGAGGAGCTAGCTGCTAAAATGGGGTCACAGAACCATGTATTTCGGATATACTTTCAAAGGTGAGACAGTTTATCTGCAATTAGACAATAATGCTTCCTTTTCCTCTCTAGCACTCCCTGACCCAAACTTCCCCAGGACTGTTATCTTAGAGAACCCAGAGCTACAGAGGAAAAAAGAGAGAAATAATGGGAGTTATCAGTTTGCTTTTGTGAGATCTATTTTTTTCAGTTCCCAAAAATGTCTAATGGTCACTGCTCTCAGAATGGAAAAGGCACCCCAGGGGATACACAGCACCCTAGACTCATGGTATGAAAGATACTGAAGAGGAGTGTCACAAATGAAGAAAAATGATACCAGAAGAGGTCCAGGTGTGCTTGAAGAGCAATGAAAAAGTACTTCAAGTGCGTAAGTATTACCTATAGAATACGTTATAAAACTTGAAGTGTAAGATTCTGACATAATGTTGGATGATAAGTACACAAAACTTTTTTTTCTTCTGTTATTGAAAACTATATAAAATTACATAAGATTTCATGTGAACAACTCCAGATGTATGTTTCATGTTTTAATAAAAGTCCATATGTAATTAAGCCTTGGCATTATATTGTTAATATAATTATGTAAAGCTAAAATAAACTTTTCTAAACATCCATAAGTAAAAGACAACGTTCTATAATTGTCATGTGTCATCTCTGATTTTGTTTGATTTGGTATTATTTCTTTATTAATGGTAAAGATTTGTTTGATATGAAATTTTGTACCCTGAATAATATAATCTTAGTTTGTATTTTAAATTAAAATGTGTTATCTTTTCATCCATTTATACAAGTTTTATAAACATCTTTGATGTTTCTGTAAAGCCATCTGGTAATATTATTATGTTTAAGAAATTTTTTTGCTCTAGCTGCAAGTCTACAGAAGTAACCAGGAGCCCACAGTGCACTTAAAAAGTGTGCAACCTGGAATTTAAATTTTCCTTCAACCAGAGCAGAGATACATAGGATGGAAGTTATTAGTTGTTCCTTCAAGGGGTCCAGATTTTATACAACTGAACTGGGACCTGAAGAACAGAATCTGTTTTCAGTTCTCAGAGCATTGCTCTGGAATATGGAGAAAACTTCAAGAATGACTTGTTTTTGTTATGCCAGTTTTCTTTATTTTATTATGGCACTGGTAATAGAACTCTGACCCTGAACACACTAGGCAAGTGATCTGTCACTGAGCTACATCTCCAGCCCTGTGAGAATGACATGTTTGTAGAAATTTATGTCAGACCCATCAATTGCTGTCTTCTTCTCTGCCTTGAAGTAAGTAGGAGAGATCACACCTTCTTCACCCTGAGTGGCCTATAGTCTAAGTTATTCTTACCGTGCCTTCTGTGGAATACTGTAGCTGCTAAGAGCTTTGGTTTTGCAGGATAAAAATTAGAAAAACAAATCACTCAGTGTCATCTTTAGGCCACATGACATCTGAGATCACAGTTCCTTGCCCTCCTTTAAAGAATTCCCATTCCCATGAAACTGGAGAAACAACAATTGTTTGGCCTCGGTTTATTTTTTTTCTTTAACAAACAGAGTACCCAGATGTGCTAGTCTGCACAAGATTCCCTGTGTTCGGTGAATCTGTGAATCCTTGCATTCTCCTGCCATCGTGTATGTCCCAGACTTAACAAAATCTGAAGCTCTATAAGTAACAATTGACAATTTACATGCCAATATATCTTTGAGGAATTCTGTTACAAATTTTAATATGTTTATCTCTGAATTTAAAAAAGGGAATGATACACACACACATACCAAGTTTTAACTTACAAAATGTGTTGTTTGTTCACATGCAAACAGCAAGAATTTCTCAAGGCATACTGTTATATACAGATTGTTCAAGACAAATCTTAACCTGACATTAAAAAAAACAAAACTGGATAAATTTTAACTGGATATTAAACTGGAACATGAATGAACCCCACAAATGTAATAGCAACAGAAAAAGATAAATGCACAAATTTGGCTTATGATTCCATTCATACAAAACATCCAGGGAAGGCAAAAGGAGACAGAACCCAGGCTGGGTATTGAGAGGGAATTGTCTACACATGGAGTTAAGAGTCTTCTGAGTATAGATAAATATTATACTGTAGTAGGAGGTTACTGGCCTTGACTTTTGGGCCTAACCTCAAGGTTGGGACCTGCAAACCCACAGACCCGCAGAGACATATAGATGCTTTTAGTAATTTTAGGCTGATTGACCTAAGGCCCAGACATATAACTTGCTAACTCTTTACCCTTAATCTAACCCATGACTCTTATCCTGTTCAGCCATGAGGCTCAGTACCTTTTCTCAGAGCAACATAGTTGTCCTCTGCTTCTTCTGGCCTCTCTCTGGCATTCTACTCTGTGCTACCTGTTCCTAGAGAGTCTTCTTGGTCTGGTAGCCCTGCCCACACTTCCTGTCTGCCATCTGGCCAATTGTAGTATGAGGTTTCTGGCCTGGACTTTTGGGCCTAACCTCAAGGTCTAGGACCCACAGACCCGAAGACCCGCAGACCCACAGACCCACAGTCCCACAGACCCACAGAGACACACATATTCTTTCAATAGTTTTTGGCTGATCAGCCTCAGGCCCAGGCATATAACTTGCTAACTTTCTACCCTTCAACTAACCCATGATTCTTCGTGTTCAGCCATGCGGCTTGGTACCTTTCTTTAGAGCAGCATGGTTGTCCTCTGTTTCTTCTGGCTTCTCTCTGGCACTCTGCTCTGCACTTCCTGTTCTCAAAGTTTTTAGTCTGGTAGCCCTGCCCACACCTCCTGTCTGCCTTTGGCTCATCAGTGCTTTTTATTAAACCAGTGGGTGGGACAATTATTTACCATGAAACAACACAATACCCCCACAGCCAATAGTGCTTTTTATTAAACTCATAGGTGGGGGTAATTATTTACAATGGAACAATATAATCTCCCTAAATTATATTGCTACACTATGGTAATGGATGAAGAGTTCTATAAATTCTGTCTGAAATATATACTTAGAACTATTCAGTCATATAGTATGAAAATTTGTTTCCTATGGCTAATATAACAACAACAGTTAACTGGCTTGGGCAAAATTGTTTGACATTCTTGAAGTTCAGGGTTGACATAGTGCACAATCAAAGCACTGAAGGACCAAGACACCAGGAAAATCTATGTGGACTTATCTTTCTCAACTCTTCTTGAGTTGTTGGGAATTCTAGCAACTCTTATAATCTCAGCTGTATAGATATTATCACTGAAATCTCCACCTTTATCACTTCTGTTGATCATCTTTTTATTTCTCTTTCTATCATACTAACAATATTGAATTAAGGACCAATTTTATAACATGTTTAGCTCATCTTGACCAATTATATCTGCCATAGCTTTGTTGACCTAAGAGGTGCATGTTTGGATATCAGGGATAAGGACCTACCTATTTTATTGTGTCTTACCTATAATAAGCACACTTGCATAAGTATTTAATGATGCTGTAAAATAACAAAATTTCCACATAGATATTATTATGATTCCTTAAAACATACCAATAGTAAGTAATATCACATCAATTGCAGTATTGGCAATGTAATATCAGTTGATGTGACATTACATAAAGGAATTTATAATTTCTTCAATATAAAAGGGATGATACATAAATAGATAAAAGTAAAATTACCACATTTAATTGTATAAATGGATGAACAGAGAACACAAAAAAAGGAAAGTGAAATATGCCGAGGAAGAGATGGCTCAGCAGCACCCTTTGGCATATACCGAAAGCATGCACATTCGTAACACAAGGACATTTGCTCAACTATGTTCATAACAGCATTGTTTCTAATAACCAGAGCCTGGAAACAACCTATATGCCCCTTAAATGAAGAATAAAGAATGCATTAACTATGGTTAATATGTAAAATGAAGAAAAAACTTTTACATAAAAATTGTTGTAAAAAGGGAAAAATTTAAAACTTTGTATTAATATGATTGCAATATGAATTTGTGTTTGAGGAGGCATGCCCTACAAAGTACATTTGACAGTGCTTCAGATTCCAGTCACAGTCAAGAGAGGCATCTTGCTCACTGAAGTACTGGTGGACTGGGGGTGTCTTCGCAGTCTCACCCACTCCCTCCCTACTCATCTCCACTTATCTTCTCATATGCTTTCATAAGCTGCAACTTGAAGGTTGGTTAATTTTGAAAACTCTTTTCACTGTACCTGTCCTATTTGCATAAAAGGACAATCTAGGGTTTAGCCTCATGATATTTCTCCTTTCCATGTAAGAACATCTTTTCAATAAGAAAACAAAACAAAAAAAAGTGAAATTTTAATCAGTACTTGGCAGTTATGGTGGGAAAAAACAAAAAAAACAAACAAAACTCCCATAGGCTCTAGAACTGCATTGTAGACAAAAACTGTTAAAGAAATTTGAGTACTCTATCAAACAAGATATATTGCACATAAATTTCTAACTTACCCATGATATTTTCTATTTCTTAAAAGCTCCCTCCATACGTCTTTCAATTTCTGTCATGGGTATGGTTTATTTAATGATGATGTTCACTGCCCAGTGTTGTTTCTATATATAAAATATCACATACAAGAGTTGAGATCATTGCTTATTTGATTTTCATTAAAAAATTACTCAAGTGAATAAGGAATAGCATACCCCACTCCATCAATAGATATTGACTAACATTAATAGATGTTATCACTTATATAACTTGAAATTATTAGCCCTTCTCCTTCCTCCACTAGTGTTTCAGGTAATGTCTGAATTGACCTGAGGGGTTCAGGGCAATTTCTTCATAACTGATTTGCTATCTTTCCAAAGCAGTCTGCTCTCTTTTATGAAATTCTATGCATAATCGTGCATAATAGCATGTTTCATCTATAACCATGCAATATAAGGAACTTAACACGAAATGGAGATCCAAAGCATTGTTGAGGTCTTGCAGTTCAGCACAGAAAGGAAAACCATTCCAAAAATGAAAAGCTCAG
This sequence comes from Phyllotis vaccarum, assembly GCA_033318265.1. Classification (NCBI taxonomy): domain Eukaryota; kingdom Metazoa; phylum Chordata; class Mammalia; order Rodentia; family Cricetidae; genus Phyllotis; species Phyllotis vaccarum. Next base: position 7,580,417 of record JARWLC010000005.1, read on the forward strand.
CCTAACAAAGCATTTTATTGAGATCTAACAGTTTCTTCTGGGAGAGAAAATACAAAAGACTATCTATTCAACTAATCTTGACAGGCCAATAACAATTACTGTCTTTCAGAATTTATAGACATTAGCACTATTCCAGTGCTCTTTGAGATGATGGTGCATGTCTAAATATCACTTGGCCCCTCAGAACATGTAGGGAACTTCTCAAATTGGCAGCTATTACATAATGACCAGGCTTGTTGGAACATAGTTTTCTGTAAAACGTTCAGTATATCTCATTTATCAGTCTAGAATATGGTCTAAGATTGATGCTGATGTTGGTGGATTATCCTTTAAGAACTTACTGCTACCCATCATTTACAAAATCTCATTTATTCCCTCTTATATCTAACAATTTTCTAGACTTTTACATGAAAGAGAACTTCCAGGAGTCGTCTGAATCATGAGTTAAGCAAATTCCCAATGTTGAGTGTTTCCTATTTCTTTTCTTCTTCATTTTTATTTTTTTTGACTTCCTTCCTTCATACTTTTAAAAGTTATATTGGAAATTTCCCAAACTCTCATTATGTGATACCAAACTATGCATAGAATCGCCAGTCCCCAACTGAAATCTCTGAGGAGTTCACACAAAGAGGGCGCCAGCAGGGGTTTCTCCACAGTCATCATGCACCTCCTCAGCCTCCTTTTGCAGACTCGACTAAACTCAGAAGGAACACAGGGTAAAAGTCTAGGGTTCTGAATGACAATGAGTACAGCCATGGGTTAGACTGAGGGTCTTAATTCAGGTATATTATCCAGATTCTAAGATGAAAATGAAAGAACCAATTCTCATGGCAATAATTATAAACGTACAACACGAGTCTTATTCTTATGTTTGATGAGTTAAGCTGCCTATCTTCAACTTTACTTCACAGATAAAGACTCTGTTAGAAGCCACATGTGACATCTTGAAAAATTTATTGGAAAGTACATGGGTTTATGGAAGTTATGAATTTATAAAAGGCATAAAACTATACAAAACAAATTATTACTATTTATTTTCTGGTATATTAAAACCTTAAGTTAACCAATTTCATCTTGGATAATGAAAAGACTTCTCTATGTGCAAATGTATCACAAACTAAAATATTCTAAATGTAATTCTTATGTATGGATAGCTAATCAATAGAATTAGTGCTTTCATACTAGGACAGTAATTATTGTGTGTGTGTGTGTATGTGTGTGTGTATTGTGTGTATGTGTGTGTGTATGTGTGTGTATGTGTGTGTATGTGTGTGTGTATGTGTGTTTGTGTGTGTGTGTATGTGTGTGTGTATGTGTGTGTGTATGTGTGTGTATGTGTGTGTGTGTGTATGTGTGTGTGTGTGTGTGTGTGTGTGTGTGTGTGTGTGTGTGTTTCAGTGACTGGGGATGTACTGAAAGCTGAGTAAGGAAATAGATAGGGAGAAAAAGTTAATGTGTGATGATCTTCACTCTAGCCTTTCCTGCTAACTTTAATACAGTATTAAGAGAAAACTTTCCTTACCATGCTGTCCGTGGCCAAAACTCTAATCCACAGCTTCATAAGTGAAAGAAATATATAAAACTTATTTCAATGATTTTTAAATGTATAATAAAACATATGGCGTGCATGCTTTAAGATCATAGACTTCAACATGCTGGAGACTGATACATGGAGTTGGACCTGACATTTATATTTTAAGTAGGTGAATACATTGATAGTATATTAATGAAAAAGAATTTTAAATGTGTGGTCTATTGTTTCCACTTTACATATTAGCGCTTGTGTACTGTTTTAGTCAAAAGAATCATTTACCATTTTAAAACGTTTTAAAAGTATTACTTTAGCATGTAGCAGAAGAAGAGAAGGCAGGAGAAAAACAGGAGAGAAGAAGGAGTTGGTAAGGAAGGGAGGAGATGAGGGAAGAAAGCCCCTTGCTCCCTTGGCTACGCTGATTGGTGTTGAACAACTCAAAAATGGTAAAATGTAACTTTAGTTCTGAGAGCTATTTGTTGTATCTCACTCCCTATTCCCACTCCACTCATTCAACTCTGTATTTTTCACATTTTTAAAGGGAAGAATCCAGAAAGCTTTATAATCTTAATATCGCACTGTACAATCTCTCTCCCTCTCCGGTTTTCCCATCCCTCCCATTCCGTCATTCTCATCCTGTAACCCATGCTTCTCTTTGTCCATCCTCCCATCCTTAATTTCTTAGAGGAATATTTATATACCATCTGATAGAATGTTCTTTGAACTTCAGTTGTATGTCAACAAGCTTCTTTACAGCACCACTCAGGACCGTCAATGCTGCATCACCAGCTTTTTCCAGTATGATCAGTAAGTTCAGTTACCTATTTAATACTATACCATGGGTGCTAATGTTATTAGTCATCAAAATTCAATTTCCATAATAAAAAAATGCCAGGGATGACATGTAATAGTTAATCTCAGCCAAATTACCGATATCATATTTCACTGGGAAGATGAAGAAGCCAACGGTGATAAGACTTAATGGGAAAGTTTTCCATTTTGATTAGCTGAAGTTCATCAGAATACACACACACACACACACACACACACACACACACACACACACACACACACACATCAGCAGTATAAATATTTTCAGTGACATTAAACAATACTTTGCATCTTATGAAAACATGAAATAAATATGGAATCAAACCTTAAGGCATCAAAAAAGATTAATACTAAGTAACTAATTCAATTAAAACTTTGAAATCACTTCTCATACATAATATGCATACACAAATACTTTATTTATTGCTGTGGGTTAATGCTCTTGTACACTGTGAAGATTTGTTATTTATATTGGTTTAATAAGATGCTGATTGGCCAGTAGCCAAGCAGGAAACATAGGTGGGCCAACCAGAGTAGGATAAATCTGCAAAGATGGAAGACAGAGATATAGGCACTCTAGATGTAGGAGGAGCAAGATAAGAATGCTGAACTAAGAAAAGGTACAAAGACATGTGTCTAAACATATACAAGAATTATGTTAATTTAATTGAAAGAGCTGGTTAGGAATATGTTTGATCTACTGGCCAATCAATTACTATAATATTAGGCTTCGGAGTCAATTATTTGGGAAGTAGCTGCTGGGTATTTGAAAGTTGCTGGTGGGACAGAAACTTCTGATTACATCTAATTTAAGACTATATGGATCAGATACTCTGTCTTACTGTATTAGTCTAAATAGCAGATCTTTGTTATACTTTGTGTCTCCTTTTTTATATAAGGTCTCATAATATAATTCAGACTGCCATCAAATATGCTACACAGCTGAAGATGATTAACACCTCCTGGTTTTCCTGTTTCTACCCCCAAAATGCCATATGCTTAATACCATATTCTTTATTGGAATTGCTTTGAAGGCATGTGACCATGCTCAAAAATTTGTATTGATGTGTAATAAATAAAAATGTGACTCTGCTCGTGGTAGCAATGAGTTAAATCTTCTTCAAGGCTGAGAAAACACCATACAGTCATTTTATTATTCCTATATTTTCAAAAAAAAAAAAAAGAGAGGCATAACAGTCTGAGGAAATAACCTTAATATAGTGATCTTCAACCATGTGAAATAGTCCCAACAATTCTCAGTTATCAGGAACTGACATTTAAGTTGAGCTGCAAACAGAAAGGAACAAATTTCATCTGGAGTCAAGGGACTTCTTCAGTTCATATGTGTAAATACAACAGCTAAGTCAACAAAAGACTTTCTATTTAATTGTACTCACATCGTCTGCTGTTGTTCAGCAGAATTCTATTTGTAACCAAAATCCGTATCTTCAGCCAAGCAATGTGTAATGACCACGTCTACTACTCCATTAAATAACAAATTACACTATTCTGTCTATGTAATGATATTACTGATATTAAAAACCACAACTAATGTTGGGATCTTAGAAAGTTTTGGGGTAAGCTCTCTTAAGATATTCCAATATATTCAGTAAATATATGTAAGTACACGTGTAGGAACAGACTTTGTTAAAAATAACACCCAAATCTTTTTCTTAGGAGGTATAAACGATCCTTCCTACAGTCAAAAAGTAGAACGAGATCAACAGAAACCTGAGAAAGTAAGGGAATATAAGGCGAGCTCAGTGCGCTAATGGTTCCTAGAGTCCATTACGGAAGGATGGAGCCTTTCATTTTTAAAGATACCAATACAGGGAGCACTGAGTACAAAGTAGCAGCATTAAACTGCATGTTTAGCATCCTGCAGCTGAGCCTTCTCAATACAGACACCCTCAGCTTCTTTCAATTGTAGTATTTTTTGACACAGTGTCCAGCCTCACACAGAAGTACCTTTACCTTGGTCAGAGCCCAGCTTCAGCTGCTGAGTACGCTTATGATCAGTGGTTGGGCTGGAATGGCTCCTGTACCTAGTGATTATTTTCATTCAAATCCCTCCCTCTTTCATACCTCAAATTATTTGTACAGAATATATATTTGTTCATTCTCTTATTTCCCTCACTCAACAATACACTCCTTTTAAATTCAGTCTTTAAGAGTGGTTTCTCAGTAACAGAAAACAAATATAACTAAATGTAACTATTTTCTTGCAGTAAACTTTCCTCAAAGCACTATACCTTAAAAGACATACATATTAGTTAATATATATTATGACCATGTGAGGTTCAGTACTTATGAAATTAAGTACTAATCTGCTAGTAACCAAAAGACAAAATGAGTGCTTCTGAATTTTGACTGCCAACTGTAGAAGCCTACTGCATGGAACGTAGAGGTCACTGTTTTATTATTATTAATAATTAGATTCCTTCATTTACTTTACATCCCAACAGCAATTTCCAATTTTTGTCTCTTCCCACTCCCTTCCCTGCCACCTGCCCACCATACCAGCCCCTCATCTACCTCCCTTCTGTTTCTGTTCAGGAAGAGGCAAGCCTCTTGTGGTATCAAAAATGCATTGCATCTCACATGGCAGTAGGACTAAGCTCCTCCCTCTGTCTTAAGGCAGCCTGGTATGAGAAATAGGTTACCAAAAGCCAGCCAAGTATTAGGACAACCCTGCTCCCACTGCTAGGAACCCCTCGAGTAGACTAGGCTACTAAAGGAAGGATAATGAAAAGGTGGAGTCACTATTACATCCTTGGAAAAAATCAGAGTCACCTTGGAATTCAGAAGATGCTTTCTCCCATGCTCTCATGATCCTGCCTTTCACTTAAGTTCATTTCTCATATGTAGTTTCCAGTGTTGGAGAATAAGTGCCCACGAACTATACACGGCACCACGAAAGAATGTGTACTATGTACTTCATTCTCTTCAAATAAAGTATTCCAAACTAGCTTTAGGCTAATTCTATCAGCTGAGCATGATGCTTGTGGCCTGCCTTTCAGTGTTCCCCAAAAAACCTTTTATAAATACTTAAATACAAGCCACCCAGTAAGATTGGTTTCCAATTCTATAAGACTTTTTGTCTGTAGTGCCCAATTTCGATGATTCTAATAGAAAATACAAGTTTTCCATCAAAACATGGATACACAATAACCTGAAGAACTTTCTAAGTAGAATATATAATACACAATTTAAAATTACTAAACAGATATTCCACTGTAATCACCAGTAACCATAGACTTCACAAGTTACCTGTTTAAGGACCAGGTTGGTCTATGTTCACATAGAAATTTGGTTTCAATACTAGTGATTCAACACAACCATGAGGAATCACAGGAATGTTCATACTTACGTGATTGATATAATCCAACAGCTGCCCTTTTATATTTATTATAATAGTAATATGATTTGTTTTAAATCTCATAAAAGCAGCAACAAACCTATTTGTAAAAATTATAAAAACTATACCATTTCATCTTTTAAAAATACTTTGTTTCATTAATTTCAATTTCTGTCTACAACTTCAACCCCATGACCTGTGCTATAATCCAGTGACTCACTGAGATGCAGAGTGAGTCCATCCTATAGCCAGAGCTCTAAATGTACAATACACATTAAATTGTCATATTGTTCAACTAAGAAAGCTTTCTCTACTTACCTATCTAATTAATTTTGTCACCTTTATCTTAAATATCCATCCATAATCAAATCACTAAATATATAGAACTAATGGATGGTGTATGCAGAAATGGCACAGTTGAGAACTAATGCTTTCTGTATCTTCATATGATATTGTGCAGGTGAATGTGTGTTTGCAAGAAGACTAAAAGTAATATGAAATATATGCAACATGTTAAGTAAACATGTAATTTAGAGACACGGATAGAACAATATCTTGTAATATTTCTTACATAGATGATTGTGAAATACTCATATGCCAACTGTTTTTGTAGCAGTCAGTGGTTTTCAACAAGAATATTAGTTAAAAAAAATGATGATGTCAGTTGTATAGTATACCCAAGCCTTTCCAATGTCCTAAATGCATGTGCCAATGACCTGTGGTCTGTTAGGTGCTGTTTAAGTTATATCACATCGCAGGTCAGCCATAAGGCTATCTACCAATGACAGGAAATGGCATTCACTACTTTTTTCTCCTCCTTTCTTAATGCAAGTAAAGAGATTACATGTTCCAAAATTACCTTTAACACTTCTGTTTTGTCAGAATTATTATATAAAAACACAAGCACACTTTTTTCAAAGTCTTGTCAAATATTGATGTTTTCATGAACTGAGAAAACTTAAGCCTCCTAATGAACACAAGATTAAGAGCCTTTCAATTATTAGAAAAGGCATTGAAGTGAATGGAAGTTTATGTCTGCTAATTCAAGGGATATATATTTCTTTATCCCAGAGGAAGCTTCCTTTAAACCCTTGCCATGTACGCGATAGATGAGATCCCATTAAAATTCTTTTCAGAGCCTTTCCTACATACATTTCATTTCCAAAATTGCAGAAGGGCCAACATCTGTCAGAGTGGAGCAGGAATATAATTGAAGTCTGAAATTGCAGAATGTTATACCTAGTGGAGTTTCTCCCCACTGACAAAAAAAAAAAAAAAAAAAAAAAAAGGCAGGAGAAACACAGATTCAGAGGGGAAGATCAAGGGGAGATAAAGGCGCTGAGTTCAAACACATGGTGGATGTGCTAGGCTGCATCTTCAACAGGAAAAAAACTGCAGAAAAGCAGAGGCATGTGGGCAAAGGACAAGTGAGAATCTTAAGTGTGGAAAAGGGTTATAAGCAGAAAACATGATATGACAGAAAGGCCATTTTCTTCATTTTCATTGGACTCAGTTTATGAACTAAGAATATTTTGAACCAGTATAAGAGAAGGTAAGAAAAAAAATAACCACAAAAAGAAAAATAAGAGTTAAAAATAGACTGAGTATTAAAAGCAGTCTTGGTCAATTCTGGAAACCTAACTCCTTTAAATACCTGTTTAAGAATATAAAATCTTTAAACACTGAATTGGCATTTTCCTAGAAGTAATTCTTGTGACAAAATGTTTTTTGGGGAAAAAAAAAGTGTAACATTCAAATGTCAAAGCCATTCACTTCTCAGAAGGTAGAAAGTGTTCTTCGGAAGGCAAGGAACACACTCTGCTGAAATTAGAGATGTTCTGTCATCCATCTTGAGATCAACATGGTCACTTTGAGGGGGAGAGGGAGAGACAAAGACACGGGAAAACATTACAAACCTGATTTCAGAATATAGTATCGGACGCGAACAAACATTCCAATTCCAAATTAAACGAGCTATCACCAGATACCTGAGTGCTATAATATATCCTGGAAACACACACATATATGTAAACACACACGCACGCAGATATGCATATATACAAGTATGCATATAAGCATTATGTTCATATTAAAAACAAATTAAAATATACATAAGTTTTTATAATTATTTGTTTTGTATAAGAAGCATTAACTATTAGTAAAATCAGAAGTAATGTCTTAAATTCTGTAGATTGTTTAAAAGTTTTAATTAACATCCCCTTAGCATATTGACAATACCAGTAACTTATCATTTGAATAAAATAAGCAAGCAATGATTTTTTAGGTAACATTTTCATCAAATATAAACCTTGCACCTTGAAACTCAACAATCTCTATCCACAACATTGATGTTTTTATCATTTTTTAATGATAGCAGGGCATGTTCTTACACTTGGTTGGTAGGAATTTGTCCTTGATTGAAAAATCCCAGTATCTTATGAAGCAAGGTACTATCATCAGATTGCCATCCCTTAGACGTCTTTCTTTCACTAGCAATGAAAGCTCAAGTTCCATTCCCAGGTCCCATAACCCTAATAATCTCATTTCTGAAACCTTCTATTTAAGGAAAGCACCAAGTTTTCAATGTGAATAATGAATTATCCTTAAACTGGTGCTCTGTCTCAGTACCCAGGGCTCTTATCTTTTAAGGGTCGATTGTATCTGTGTAGCTGTAAATATTACCAGTGTCTCTCCAGTGCTAGAAAGCTGGCTATCTGTAGAGACTCTTCTTAATTTAGAAAAAAAAAAAATGAAGACTGTGGGGATATTTTTCAGGAACAGATCCCCACAGAAGACTGCCTGGCTGAGCTGCTTCTGGTGGACCAAATTTCTAAATACAATAACTTGCTCCCAACTTCCATGTTTACTCATTGTATCTGTACTTATATGGGGTGGAATGGTCAAGCAAGGTAGGGCTAACATTCTTCCTACAGTTAACTACATCTTATACAATCATGTCCAGTTTAGATGGCCAGGGCATAGAATTATTCACAAAATTCTTTTTACAACCAAAACTCAATTTACAAACTTTCAAAGCCAAGGTATTGGGAAAGAACACAAAACAGTGGATAAAAAGGAGCCTGAGTGTCCCATTCCGATAGAAATAGAGTTGAAATACTTCATCTCAAGAAAGGTGATTTGTGTTTGGAAAATCAGTCTGGGAGAATGTGAAAAAAAAAATCTCATTCTTGTCTCCCGTTTGCAGGAACTCATTCACATTATTGATGTTTCTTTCCTTCTTAAAAATATTTTTATTAATTCTTTGAGATGCTTATACAATATCCATCCTCGATCCTCCTATGAAGTCCTTGCAGATCCATAATCACCTCACTTGGTACCCACTATTAACTTAGTATGTTTCTTAAAAATAGCCTAGCAAATAATATTTGTACTTTTCACATACCTCTGTATGTAAGTTCATCCTTTTACTAAAGCAGTATTTATATATATATATATATATATATATATATATATATATATTATTGGAAAAAACAGTTTTTTACAAAGAAAGGAAATAATAATATACATGAGAAAACAAAACAATTTTATTTATCAGGAAAACTATTAAATAATATCACAGTCTTAGGGAAATATAATGAAAACTAAAATCAGGCGATAGGCTATAGTTCATTCTCTCATTAACTCTCAAAATATTTGTCCAAGTAGAATTTACAGCCCCTACCTGACTTAAACTTCCAGCCATGCAAACCCAGCTACAACAGTAGGCTGAAACTCTCATGCCTGTCTCTTAGCTATCAAATCATAGCCTGTTGCATCTCTAAGGCATCAATTCAGTACTTTTCCTCACCGGTGAGAGTCTCTATCAAAACCATAGATAAGGCAGCAAAATAAACTTGGATTCAGCAAATTAACTTTCAGCATAGCTTTCAATGAGTAGAGTCTCAGACTATTAAATTTTGAATTTCAGAAAGACACTCTAGCAAAGCACAGCAGCTGCTACTGAATCCCAATCCACAAAGCAACAGCCGTTATGGCATCTGGACCAACAGCTACAGAAGATACATCAGTAAATAAGGTGAACATCCCCAAGCAATCCTACGCCTCAGCATCCACTCCCTAGGCCTGCTATGGGTGGTTCAACAGCATCTGTACAGTTAAGGGAAGGGCATATTATTTTAACCATCTTTGCAAGCAGGAGTCAGTGACCTTTACTCTCTATTGGTAAAAGGAATGCTAACTTTGCCAGCTGGATGTAAATGAAGATTTTAATTGAAAAACATGCATCTCCAACTAGAGGGATGGGAAGAGTCTAGAGTCTTTCTAAGTTCTATCTAATGAACACACTGCACGGCTTAGCTTTTTATTCATGATCCTCCATTAGGCAGCACATGTTTAGAAAACAGACAAAAAGAAAATCATTTAGCTCTTGCATATTCCGCTCTATGCCCAACAGTCAGCAGTTTTAGACTATGTAAGATATGGACTATAGTCTAAGACTATGTTTATTTTTATTTCCCAGGGAAAACAGAGAACAACCAGGATATAAGAATTGCATGTATATTTGCAAAAATAAATATTGGTTAACATGAAATGATAAATGGTCAAATATATAAATGCTTATGAATCTCAGTGAAAATTTTTAAGAGGAACATATTCCTCTATACTTTTAAGAGCTGGGCATTCTTGCAAAACTTTTTACTCTAGTAGAGGAATTTAATTATAATATTTGAATTGAGGATCTTATCACCAAGTTTAAAGGGAAAATCAACTTATATTTCAGTGTACAAAGAAGGCTCTCTGGCAATGTAGTCTACATGAGGAGATGTTTGTTTAAATGGCAAGGAAGTGTTTGTAAAAACAAAGGGTCATTAGTCATCACAGCTCAAGTGATTTAGCCTTTTAAAGGATACTGGGGCTTTCTCTATCTCATTATATAACTTATTTTATTTTTTAAATAAAAAATAAAACCTGTAAGTTTCAATGTATAAATGATGATAAATTTCTCCAATGCTTCTGAAATACACGGGAAGAAAAAAAAAAAAAACCCTTTTGAATAAAATAAATGGGCAAGAAGATTTAAGGATAAGTCACATTTACAGGTTTTACATCAGGGGAAGATGAACACCTGACCTTTCCACTTGATTCTAAGACCATTGTGCTATGCTCACAGAAAAGCAGTGTTATGATGAGTATTCCACAACATTTTTATAGGGAAAAATATACTGATATTTTTCTCTAGTTTAGAGCAAATTCATGAAATTTGCATAAAAAACATCCCTCTTCAAGCATTACTCATGTGAAGAAAGGAAAAGAGCATACAGGGCCAACCCACCTAAGGAGCAGACAACTGAGGCACATGCCCACAGGTTACTTCGAGTGTTATCTCAGTAGGACCATGAAGTGAAATGAAGGAGCCACTGGCAAGAAAGCCATTCAGGTGTACAGGAGTCACTGGACAAAATTTATCGTAAAGAATTTAAATATCTTGGCTTTTTCAAAAAACAGGCATAAATAAATTCTGTTCGATGTTAACATATAGTGAGTGAGCATTTGATAAAACAATACCATTAGCTATCTGCATGTCTAATTGAATGGTGGCGGTCCGCCAAGACTACATGATGTTATGTGTGTTTTTTCATTCATAATACCTAATGAATAAACAAATGAAGCCTTTAAGAAATGGACATTTTGAATACAAATTTAAAGTTGGCAAAATGAAGTTATGAAAATCAATAGGATTTTAGTAAACATTACAAATGTGAAGACATTGAATATTCATGTTCTTATATATTGTAGGATTCAACAGCGCTAAGGAGGCTCTGAGATTTGAATTATCTGAGAACTTGAGTGTGTGAAGTTGTTTATATTCATTCTTCCCCAATGATCTATATACTAAATCAGTTGGGTAGTAAATGACTAACTGAGAAAATTCAATTCATTGCACGTATTGAGCAATTATCATCAGTTATGTGCTCACCAGAGTTCCTGGTTGGAGTATTTATAATAGGATGCTTTGTCCTATAAATTTGCATATATTGTCATTGAGGAAAATTGTATGCAAAATATTTGAAACAGACGTACAATGTTTTACAAAGTGGGAGACAGGAAATAGCATAGATTCAACATGTGCTTGCTCTTGCATTGGGATGCAATGCTATCGTGAGAATTTCAGCAAGGCAAATATTATATGACAAGAGGTATGATATGTATGAAATAGCTGTATGAAATATGACACCTCAAAATAAATTACATCAAGTAGATGAAAAACTATTTTTGTAATTACATTATTATTAATATTAATTATATAAAGATCTTAGAAAGTAGGATAACAAAAGGAAAAAATTTAAAAGTCCAACTGTAAGCTTAATACTCCCTTACAAATTGCTTAGGAAGTCAGTTGTTTATGCTCCAAAGTGGAAGCAGCTCTTCAGCTAAAGGTCTCTGCACATGTTCAACAGGAAACCCAAATGAGTGTTAGACAAGAGAAAATGTACTCATTCTTCAAAAGTGCTGTTATGTAGATGCATGTACTACACGACACAGAAGACACAGGTATTTCCACACCTCCATACTCTTAATAACATATAGAATAATTTTTGTCTTGTCTTCAACAAATATTTATAGCCTTCTCACCATAATTTCTTCTAAAATTTTACCTATATTTTAACTCATGGGAGACATCAATGTTAGCACTGTTTACACCACTGTCTGAGATCTATCTATCTGTAGGACTACCTGCTAGAGCATGGGTAAAGAGCAAAGAAAAGCTGTCATCCAGTAAAAGCAAACATGTCGCCATACTCTTGCCAGAGTCCTTGAGTACAGCATACGTCCACAACAAGCCTTTTTATGCTCACGTTGAAAACAAGGTGTAAGATTCACCCAAGGTTACTGTGTCAATCAAATCTATCTCCAGAGTATAAACCTAAGCTTTGAACCTACAGCCTGAAAAAGAAAAACACATGGCTGAGTTGGTAAAATGGAACTTGAACTAATGTCCTAAACTCGTATTGTTTATTATACCCTGTTAAAGGATGAATAAATAAAGGGCTGTAGAGCCTACTTTAGGCATCTGGAATTAGAAATGCTACATAGAAAGACTCCTCTTAATATTGGAAAATACCCCATCTCTCTCTTTTACTACTTTTTTTGACAAAATTAATTCATAATCAATAAAATTTTATTATTTAATAATCAAAAATATATAAAACACTGTATTTAAATCCTCTTTTTACTGGGTTAGGGATATCACTTAGAATTTTAGGCATTAGATATTAAGTAAAATCTTGAATAAGACAAGTGGTTTTACCCGGTTTCAGGCCCTCACTTCGTTGGGGATTTGCAGAACTCCTGAACATATTGGAATTTCCTTCCCTTAGGAGTAGTTATAGATTCCAGGTATTGAGAACAGGGAATAGCACCAAACCATTGAGTGGGTGAGTTAGCCAACCACAGGGCTTGGCAAGAAAACAGCTAAAAATTTCTAAAATCCTATGCTTTTACTTTCCTTACATCTCTGCTTTAATTGCATCAAAACAATCATGAAATCATTTATTTTAGATACTTTATTAAGGTATTCTTTTAAAAAAAATGTTGACTATTACATATCACAAATTTTCCCAATCTTGTTGATATTGGCTTCTCTCTGCATTCTAAATAGATACAAACTAGTAACTGTGAAGGTGCCTAGAGTAAAATTTGTTTAACGTTGTAAAATACTAGGGGAAAGGAATATTATCTCCAAAAAATGTTCTTCAGTCTTCACGTACCAAAATATGCTTTTATTTTACATTTATATTTAACACAGGCATTACTATTGTTAAATTTCAAAGGCTCAGCATTAACCCAGGGGAAGAGTCTACTGTGGATGAGAACTTGGCTGCAACTCTCAGCATTGTTAACCTGTCTGCTGCTAATTCTGCAGTTAATTGAACATCTAGAGATTGGAAATGTGATATTTAAATGTAAAGTTTTTTATCTCCATTTCTCAAACACTAGGATTTTGTTTATATTTTCTGCCAAGTCCATACCAACTTTTAATAGCATGTTGAATTAAGAAACTTTCTACAATTAGCAGAGTATATTCAGGCCAGAAATTAATATTAAAAGTAAAATCCTTTGACTTCTGTAATGTTTTGGAGTAAACAAGTCAGAAATTAAAAAGTAATTAATATATTATGATAATTAAGAACCTACGAGAGCATATGTACTAGAATGTAAGAGAGAAATCACCATAATAAAATATTTCATATACCTCTGGTAGATCAAATCAGTTGTTGTTCTAGGGTATAAGTCACTATCATAATGATTAAGAAAGAAAAGGAATGTGCTTAATGTATAAACCCATTATTCTCTAATCTCTTACAGGGTGGGGGGGGGTGTCTGCCTAATCTCAAAAATCCAGATTCATCAAGTTCTAAAACTCAAATTGTGTCTTTGTAACTAGCCATGGGAGTACATATTCATAACAAGAAAATGCTTCTTCAGAAAAAAATAATTTCTTTGTCCCACATAGGTTAAAAAATGATAATTGTCAGTATTTAAAGTCATAGTTTGTAGATTAATGACTGCCCAAAATAAGGATGTTCTTCCTAACACTTCCCATGCACGTGTATGTGTGTGTGTGTGTGTGTGTGTGTGTGTGTGTGTGTGTGTGTGTGTGTGTGTGTGTGTGTATTGGAAAATAAAATTCAGTCTCAGGTATGATTCCTTAGAAATTAACCTATTTTATTTTGGGGTGCAGGCTCTCCCTCTGACATGTAGTGTATGGATTCTTAGGCTGGCTTGCCATTGAGCCAGAAGCACACAATGCTGGTTTTGTAAGTGTTCTCAATATTGAGACAGGTAATCATGCTTGGGCTCCAAGCAATTTGCTGACTGAAGTATCTGCTCACCCTCATTCCTCCTTTTATAGAAAGACCTTCTACTAGTGAAGTCCAGTTTTGTCTTGGAATTTTAAAATTAGTTCCATTAAATTATAAGGAACAAGTGCTGCTCAAACCAAATAGGAGTTCCAGGTTTATGGACCCTAAGAGTTAATAGATCACTAGAATTCAAGGCTCCCTATTTTCTTCTGTCATATTTATTATAAGATCTTAAGCAATTCATCTAGCCAGTGTGTGCCCTTGTGTCTACAAAGGTTCATACCACAGTGAGACAACACTATAACAATTTTAATTATGATCTATATTAATCCAAGTATGGAAAGATAAAATAAAACAGCAGACAGAATTCCTACACTTAATAACATTAGACTTCAGCAGAGAATATTCACTGAGCCATACTTTTTAAAAGAATCCTAAATAAGCAAAAACTAATAAGGTGTTAAATAACTAAGTACTATGGAGAAGAAGGTGAATCTGATATAGCAGATTATTGTAATCAACACAGAATGAATCATTTTAGATACATAATAAATACAGTTAAATAGACTTTATGATAGATACATATATATGTAGATAAATGATAGATAGATAGACAGACAGACAGATAGATGAATGACTATTTCTTTAAAAATATAGAGAGTTTATGGCTCCCATTTCTATCTTACAACAAAGTTTTCCTTCCATTTTCGCGTTATTGCTATTCAGTTAAGCCAGTAGGAAGGAGTAAGCAGCATAGAAGTCATGGTTTTATATACACACAGACATTCTCAAGACTTGTATTTTTTTTTCTATTCAATGTGTCTTTTGAAAAAATAAAAATGGCACATTCAGAAACAGCAAATGAGTGTTTTTAAGATATGAACTTCATAGACAAAGATTATTCTAAGTTACAAAGCAATGTTTCCTCTACATTTGATGGGATCTTTTCCCTATAAAACAGAATTTAAAACTGGTTTCATTAAATTGCTGAAATGTCCAACCATAATTGTCATTGCTAGTGTCAACAATTCAACCAAAATTTTTCTTGGGAATGACAGAGAAATGATATTGGTAGTAAAAATAATAGGAAGATATTAATGGTAATATACTTTATAAATATTATTTTGATTCCTGAATCTTAAAGTTTGTTTTTAACATAATGTTTATTAGATTTCCATCACTATAACAAAAAAAGGAGATAATTAATACAGAAAAAAGATGTATATTGTCTCCTTTTTGAAGCTTTAGTTCACAATCTTGGTCGTGCTGTCTTGGTTCTAAACCTGAAGGAGACAAAACTATTCATTCAAATCATGGAAAGAAAGCATAATACAGTAAAAAAGCAAAGGCAAGAGCCCCACAAATCATCCTAAAGACACATATTCAAGGACCTCAGCATCCCTACCAGGTTCAACCTCCTAATGGTTCCCTATGGTTTCTACTTCCACCTACGTGACCAGATAAGGCTTTTAACACAGAATGCACAGTGGGGCCTTTCCATACCTAAGCTATAAAAATATTTCTCTTACTTCACTCTCAAGACATTTTCCATATAAAGTTAACACTATGAATCATATTTGGTGAAGATCTAAAGATTGATTGGTGCTTCAGCAGGTTCTGGTTTTCACTGATCACCACAGACATTAGTTAAAGAAAAACAACCATAGATGTTTAGATAAAATCAGGTCAATGCCATTGAATAAGTTATGTGTGCCTTTCTGGCTGGAAAAGAGTGTGCTTTATGTAATTTACCATTGCTATATACATACCCACATGCACCACACACACACTCAAACATACAGACAATACAATAGCAACAATGTTTGGAGAAAATTTTAATTCTAAGAATCCATAACCTGTAACTCTTCAATTCTTTATAAATTCTACATGTGTTACAAAACAATGATTTTGCACAGTTAAAGGCCTGGATCACTACTCTCTGACCTTTGTGGCTTGACTATGGGTAATTCTGTTCTCTGACAGTCTAGGTTGATTTTATTAAATATACAATATATCACCACATATAGGACCAGAGATATGGCTTGAAATCCCTGTGCTCAAATCCCAGCACACATTTGCATGGATTTAGAAATTAAAGCAAAACTAGTGTATTCTCATAATATTTTATGAATCAAGAAACCAATTTCAATAATTACCATGCTTCTGTCCATCCCTTTGCTATTTGTGGACCTTCCTCAGGTCCTTATAATCACATGGCAACAAAAAATAATGATAGATAATAAAGATTTACCCAAATCATTTTCTTTTGAATCTCATTCTTTTAGTACACAAAATCCTGGGGGTGGAGTTTATGGATTTGATATTTTATTTGTTTGGAAATGGAAATTCTTATGCTGTCCCAGCACAAGAATGAAAACAATAGTTTCCATTCTTATTTTTTTTTTATCACATATGAAGATCAAATAGCTCTTTAAACCAAATGACAGTTGTAGGTCCATCATTCCATTTACATCTGACTACCCTGGAGAAGTCAACTTGCCAAATGCACAGTGTTGTCCATCGATCAACCAAAGCTACTGTATTCTCCAACAAGAAGACAAGGGCATTTCTGGTACAGTCTAATCTCTATTCCTCTTAAACATTTTTTTCTTGATTTTTTTCATTAAATCAAGCAACTCAGTTTTTCTTTAGTGGCAGAGAAATTTAACTTAAATTTTCTGAGTCATATCTACTCAGAAGATTAGGGAACCTCTGTCAGAGAGTAGAAACTTGTCCTCTCATTAACATTCATGACCAGAAACCCTTCTGGTTGGGCTTGTTTCAGCATCTGATGAAGCAATACTTAAAAGAAATTGGCTTGTCTATGAAACAGCTTCTCAGCAAAGCCACTGTGCAAGAGGATTGGTGATAATACAATGTTAGCTTTTCAACCACACTGGAGAAGAATACATTGTAAGCTACTGTGAGGCCTGGCATAGGAGAGCCTAGAATTAGAAAAGGGTTGGTGGATCCTCACACCATGTAGCAATTGAGTAGCATTGTGCATCTTTGTGCATGGAAGATCTGCCAAAGTCTAAACAGGGGATTAAAGGAAAGGGAAGGGGGGAGTGAAATGAAGCAGGAATAAAGACAGCTAATTACACTTGAGATCCTGTGAGTGTGCATCATTGGGTTCCATGTTTTATAAACCCAGGGTAGCTGTGGTTTTTAAATATGTTCCCCTCTCTTTCAAATTGAAATCCATATTCAGTTCATTTTCATTTTTAGAAGGCCTGTCTTTGGGGAAAGTTATTGGATTACTTTCTGATGCCAGAAAGAATATTTCTGTGATTTTTAAACTCCACCCAAAACACTCTAACCTCAAGAAGATTATGCTGCTGCTGAAGTACATGTTACTGTAGTGCTGACCTAAAAAACAGAAAGGAGGCATTCGGCTAATTGCTTCCTATGATTGTTAGCATTATAACCCTTATGAATTATAGATAACACAATGAACCAAAAAACAAGAAGCATAAGAAGTTAAATTATTATACCTGTCATTTCTCACAGCAACACAATGAAAATGGAAACAGTGTGTATACATGTGAGGGGTTCTATAGATATCTTTCAGTGTGCTTTGATATAAAAAAGAAGGTACTATTCTAAAGTTGTGCCTGTTTAAATATGTATTATTTAGAAAGTACATACTACACTTGAATTTTTGGGAATATCTATTAAAAACAAAGCCAGTTTATAAAAGTAGATATTGTTTGTGATATGAAAGAAGAAACAGTTGAAAATAATAGCATATAGGGACATAGATAAATTGAATCTTTCTAGTCTCTATCACCATAAACTTGTTTAACAGATCTTCTACCCTGCTGTTAGGGGAAATTATCATCACCATGAGTTTCAGTTCAGCATACCTAACTGTAGGGGGATTATGTTGTTCCATTGTAATTAATTGTCCCCATTTATGACTTTAATAAAAATCCCTTATTGGCCAAAGGCAGACAGGAAGTGTGGGCGGACTACTAGACTAAGAAGACTCTAGGAACAGGAAGAACAGAGCAGAATGCCAGAGAGAAGCCAGAAGAAGCAGAGGACAACTATGCTGCTCTGAGAAAAGGTACCGAGCTCCATGGCTGAACAGGATAAGAGTCATGGGTTAGATTAAGGGTAAAGAGATAGCAAGTTATATGACTGGGCCTCAGGCTAATCAGCCTAAAATTAATGTAAGCATCTGTGTGTCTCTGCGGGTCTGTGGGTCTGTGGGCGTAAACCGTGAGGCTAGGCCCAGAAGGTCCAGGGCAGAAACCTCTTACTACACCTAACCTGAAATGACACATATTAATTTCATTTAATACCTTAATGGACACCTCACCTCAACTTTTGTTCCATCTCTCTCCAAAGCTTTACCAAAAAATAAAAATGTCCATGCTACAGTGTAGCTCACTGAAGAATGGCAGGTATGTCAAGCTGAGTACAAATTAGAAGAGCTCAACCAAAAATAAATAATATATATATTCTTATTTATGTCCTGAAATTGCGTGGTTGTTACAAAACACTAGAAGGCCGATACTTCTGAAGAATACTTACCTAAATAGACATATGCTAGATGTTAATAAATGTATCCTAGATGGAGGGAAATGCATAGGAACTATGCTATCAACATATGTGTGGGCATGCTCACAAATGCCCTGGAGCCCTGTGTCTCTGCCACTCGTATGATTATGGCAATCCATTGTTAATCCATTATATAAGGGCACTGAGAGTGAGTCTCCCGTACCTCTAAGTCAATGACTTACTACTTTCTTCTTATTCAGAGATTTAGCTCAATTGTGGGCTTTTGTTTTCCTCTGTCTTTGAAACAACATCTGGAGTTGAATTCCTGGTCTTCCTGCCCCATCTGTCCACTATGGCATTACAGATGTACACAAATGTGCCCAGTCAGACTTGTTTTAGTGATAATAAAATCACTAAATCACTAAAAAAAAATCACTCTCAAAGTTGATTGACTGCTAGAAATGAGGATGCTTTAGCTATCATTAGCCATCTTTCCGTACACTTCACACTATACCTTCACACTTATTTCACATTGCCCATCTGTACAGAACGCTTTCCAAACTGAAGTTATACGCAATGCACATGCACACATACAATATGACCCATAGGACAGGAAATATAGAAGTATATCACCATATGGAAATCCCCCTTTTTTTCTTTTTCAAGTAAGTGCATTCTCTGAGAAAATTAAACTATATTTTAAAGAAGTCATTACATTATTGTCATCTCTATGGTGTATAGATGAGAAATGACATTTTAAAAGGAAACATGAGCAGACTTGCACTATGAAAATACTACACCTCAGCACATAAATAATTCCTGCTTTCACCACAATGGATATTCTTAGGGTGTTGCTATAGAATATGTTCTGCATAACAATGGAGATTACTATTCTTTTGTTTTTAGTTTGCCTTTAAAAAAAATGTACTTGGTGCCAAAACTCTGGACAAATGTATATCATTAAAATACATAAATAAGAATCAGGAAGAGAGTTTCAATAATACGAACCATAAGAAAATACTAAACAATAACAAACAAAAAAACCATAGAAAGTTTGAATCGTAAGTAAATTTCAGGTTTAATAAATAGAAACAAAAATATATCTATTCAAGAAAAAAATTCTGTTTTTCAATAATCTATGCTCCACAGATATTCTAGGGAAGGGGACCAGCTGGTTCCATCTGTAAGAACACAATAGGCCTCAGTTGAGTTCATAATGTCATTTCTATAATCTTTGGAACACTGGAACCACTTTGATCAAATGAATACTGTCTCTACCTTTTACAGAAACGTGGATAGGTTCTAAGGGCACAATTATTGCAATTGCTTTGTTAAAAAAGCACTAGTAATGGTTTTCCAATGTCTCTCAAAACAAATAAACTAAATATTGATTTCCTACAACACTGTTATTTATAAGACTGACATAGGTATCAGGTTTCAATCTTGGTTTCTTCCTCCTTGATGGAAACTTGGCAAGGCATCTCCTTTCTGGTGGCTCCCAGCTCCTTGGAGAGCTGAACTATATTTAGGTGAGTAATTTTCTTTCTTCGTTCTTTTTTTTTTTGTTTTTGGTTAAAAATACCTTTGAGTACTTTTGCTTTTTCTGCGAATCATTTCTACTTTCCCACCACCACAACGAAGACAGGAGAAGCAGGGCATGGAAAGGCCCCGTTGGTTGGTTGAGGATGAAATGTCAGTATATATAGAGACTAGATTATGGGTTAGAGATAGCAGAAGAAAGTGAAAAAGAGGGAGCGCTGAATGCTGAGATCAGGACAGAATTCGGACTCTGCCACTTGCTAGGAATGTGACTTTGCATTTCAGCTTACCCCTGGTGACTGGGGCAAGCATCTTAATAGTGTGAAGTATGAGACCATGTGTTGCCTTAGATGCCTATTTTCACTCTCAGAAGGCTTCCTAAGGGGACCCTAACAAACGTGTCACATAGAAGCATAAAAGCAATGAAGACTTGGACCCAAAAGCAAATTGGACAGACCATGTATACATGAGTATACAAGGATGGTGCCCTTTGTTGTTCACTACATAATCTTGCTGCTTATTGCTGAAATTCTGAGCAGTGTGGCAGACAAAGATCAGAAGGAAGGGAATAGAGTTGTTAGCATGCTAAGTGCTCTTGGGCTACTTCCTATGTACAATTCTTAGCCTATGGAGAGGAACATAAATGTATGCTTATTAACACAGCAGGTTGAGAGAAGCTCTGTTGAGATTTGAAGTCACTAGATCCTAGTTTACTTAATTTTTATCCCTAAAAATATCTACCCAGATAATCACCTGCCAAAGGATACAATTTCTATATGTGGCAACATATATTCCTTGTCTTTCAGATATTAGGTTAATGGGACTCTAAGAAAACCATGATGGTTTGGAAAGTTGTAAAAGAATTCCAATGTATTCATGGTTATATTCCCATCATTTAATAGGTATTTATAATTATGCACCATAGAAGCATCTAATATTATCCAGACTATTAATTAACAACTGAGAAAAATATACTGCCAAATCAATGTTCTCAGATATAAATTGAATGGCAGTTTCTTTCTTATCTAGTGAGAAATATAACAAGTAAATTGTAGATACGAAGTCTAGACCTCTGAGAAAGTGGACCACGGGCAGAAACTTCAATGGGATGTTTTGGATACCAGACTTCAATAACAATACAGAAGGACTCAACAAATAGAAAGAATCTAAAACTAAACTCTATGATGTTCATAGCAATGTGGATTTTTTTTTTTGGAAGAAAACAAAACCCAGAAGGTAATTATCCACAGCTGATCTTAGAGAGATAGTTCTTCTGTGGTCAGAACCACTTAGAGTCATCAGGAAATGACTTGAGGGAGTGATTTCCCTTAAAAAAGAAAGGGTGAGAAGGAGAAAGAAGAGAGAGGGAGGGGGAAGAGAGGGGGGGAAGAGAGAGAACAGGAGAGGGGGAGGGAGAGAGAAAGGAAGGGGGCAGAAGGAGAAAGTAGAGGGATAAAGGCCTGGGTTATAGGTCAAAGACACAGGCACTTTGCTATGATGCACTATGGCCAGAGTTTCAGTGAACGTCTCATCTTACTGAAGGTTTACTGGCAGGGTCACCTCTATGGTCTAATAAGACAGATCATATAAGGAATATACAGGGGGAAAGGGAGAAACTACTATGGTAACTATCCTGTATATACCTTTATACTTAATTTCAAGAATAGTCTTTCCAAATCTTACTCATACAAATCACGTTTAAATTTTGTTTAAAAGTCTGGTGAAATTGTTATAAAAATATGTTTGTTTTTCTCTGACAATCTGATACACCTGCAACAAAAAAAAAATTGTTGTAACAAGAATTATGTTACAGGAGTAACATAATTACTAAAGAATTTATCACCCACTATGTGAGAAACAATCTTGGGAATATCCAGTCCTTGTCACACTGATTGACAACAAGTCCCCAAGTTCATTAACACAATTTAAAACAACCCTCTCTTAAAAGTGGGGGTCCTTAGTTAAGACAAGTGGGATATGAGATTAATTTCTACACGACTAATTGTTACAACACTGGAAGGATCTGGTTTTGTCTGGTTGAATATCTTTTCCTTCTCCATAAAAAGAAATAAAAACCTTTCATGAAACTAGTCACCATCTAATATTTTTTATTATGGGAAATATATATTTTGGCCCAGAAATCTGCCCAGAATTATCAGCATCAATTTTGGAAGACATCTTCATAAATGCATTAGAATTAGTTTCCAAACACAAGGTAAGAGCAACAGCAGCAGATAACACTCAGCTGCTCTCTTCAATCCAGGACAATGTGGAATGATAAATTGTGACCTAAACCCTGAGCCTTCGGATTACTGATGGACCTGTAATCTGTCAATCAAGGGCAGCCTCCAATGCTCCCTCATTAGAATAAGAGAAAAACATTCAGAGCATCACACTTAAATAAGGAGTGGCTTTCACATGTATCCATACATAATGTTATACACAAAGCGAGAGAGACCACTGTGAAGGTGCTGGACCAGCCTTGCAAAAGAGAGGAAACATCATCAGCATGGAAATTGTAACATTATTATGAGTATGTTTATGCACCCACCTTTTTATAACTTGGAGGAGAAATTTGAAAGCCAACAGTATTACAATAATAGTTTAAAGTAACCATAAAATAGGCTGTTTTACTTAGTCCAAAGAAAGTAGAAATAAAAACATTGGCATGCAATTTCTAACTGGATCTGTGCTGCTCTGAATGAAGTGGGTGAAGAAAATGAATAGGCTCTTGTTGGCCTCAGACAGGAGAATATGTCCAGTGGGGAATAAGAAAGTCTTGCACAACTTGCCAATCTGGTTCACAATGAATCATAGCATAGTTCATGCATTTCTTAGACCAGTAAGAACTAAACATCATTCTAAAACTTACCCTTATCTGCTATCCATATTGAAACTGGTAAAATTCACACTGTATTGGAATATTTGAGGTCCTGATGAGAAAATTCAAGCTGAAATGATACTGATAATTGTTCTCACTCATTGTGCTGTCTGTCACCCCTAAGGTTTATTAAAATGTGGAAATGATGATGCTTATGATCTAAAAATGAAAGGAGGGTCGATACTCTTTGTGAAATGTGTCAGACCTGCTGCATAAAGTGTGCCACTTAAAGCATGAAAAATGCTAAAATAAAGCAGCCCGTGTCACTGTCATTGAGACAAGTCCATCCACCTAAGAAGGATGTGGCAGTGCAAATAATTTTAAGTGACAAAATTTTTGAAAAGAAACTTGCCAGTGAAAAGCTGAGGACGAGAGAAAGTATAAAAAACTTGAATTAGGATCCCCCGACAACGAAATGGTGATCATCCCAGAGAGAGTGCAAGCACAGGACAGCTTTCTTCAATCAGATTGTCTAGTCCTGTGACGTTACCAGAAAACACTATACTGCCAAGGATGTCCATGCCTTCCCTAAACACAAACAAATACCGTAAGCATGAGAGACAATGGAACCATCTCTCTCAGAAAGGTTTTTCCTGATAGAGCAAAAGCCTTGTATAAGATGGAGCAGGAACACAGTGAAGGGCACCCAGCTACACCTACCATCAAATTTCTTGTGCCTGGACACAAATGTTGTACGCACAAAATGGCTTGTCTCTTCCACGAGGTTTTCAAACTCAAGTTTGCTCTGTTGGCTTAACTTGTCTTCCATTTCTGTGGTGCAGCAGGTATATTCCTGAGGACAGATACGTAAGTGCTCCCCTGCAATGAGAAGAAAGGGACCATCAATACGAAATGTCAAGAACTCTGGGTAGATGTGGGTAATTTTATTCCAATCCAGGGAGCACCTGTCCCCAATCCTTCCCAGCCAGCCATCTGGACCAGTAAATATCAGCATCCCAGCACTTACTACTCCCAAAGCCTCTGAGACTTAGGTTAAACCTCATCATTGTTCTGTGTTCCCACCACATAACTAAGTGCAGGTATGCAGAAACTCTCAAAACAACTGCATGTTTTTTTTTCTTTTCTTTTTTCCTTTCCAGCTTTATTTGAAATGTACAAACTGACAGCAGCTGACAGGAGGTATTGGAATGTCTTCAGGGTGCTTGTCTTAGGAAATGTCAACAGGGTGAAGGACTCCGAGTCCCATGACCAGCCTGTTAGGCAAGAGGGACAGACACAATGGTAAGAGATGCTTGTATTCCTGCCAGTTTGTCTGCAGGGATGCAGAGGTCAAAGGGGGAGTCTTTTTTAATGGTGATCTCCTGTGTCACACGTTCTTCAGTTGACATTTCTTGTCAGATAAAATCTGTTCTGGAAGGAGGTAGCCACTGATAGGCTTAACTAATTCTAGTATTATACAGTAATGTAGATGAACGGGAGAAAGTCCTGTGCTTAACTCAAGTCATTTGATGCCAGACCAGTTCCTTTTACATTTCTTTCTATAGCACTATGGCAAGGGGGAGCCGACTCCTTTCTGCATGAAATTAAAATGGAATTTTGCTATACACAATATGAATTTCCAATGTAGTTGGCTCAAATTGTGTCAAATGTATTTATCAGAATGTCTAGAAAGAAGAAGAAAAATCAACAGAGCATTCTGATATATAAAAATGAAATTCAGTCTCTGACATTCACACTAGGGCACTGAAACCAAAGGAGAGAAGTATTAATGCTCTGACAAATGCACATACAGTCTTTCACAGAATATATAGAAGATTCTTGCAACTAAGGGTGAACTTTAGAGTGTCTCACACACCTACAAGCTATTTGATACTAAATCTCCCTATGAAAATATGACCAGGATGGCACGCTTTTACACGTTTATATATTAAAGGTAGAATTTATGTGACTTCTAAGATGGGATGAGACTATTAAAATCACACATAATTTATAATAAAAGTGGAAACCCATTGTCCTTGAAAGTCAGACATACCTAATTCAGGTTCCTAGTTCCTCTAGAAGGGACCAGAATTTGACATAAAGAATATATTGTGTCACATCACACTGACATTAACTCTATGCTTTAATTCTTTAGTACCACTTTGGACGTCAGTCATGAGAAGCAGCAGTTCTGAGGATTTACTGAAGGGATGAGTGGGGTTAGATAAAAGCAAGTTTCTCGTCATCTTCAAGAGTCAGCCTGGTGCTCACATTGTTCTACAGCCCCAAAACCACCTCCCAGAGCTCTGACCTCAACATGACTACACTCAGACCTTGACAAAATAGACAAGGTAAGGCCACTCTGTTTATAAAGCAATGTCACCATACCATCAGGACAGGACCTAACACTTTTTTATTCTTTCATGCGTACACCTTTCCTCTGCATGTTTGTCAATCACTATTTCTACAGTTTTCCTGGCAAGAAGCCAACTGGAAGGAAATGTGCTGAACTTTGAGGCATTATCTCTACCTCCCAGAACAATTTCATAACACAATGAGAAATTAAGGGAAGCACTTATATACCAGAACGACAGGTCTAAGAACACATGTCTGCACATACACAGACTGTGGCACACATGCGCACACGCACGCGCGCGCGCACACACACACACACACACACACACATGCAAAACAAAAAATATGAGAAGTTTAAGAAAACGTGCTTTGCTCTGATGTCATGTTTGGGTACAGATACATTAGTGCTCTTCTTTCATGGCCTCTGTGCCAAATTCAGTCCCACCCTCATTTCTACAGTGGGGAGAGTATCAGAAAATAAAATGTTGTGTCACAATAAGTCATAAAGTTCAAGTTCACGTATCAATAGATGAAAAGACAGAAGCCCCCCCAGCTGGAGCGGTCCTCTGCAGACTCTGTCATGGGCTCTACCAACATCAGCATGCTACAAATGAAGGTATGATAGACATCCCAAACCAGCAGTTACAAATTGATTTAATTATCTGTAACTATGCTCAACTCTACTTCTTTCTATAAAAAAGTAGGTCGAACACAGAAACTTTTCTCAGCTTGAATAATTTGAGAACTGAGGACCATTTAATATAAGAGCTAATTTCAAAGTTACATGTTATAAAGAGCGACAGAGAATTCCTCAGTCATATAACTTTATCAAAATATCTTAGGTTCTCTATAATATATGTGATTATATCATTTATTTCACATGGAGAGTCGCTAGGCATATCAGGGCCTGATAATAATAAAGGAAATCATCCTAGGAGGCCCCACATGAAGAAAATGTGCAGCTAAAACTTTAATTGTACACATATTTGTCAGTCAGCAATGGATGGATTGAATGTGAAAAATCACTATAAGAGGTTCATCTAACACAAGCACAGGTAAGAGGAGGCTGACCCAAGTGGGCACTTCTTGGAGGAGTGGGGTTAATGCCAGTGAATTCTTTAATATTTTGGTCCTGGAGTATTTTAAGTCAATAAGCTAATATTTAGTTTTGGAAGAGGGGTTCACCAATGAGAATATGCAGAAGGAACTCAAGGACATAAAATAAGAACTTATGTTGGCCTCTGTATTCCAAGAAATAAAAAATGAGGTCCTTCCTCCTTCTGAGTGTCCCCTTCAATTATGTCAAGCTTTACACTATCTTTTCCCCAAAGCCTGCCCAGATGTTCATTTCCACACCAAGATGCTGTGGTGACAGCAGAAATTTGATTCCGCCACATCCCACTCCCTCCAAACATGGTCTGGGTCTGAAAACTGCCAAAATTAGACTTGGTGAGCGGCATGGTGGTTAAGGGCAGAAGACAGCAGGGACTCATTAGCTAAGTGAGCCAGCCTCTGCCACTCAGTTACCAGAAACTCACTGACCTCACGGGTGACAACTTGGGACCTCAGAGTGTGAATCCCAAACAAGCAACAGAAATTACCTGCTCAGAAGGAGTAGCTACACAAACTGCAGCCCACCACATTTTTGGATTTTCTAGAAATTGAGACCTCTGAGGAAGATTTGTTACTGTTCACGTCCTTCCTAGGTGCCAGGAAATTAGAAGCTAAGAAGTTTAAAGATGGCAAGATGTTACACAGTGCTTGGATTCTCAAACATCCAAGTGTTGTGTGAGGGAAGGGTTCCTTCAGACTCTGTCTATGTTCTCTCACTGCCTGCCTCATGAAATCCAGTGCATTTAAATGGATGTCGGAGAGGCTTGGGTGTCTATCGTTTGGGGTATTTCCATGTCTGACTTGTTATGCACTTAGATGACTTGGGCAAAGTGTCTTAGGAGACAGAGGAAGGGATGGGATGCAAGATATTCTAGACGTTAAGGCTTAACTGAGATTCTCCTAAGGGCTACACCTTGGGAGTGAACATCCCTGAACGGATTATTGTTGAAATTAAATAGATCAACACTTTTAATAATGATTGATTAAAATTTACGTCAATAAATTTAAATTTAGCAAATATCCAAATGGGAACTATGAAGATCAGTTTTCAATGATCCTTTCATACCTTTAAATACAGTTCTTGTTTAGGGACAAACATAATGAATGATGTTTAGCTTTCCCACAAGTGTGAGAAAACTAAATGCATATTTTATTTTGATGGTCTTATTCACATCACCTCTATTTCTGTCATCCACTGACACTGGTTCCCTTGTAAGGGCTTTAAGCTAATTCATGTGTCTCTAAAAATTTCAGTGAGAAATTTATAAAAATAACCTTTTAAAAATGCAGTCAAGAAGTTAGTTATTTAATTTGATTCCAAGAATTACAAAGAGTGAATTTCCAATACATTACCCTGAATGTTTCTGTAATGTGGCTGACTTTCACGAATCAGAGACCCTCAATGTGTAGGGCTGACAATGAGGACAGCAGAAATTCTGTCAGGGTGAGCAAGGAACTAGGCATAGGGACATGGGAGGAAGCAGTGCTTGAGGTTAGAAGGATGGAGGACAGTCATCCTTCCCCTTGTGACTTCTAACTGGATGCTATGTGTTATAAAATTGTTGCATTGCTAATAAATTGGTCAGTTAAAAATATAAAAATTTTCTCCGTGTCTTCCATGTATAACATATTTACTTAAGCAATTAAAATACAACATATAAAAATACTACCTAAACATAAAATACTCCAGAATTTGTACAGTTAGCTATCATGAAACTCTCATACACAAAGACAAGTACCTCTTATAGCACATCTCCAAATCATTTTTTAAAATAATAACAAAGATATCTCAGAATAAAGGCTTAAATGCCTCAACATATGTAACTTTCTACAGAAACAATCCAGCAAAATTATAGTTGTTTGTTATAGGACGAACAATACGCCATAATACTACGAAGTCATGAGCCAAAGCACAGTAATAAGTAACTCTGTAAACATAGCAACCTGTAGCAAAGCTCACTTGAGCACAGTAGCAAACTTACAATGGTGCAATGGGATATTTAAATGTGTCAATGGATGTTGGTGTCTGTAAGAAAGGGCAAAAGAACACTTTTTGGAGATAGATTATATTTTCAGATTTGGGCATATTATATTCTATCCTGTGGCTTTCAAACTTCGCATAGCAGAGTTTTCCATTACAATTTTGCTCAGAAATAGCAAAGGGGCATGATATTGGAAAATAAATCAGCATGGTGGCATCAAGCTTCATCCATGATTGGGAAGTTTTTGTGCTAATTTGTTTGACTACTACACAATGACAAGTGATAACTTAATAAAAATATTTTTCGTTTTGTGACTTAAATGTCTGCTGCATTACAGCTTTCACATTCTAGTTGGCCAGAATAATAAAGGAAATCTTTATGTTTTTCTGACCCAGCATGTCATGCACAAATTATTGAGATAGTGGAATAGTTATGTAGGTGCGGCTAGACTATAGCACTTGGGAATTCTAAGGAGGAGCTAGGAGTCGATGTAAGGCATTTTTGAAGATACAATTAACATCTGTAACCAGCTAGTATTAAGGAAGACATTATGATTAATGATGTAAAAGAATCTTAACCGATCCTTAGCAAGGCTACTAGTGTGAACTGAAGTGTCACTGAGAAATTTGTTCCCTCTAAGCTTGCAGCCTCAGCTCTTAACCTCAGTCTTCAGATTGTTATGCTGCCCTCAAGACTGTAAGCCTGCTAACCTGGTTCTCATTTCACACAAGACAATCTCTTAAAGTAACCCCAAGACTTACTTATGCAGAGATGTTACCATACTGGTACATGCAGATGTAACAAGAGCATTAGGAACCTTACCATAATCCACAGTGTTAGAGTGTCCCACACAACGCTTATAAACATCCAAGTTATTTTTTTTCTTTAAGTGTCAACCAATAGTGATATCGGAGGGGTTAAAAGGGAAGTCAGTTTTGTGTTAGCAAATATTACCCATTAGCTCCACAGATTTTTATTTTGTGGGTTGTATTTAAAAACATCATACATCTCAATGTAATTTCCAAATTATCCAAATTCCCACAGTATAAATATTTCCAATGTGGTTGATTTCTAGCAACCAAAATGATGTTCCCAGATGTCAGCTTGGAAGGGAATGCACAGTAGCATCTATTATAGAACACATCCTCACTGAGATGCTGCAGGCTGGGCGATGTGACTGCCAGCAGATCAGGCAGAAAAGGAATGAGTTCTGTGTTTCCCTACTTCTGTTTTAATGTGATTTACTTAATATTGTATACAGTACAGTTGTTTTTGTTTCAATTTGGTAAGTGCTATGTTTGTCTTGCATATTTAAAACAGGGCCTCATTATATTATACAGATGGGTTTTTCTCATAACATAGCTGTGCAGCCTAGGCCAGTCTCCATGCTTCCAATCCTCTGCCTCCACTTCTCTTACATAGTTTTAGTAGTGCCTATGCTTGGTAATAGATTCACTAAATAATGATGGTCTGACCATAACTTCTCAAAAGCCACACTGCCAAGCACTGCTCACTCCCTATCCCACCACACCTTGCCCCTTGTCCACTCAGGCCAGAATTTCTTCTGTTATCATTCTCATTTCTAGACAATAAGACTCTCTGATGCATGAAAAATCAATCACATTAAGGAGATAATTGATCCATGAAAGTTTATCTGTACCATCCAGGGTAGTATTTGGAAATTCTCCAAATAACTGATAACCTGACCATCACTTCTCAAACGCCAAACTATACCATCACTAACATACCAACAAATGCAGCCAAAGTGATATGCATGGTTGCTGTCTGTCTGGCTCTCCCCACTTAGTTAAGCCCCATATCCTGAAGCAAAGGCCATAGATTACAAGAATCTGCCATTTTTATTATCTTCCCAAAGAACTATGTTTGAAATACTCATTCGCCCCAAGGGTATAATGGTTCATCAGCATTGCCAACTGTCAGAGCATAGTAAAAATTGTTCTGGAAGATGGTGGACTTGTGGAGCTGGTTTCAGAATGGCAGACTGAGAACCTAGCTGCCCTTGCATTCTCAGGGCCACCAGTCACAGCAGGGACTTACTGCACAAGAGGAATCGTGGTGACAGAAACCATTTCTGGACTGGCTGATGTCACAGGACAGGAAGCATGGCTGGAAAAGAAGTTCTTACCTGGGAGTATAGACCTAAAGTGCCAGCAGTGCAATAATCCATAGAGATCATACCTCCTTCCTCCTTCACACAAGTCACTCTACTAGTATAGCTTTGTCAGGATTCCCATCAGAACATTAAGCTTAGCTCTAGAGTGCTTCCCTAGCTTGTTAAGAAGCCCTGGGTCTAATTAGTATTACAAAATGACAAAACATCAAATCAAAGCAAAATAAGAATGTACTTACTGGAGCACATGTGATTCTTATTTAATTAATTAATTCACTCATTCATTTTTTTCCATGGCACACGATACATAAATAACCTGACAGTTATTACAGTTAATGCTAAGAGATACAGAGAGATCTTCTACTCAAGAATGTAGACAACTACACACATGCTAAGTCTTCCCTTAGCATAAATATACATTGCATGAGAACCAATATCTGAACACCTATCCATCTCCCAAACTTTGATGAATCTAAAAGAATACATTACTTCCATAAGCTGTGTGATGTCTTTGCTCTCTATTCAAGTAATAGCAACATCTATAACTATATAGATCTATATATCTATTTATCTGTAGGCTACAATTCACCTAACTAGGAGTTATACACTTTTTCTTTTTGTTCTAACTAATGTCTTTTGAAGGAAGGAACTGAAATCTTTAGCAGAGAGCCACCAACAATCAAGCTTAAAATTAAAAATGGAAATTTCAGAGTGGATTATACAGACAAGTATAATTTTTGGAAACTTTCGCTATGGGTACATTATATTACATATGTATTAGGTTGTGTTATACACTATACTTTTATGGTAATTCTGAGTTCAACGTCTGAAAGTTGCATGTTAAAAGCTGAGGTTATATGGAGACAGACAGAAAGAAAAAAGAGTAAAGAGTCGTCCACTGAGCAATGCATGTTCATGGACCGTAACTAGCCAATGCTCATTCAGATAGGTTTAATAGACTCCATGCATGTCTCATTCATCCATATAAAATTATCTATGAAGTTGTGCTAAAACTTTCCTTCCTTTCCAAAAAGTACTTATATAAGTTGTTTCCACATGTATTTTAAAAATGAATACTTTCAGTGCACTGAAGAGAGGCTAGTTACTAGCCCCTAACAAGAATTTTAAGTAGCTTTCATTACCATGATGCAAGTTTCAGAGCTCCTCCAACACCTGGCAAGGACTATAACCTTAGGGACTGCCAAATTTTCATACCGAGATGTTCAAAGATGCCATTAATCCTGCAGAGTGAATGGCATCTTCTTTAATTTTCCTTCTCTTCCAAAATTTCATCTTTACGGACCAACCTGGCAAGATCTAGCTAAGCTTCTCCAAATCTGCTTCTCAAACACAGGCGAATCGTAATTCACCAGCTCCAATAACCTTCTGCAGCTCCACTGACCAAGAAGGTGACTTATTTCTTTTGCTTTTTGCGACCCATATTGTATCCATCAAACCAACTGCTTCCTACAAATTCACCCATGGAATGATGATCAATTTCCAGTTTATTGCTTTTGTAAATCCCTCTCTCATCTTTGCTTACTCAAAGTTACCATTTCTACAATTGACTTTGGTGATCCGGTGGTGAAAGACAATAAACCAATTTACAAAGTGCTTGTTTTTGACCTTGGTAACAGCGGATCAGCATTCCTACTAAATTATATGACAGCTCACTTGAAAACTTAGGATTTACTGTTCAAAGCTCAATAGCTGCAAACTAGTTCAAAGACTGATTCAGTCCCGGGGCCAAGTCTAGGTGAGAGTGATTAAGAGCCTAATCAAACTGAAGTGCATGTAAGCTTTTATGAAAAATTATTTTCTCCTCTATAAAATACGGCAGTATCAGTGGGCATCTGTAAAACCATGACGGCAGTACTGATCGTATCACACAGAGGAAAGCAATAAAAGGCAGAGGGGCTGGAAATGTCACAGGATCTATAGTGCAGTCCACAAGTGTATATTTCAGTAATTGTCGACTTCCACGACAATGAAACTCTATAATATCTAACCTTTTACAACTCGCATAGTCATTAATTTATAATAATTGCTTTAATTCCACTATTCATTGAAGATGGATGCCCATAGGTAAATAGCATCAGTCTCTATTTCACAGTTGACTGATGGGAGGCTCCATAAAGGAGACAGCCCTCATCCCTCGACATTCCTTCTGCAATTAATAAAGGGCAAGAAGTGGCTTTCTGAATCTTGTGTACAGGGACCTTGATCTTTAAAATGACACTGGATTTAAATATCTCCAGTCAGGAGGCAACACTGGACCCCAGCATTGACATTAACATATCTGTGTGATCAAAGCTCAGCTATAATTTTTTGAACAAAGGATTAAAGACCCTCAGGAAAGATAAGACCAACTACCCTCATGAAATTAAAGCACACATTCCACTCAGCTAAAGGGAAATGAGAATTTCAATTAAATGTTGAAAACACACTAAAGAGGGAATATTTAAAAAATTAATAAGAATTTTTAAAATTCTCTAATAATTGTAATAGGACTACACCAAAGATGGTGAAAATACTCATGGCTTTTATTTCATCTTCTCTCTGAGAATTTTTTTTTAAACAATGGCTATTAAGGAGGCAGAATTGCCAGCTATACAGAGTCTATAGTGCCATTTAAAATTGTATGTACACCTGCTGGGATCCAACAATTAAAATATACTAAACAATTGAATGCATAAATATGATTTATATTACAAGAACCCTTACTCTATTAAATTGGCTCTTCAAACTTAGACATTACTGTAAAGTTTTGAGCTGTGACATAGTTTTTATGTAGAAGATGGAGGAAGATAATATTGTATTTCATGGGGGAGAGCTGTTCTATAAAAATTAATTTTAGTCCAAGTCAATGCATTCCTCATAGACATGGCAAGTTTTACTGTCTATGGTTCAACATCCTATATCATGTTACTGACTCGGAGAAGGGGAAACAACAATATATTAAAGAAAACCAGATAGTAGAAACATAATAGAACAATAAAACTCCAGTTAAACTTCATACAAAACATCTACGATTTGAGTGTTTGTTACATCCTCAGAATCCCTGAAAGTTTTCTCTAGGTTAAGTATTTAAAAACCCCACCTGACTTCCCCTAAGTTTAAATGGTAATCCTGGGAGATACATACTTAAAAAGCCTACATCAATTGCCTCTGTAAAGATTAAGATATATCCACAATATGACCAGATCCAACCACCTGTAAATTCAGTTGAATGCAACATCACTCATGACCTTATAGGAACACCTAAAATTGTCTGCCAGATGGAATATTGACAGCCCCCGAATGGCTTTCCCTGATTTTCCTGGATCTAAAGTCTAGATTCTAATGCTACTGGACCATAATTAAGTGCATGTGATCTTCACTTTGTATTTCACTGCACTTCAATGTATCCATGTTTCTAGGACAAGGAGATCTACTGGAGAACTGATTACTAACTCAGTTCCCCAAATATGTTCCTAATACTTACCTCAGTGCCCAGCACATAATGAATTTTTAAATATATTTTGGTTCAACAAAAAAATAAATAAATCAAAACAATATTGTATGTAATATATATCCATTATATAAGTTCAATGAAAATATTAGGTTCACTTTTAAAGAGTTAAAAAAGACCATTATTAAATAAACTACGCTATAGCCGAGGAAAGGCAGCTATGCTAATGAGGACTCCAGGAATTCGGCTCTACAGACTAAGTGTATGGTGAATTTTAAATATGCTGCCACTCAAACTACCTTTCATGAAAATGTATTTCTGCTCTCCATTTACATCATTTTACAAAAACCTATTGCTAATGCTACTACCATACACACAATTATTAAAGGCATATAATCTCACAGTGCCACTGTAAAGGTAAAAATGTAAAAGCATGCCATTAAAATAATACCTATGTTAATAAATAGATATCTGTACTAAAAAATGATGTGACTAAAAGAGAAGCTAGAAGTTTTGTCTATTAAAGAAAAAAAAGCAACAGCAACAGCATAGCTACAAGCACAGAACATGAATGGCACACTGTAGCAACATGTTAAATACCACAGATTGCACAGATCATATCTCAGAAAATTCAGCATTTCTGAAAATACAGTAACTTTTTGAAATTGCAAAAACATGATAAATACATTTTTTTCTCTAAAATAATACTATAGTCACATCCCTGGGTTATTTAAAGTATATGATTACTGCACATGCATATTTTGTGTTGGTAGTCAAAGATACACCATGAACAGAATTTATGTTTATGCAACCTGATGAATGTTTAAAGTTTCAAAAGAGGTTGTTTTCATTTTGCTGGAAAGTTTAATTCATGCCAGGATGGCATAGAAATAACAGGAACTATTTAATGATGCCAAAGGATAGAAGGAGGTATAAGAGATATATGCTATGAAGTGATGTCATTGACATAGGTGTTACTGGTCCATAGTCATTGGCTGCTGATTTACAACATTAATACATTTAACCACATTTTATGTCTTGAAAGTTTGTAATGCTTGCTCAATGTGCCTGTAATGTATACATTAATCAATTATCTCAGAAAATTTAGCATAGCCTCAAGTTAGAGAATCTCATTGATAGCCATCTTTGTAGGTCTCCTCCTCATGATCCTGGTCCCTTTGCTCATACACTCTCTCCTCCCTCTTCAGTTGGACCAGGAACTCGACCCACAGCTTAGGTATGGATCTCTGCTTCTGCCTCCATCGACTGCTGAATGAAGGTTCCATAATGACAACTAGGGTGGTCATTTATTTGATTATAGGAGAAGTCTTGTTTAGGGACCCTCTCTATTAGTGGGCATCTTATGGATTCCTGGATGTATTCCTAACACCAGGTTTCTCTCTAACCCCACAAGGGTCCCTCTCTGAAGATATCCCCTTGTCTCTGTTGCTCTTCCTGCTCAATCACATCATTCTTTCATGATCTCTTCACATCTCCCTTTGATCTATCCTCAATGTGATCCCAATTGACTCAAAAGATCCTCTCCTCTCTATTTCCCCTTCCAGAGGGATCCATGGATGTCTCTATTAAGTTTATCCTATTACCTAGCTGTATGGGGTTTGTGAGTTGTAAACTGGTTATCCTTTGCTTTATTTCTAAGATTCACTCATGACTAACATTAATCTCACCATTCTTCAGGCCTCCTTCTGCTGCGAACTTCTGCAAAGGAAATCAGGGAAGAAATATAGCTACAGGATACACCAACAGCAGCATCCACAACAAACCACTTTAAATTGCTTGGAGAAATTCACAGAAAGGGAGGCAAGAGTCCGAGGTGACTGAGCCTGTATGAATGTGTTAGAACATCTCAGTGTTATTCTAGATACACTCCTAGAAGCTGCTGCAGATCACAGCACTCGGCTTCATACTCTTTTCTGAACACAAAATTGGGCTTTATCATCACACTTTGTGGGAGGGACCCTTGTGGAGGGAGGAGGCGTGTGTTTCCAGTCCCTTTCCAGTGCACCATGGAGAACAACAAATGTTAAGGTCAAAGCTGCTCTCATCACCTTTCACCGAAAATGGCTGAAGCTGCCAAGCTGGGTGCATGCATCCTGTGGAAAATAAGTTCGCTTTTCTCTTCTGCCTTCAAATTAGTTTGGTGTTTCAGGTAATCGGAGAAAATTTCTGTGTTACATAGCACGGTGGATGCCAGCCAGGTGTGCAGTTCCCAAAAACTCATTCCTAAACTGATTTTACTAGAACACTCTATTTCCACTTTTAGGCAAAAATCAGGTGCAGATTTTACTTTTAAAAGGGGTCTATTTAGGGCATTATTGACTAAAATGATGTGTAAATTCTCAGTAGAAGATCCTGCACAAAATGAACATGTTTTGTTGCCTTATTTTAGCTACATTTGTAACCTCACATAGAGGGTGCTTGCTTAGGTGATGCTTCAGTTACGTCATAAGGTCAAAACATAATAACTCATGTTACCTATTGAACATAAATCAGACACAGAGGCATTTGTGCTTGAAAATGTCCAGTGATCCCATTTTCTCACTAATTATAATTGGTGTTAAGCTCCTCCTTGATTATAATTTTAAAGATGATTGATTGTTCCTTAAAGTAACTTCAGGCATAGACAGCTTAAACTGAAAAGTGTCTTAAAGGTTGTGAATAATAGAAGTGCATGAAACATAGTGGATTTCAGTTGCTTCCACGTGACCAGTGAAGCATGGGAGTAGGAATGTAAATAAAGACTTGTCTGCTTAAGAGAAGAGGGCAGTGGTGGTGCTGGTGATTCCTTCTTGTCAAGGAATTGACCAAGCCAGTACCATGCTGTTAATGAAGGTCCTGGTCAGAAGTGGCTGGCATGGAGGAGCTCTCTCCTTTAGAATATGGACATGCAAGAGCATGGAACTGGTAGAGAAGTTTTTCAGGTGCCAGAAATACAATGAAAGGCAGATATGGATATCTATATCTATATCCATATGTATCTATCTATCTACATATATACATATATATATGTATATATATCTGTGCGTATGTATGTATGTATGGAGAGAGAGAGAACTCTAAGACACAGACTGGGGAGCAGAGCCTCAAGATAAAATCTCCACAGATTACTTGGCAATCAGTTGCCTAGCTCTCCTCTGGTCACTGATTGCATCAGCTATGCCAGAACTAGAGTGCAGTGATGAGCATGTAGACATCTTTGTCAGATAGAGCTCAGATTCCTCCTGCTGACAAAGGTAAACATAAGTGGGTACATGTTTCATACCTTCTGAGACTCTCAATCCAGAACATCACACACACTGAATGACAGAGCCACAAAGTATTCAGTAGAAAGTTGCAACTGACAGGGCCTCAGACTGGGTGACTATGTTGTAAAGTGGACTTTCCACATAGTGATTTACCTGTTACTAGGCAGGATAGATTGACTTATTGTGTCTGCATTACTTAAAATGGGAGTCATCCTCAGAGCTGCTGTGATTCATACTAAGGTCACATGAGGGACACAAAAAAACCCCACCTTTCCAACTCCAAAGGGGGAAAAAAGAAAGAAACAAAAGAAAAGCTAAAAGAGAAACAGAAAAAAAAAACACTGAGGTAGTAACACATTCTATTTTATATTATTTCTTATATTTATATTTATATTGTTCTTTTATTTATGTTTTGGTTATATATATGTATATATACATACACATACACACATAGGTATAGTTGTGGGTGTCCTTTTTTATATTCAAGTCCACTAAAATATTTTCATTACTATTTATCACTCCAGTAAACTCATGCATTTCTTCTCATTCATAATTTACTTGTTTTTCCTTTATCCACTCTCTCATTTCACTGCTTAATTATTAATCCATATTGCTCTAAAAAACAATACTAATCACATTATTTCCAATCAGTGCCAAAATACCAGCAATTATGAACAATATTAGACACACAAAAAAAAATAGACAGGTATCTTCTACTGAATGGTAAAGCCATATCTACTGCCCATTCAAGTTGGTTATTAGCCTAGTTCTTAAATAATAATAGGAATCAAACTCCAAGGAAAAAGAACTCAATAAAAAGAGTTATTTCATAAACAATGAGAGGAAAAGAAAATGGGAGGAAAACTGGACACCTACACCTAAAAAAGATGCATTTAAAAAAATGTTAAACATCTTTCGCCATCTGGCATATGCAAATTCTAAAGGATTTAAGATTTTTTCTTATCCCAGTAAGAAAATTTCAAGCTTGTGTAGCCATTCAGAAATCAGTATGAAGCAATTTTTCAGTGAAAGATATAAATAACATCTTATCTACCTCATGTACCTATGGAACTTTGAGGTATATATTCAAAGGACTCCCACAGTAGTATCTCATGTTTACCGTCACATTTATCTACAATGAGTAAGGAGTAGGAAGAGCAGAGGCTACCATGAAAAGATGAGTCTATAGACATATCATTTCATCACTTTTAGGTACCTAAGGATGAATTAACTGTACAAAAGTAATAATTGCAGATACACAGAATGAAAAACTTGGACTTTGTTAGTTTCCACTGGAGAAGACCCACAAGCATTTTGGTTCCTTACAAGGTATCCACAGCTTGTTCTAAAATATACCTGGAAAGTGAACTATAACACAATATAAGGTGGTAATTGATAATTATTTTTAAGGTTCTTAAAAACCAACTAGTCTTTGGATGAACATATACAATGGATGAACAAATTAGAATATCAAAAAGAAAGTGTACGCCAAGAGCCTGACTGGTAATAAAATACATTTCCCTTCACCTCAACATTTGGAGTGGGTCTGTTATTAACAGATGACTGCAATATATCTCATGCATGTTATATTTCAAAAACACAGCTAGGCAAGATATCTAGTTTGTGGAGCCAGGTGAGTCACGTGTTAAATAGAGCTACCAATGTCTCCACATAACTATGTTTGATGTATTGTCTTAGCGCTTGTCAAAATTTGTGAACATTTTCCAAGAGAGATCATTCAGTATTAAAAGCCATGGAGGCCCATGGGACTTCTTCTTTCAAAAGTAATGCAGGTGTAGTGTACGGTTCAAAGTAGATGTGACACCTGTAAAGGTGATAGCACTTCAGGCTCCCAGAGAGGCCAGCAGTAGTAGAGGAACGACGGCCAACTGAGTGCAAGCAAGCTCTGAAGTATCAAAGGGTCTAAACCTAAAGTCCTGCTGGAGACCACAGTGGCTGCCCCTTGAAGGACTGCTGATTAATGTATTAAATCACTTTGCATAGAACAGGACTCTAGAACAGGACTCTCCTGGAACTAGAAATTTTTGTTTTACTGTTTGTACCATCTTTACCTTTGAAAATTCTAGCCCTGGTGTTAAATCTTAGACTTTTAAAGCAACTGGTTTTTATAAAGAAATAACAATATCATTTCACCTCAGAAAGTAGATTCCTTTAAAAAATTCCTACAACCTTTAAAATGAGATGTTTATGTAGGAGTTTCGAAAGCTGGATCTTTTTAGGAAGACTTCATCTAAATTTCAAGACGGGTTATCTGATTTGTGTTCACATTCAATAGAGATGGGAATTAAACTGAGAATTTTAGTATTTTATATGGAAGACAATGTTAAGGTTGATCCATGTGGTCTCAAACTATACAGATGAAAGTATGTGGTCCAGGCCAACGTGTTCCATGAGCGAGATAGAGAGTGGCGGGGCATCGTGATATAATGTCCTCTTTATGCCTGTAGATTCAACACAGATTTGTAAATGTCAGCAATGAAAACACTGAAGAACAGAAAAACAAAGCAATCTACTCAATAAGGAGAATAAAGACAGGATCGGTGCACACGAGCTGCAGCCAAGGGACATGTGATTGACTATTCAAAGTCAGTAGCAATAGAAGAATGCATACTAAGACTACATTGGGATTCTAGAGTATTCCACTCAAGATGTCGGCCACTAAGAAATCAAACACTAATAAATACCAGGACAGATATGTACTACTGGAAAAATGTAAATCGATCCACCTTCTATGAAAACCATTATTGAGGTTTCTTTAAAACCTCATAAAAATACACTTAACATATGATCCCAATGCTACTCTTGGGTATTTACCCAAAGGAGCCCAGGTTGGCAGATAGAGGAGACATTGCATAGTGATGTTTATTACAGTCCTATTTACAACATCTAAGTTAGTGAAACAGCCTAGGTGTCCAGTAGCAGAGGACTGTATAAGGAAAATACAGCCTATACACTAATTAAAACTTAAAAGGCATTCATAAGAATGGAGTTGTCATGTATGGGAGAATGGATAACCTGGTGTGAACTGAGCCAGTATTAAATACAAATTTTCTTTTCTCTCATTTGTGGTGGCTTGATTTTTATATAGTTGCATAAGATCAGTTATTGATGTACTCAATGAAAGTACAAATACAGTTATCCAGGCAAAGGAATTAAAGAGATATGGGGTAATAAAGGGGAGGTCATCAATGCCTAAAACACAGTGAGGGTGGTGGATGTATGGAGAGGTATGTCAAACATGTAACATAAACCTGCAAAAATTTACAAGTTATAATGAGAAAAGAAAATCAATCTAATGGATAGCATTTCTAGCTTTTTAATATATGAATGTCACTCATTATTTATTAACTTCACTACTACATACTACTAGAAGCATTAAAGCGCAAACAGTATCTAGATATTAAGGAGAGTTTTAAAAGAATTTTCAGCAAATTTCTAAACTGCTTTTAATATTTTAGTATTTTAGAAAAGTCAACTTCAGGAAATAACATTGAAAATCCTTACTGATTTCCTTAAAGCACTCAATAAGACGTTATTTATTCGTAAGTTGCCATTTGAGTGAGAAACAATAATGATTTCTAAGAGAGAGACCTGTTAGCAGGTCAGTCTGTCGCATGGCAGAGACTCGGTGGAGTCTGTAACTCAGGGCTGCTGGTGAAAGAAAGGGGGAAGGAGCCCAAGGCACCAAGGAAAATTGGTAGTCAAGCAACACTCTTCAAATCACAGGAGATGGACCATCTGCTTCCTGGATTGGACAGTGCTATAATTTCGCACCATCCCCAGTCATATATCAACTGTATTCTGCAAGTTGGTGGTTTTCTGATAATATTTTTACTTCCTTCTAACAGCCGCAAATCAAAGCTTTTTATAGTTTTTGAAAATGAAGACTAGAGCCTTCCCTGTTGGACCGGTGTGTCTTAATCATTCATCATACGCTTACACATTGAAGTTCAGTATGATCCATGATGAATGAAGCGCTAGTACTTTCCATGTCAGAATAGGCAAGGAAATTAAGGTGTCAAATATGTCTTGTAAAGGATGGTTCCACTGTTTCATTACAAAATTCAATTTAATATAGTTCTTCAATGTTAGCTGATAAGATATATTTCAGCTTTTAAAACTCCATGGCCATGGGATTTTTCTTTTAGAAAGTGAATAAATGACTGTTCAGGGCCCCTTTTTTGGCTTTTGTTTTGCTTTTCTCAAAAAGGGGGGTGGTAGTAACACAGAATGTATCATATAATTTTCTTCTAATTCTAACATGAACCCTGTATGAAGGTCCTCACTTTTCTAAAAGTCATGGGGTCCTAAAAAGGACTGTTTCACCCTAATGATATAATTCCTAACATGTTATATTATCATACATATTGCTGTGTGGTGTTTAAATTTTTATAAGCAATCCAGAAAACAAATTTAATTAGATGAAATTAAAGTATTTTTATTCTTTATTATCCTATTCCATCAACTAAAACATGATCATGCAGATAATGATTGTGATGTTGAACACTAGACTCTTTCACTTTGTATCTTTTCTCTAGGAAAAAGACAATCAAAGATACTTGGTTTCTTTGTTTTGAGACAGTCTTATGCATAACAAATAGCAGCTGACCTGGAACCCACTAAGTAGACCAAGCTAGCCTTGAGCTCAAAGAGATCCAATTGCTTCTGCCTCTCGAATGTTAGAATAAAAGGTGTGTAGCATCATCTCCAACTTGAGCCTTTGTTTTTCTTTAAACATTAATAATATAAACCCTACAATGCATTAATACTTTTAATAGACATAGGAAATGGTCATTTTCTCATTTGGTAGGAATATGATTACAAAATAATGAAATGCAGTTGAAGTTAGTTCTTCTCAAATTAATCACCCAAATGAA
This sequence comes from Phyllotis vaccarum, assembly GCA_033318265.1. Lineage (NCBI taxonomy): Eukaryota > Metazoa > Chordata > Mammalia > Rodentia > Cricetidae > Phyllotis > Phyllotis vaccarum. The sequence continues at coordinate 7,623,024 of JARWLC010000005.1, forward strand.
ACTTTAATGTCTAAAATCAAGGAGCATCAGTTGTGAATGAGTAGATTGTGGAAAGTGACTAGAATTTAATTCCAAATGAGTAACAAAACTACCACAGAGCAGCTCACATCAGCCAAAACACAGTCATTAACTCAAGATTAATTCCAAAATAATTACAACTCCCAAATTATATTTTTTATGAGTTGACAACATAAAATTCTGTCATATTGTAAAGTAGCCTGAAAGGAGAATTAATTTTGGAGCACACTGCTTGAAAAGTGTTAGGTAATTCAAATATGGAACAGAGAAGTACAGCTGTTTCATATTTTACTTCTCCCAATACCATATATATATATATATATGTGGTATATGGAAGTATACACACACACACACACACACACACACACACACACACACACACACACACACACACACACACATATATATATATATATATATATATATATGTAGACAATGCATGTTTCTTCATGATAGACTATTTCCCTTTAAAATTTTGTGAAAGTAGTATGTATGTCTACAAACGCAGCAAAAATAACATGAGAATTCATTGTCCTTTTCATTTAAGATCCATTCACTTTGATCTACAAGGGACAGAGTGCTAAGCCTTCTATCCCTTGACTTTTAATGAGAATCTTAACCCAACTGCATATTTCCCGTGTGATCCAAAGAGACTCTTGCAAGTTGACAAGGTTAATGGAAATACTCTTCACTCATTCCAAGTGCTGCAAATAGATGTATGCTTAGGGACTTGGCTGAGTCTCCTCATAGCTAAACTTCAGTGCTCACATTCATGTGCAGCAGTGCCTATTAACCATTAGTTACAGAGGGCAAGGATAATAGAAATTTTTAACAAAAAGGGTTTATTTTATTCTGGTTTGTGTACATATTGGAAGGATTCTTCTCTTACCTTTATAACTATCATTAACTTTATTATTCAGCAGCACAGAATTCGTTTTCTAATATCAGTGATAAACATTTTATTGGTATTTTTGACCTATGACTATGCATTGAAAAATTTACACATGATATTTCCAATTACCTGTGTACATACCTAGCCAAATACACCTGACGTTTGTAAGCACTGGAGACATATCAGTTTTCACAGTCAATCTGGAATGTTTTAACTCCAAGATCATGAAAAAAAAGGGTGGGTTAAGTGACTTAGTACTTTTGGCACCTAAAAGTTTGTGTGAGACTAATGTTTGCAAATGAGACATGAGAGAGTGGAGATGATGTGGAACACCACACATAAGTATTTGTGGGGCCTCCTTTGATGTGGGGCCTCCAGATTCTCTGCCTGCCCACACTTCTAAAGAACACGCTGACATATAAAAGTTTAAACTTGAATTTGATGAATTTTTCACAGAGTCGGCCTCTCTGGTGGCTGAGTTCTGGAAGGGGTTGTACTTGTCTCACAGTAAACTTGTTGATCTTTGGATGAATTTTGATAAAACAAGTTTTTAAAAGGCTGAGAATTTTTTTTTAAAAAAATACCTATTTTAATCTCTGAGTTTTGGTAAGTATTTAGTCTTTTCTTTGGCTTTCTAAAATGTTGTGTACTCTTCACACTTTCTACTGTGGTTTTACAAAGATATGTAATTTTCTGAGATTTTAGGCACTTCTTTATTCCATGAAATATCATTCACTCATTAGTGAGTACTCAACAGGAAAATAAAAACATTTTAGATGCTCATTTTGCTTTGAGGATTTATATAGAATTAATCATTCGGTACTATAGGATAAATAATATTGCATTCATTTGTAAATGAAGAAACTTAAGACATAATATTTAAGTAATTTCCTCTGCTACTGTGGCTAATACTGAATAGAGCTTGAATAAAAGAGCCTTAATAGTCTCCAAAGTACTTGCCAAATTAATATCAATTGTACTGCATTAATTATTCATAGGAAGCATGTGTTACTTTATACAATGTTAAAGAACAATATAATGGTTGAAGTGAACAACTTTCTCTGGGCTGCTATAAAAATACGTCCCAGATGGAACAGTTGAAGCAACAATAACAAAGTTGTTCCTCAAAATTCGGGAGATCAAGAAATATAAGAAAGGTGACAGAGTTCAAGCACCTGATAAGATATCTCTTCTTGGATTGCACAGGAGAAAGATATAGAGAGCACAAAGTGAGATCATCTGTATCTTCTCAAAAGCCTTTATGAAGGCTCCATTTTTATGATTAAAGCAACTCCCATGCAACGTCTGAAAATATCAGCATAACAATGAGAGCAGTAACAGGGATTCTCAGACAACATTCATCTTCAATCTATAGCAATGAGCTATGTCACCCTCAGAACTCACGGCCGATTACAAGGAGGTTTCTTTGGCCCTGGGCCCCAGAGGTCTAGACCCACAGATCTGCTGTCTGAGACCTCTTTACCACCCGCCGCTGCTTAGGCCCCCCAAATGACTCAGACATTAAGTTCATGCTGTTTGGCCTACAGCTCAGGCACATTGCTAGCTAGCTCCTTCATCTTAACTCAACCCATTTCCATTACTCTGTCTGCCACATGGCCTGCAGCTTACGTGCTCCTTACACGTTTCTTCTATGGGCTTCCCAATCTATCTGTTTCTGACTCCACCCTTCCTCTCCTACCTATTCTGATTCCTCACCTACTTTTTCTAAGGTGCCTGTCATTGGCGAAAAACCTCCTCCATTTAAAGACTGATATTCACAGTATACAGAAAGACATTCCCAAATCAATGGCCTCATTTATTTTTTCCTTAGCAAGATGGAATAACAAGCACGGATTGGTAGGAAGCCCTGAATCTCAGGACAATCAAGATTTGAAAATTATCAGTGGCCTTTAGGTGGCAAACTGGCAAACTGTATCATGGCTTTTAAAACATCTATGTGGAAATGAGAAGCTTCAATGTAGTTCATACTTTATGAAAAATTAGCCATTTAGCTAGTCCTTATGCCAAAATAAAAGCCCAGATAACATCTGCTCATGAAAAGGAGACATGATTTGTGAGACATTCTAATGACGTCTTCAGATGTCCACTAGGATATGAAATGTATGGAGGCTGAATGATACTCTTGAGTGTATATGTCCCTGTTACAGTATGTTCCTGCACCAAGTGGTTGCTGACCTATTTGAGATACTGTCTCTGAAGAATTAGAATCAGTATTTATTAATTATTCTTGTCTCATTAGAAGATATTTTTAGCAAAATTAGCTTTTAGAACCCTGGGCTTGTAATACACTGTGTAACTCAGTGTGCTAAAGTGCCCAGTGAGCAGCTCTGGTTTCCCTCTGGTCACATGGAGATCTGCCAGTACAAGTGCCTTCACAGGGGTTCCTCCTTGAAAATAGTCTACATTTTGACATGATGGGTTTGAGTTCTTTGATATTTGGCAAAATGATCAATCAAACTGACTCTTTACACTTGTGCCCATGAATTTTATCCAGTGTCATTAAAAATATTAACACTTCACGGGTCCAGGTTTAACCAGGAAAATCTGACATCAGAACAGCCATTTGTTCAAACCCTGTGCTCCCTGGTTCGCTACAGAGGCTACCAAAATGCCAGAGAAATGATGGACTCATGCAACACCCTAAACTGGACATTTATTTCAGAGTTTTTTTTTTTATATTTTCATAAATATAGAAAATAAGAACAAGAAAGAGTCAGCTTGCAGATACCAACACCGAGCAGAACCCGTCACAAAGATAAAAACTCTAAAGTCAGAATCAAACATCTTCAGGTAACAAATGTAAAACTTTAATGGATTTTCACCGCAAAAAAAAAATTAATTTGACTGAAGTTTTGAACACATACATTTTAAAAATTCATAAAAAGGGAAGAGATGAGAAGGCAGAATCCCAAAACTAATCACAGGTCAATAACACCAGAGACATTTCCAGAGTGAGCTTGGGTAGAAAAAAGTAATCAACTGGGAAAAGTAACATGGAGTCTTAAAAGATTGGTTTGATTGGAATGGAGAGCGCTGGGTTAGGGAGATGGCTCAGTGCTTGCTGTTCTTCTGGAGGACCAGAGTTCAGTTCTCACTGCTGCCACCAGGCTGCTTAGAACCACCTGAAATTTAGATATGAGTTCTAACTCAGCCCTGCTGCTTCAGTAGATAACTGCACAAATGTGGAATGAGCATGCATGAGCGCATGTCCACACACCCCCCCACACACACACACAAATACATCCTTTTAAAAAGAAATGAGAGAGCTACAGGGAAAGTTAGCACATCTCCATCTCAGCAGCACTATGACGAAGAGAGAATATGAGACAAGAATGGTTTATAATGTACTTTACAACAATAGCTTAGTTTTGCATAAGATAATAACTAAATCAAGCCCTCTAGCCACTGAATGTACACTAAGTATGAGCATATAAAATAGTGAGTTTACTAAAATTAAATAGCCAAGTGGCACTGTGATGGACTTAAAAATTGCAACTTCATGTGTAGCTCAGAAAAGGTACCTCAGTGCTCCTTATTTGATATCTGATGTTAAAGACACCTGCTTTCTTATTTACAAAAATTTAGAAATGTAGACTACATTTTCATCATGCTGTTGCTTGACATCTGGATAATTCGAGTTTCTTTAAACGACCTACCATTTAGCCACAAATTTAATTTCCTTATAAAATTTATCCACTTATAATAACCACATAACCTCAAAAATAACTAGTACGTTCTTCTTTCTCCAAACCAAAATTATGTTAAAATAGTTTTGAATGGAAGAAAAAAATTAACTTCAGATCTGAAAAAAAAATGCCATTCTAACAAATCCAGTACAATATTAACAAAAATATGTCTTAAAGTGTAAATTACCTTCTTGTGAATGAAATTCACTTTATGATTCAACAGAAAAACATGTGTGCTGGATAGCTGAGAAACTACATCTGCACACTCCTCAGAAGCAGAGACCAACCGGAGCTGTCGTAACTATTATGCAAAACAAAAATGAATAACAAAGCAGGCAATTTCCTAAAGTAAATTAAAATGCAATCACAGGCACTTCATGAATATCAGAGAGTTCTCCTTTTCTCAATGACAAGCACCTGCATGCCTTTCATTGCTAGTACTGGTCAAAACTCAGAGAAAGAATGGGCTAAATCTATACCCCTGAGGTATTTGGGAACCTCTGGAGGACATGTCCGTTTTATACTAGTAGCCTTGGGGTGTCTACTAGTATCCAGACAGAAGCTATAAGGAACGGAAGGCATGTCTTCACTCACTGTATTGTTCTAGAGTTTCTTAATGAGCTGGTTGGGAGGAGATGAAAAGTACAACTTTTTGTTATTTTACTCAATGAAAACTTGAATCTAACAAAAGAGCAAAGAAGGGTGTGTTTCTTGGCAAGATGAAATAAGCGAGTATTTTCATAAGATTAAGTTATAACTCTCATGAGCATGGTCTGTTTACAAAATGAGGGACAAACTTCATTGGAAAAGAAAAAAGCTTTTACCATATCAAAATGACGTTATCTGATAAAAACAGTGCACAGCAGTATTTTTTACCTTCACTGTTGTATAATTATAGTGAATTTGGAAAACTACAATGTCCTTTGAGTCTGAAAACATTCTTCAAAGAAATATATAAGTTTTCCCATCGTTGCCCAATTGAACAGAACAAATCACTGGGATAATGGCTTCATCCTCTGCTCTAAAGCTATATCCTTGCTCATTCTCAGACTACAGAGCATATTTCCACAGATAATCACATCATCCACATTTTAAGCCATCCCCCTAGAGAATACTGTGTTCTTTGCAATGGCATGCATTTCTACAGCCACAAGACAAAGACCAATGCTGGTCCTCACACTGGAAGCTGTATCACTGTGGAAATCCTGTAAGCCCAGGCTTCTTTCCTACTAAAAATGACCATCCATGGTGTTTTCTAACATACAGGCTGAGAGTCAGCTTCAGGGACCTACTCCCTGTGTCTGAGGATGTTCATCTCTCAAATACTGAGTACCTGATTACCAATACCATCAATTCTAATTAAATGTGCTTGTCAGTGAGGCATTCCTCAGCACTCTATACACAAATGCATAGATATGTATCTGGACAGAATACTCTTTTCTTGATCTTATTTATCAGTTTTGTATACATTGTCAACTATATTCATATTTTTACTCATGATGATCATTCTGAAGTAAACTTGACAATACTCTTACCCAGCATATTTTCCCTCAATATTTATTTCCAGATGACTATTCTATTCCTTCCTCGTTTATTTCATATAATTTCCTCCACTACTGGAATGTAACGTTTTGGGGCAAGAAATTATATTCTTAACATAGAGAATAGTGCATGGTGTTCATTTGCCTACTCAATATACAGTTTTTAAGTGGATGTATATTATGGTTCTTCTCTGTCTCATTATGCAATCTGTTAGATGTCCAGTTGACACATAATTTGGAGGAGTTTTAAAACTATAAGCTCAGGGGTACACAGCACTTGGTAAAGAGAAATTATTTAACCCATGTACTTATTAAGCATAAAAATATTTCATCTCATATCTTCTACCCCTCTCCCAAAGGAAAAAAGGGGATAATTGTCCACATACAAATAAAGGCAGACAAAATATTCTTTTGAGGGTTTTTTTTTTTCTTTTGCGTTCTACCGTGTATGGGCTCATCAAAATGGAAGGGCAAACAAAACACATAAACATGGATTGTGTCATCTGCTTCAAGTAGACAATATTAATAACTACTTATATGGTCCCTAGATTATTTGGAGTCTATATCATTGACTCTGAATATGGAAGGTTCAAGTTGCTCAGTAGAACAAACATCCAATTAGCTGAACCATCATTTTTAGAATAGCTTTCTAAATGGTGGCTGATAATACCATCACCTACTGCACTGGACTTGGAGGAGTGGGAAGTTGGTCTTTTCCTTGTCAAAGGTTTTGAAGAGTTCTAATAATCTAAGCTGGGGTGTTGAATAAGCAGAATGTTTTTAAGGTAATGAACTACAGAATGAGAAATGGGAAGAATATGAAAAGATAGCTATCTGTATTGTCATCTAAATAGTATGACTGGGTCAGCTGATGTTTCCAGGAGATAATGACAGAGCTCCTTAGGAATTCACCCTTTCTGCTCAATTCCCTTTCTCAAGCTTCTCTAAGTTCTTCAAATGGAGGGATGTAAACAGACCAGTCCTTACATGGTCTCTGATGAATACATTCCATGTTGGCAAAGCTCATTCTACACTCTGAATCAAGAGAGAAAATACCTGGGATATTTAACAATAAACTATCATACTTATTCAATGTATTGTGGAAATATTAATTGACTATACACAGGCTCAATTATAAGACCCTAAGAGTATCATTAAAAATACTAGTGCTTTAAAAGATGTGTTGTAAGCCTGGAAGAATTACTGTAACATCCAGACTTGCCTAGCTTCCCATAGGAGCTGGATAGTCCACTGGTAAGGTAGCCTTATACTGAAGAGTAACTCTTTACCCTTCCAATTTATAGATATGAGGCCTAAGGGTATTTTGAAAAACCTCCTAACAGAATCAGTACAGTATTTTCCAAGAAAAATGACTTTATAGTGATGAGTACAAAGAATGAGATCATCTACCAAACATAAAGACTCACCAAATTTTGTAAATCCCTTTTCCAAGCTAACGTCAAAAGTGCTTTAAACTGAAAGGTACTAATTTTAATCTTGCCTCATTAGTGATTGTTTGAGGCCTTAGGTTGGGATGTTGGCCATATAAATAAGCAAATGTACAAAACTCCAGTCAACAAACAAGTTTCTCCCTTCTGAAAAAACTGTCTACAAGCAAAACCTACTGGCCCTAAGAAATACTGTAGGCATCAATAAGAACGCCTAAGGACAAAAGAAAAAGAAAGATCAGTATCCACACATGGCACAAAGCCTGGCATTCAAAGCATCGAGCCTGGTTTGCAATGAATATTAGGCCAAAGCCATTGTTTGCAGATTCCCTTTTTGCTTTTTCTCACTCACGTAAATGTTTGTAAGTTGAAAACCAATCCAGAAGCATTTTCCCAGTAACCCACAGATGTGCAGAGATCAAGTCACCTGAAGGCTGCTCCCAGCAGCTGAACGGAAGTAAAATTTTGCCTTGTTTTGTCTTTCATACGGTAAACAAGTTTCCCGTTTCCAGCCCATTTTGTGCCACATTTTTGTGCTTTATGTAGGCAATTTTGCTGTTGAAAATGGTTCCCAAGTGCAATGCTGAGGTACTGTCTAGTGTCCCTAAGTACAGGGGTAAGTGTTATGTAAGTATCCTTTGGAGATGAATTATAGACCTAAAGTGACTGCCAGTGCAGTAGTCACAAAGCTAAGGAGAATCCTAGGAGTATGTGTGCGTGTGAGCGTGCCTGTGTGTGCATGTGTGTGCATGTATGTATGTGTGCGTGCATGCGTGTGCATGCTTGTGCGTGTGTATGTGTGTGTGTGTGTTTGTGTGTGTATTTAAAGAGAGAGTTTTAAGTAAACATGCATAAAAAGAAGTTAAGTATTGATTATTTGATGGAGATGCTGTGGCCAGAGGCTTGCAGCAACCCAGTCTTGCATTTCCCCTTAGGGATAGTAGCTTGGGATGCAAACAGAGTGTATAGTTACTGTTCGGAAAATTACTTCTGCATAAAACAGGATTTAACTAAGACTAAAGACAGTTTAGTCCACAGTTAATATGAAGTGGTAGCCACTATGGAATCATTTTAATTTTATCAGTATAAAATGTCTATATTATTATGCTAACATTAGGTGATCTAAACACCTTGGGTTCTTTTCATGTGTACTTACATCAACTATGTAATAAAGTAGAAATAAAGCACTAACTTTTAGAATAGGTGGTGGCAACAAAACATATTGTTACTTTATTAAACTAACCAACCTGGTCCATGTTATGCTCAAAAAGGACGGATTTTGAGGTGTGAGAGAGAATGGCTGAAGGTGAGGTGCAAAAATAGTTTTTCACATTGAGTCACCCCCCCAGTGATCAGCAGCTGCGGAAGAACCTCAGCAGTGTGCATAGAAGGCTGGGGACTAAGTTAAGCACACTCTGTAAGAGGACTGGGGCAAATGGTGAGAATCCAGTGGATTCGGTCCATCTGCTACTGTTGTCATTTAATCTTCAAGAATTTTTTTTACTGGTTTTATTTTTTCCTGCTTTTGAACAAATCGAACATTCACTACTGACTAATTCTAATGGTGTGCCCATTCTGTGACAGAATATAAACACATTATCTAAGACACAAGACAGTAAGACTCAAACTTCACCCTCAATTAGGTTACAATCCAGACAGATAAGATATGGCTGAAAAAGTATTTTTTTAAAAAAATTAATTAAGTGTGATAGTGTTATGGTAAAAAGCGTGACAGGTGGCATGAATCTACAGAAGCGGGAGAGAGAGTTATAGAAACGTGAAAACAGAAATCTATCAAACTAATATTTAATATGTCTACAGTGTGATAAAAATGGCTAAGTCAAAACCAAGAAAGCAGTGCACCCATACAACAGCATGTGCAGGACTGGGGTCTCAGAAGAGCTGTACTATGTCTACACCACAAGAAGACAGGGAATCCTAAAACATGCACAATGTGAAAATATCCTGTATTAGTCTGACAGTGCACAGCAATAAAAGAGGCTCATAAGGGCCAACTCAATATACTCTACTGAGTTTAATGATATGAGAAAATAGATACTTTAGCAACAACTGAGCAAAGCAATTCCAATAGGGCCCAAAAAAGTCATGTCAAGAGAAGGGGTATTGTCCATTGCAGTGGGTGCCATAAAAGGGGGGACACTTGAGGAAGAGAGGTCTGTTATGCTGATGTCAAAGTCATCATGCCATAAATAACCTTGCCCTGGGTGTTGGACTCCACTTCCTCATTTCATGACTTAAGTACTTTCCATACATGAGATCAATTCCTGGGTTTTCTCAGCTATAGTGTTGATCAAAAGAACACAGTTTGTGAAGCAAAGCAAACAAACACAAAGGCAACAGGCTTTGTACATACTACAGATGATGTACAGTTGAGGCACATTTTCACTCTTTGGTCCTTATTCAGATTCATGACATGTACATAAATGCAGTTGGCACACCATTCTATAAAGAAGTCACTTACAAAGGCAGCAGTACTGAGGATCTGCTTGGGCTCTACCCTAAGCTCAGAGTGGTATTGAGTCTACGAAAGGAGCAGTAGCTTTTATATTTGTTATCTTCAAGACTAACAAACTTGATTTGCTTCAGATTTTGTCCAACGTCCTTCCATATGGGGATAGTTTTGAAAACATTAACAATAAATAAGAGATTTATTATCATTATAGCTGCATTTTTAGTGCAAAAGCCTAAGGGATTACGACAGCTTCCCCAAATTAATCATGGTTCCCAAGTTACACTGACAAGGTTGAAAAGCAGCGAGATGAGTTAATAAGTGTTTCCACATTGGGAAGAAGAATAAATAAAAATTTCAAAAATTCCAAGGTCATGTTCAGGCTTCTGACATGGGGTCAGATTTCAACAGAGGGCAAGAGAAATGCACAGCTGGCCAGGCTTTCTCAAGGTGTGCTGCAGAGCATCACCGTCTCAGCTCTGGCCTGGACTGAGATGTGCTCCTAAAAGTTGTTGATCTGTTAATAACTTAGGATGTAGCTCTCCGTCATGGAAAGTTGTGCTCATATGGAGAGAAGCCCTGCCCTGTGAGGTTTTTCTTTCCAGGAGGAAAGTTTAAGGACAGTGATTGATCTCTACAACTTCAGTGAAAGCAGGAAGGAGAGCAGAGTAAGGTCCTTCATGGTCTTCTAGGTACCTTTTATGCCCAAGTGAGGAAGTGCTCTTGAGCAAAGAAAATTTTAACTGGTTGTTTCACCATTTTGTATGGCTCTGAATAAATTAAAAAGAAGTGAGATTGGCCTCAGAAAGAAAATTCAGGTTGTGAAAAGAATGCTCAGCAAATTCACACTTAGCCATGTTCAATGTCACAATTTGCAAAAGTTATTCACATTCAGAAGTAGTAAGGAAAGTTTACCCAAATCTCCACGTTTTTCAAGCAATAATTAAAGTATAAGAAAAGTGATATCAAAAGCAATATAATCATACGTATATATGTATATATATATATGTATATGTAATTTTCACCAATCAAACTCATATAATTCATTGAACAATCCCACATTGTCACCTATTTATGAAATAGTGAAGAAAGATTTCACACCAACTCGACACACTTAATCAGTGCAAAGGAATATTAAGACAGTTATTACTCCTGAATAATCTCTTATTCTCTTTTTGCTTTGAAGTTTTGAAGATATAACTAAAGGCCTTGCTTGTACTGGCCTAATGATCTATGATAAGTACAGCTTTTATTAAAATGCGTGTCCAATACTGAGCTCTTAATCATTTTGATTAAAGAATAAGAGTATTTTCAGGGTGTGTAAGGACCTAACCTTGGAGCAATTATAATTGTCAATAGACATTTCCCAGGAATTTTTTGGTGTTCATATTTCACACCAAGAGATAACTATAGTGACAGTGTAAACCTTTACTTGTGCTAACGGTGAGTGCATCTGTGTGCAAGTGGCTCACTCAACAAAGCAAAAGCCACACCCAGACTTTGCAAGTGTGAAAATACTTCCCCAATGATAAATGTATGAGCTTTAATGCAAAGTCACTAAATATAGTCTGTTTGTATTCACGTATTGTGCAGGTAAAGAAAGAAGATTAAAATGAGATAATTGAGATCTCCACTTGTATGATTAGAGTACATAACCATTTAAATTATGTTCAAATTAGGAGAGGGTATCGAAAAATAGTGGTCTTACTGATTTCTGTGGGGTATGATGACAAAGAATTAGTTTTAGTAGCAGACACTTTTTCATGTACTACTAAAGAGGTCAACAAGTGCCTGCTCAACTATGTTCATAGCAGCTTAATTTGTAATAGCCATCACCTAGAAACAACCTAGATGTCCCTCAGATGAAGACTGGATAGAGAAAATGTGGTATATGTACACAAGGGAGTACTACTCAGCTGTCAAAACAAGAATATCAGGAAATTTGAAGACAAATTGATCAAATTCATCCTGAATAATAAACCTCAGTCCCAGAAAGACAAGCCTAGTAGGCATTCATTCATGAGTGGACAGTAACTATAAAGCTAAAAGTAACCATACAACAATCCACAGACCCGGAGAGGCCAGATCATTTTGTCCAGCCTGAATACAGAGGGAGGTGCTTGGTTTTAGGGCAACTTAAAGTTCCATGTTTTGCTGACTGATGCACATAGAAGGCCTGCCCTTGCTGAGCAAACATAGAGGAGATGTTGGATTGGGGTAGGTGGCAAAAGGGAAGGAGGAGAGGAGGGAGGGTGCAGTGCTGTAGTGGAGAGCAATTTTATCACCTTAACCTAGAAGCATGGCCTCTTGGTCAGAGTAGGTCTGGGATTTACCTGTGACCATTGAGGCTGCAGCATTGAGGTGTGTCTGATTGTAGCTTAAGACGGGATGCATGTTGGCCCTCACCTCATCCTGTTCGCCCTTGGAAGGAGGATCCATTTTGCTGAGTTTCAATACTTGGATCAGCCAGCTTTCCTGTTTAACCCTTTGTATTTGTAAGTGATTCACTATTTCCTCTTAATAAATATTAACCTTTTAGTCAGTTACCAGGGATTATTTACCAGCTATATGCTGTAGTTCGGATAGATTAATTAGTAAAAAATCATTAGTAATATAAAAAAATGGAAAATTTCAGTATGGTTCTCGGGATTGGACATGAATATTATTTGCCTCAATACTAAATCTATTAGATCCAGTGCCACCAGTGACAACTGACTTACTCCACTCTAAGTTGTGTAGAAAGAAACCATACATATCATGTTCAAAAGAATCCAGAGTGACACTATCAAGAGCCATTGATTTTAATCACAACCAGGAAATGGGATTTTCAGATCTTGTTATCTGGTAGATTTTTGAGGGAGAGAACAGAGTAAAATGAAGTATCAATGGCGACAGAAGGTAAAATATGCCCCAAGTTTGAATTTCATGGCCATTCCTTACCATTTGATAATGCTACCTTGTAATTTAAAATATTCTGGCCTTAGTGTTGCCATTTCTGTTTGATCCAGCCTCCCCATTCCATCAGTATCGATGATAGCTGCATGGATATGCCTCATTTTTTTATATTTATCTTACTCCGGTGGTGTAGGCTCTACCTAAACTGTTAATTCTCTCTTTGTAACATATATCATGGCCATGTAAAAAACATGACAATGCAACTGACATAGGAATCTAGCTTTATCTTGGCATGGTGTACCTAGAACAACATATCAACATTCAGCAATCCAAAAACTAAGAGAAATCATCGAGGAAAGAATTCCTAGGATAGTGAACCTGCAGTCACAGCGGAACCATAGTAATCCTGTGATTTTTTTGGGTTGTTACTTCCACTGTGTCCATCCATGGGAAATAGCACACTGATACAAGGCTGTCTTTAGGCAAAAAGAAAAAAATAATTATATGTATCATACTTCAGATGGAGAACACAGGACCTTGCCTTGGCTGTTTCTCGGCGCGCGCATGCGCGCGCGCGCGCGCGTGCGTGTGTGTGTGTGTGTGTGTGTGTGTGTGTGTGTGTGTGTGTGTGTGTATGTGTGTGTATGTGTGTGTGTGTGTTTGTTTGTGTGTGTGTGTGTCTGTGTGTGAAATTCAATTTTCTTGTTCTGAGTTGCTAAGACAGTAGACTACTGAAAACAGCGGCATTCCTTCACTGGATTATTGGATAAGAGTAAGAATTAACCAATAGTTATCTTAAGTATATAACACTGAGCCTAAAAACAGAGGATTCTGGACTGGGATTGACTGGTTACTGTTTGGCAGTAAGCTATTTATTTAACTAAGTAAATGCCAATTCCTCATTAGTCTACTACTGATTACTCTGCATTTGTTAAAGTACCTAACAAATATGGTTATCTTTATTATCTATAGACTCTGTCCTGTGAAATGCATCTACTTGCTGTAATTTACCTGTAACTGCAAAGGAATATTCATGTTAATTCACAATGGTCAAGGGGACCTATGGAGTGGTGACAATATTACCTCCTCTGGCTCAGTTTCCAAAATAGAACTCTGAGATCAATAAAGGTGGCGGTCAGCCTGGCCTTCTGTTTCATATGAATATAGCATCATGCTTGCACTCTGTTATGTGCACAGATTCTACATCAGTATGTAAGAAGGATGAAGGATAGAGACTGCCAAAACCTGCCTAGACAGGATAAGATGGTTTCCCCAAAAATAGAGATCTGTCAGATCATAGGCCTGTAGTTAAAAAGGTGGATGCTCCAACTTTGCAGAAAAGCTGTGAGTGACTGTCGCTGTCCTCTCCTAAATTTTGGAAGCTACTCTCTTGTGCTTCCAGGTTATTCAGGTAATATAATTTCCTTCTCACATCTTTGATGGGGTTGACTTCTTTGATGGGGTTGAAGACTAGATAGTTAAGGTTACACCATCTCATCCATCTCATCTCTTAGCAAAGAGCATTCAGGTGTTCGATTCGTATTATTCAGGACAAACAGCCTTGAAGTAATCCCTGTGCATTGCCACTTACCAATATTCTAGACATTTAAGATAAGCCTCATGTTTGTTGCTTGTTAATTGTAGTTTGACCTTGCTTGTGTTTTGCCTTTTTCTCCCCCCCAGACATTACCTTATAATTATTCCTATTGTACGTAGTCTTATACTTAGTTTAGAACTTTCTTAGTTAGACAAAACGTGGAGATACAGTGGGTTTCAGGCATTATTTATAGAAGCTTAGAGTCATAGCTCCTGAGTATCAGGACTGCTACAAGACATGGCCAGAACCAATTGAGACCCAGGGCACGCTGATCTTCCTTCCTGTTTTGTTCCTGAATTCCCGCAGAGTTAATCAGCAACCCAGCTTTGGTTAGCTCCACTCTCCAAAAATTGTCTTAAGCTTCAATTGTTTTGGGAGTGTTTATATATCATATTAATCCTTTATATGATATATTGCAAGTGAATATTTCTGCAATGACTATGCTCTTCTTTGCTCCTTTCACTATTAAAATTTAAATATCCAATTTATAAAAAACTTATCACTCATTATGTAGAATGATGCGTTTCTATTTTATTTGAAATTCAACTTAAATATCCACTCTGTACTTTAAACTGGAATTTCAGGCATTTTACTGTGGGGAAAACATTTTCTCAACCACATGTGAAATTAAGGCCAGCTCTTGCTATCATTTTTCTGGTATTCTATCTTTAATGAATTACTAAACTAAAGGCATCATTTTCAGCCATTGTACTGACTCCTCTCCTATGAGAAACCATTTCCTGTTCCTTCAATCCTTAATCCATTTAATGCTGTGTTATTTCGTTTGTTTAGAAATTAACAGGTAAGTAAAATGCATACTGTTTTCTTTATTTCTGAGACAGTTCTCACAACTAATTCCAGGTTGACCTGAAACTCACTCAGAATCCAGACTCCCTCAAACTCACAGCAAACCTTCTAAGGGAACCTCCCAGGTGCTTGGTATGGGCTTGAGCCAAGACTGCTGGGGAAGTGGACAAGGTGTAAGTTTGTATTTTGTAAGTGTTTAAACAAAACAGTGGCTGAGGGAGGCTGGGAAGGCATCAGCATTCTGCCCTGGAATAACACTGTATCAGACAGAAGGGAGTTAAATAGAAATCCACATTTCTCTAAATTTCAGAGATTATATACTATATTTATTATTCTAATGTGCAAATGTCACCACTAACTGCCAAACACGTCAAAAGCTCTTTATAACAGGGCTTTATCCTAGAACACAATGCATATCATATCTCGCTGAGTTTCTTAGCAATCAATGTGCCAAATTTTCATAAAAATGAGAGAGTTTGCATCATCTATTCTTATAATTCTTACTAGGTCTTTATTGAAGTCTATGACCCTCCCCACAAGACTTCTCTAAGATAGACTCCAGATCAGGGTCTGGTGTATACAGGAGACATTCCCACCCACTTCTAGTCCTACCGGGGCCCCATTCTCTAGCACAGAAAGGATTCTGCTCAGGAGGACAGAGGAAAAACTGGTCTAGCAGTCTACAGACTTGGAAAGCAAGTCCTTAGGCAACAGCTGGAAACTTTCTTGGTTTTGTCTTGGACAGTGCAGACAAGGCCAGGAGTGTTTGGGTCTCTAGTTTCTGGTGTGGGTTCTCGCTCCTCATTCTCCACAGCTGCCTGGAAACTGCATGTGACGGTGTGAGCAAAACTCTCGGCTGCAGGCCCTTCTTTCAATGACCTGAAGGTTCCAGCTCATAGACCGGAAACTTTAGAAAGGGAAACTTCACAATTGCCCCTCCTTATGCATTAAAATATAGGAAGAGGAAAAAAAAACAACACTCTCAGGAAGCCCAGTAAGTAAAACTACTTTCTCTTGGTCAATACTATAGAATCTACGTTCTATTTCTTGCCAAGTTACATGGCATTCTTATCTGCTCCAAATATCAAAGCTCTGCTTCTACTACTACCTCTTTCTTTAAGAATTCAGGCAGATCCATCAAGTCGGTTGGCCCAGACCCTCAGGAAATCTGATTCACCTGAAGACTTAAAATAATTATCCTAACACATCCACATTTCCCAGAAGCCCCTCCCCAATGAAGTGTGTGGTTTTTTTTTTTTTTTTTTTTTTTTTTTTTTTTTTTTTTTTTTTTTTTTTTTTTTTTTTTTTTTATATAGGTCTCCTGCCATATGCACTGGTAAGCCTGCCAGGTTTTCTGAGATTCTAACTCACAAACTGTAACATTTTCTTTCCTTCTTTGCATCATTCTCTTGAACACAGGCCAAAAGCCTAAGTACGCTTTGCCTGGCACTCTGGGAGTTTTTGCTCTGACTCTGAAGCGACTCTTTGTGCCATGCAGCTTTTTTGCAAACACCCACTGATGAACCCTGTGCCTTCTCTGGACCGTAAAGCAACTGTCTTGTTGGTTCCTGGAGTACGCAACAAAGCCTAATGAACTACAATTAGTCCTGAGGATCCCATACAGTAGGATGGATGAAAGAACCAATATCTACAAGTTTTACTCTGACCTGAGTAGCCATGATTTGGCATCCACATACGTTAATACAATAAATAGATAAACAAATTTAAATTTAAAAAGTTTAGGCATGAGATTGTAGGGATCTTGAATGCTGAGATAACCAATGCCTGAAACAGCATTTTCTAAAAGCAGGAATCAGCAAACTGAAGGTAAAATCCCATATTTTGATTTGAAATATGATTTTCCATATTTTCAATCAGTGAAATAAAAATATATCTTTAGCATGAACAAGATGCTTCAATATGTCTCATGATGGTTAAAATATTTACTATCTGGGTCTTATAGACAACTTTGCTCACTCCTATCTTAATGATGCTCCTAAACCCAAGAACAGCCATGTTACATGAAATGTACCTTGTGAAACAACAGGTTAGTATAGAATGTTATAGCCATATTGCAAACATGGATCCCTGTAGGGGTATTGTGTTGTTTCATGGTAAATAATTGTCCCACCCACTGGTCTAATAAAAAGAGCTGATTGGCCAAAGGCAGGCAGGAAGTGTAGGTGGGGCTACCAGACTAAAAACTCTGAGAACAGACCACCAGACAGAATTCCAGAGAGAGGCCCGGAAGAAGCAGAGGACAACCATGCTGCTCTAAAGAAAGGTACCGAGCCACATGGCTGAACAAGAGACATGGGTTAGATGAAGGGTAGAGAGCTAGCAAGTGATATGCCTGGGCCTGAGGCTGATCAGCCAAAAACTAATGAAAGCATCTGTGTGTCTGTGTGTCTCTGTGGGACTGCGGGACTGCGGGTCTGCGGGTCTGTGGGTCTGCAGGCCTAGACCTTGAGGTTAGGCCCGAAAGTCAGGGCC
Organism: Phyllotis vaccarum; assembly: GCA_033318265.1. NCBI lineage: Eukaryota > Metazoa > Chordata > Mammalia > Rodentia > Cricetidae > Phyllotis > Phyllotis vaccarum. Next base: position 7,640,892 of record JARWLC010000005.1, read on the forward strand.
AGAAACCTTGTACTACAGATCCCTTTACTGTAACTCAGTAACCATCTTAAGAATCATATAAACTAAATATGTGCTCAATAAGAAATTAGAGAAATATGTAACTACATGACAAACTGCCTATGAGGGGACTAGGAAGAGCAGACTACAGCATTAGAGGGAGATAAATCAATGTATTGATTACAAGATGTCTTTGGAGCTGAGGGTCTAGCACAGTGGCTGAACTCCAGGCACTGTTGAATACGACTGTGTTCTATATGCTTCCCAACTTTGCTGAAGTACAACCTTTTGCTCATAAATTAGTCAGCATTTGATCTCTACTTTTTAAGAGTTACTTCTTAAATTTCCTAATGCATTTTCCAGTGTAAGATTGGGAGGCACTAAATCAGCTTTATGACCCAAAACACAGTTACCCACATGGGTAAAGTCATGCAAAATTAAAAAGAAAAACAAACTGCCATTCACTTTTATGTTCACAATGACAGCTGAAAAATTCAGGAGACACTTCATGTGAAAACTCAGCCAAGCAATTTCTGTTCCATAAATCAGGTCCCCCAACCCTGACACCTTCAAACAAAGGCTGTTCCCCGCCATTTCCATTCCCTGACTCTTATTGGAACAGGATTTCTAGTGGGTATAGTTCATGGATATTATTATCTATAGTGACATTTCTGTGGTAACAAATCTGAATCCAATTATTGGCCAGAATTTGGGGGCTTAAATGCTTTAGAGATGTACCCCCAGGACTTTCAAACCTGCAATCCTCTATTAAACAGAAAACAACAGAGTGTGCAAAGTTGAGAAACATACAAGCAGGTCCTAAGATTGCTCACATTCTTCAGGAACTGTGTCTAAAGCAACAGGAGGCACTTGCTAAACAGAGAAGTCTCACAGATTCCAAGTGAGGTCGTAGTTATCTTCAGGTGTCATTTCTCACACATGCATGTGCCTTAGTCATCAAAGTGTGACATTCTGTGGGAGGTTTTCCTGTGGGAAGAGATTGGGCCATATTTTGGGAGAATCAGACTAGAATTGCTATTGCAAATTCAGTGCCCTTAGTTCTCATTACCTATTTTTAACCAGAACACTTTCTATGCTCTTTAAAAGGTGATTATATGGAACCCTTTTACCCATGAGAGAATAAGATTTTCATTACAGAAAAAAAAGGTGTTTAAACAGAGCTGTTAAAAAGAAAAAAAAAAAAACTTTAAAACATATTCCTAGCATGTGCTGGCTAATCCATATTTAATTCCAAATAAACATGAGTGAATACTGAGGAAGAGTTCCCAGGATGTAGATATACGTTGGTAGAATGTCAAATAATATGCAAATATCCTCTTATAGTTTCTGCTTTCATATAAAAATGAATTTCCTCACTACTGTAGCAGCTCTTCTCACTTATGGCCCAGCTAATCATGACTGTTCATCAATGACTGACAGATGGCCTCAGGATACCCTCATCACTCAGGCTCCAGAGCACCCGACCCGAATCTCTACTAACTCTGGGAACACCATGTTCTGGTTCTTCACTGAGTTCTTCCCAGCCCAGCCCTAGGATCTGGTAAATCACAGATGAACAGGTTGGGGAGTTTAACTGCACCATTTCCCAGTCTAGCGACACAGAAAGAGATGATATCCTGACCCTCTAGTATAGAGTTGCAAACCCCTTTCTCATACTATCATAGGAATACCATTTATTCTCTTTTATGTTAATAGTTATTTTATTACAGCATGGTAAGAAACAGGCAAACTTCTTAGGTTTTTTTGTTTTGTTTTGTTGGAGACACTGTTACTCAGTGTAGCCTCTGTCTGGAACACTCTCTCTGTAGACCAGGCTGGTTTTGAACTCAGAGATCTATTTCCCTCTGTCTCCCATGTGCTGCGAATAAAGGCATTCACCACCACTGGCCAGATAAAGACAAATATTTTTAAAACGTTTGCTACAAGTGTGAACACTGACAAGTTGATTTCTAATAATGTTGTTGCAAGTTCCCAAAAGTTAGAAACTCTCATGTACACTCTGAGAAGTAGGCTTACCTACTTCACCCCCTCTAACCGAACTTCTTCAGGTGGGATTTTTTTCTGTGGATGTCCAGGGAATGAAAAGAAAACTCAGTAGTAAATAACAAGAGTCTCTCATCCAAAGGACTAAAGTTCAAGTCATAGCTCCCAAGTCAGACAAATCATAACCGTCTGTGACTCTGAGAGATAAAATACCTTCTTTATGCCTCTGAGAGAAACTGCACACAAGACACACCCTCACACAGACACATAAGATTATACATAATTAAAAATGAATCTTGATGGACACCTAGAATTCCCTGGACTTAAGGACAGCTTAGGTTCTCTGAAACATTATGGTAACTTTTGAAGTGACCTCTGCTTCACCCATTTGTCATGATCATCATTACTGTCTTTGGCTCAGATAATTCAGAGAATGAATTAATTCCACATGGAGTACTGTCTGCAGTGAAAGATGCCAGCTTTGCTCCCCAAACAATTCTAGGCTTGAGTTATGTAAGGACCTGATATGTATCAATTGCCCTCCAGCTCCAAACTGTATCAACATTGTGTTCTTTAACATAAAAGTTTATTTTTAGCCTTTTATCTTCTGGTAAAATGGCCATATATCCCTGTTAACTGACCAGGATTGCCCAGCATATGGGGTGCCAGACTTTCTTTGAAATACAATTTCCTTTTGGCTTTTTGCCCAAACACAGTTAAGCAGTATTAGCTCCCCAGGCAGATCTCATCGTCTCTGAGTTAAATACAGTTAGAAGTGCTGATGTTTCCACTTCACTAATATCTTTGCTCTATAATCCTTTATTTTAGGATCTGCTCCTGGCTGCTCCCTGAGCTAAGAATTTGCTGTTCATAAAGAGGGTGACAACTCTCATCAAATAATGATAAAGAGAATGGCATGACTTTAGCTTTCTCACAAGCAGTCAGAGCACAATATGAATGTCCAGGCTGCGGGCTACTATCCCATCCAATATGAATAGTGAAACATGTTTTCATCCCATGTGAGAAAACTGAGATTTAGGATGTTTTAATCTTTTACTCATAAAATACACAGAGTCAACCACGGAGACTCATGTTGGGCAGCAATGTGACATCATTTCGTAACCCACCACTGCCTTTTTGGATTTACCTGAACAGACACACAAGGGAAAGAAACTCAGCACATTAAAGCTTTCTGGATTCCTTGACAGTGCTCAGGGGAAAAACTAAACTTGCCAAATCTGTTTTTTTTTTTTTTAACCTAAGAATCACCACCTTTTATTTGTATCTGACAATACCATTCATGGAATAAGGTACATTGTAAGTGCTGTATAAATGTTAACTTAATAAATCATCATAATAACAATATAAAACAGTTTCTAAATAACAACCAGCTTTTATAGACCAAGGTTCCAAAGCACAGAGAAGTTAAGTAAATTGTCCAAGGTCACAGAGCTTATAATTGACAGGGCCAGACAGGCTGGCTCCAATATCGCTGGACTTAAAACTATGATAGATTGTCTGTGTTTACAAAACAGAACTGAATATAAAGGCAAGCATTATGAGTAGCGCAGCTAAGTTTTATTAAGAAAGGATAACAATGTTCAAATCACAGATAAAAAAAAAGCAATACCATACTTTATTATTTATATTTTAAGTTGTAAAAGTCTTGTCATTTGAGTAAGATAGAGAAGACAGATGATATAATTCACTCATTAAAGACTTCTGAATGAAAACCAAGATATATCCATAATAATATCTACCTTTAAAGTCCTCAGCAAATGAGTTTCAAATTTTAAATTTAACTTATTTTACTTAGGTTTTTAATGTTACTTAGATTGTTATCACTCTTTTTTTTTTTTTTTCTAAGACATATTAGCTTCCGTTACCATAAAGTAGGGGGCAGAAGACATCTTGTGCGTAAAGTCTTAATGATATACTATTCTGGTGATTTTAAGAAACACATTTAAAGAAAGGTACCAAAGGGCTTTGTCCACGAAAAAGAAACATCAAGATCAACTTCCCACGGTTTTTACTCATGATCTCTCTCAATTGTTCTCTGGGGTCACCATCCAGCCATTTTAAGACACCAAATACTGGTCACTGTAGCCTTGAATAGCTCTCTCATCATTACTATGGCTATAAACCTTCTAAATTATATGAGGCTATGCTTGAGTTTGAGATGCTACTTTATAGTAGGGAGGTAACAGATCTTTAAAGAAAAAAGTCAGCAAGCCAATCCATGTAAAAAACAATACATATAGAATTTACGGTGAAGAAAAAGACCAGTACATACAAGAGTACTAAAGAATACTCAAAACCCTTTTGTGGGAGATTGTGTTGTTTCATTGTAAATTAATTGTCCCACCCACTGGTTTAATAAAAGCATTGATTGGCCAAAGGCAGACAGGAAGTGTGGACGGGACTACCAGGCTAAGAAAACTCTGAGAACAGGAAGCACAGAGCAGAACACCAGAGAGAAGCTGGAAGAAGAAGAGGGCAATTATGCTTCAGTGAGAAAAGGTACCGAGCTCCATAGCTGAACAGCATGGGTTTGATGAAGAGTAGAGAGCTAGCAAACTATATGCCTGGGCCTTAGGCCAATCAGCCTAAAACTATTTTAAGCATGTGTGTATGTCTCTGTGGGTCTGTGGGTCTGCAGGTCAAAACCTTGAGGTTAGGCCCAAAAATCCAGGCCAGAAACCTCGTACTACAAATGGCACCCAACATGGGGCAAATATACCCACATAAAGCCATAGAACGCTTAAAAAATGGTCTAGAGCCCAAAGCACCTTCTGAGTTGTGTGCCTACATTTTTCTTTGGATTACCTTGAGATTGCCATTGCCCCCATTCAGCAGGAAGTAGTCTAGAGAACGACACCCACATTCCCAAAACATGTATTATGGATGTTTGTATTTACTTACAGTGTTGTTTATACATAAGGTAGAAAAGAATATTAGATTTGGAGTTATTTTTGTTTTAAGAAGAGAAAACGGGATATGTGGGAGATTGTGTTGTTTCATTGTAAATATTTGTCCCACCCACTGGTTTAATAAAAAGCACTTATTGGCCAAAGGCAGGCAGGAAGTTTGGCAGAGCTACCAGACTAAGAAAACTCTGAGAACAGGAAGCACAGAGTAGAATGCCAGAGAGAAGCCAGAAGAAGCAGAGGACATCTATGCTGCTCTAAGAAAAGGTACTGAGCCGCATGGCAGAAAAGGATAAAAGTCATGGGTTAGATGAAGGGTAGAGAGCTAGCAAGTGGTATGCCTGGGCCTGAGGCCAATCAGCCTTAAACTATCGTATGCATCTGTGTGTCTTTGTCTCTGTGAGTCTGCGAATCTGCGGGACTGCAGGTCTGTGGGTCTTTGGGCCTAATCATTGAGGCTAGGCCCAAAAGTCCGGGCCAGAAACCTCATACTACACCCTTTTATTTGCTGAGTACAGGTTTTTGTTTATTTGTTTTAACACATAACAGGCTAGGGGACTTTTTTCATGTAGAACCTATTATCAGTATTATAAAATCACAGTCAGAGGATATGATTTCTATAAAAAACACTTAGATTCCTAGGTAAGAACATCAAATTTACATCATTAGGCTTGGAGTAAAGTTCTTCTATCTACTGACCCATGTTGCTGAGACAACTGGTAAACCTTGTCAGTCTCTGATGTCTGCACTTACTATCAACTACTTTATACAGCTCCTCATATTGAACACACTCATCACCTGCTTAAAGACTGTTACTTGTGTTACAATAACAGACTATGGCCCTCTCACAGACTTTCAAATGTCACTTTCTCACAATGATTTATCTTTTTGCCAGACTAGAGTACAACCTTTATCACATACCACTCCACATATCTATATGTGTTCACTTACTGAAGATGAGCTGCACATTCATTGGATTTTTAAGCATAACTCATAGTGCATGTATGTTAAACCTGGACAACTGTCTAAATATCCTAAAATATTTGTCTCATTTTAATTATTCCCACTAACACAGATTTGATCATATTTCAGAATGTTGAGTTACATGGCAATTATCTGTCACACAATTAAAATACATTTAAATTACTTATATTCAAATCTCATTAAATATACACAAGAGATTAAGCATGATAAAGTCAGATTGGACATTGTATTTAAGAAAAATCTAGTGTTATGTTGCAAATAAAATGGATATTACAAAGAAGCTACTAGGAATGAAGGCTTGAAAGAATGGCAACTTGCAGAGGAAGACTGATTGGAACACACTTGGAGCATAATGAATATTGTAGCAGAAATATCTACATTTGTCCAAAAGCAAGGCAGATTACTGCAAAGAAAATTTTTTTGCTATCATACTGACCTCACATAATTCTATAGCTGAAATTATGAACAATGAGGTATATGTTACCCAAGACATCTTTGTTTGCCTAAGCCCTACTTGACAACTATCAAATATAGATGCAGAGATCACTCCTGCTTGACTTTTAGAATGATGAGAACTATTGAAAAGAATGTATTAGCAAAGATTACTAAGGATACATAGAAGACACTCTTATATAGAAAGTACTAAATGGATAAACCCATGATTTTAAAAGCAGGAGCTAGGAGATGATTCAGGCAGAAATACACTACTCACCAGACACACATACAAAAATCCAGGTGCAGTATCTCACTTGTCATTACAACAATCAGAGGTAGTTGACAGGTAACCCGAAGGTGCAAGCAGCAGACAGACTAGCCCACTCCATGAGTCTCAGGCTGGTGGAAAACTCTATCTTAAACACAGTGTAAATAGAGACCTGAGCACCACCTGAAGTTGTCTCTTACATTGTAGACAAATAGAAACACACACACACACACACACACACACACACATTTGCTTTAACACATGTGCATGCACACACACATGCACACATTCAAGCATACAAAAAGCATGTACATTTACACACACACACATGTAAGTCGATGACATTGAAGAGGAGAATGAACCCCAGATGGACAATCATACTACTATCTATAATTTTAAACTTACTGATTTTGAAAAAAATTCCATCTGGTTGGCGTTGCGCTAAGATTGATATTGGGTTAAATTTCATCTCCTATGTGAACCTTAACTTGGAAAGAAATTAGTATAATATCTTAAGAGTTAAAAATATTTCTTCTTATATGTGATTTTTCTGCCCAGGCAAGCCTTGTTTGTGATGGTCATGTGAAAACTATGCAATGGACTCATTGGACTTTGGGTATGTGTGGAAGAAACGTGTTTGATCATGATTATAGTCATCATGATGATAAAAACCATCCTTCAAGGCTGAAACCATGGTGTAGCAACTACTTACAAACACAGTGTTTATGATAGCTACTTTGTCCTTTCCAATAATTAAACTGAAACTAAACCAGACATTATTTGTTGCTGTTATTAATTGTCCAATCAATTAAAAACTCTTTTAACAATAAATGAGTCTGCTATTAAAATACAATCATTATAGAAAAGCAAAAAACATGCATGGATATTAAGGTTTTATTGCTAAAAACGTCTTAAATATTATCAGATAGATGGAAGGATGGTGGATGTGTATATGGAAATTCTCATATTTCGATAAGAACTACATGGAATATTATATTTTTCCTTATTTGTTTATTTGTACTTTGTTGTTACTCATTTAGTCTTAGTATATAGCAAAAGATTGTAGCCAGAAGTTTATGACCCATCTCGCCCCAGGCCTGTACCTGCAGTTCTGCAGCTGCTTGGCCCAAATTTTGACACAAAGGCTTACATTAGTTGTAGCCTGTTTGACTTGTGGCTTAGACTTATTGCTTGGTAGCTCTTTCATCTTAACTCATTTTCTATTAATCTGTGTTTTGCCACATGGTGGCTTTACCTGAGTTTCTTTACACTTTGCTCTCTTGGTTGGCAGTTAACATTGTCTCCCTTGACCACACCCACTTTCTCCTTTATCTATGCTTTGAAGTCCCACCTACATTTAAGCTGCTTAGCCATAGGCAAAAAAGCTCCTTTATTATCCAGTAGTAGTTCACAGTGTACAGAAAGATGTCCCACATTAAAAGATGACCTTGGGTTCACTTATTTAGCCTCCCAAGTGCATCACTACACCAATTGAATAGTAGGATTTCTATACAATTAGTTACGAGTAATTACTTTCCACGGCATATTCAATCAAACAATTTAGTCCTTTTAAAATCTAGAATACATGTACTTTAGTGAAATGGGCCAGCATACATCACCACAGAGAAGACATCTTGCATCTCAAAATGGGCACAGAAAATGAAATAATTTAATACATAATCTGAAGAAGTTCTTATCGTTTCTCATAAAGTGATGCAGCCTATAAAAGTAGGGCAGTATCTGAGATTTGATTATGACAAATAAGCCTAAATGCATGTTTTAACTTCCCTGATGACATAAAAATGAATGTTACAATTAGAAGTATATTTTGTGTAGCCACTGCCAATATCTTAATACACAAACATCTGGTGGTATAGAAAGTGTTAAGTCTCAAAATATAAATGATTGCTAAACTGAATTCCTATGCCTCATGATATCGCTAAGCCCAGTTTTTGGACTAATTTTAGAAGAAAATTTATTGTAAATATTTAGAAGTTATGACATAATTTATGTATGTAATAAAACTGGTAGAGTGAAACAGTTAATACACCTTTCATATCACATAGTCCCCATGTTCTCTATAGTAAGAGCAGCTGGACTCTGCACAGCAGAAATCCCAAACACAATATAACTGTAAATTACAGCACTCAGGATACACATCAGGCTCCCAGACATGTGCATCTTAAACATTTGCAACTTTGCATCTTTTCACCTGCATTTTCCAATCACTCTTACCGCCCCTTAATGTAAATAATGCTTCAGCACCTTATCACATATATTTCATCTATCAAACAGTATTCCATTTTTTATTTTGTATATGGATTTTTTTCACTTATATAATATTTACAAGTGTATCCATGCTGTGTGGTATATCAGTCCCTCTTACCTACTCAAGTCTGAGTATTAAAGTCATTTTGAGGCAAGGCCTTGAGTTATTAGTTGTATCTGAGTCCTAAGAAGTTTTTACCCTGAACCCCTGTACTTTCAAATCCAAGCAGAAATACTCAGAGACCAAAAGCATAGAATGTTTCAAAAAACTTACTATGAACACATGTTGGAATTATAAAATCTCTTTAATTTATATTAGATAAACACAAATAAGTGTTATTATTTAATAAGAAGCAGTCTTTGCTGCGGTCAGTGCTAGGTGTGCTGTACTTTGGGGCCTACATTTTCCTCTAACAAATGTATTCTTAATGTTCCACTAAAATGGTCAAATTTCATTTGAGTATGTATTCATGCATAAAGAAATATGATAAATATTTCAAGTCACCTCTGTTTTTTGGTTCTGTTTATTCTGGAAGGTTTGTTTTATGTTTCTGGGCAAGCACTTCTTAGCCAACAGTTTAAACAAATAAACCAAGTACAGTATTTGGTATAGAGGATTGTGTTGTTTCATTGTAAATAATTATCCCACCTACTGGTTTAATAAAAAGTGCTGATTGGCCAAAGGCAGACAGGAAGTGTGGGTGGGGCTACCAGACTAAGAAAACTCTGAGAACAGAAAACACATAACAGAATGCCAGAGAGGAGCCAGAAGAAGCAGAGGACAACTATGCTGCTCTGAGAAAAGGTACCGAGCCGCATGGCCGAACACAAAGAGAGTCATGGGCTAGACTGAGAGTAAAGAGTTAGCAAGTTATATGCCTGGGCCTTAGGCCAATCAGCGTAAAATTATTGTAAGCATCTGTGTGTCTCTGCAGGTCGGTATGTCTAAACCTTGAGGTTAGGCCCGAAAGTCTGGGCCAGAAACCTACTACAAGTTAGGTTTTTTGTTGTTGTTTTTTGTTTGTTTATTTTTGTGGGATAATGCTCTTGTACACTGTAAAGACTGCCACAAGTACTGGTTTAATAAAATTCTGGTTGGCCAACAGTCAGGAAATAGAGGTGGGATGACCAGAATTCTAGGAAGAGGAAAGGCAGAGAAACAGTCAGCAGCCAGACACAGAGGAAGAAGGATGAAAACACTGGGCTGAGCAAAGGTACCAGGCCACATGGCTAAACATAAAAATTATGGCATAATTTAGGTGTAAGAGCTGGATTGGGAAATATTTGCGCTACTTGTCCTGCAGTTACTATAATATAAAGGCTCTAAGTCAAATATTTGGGAAGTGGCTGCCAGGTATTTGAGAGTCTCTGGTGGGACAGAAACTTTGGACCACATTTCTTCTTATCTGTCATTTTACTCTCGGTGATTTCAGTTACCCATGGCAAACCACATAACTCAGTGTCACCAATAACTTCATAAGGAATGTTGATAAGGTCAGTGGCCTGATGTTTGCTATAACACGGCTATGCTTAGAACAACTACACTAAATAGAATGAGCCAAATACACAAAAGAAAAGATTTGCTATTGTTTGAAAACTTAAGTATATAAAAGTAGGTAATTAAACAACAATCAAAAATATTACATAGAAAATTCTAGAAATAATCCATTTATGTTAAATTATCCATAGGTGTGACTTGTGTAGTGAATATGTGAATCCTCTAAAGCAACCATGTAGAACATGAATTAGAACTTCAAATACAGTCTCAAATGGAATACATACCCCATATTCCACATGAGCCACTGAGCAATGTTTCCTCTCTGTTATTACATTGATTGTCAGAAAATTGCAGCGTTGACATAAAGTGTTGAACAATATCCCTTCCCATTATCCATTAAGGCCTAGATTCAGAAATCTATAGCTGAAACGGACAATCATAGACAGAAAAAAAAAATACTTCCAAATTTACCTTTCTGAAAGTAAAGTTTAACTTCGGTCTGATTCAGGCAAATTTTATTGTTTTAGAGTCTCCTTTGAACGAACCTTCAAACTTACTTTAGAAGAATACAACCAATTAGCTTCCATCTTACCTCTGGGCGAATTAATCCTTTGAAAAAAAATCACACTTTACAAGAGCAATTAAGCAAGGAAAAGAAATAAAAGACACTTAAATTGGAAGAGAATAAAGTTATCTCTATTATAAGATGTATGATCTTCTGCATGGAAGAAACTAGGGAAACCATTAAAAATAGAATTAATAAGTGAATTCAGCAAAGTTACAGGTTATAAAAACATCAAATAAAAAGAGTTTTATTTCTGCATGCTGATAGTGGGTATCTAAAAATGCAATTAGGAAGGAAACGCTCAGAAATAAATGTAATGAGAAGTACAAGACGTAGATGCTGAAAACTACAGAACATTCCTGAAATAAGTGAAAACATAAATAAATGATGCCGTTGATAACTATCAGGAAGATGTCAATGCTCCACATTGTCCCAAAAATCAAGTGCAGCTCCTAACAAACTGAGAAGTGGGATGTAAACTTTACAGTATAGAAGAAGCACCTCAGCAGACTAGATGATGACCAACAGAGAAATGATGTGTGGTTAATATTCCAATGTGTAGTCCTAAAAAGCCCACACGACCAAAGACCAAAGGGTTCTGACATGAAGAAAGACAATGGCAATAATGGATGAAACAGGAGAGTCCAGAAGCCATTCTTACTTTTCCAGCCAGTTGTGCTACAGTTGTTAAGAAATAAGGCTACATTTTATCTACAAACAAGAGAAGAGGCAAATGGCTGCATGGCGGGAAGTGCCAGTGTGACCTCACAGCAGACTAATGAGAAATGTAAAATAATAAAATTCTTAGCATAAAGAAAAAAGACTAAAGTATGATTCTGAACTAGGCAATAGTCATGCAGATAAAACCTCGAAATTATAGCTGACAAAGAAAGAAATGAACAATGCTAAGAATGCATCAGATATCACTAAAGATAAAATTTTTGACAGCAAAAGAAACTAGAGAATGAAGAGAAAATGAGATGGAAGACTCTATTTGTAGATCACCTACCTGATAAGGGGCTGATGTAAAAAAAAAAAAAAAAAAAAAGTAAATAGTGCACTCTCATTGTTGATAAGAGGATGAGTAACCTAATTAAAAACATGGGAAAGACCTAAATGTGCAGTTTTCCCAAGATGCTACACAAGTAGCCACGAGATACATGAGAAGACATTTAGCATCAGTGACCATCAGATAATGACAATTCAGAGGCACAAATGACAGGACAGTGCAACCCCTAGATGGAGCAAAGAGTAATCACTATTGCTGCAGAAACAGAGCACAGGCCTTCACACATGGCCCACTGATGGGACGCGGATATAGGGGATAAGTGTCAGGAAGCTTCTCAATAAACACAGAATTACTATTTGATAGTCTATTCACAAGGCGGATGGCGACACATGTTCATAACAATGTCATTCATAACACAAACAGTGGAAACAACCCAAATGTCTACTAATGGCTTGGTATGAAGGGGAAAAAAAACACACTCCATGGAATATTATGGGATAATAAAAATGATGGAGTCCGGCTATTGTGACATCATATAATACAGAATTGTCTGAATAGGAAATCCACTGTACAAAAAAAAAAAAAAAAAGGAACCTTTGAATCAGAGAATGGAATCAGCGAGTGGCTGGCTGCAATTAAGCATAAAGTTCTTGGAGACATTTACTGAGTGACTAGAAAGGAGAGGCAGACAAAATGGAGGAGTTCTGGGGAATAACCAGGGGTGGTGGGTTCAGAAAAATTGAGCAAGAGGATCAGTCAATTATTCTGCTTCCTTGGAATTTTAGGCTTTGTCTTAATTATTGATTTCCAAGTTTTATTATTGCTGGAACAAATTAAGTAACCGTTACAACAGCCTCATCTTGCACCCAATGTAGGCATCATATGTGGAAAGATTTTTCTGCCCCCCCCTCTCTCTCTCTCTCTCTCTCTCTCTCTCACACACACACACACACACACACACACACACACACACACACACACAAGGCAAAACAAAACAAAAAGCCCGACACGGAGGTCTGTCCTTTCTTCTCCCGAGAGCTCTCTCTGTCCAAAACTCTCAGCTACACCTCCTGCCTAGCTACTGGACATTTAGCTTTATATTAAATCATTCACAGTGACATATCTTTATGCAGCATAATCAAATAATCATGAAGGCAATGTAAATTCTTTAACTAGAATACAGTGGACAAATTCATAGACTTAGAAAACAGAATAATGCCAATTGGGGTTTAGAGGAAGAGGATAATGATATTTCCTTATGGGTGCTGGAAATGTTGTAGAATTAGAAAATCGCAAATGGAGAGAAATTCTGTGAATATCCTAATATAAAACATGCTGCATATTTTAGTATGGTATATTATATTTGTATAAATTATATCTTGACAAAGCTGCTACTTTAAAAAAGAACCTGTTCTTCTTCACATAGCTATTTTCCAAAGTAGTAATTAGTCTGCAAAACCCAGTTTATAAACTTCAACTTAAATTTCACCAGATTCATTTACTTGAAAATAGAAAGTGTAACCCAGATAATAAGAACCAGTAAATTTAATTAAGCATTGCAAATGCCTCCTCTTTAAAGAAGTGGAGAAATCTGCAGGATGTGTTTTTATGTGTCAGGGAAAGCAATATTAAAGAAACATACCCCTTAAATCAATGTGTATATTTTATAGTTTAAAATGTTAATTAGTTTTCATTAGAGCATTAGCATCCCTAGGAGACACAGTGACAAAAGCCACAGGTGGAAACGACACACTGCTTATCGGAAACAAGAACTTATATCTTTGTTGCCAAAGAAACCAAATTGTCTCATAAGAAATGTATGATTTGACATTCTCTTATCAATGTTTCCCAAATCCAGCTTTTATCTTGCTTTTGTTGTAAATTTCATTTCTCAGCAATGACTTCACAAATTCCTTCCTTTACATATGTCTTATTTCTCTCTGTTTCCAAAATAAATTCATCCAGATGATCTTGGCCTCTGATGTCTGTCTCACTTACCGTGGGAAAGAAATTATAACTGCGCTCCCAAAGGCCATGCTTTATGGCCACTGCTCAGTCAATGCCAGTTCACATGAACCTGCATTTGGAATGTTCCCAAATCACAAAATGGTTGACAGCAAATGGTCCTGAAGTTAGTGCCATGACAAGTACAAACAAGAAAAATGATGAATCCTGTATGAATTCAATCTTATGCCTTTTGACATTAACCCCAAGTTCACAAACTTCCAAACAAAGTATTAGTGAAGCATCAGTGATGGAAACTTGCTCCCTTAGGAGATTCTCCATCCCATTTGAACAGCTCTACTCACTGAAAAGAAAATAAAAAGGAATCTTCATCTTATCTATGTTTTCTGTGGCTGTCTACAATATTGACTTCATGTATTTCTTAGGAATACTTGGAAACATTTATACCGAGTGTCACACAGCTGTTGTAGGTTTGTATGTTTCTTTCTTAGCTCAGATCTTTATCCTGGTACCTTTGTTAAATTGAACTATTTAAGGTTGTAACAAGGATTTTGAAATCTCATATACTAATTTTTTAAGACACACCCACATAAACATGTACGTGTGTGTGTGTGTGTGTGTGTGTGTGTGTGTGTGTGTGTGTGTAGGGGGAAGGGAGTGAAAGTGGAAGAGAGGGAGGATAGGGTATTGGATTCTAGGTCTGTAATGCTCTTTAGTCTTATTTCCAAGCAGAGAAGCTCTTTTCAAAACATAATGCCCTCTGTTCTGGTTGCAGGGTGTACCCTTCAAAGTCTAGATGGCACTTGATTCACCTAGCCTCCAGGCAAACAATTCTTTTTGGTCTGTTCAACCAATAGCTTAAACTATAGTACTGCAAAAAAAATTCCCTCTTTCTGATTACATCTGTATTGGCAGTTATAGAATGTTTTTGGATTTTCTTTCTTTGGAAAAGTCGAGCATATCTACCTGGGATTTGGGAGTCTTTAGAGGGATTTATAAGATTATTTCTAAGAGTGCTATCTGATCTCAGAGGTACAAATAAAGTTGGAGTATACAGTTTTGTTAAAGTCTGGAATGTTACCCACATGCCTGGTTCATTTTACTGACTGGTATAGTGCTCCTAGCGGACATTTAAAGCTAATGCAACAGAATTTTTTCCTGCCTGCTTAACCAAAACAGCAGCAGTTGCATATCCCAGATTCAACTCCAAGAGGAGTCACTGGAAATCCCCATAGCCTTCAGATCCAGAAAACATTCTGAGGAATGTGGACAACTTTCAGCAACTGAGGCTGCCTACAGTAGCTATTAGATTGGAGAACATGTTTGTAAACTGTACTGGTGTCCAATAAGCACTCACAAAGATACACTATACTGTTTACCAGGATGATTTGTAAATAAGGATTTCACAGAGGGATTTATGCAATGCTTCCACTTCAGGCACATCTCCATGCCAGTCTCCTTATCTGCTTGCCAGAGAACTGAACAAATCATGTAGAACCCAAATGATGTCATATTAAAGTTCATTATTTCTGAAACCATAAAGCTTTTTGAGTGGCAGCCCAAACACTGAGAAAGCTGTGATGCTGCTATTTCCAGGGTGAATAACCTACAGAGTGAATTACTTCTCCAACAGGTTTAATCATCCTCAGAGCCCAGTTCATAATAAATACCCATAAAATGTTCAGCAACAATGTCTCAGCTATTCTAATAACCTCCACATTGAATGATACAAAAAGGAAAAAATCATTACATGTTTAGAAAACGCTAATCCAAGAACCACTGAATTATCCTACATAATAATTTTAAATAAGTCGTTCTCATATACAGCAGTATGGTAAGATTAAAGAGCTTCATACATTTTTTCTTTTATTAAGAAGGAGGCCTGCTGTTAAAATTGTTCTTATCTTGTGTCTAAGAAACAAATGGTTAAGAAAAAAGTAATTAAAGGCGTTCTCCACTACCAGCGTGCTTGCAGGAAAAGATTTCATCTAGAAAAGAGTCAGATTCCATTTATTTCTATTCTAGCTGAGTACATGAGAATTATCCTTGAAAATGATACTAACTCAGAGCCCCAAACATGTCAGTCTGTTTCCAAATGTCCTGCTGTTACACTGGTCACTGTTTATTTAAGTGATTATCATGCACTGTTTATGATAGTTAACTAGATTTTGACATTTCTCCGAGGCAGACTGAGCAGTTACTGACTTGGTCATTGTATTGCAATTTCTTTGGAAGCCTGAAAACTTGTTCCAACAACATAAAATGTTATTATCATCCAAAAGTAGAGGACAGTCACAAATCAAAGATATCATCCAAACACTTAGTGGCTGATTGCAACTCCACTGTGCATAAAGGGATCAAACCCTGCCTTTATATCATTCATGTAGAAATGAGTTAGAAGGATTTACACAGGGCAGCAAATACATATTTAAATATACCAAGATAATCACATGTCAATAATTATGTTAGAACCCCCAGCTATTCTTCATGAAATCTGAATACATACAGTAATCTAAAGTAACAAATAATTTTTATAAAACACTTTTAATTTTTAAATGAAATTAGTGAGAATGGTTTATACCTTCATCTTAAATATCAACAGCTGCTAGGCAGAGCTTGGGGAATTTGGCAGAAGAGTGTTAAAAAGGATTGTAGGAGCCAGAGAGGTCAAGACACCACAAAAACCTCATAGAATCAACTAACCTGGGCTCGTAGGGGGTCACAGAGACTGAACAACAAACAGGGAGCCTGTATGGGACTGACTTCTGCACATATGTGACAACTGTGTGTCTTGGTTCTCTTGTGGGAATTCTAACAGTAAGTACAGGGGGTGTCTCTGACTCTTTTACTTGATTTGGGACCCTACTTCCTATATTGGATCACTTTGAACAACTTTAATATATGTCTTATTGGGAGTGGGGAGGGAGAGAAAAATAGCAAAGATGTAAATAAATTTGTGTGAAAAATTAACAGCTAGCAAAACAAAAGTGGGTATTATTTACAAACATTGAACAAAGATTACCCAGGTCTGACTCATTCCTACAGTATGAGAATGAATGTTGATTTTTAGCTGAAAAATAATAAACACAAGTGGATTATTAGGCAATGCTAACTCAAAATAGCTTCAATTTTTTATTATATTAACATGATATACCTCATAAAAAATCTTTGTTCCTATTAGTTATTCTTTTAAAAATGTTTCTATTTATGTGTATGTGTGGGGGTTCATACAAGTGAGTACAATGCCTACAGAGATCAGAAAGGGGGATCAGAACCTTCTGGAGCTAGCTTTATATGCTTTGTAAGCCCTACAATGTGAGAACTGGGAAAAAAAATCTGGGTCCACACAGAAGGGGTTTAAACCCAGACTCTGAGCCCTTTCTCCTGCTCTGCTTACTCTCATTTAGGCATATGTAATATTATATTTTCAGAGCCGTCCTTCCCAGGGATTTGATTTGCTTGAGTGAGCATGCACAAAAAAGATTCTGTATTCTTTAAAATAAAGTCATCATTTCATGTTGTAGGACTAACTTGAAAAGCACAAGATGAAGAAAGGAAAAAAAACCCAACTTTTCTTGGAAAGTTATTTCTATTTTCACATACAACAGTTGTGCAGAGGTGGAAGTGTAAAGGGTTCTGAAGAACATTCTGAATAAGAAATGGCTGAGTGTGAGGAACTTTACACATGAAGAAAATCCGAGTATAATATGGCATTAGAATTTATTGAATGTTTTCTATATATTATCTGAACTATTTCAGTACGAAAAAGCCTGTGATTGCAATGTTTTCTGACAGAAGTGAGCCATGTGTCTGGAACTTTTGCATACTACAAAAAAACTACAGCTAGTCACACAGAAACTGAGTAGGGGAACAGTTAACTTTCCAAATAACCTGGCCCTTGAGATACTGACAAGTTAAAAGTGAGAGCTGGGAAGAAGGAAAGGAAGGAAGGGAAAGTATGGAATTGCATTGTAAGCTCTAAAAATAAAATAAATAATTAAATAAGGAGTGGAGAAATGGGACAAGTTAAGGGCACTTGTTCTTAGAGAAAAGCTAGAATCCACATGATGTCTTACACATATTCACATGCACATGCAGACAAAATACCCATACAGAGAAGTAAATTTTAAGTGAATTGATGGGGGAATGTCTTTCTGTATGCTGTGTATATCAATCTTTAAAGAAAGGACTGTTTTGGCCATGGCAGGCACCATTAAAGAAGTAGGTGGGGAATCCGAATAGTTAGGAGAAGGAGGGTGGAGCCAGAGACAGATTGAGCCAGCCACCAAAGAAGAAACATATAAGGAACACAGGTGAGCCACGGGCCGCATGGCAGGACAGATTAATGGAAATGGGTTGAGTTAAGATGAAGGAGCTAACTAGCAATGTGCCTGAGCTATAGGCCAAACAGCATGAAGTTAATATAAGCATATGAGTCATTTTGGGGGGCCTAAGCAGCTGTGGCCGGCTAAGAGATCTGGGATGGCAGGTCTGTGGGTCTGCACCTCTGGCCACCAGGAGACAGAAACCTTATGGTAACAGTGAATATAAGATATCTTCGGACATTTCTGGAAGATACTATAATATAGGAACTCCTTCCTCTGCCTCTTACAGTGGTACTTATTCTTCTTCCAGTGAGCTTTAAGGCAGAAAGTGGGTTGGAGGTGTATTAGTAAGGATTGCACTCTACAGTTCTGCATTTTAACTAGTGTGGTTGTCTGTAGTGGACTCTATATGCTATAAGATTAAGTCTCTTGATGACGGTGAGAACTGCATTTATCAGTGCACAATGTGAAAACATCTTTAAAATGTAGGTAGGGGTTATGCTGGCTCAGTGAAGTGATGGTTGTACTTCTTCTCCAAGAACTATGGTTTCAGTAGACTAAGGGACCTCAGAAGGTTTCCAGTAGCAGGAATTGCTTTCCTCTCAGAGAGAAGGTCTTAACCTCAGCAACAAGGCTATCTAAAAACAATCTGAGAAAGGAGAGTACCAAAAGATATGATTATGTGGAAGGAAAAACCTCACAAGGCCTCAACTCGACACAAAGAACTATGGGTAACTAAGACATGCTCAGAATAGAAAAAATTAGTTTTCCCCAGAGAAGAGTATACTAACTAGTTATTCAATATCAAATGACATGGAGTATGCAGACTGAGAAGGTTATATTTATGTATTTAAGAATACACACGTGTGCATGTGCTTGTGTGTATACGCATGTGTATAACACCAAAGAAAGATGAAATCATGAATAAGAAAGTAAACTAACAGAATGGTCAATGGATGTGTTTGGATGGAAGAAATGGAAGGCAGAAATACTCTAAGTATATTGTAATATCCTAAATAGTTATTTAAAAGTAAGCGAATGAGTAGGGGTGGCACATTTCTGATAAAAAAAGATCAGAGTGTAGTAATCAGAGAGGTGTCTTCCAGTGTCTACTTACTACACTAATGAATTCAAACAAATGACACACATATGTTCAAGGCACAAAAATTTATACCAAAATCCCGGCTTGATTTCTCTATGAAATGTGGAACACAGAGCATTATGATAAGAAACTGTCATTTAACTACCTCTTGTAAGATAAAAGAATCTATGTATATTAAAAGGATGTGAACCATAATTTTAAAAACAGTTTTTTTCAAAAGCATAGCAAATAATTCTCATAAGCTGTGTTATTAGCAAGATGGTGAATTATATAATAGGAATATGCTTGTTCGAACCATTTTATTCTGATGAGAAACACTGCATTTTAAAGAGCAACCTCTATCTTAATATTTAATACCTCAGCATATCTAGATCTCTAAAAGTAGCATCCTATTTAGGAGAGAAGTGCAGTTCTTGTGATGTTAAAAGCATTTCTGGCATTTTATATGATCTGCTTTTTAATGACTGTATTTTCCTTGCATTAAAAATGAATTAATCTCCTTCTCCCTAAGTACTGGTGTTGAACATAGTAAAAGACATAGTTCATCAAGGTACTCTGCCTTGCAAAAGCCATACAGACTGTTGCCTCTCTGCAACAATCAAGATAATCAAGATAGAATCAAGATAACTATGTTGACATCTAACTCTAGGTTCATTGCTTTTAAAGGTTTCACAGACACAAGGTTTTATTATTTACAGTGATATTGACAAGAATGTCTACTATTGAATGAAAATAAAGTACAGTTAGGATGCTGTCTAAACAGTTTCATTCAAGAGAACAATTTTCTCAGTAGTTTAAAAGTAAAAGTATGCCAAATAACTAATGTTAGTAATTTGGAAATTCAAACAACTGTTTCTCATCAATTCTCCATTTACCTTAGATATAAGAAATTTTCACATTCTGACCATTGTCAATTATCACATTTACTATGTGTTAATAAAATAAATATGGAGGAAACAATATTACAATGAATAGTAAAAGGGGGATTGAAATTTTGCAGTCCCAGGTAAGATGAAATTATGCACACCAAGAAGTTCAACAAATAAGTGATAAAAGAGCACAGCGGAGAAGTGACCAGCAAACGCTGCAGAGTGAGCAGTCTCTAGAGGGTGATTAGTATTGGAAAAGCTAATATGAGTATGATAATGTACACTTGCAACTATAGCACTTGAGACGTAGAGACAAGGGGATCAAGAGTTCAGGGCTTTCCTTGGCTACATAGGTAGCTTGAGGCTAGCCTGGTGTCTGGGCTGAATGACACCTTGTGAATAAATGAATAAATCGGGAGGAAAGAAGCAGGAACAAAAGAGAAGTGTAACATTATCTCTCTTCGTGTGCTCTGTGCCAAACTGAACACGCTAGGGCTCCACAAAGGTTGGACTAAGTCGTCTTGTTGGGCAGTCTTCATGTGCTGCCACAGATGCGGAAGTGTATGGGAAACAGTGATAAGTGAACCTCGAGTACTCTGACAAGGAAGTTGAAAAGACCCAACAAACGGGACACTTCTGGGGAAATTACATTGATAGAAACAGGTAAAGTAGTCACTGCACATACGTAGGGTTGATTCCACTTAAAGATCACCATGAAAATACAAGATGGCCAGTTGGTAGTGTGCACATGTGACGCATCCAAAATTTGCATACAATACTCCAAAATCTAAGGAGGACTGACACTGAAACCCCAAAAGAAAGCTAGATACTCACTTTAAGCCTAAACATAACCAACTTCACTGAGCTCCCAAGTGGAATAGAAACAGTTTCAACAGAATTTATTCAGGGCCCAGAAACTCATGCAATATTCACAGTGTCCAGGAAAATATAGAACATTACATTACGTAGCATACAAGAAACATGAGTGCCATTAGATTGTGGAAAAAGCTCAAAACCCCAAGAGGACTTATGCACATATAAAACGGAAAAGAAAAAGTTCATCACCTATGCACCCTAAAATAAGTTACAAACTTAAAATCAAAATTAAAACTAGCTGTACTGAAAGGAGAAGAAAAATCTACAGAAACTGAAGACTTCAATACTTGTCTTCTTGTGATAAATAGGCTAAGTTGTTAAAAAGTCAGTAGGGATGGAGGAACAGTGAAAGTTATTGCTTATCAAGGAAAACTAAGAGACATTTATAGGCTGTTCAGCTCAACACCAGCCAAGTGTGCACTCTGCTCACACACACCTGAACACTTGCCAGGACAGACCACATCCTGGTTCATAAAACTAACAATAACAAACTGTAAATCATGAGTGTCACAAAAGCATGTTCTCAGACAGGAACTAAGTTAAGCTAGAAATTATTATAAGACACTTAACATAAATTTTTTCTCAAAGAAGATAAGACATTTCTGATAAATCTATAGACCAAAAAAATTTCTAAAGAGAATAGAAAATTTTTAAAACAGTAAAGACCAATTTAATATGGCAGAATTTGAGAAAAAATCAATAAAGAGGAAATTTATGGCAATGTTCCTTACCTTATATAAAAAGATCTTTAAATTTCTATATTAACCAAGAAGATAAACAACAGGAGAAGATCCTGGCAGAATCCTGAGTAAAGTAGAAACAAGGAGAAGAGCAGAGAAAGGATGAACACGGGTAAGTCGGGAGGGGTAAAATGATCGAATACATTTTGTGAAACTTCCAGAGAATTAACAAAAATATTATTTTTATGCTTTTATTAGAACACTAGAAAGTATACTTTGGTTATTTATTTTACACATCTTTTGTAAATTGAAGTTTTAAAATGACTTAAGAAGGATGCAGATGATTTTTCCTGGTGTGAGGAGCACACTCTAAATGTGATCATGAGATCACCAACCTGCTTCCTGCCCAGTCCTCTGGCCAACTCATTCCCCTCATCAACCTAACAAGTGTGGGGACTGTGGTGAAACCTGCTCTGAGAGAGAGCTTGTCAGTTGTCTTCTGGTGTTATCACATCTGCCTTTAACATTTTCAACTTATATTGTTAGATATGAAATATTAGTAATTGTACTATGTTTTTCTTAAATTAGTCCTTTGTCAACATCTAGTCATGGACTTCAATAATGTTCCATTTTATAAAACTACATTTCTTAAATTAAATATATACATAAATATTCAACTTACTATTCTTTTTAAATTATATCCATATACTATTTATATTTTGTTAGTTGTATACTATGCAATCAAGGTTTTAAAAGAATATGACAAAACAAACCTTAACTCAGAAAACTTTCCACAAACATTATTTAATTTATCTTATTTGCCCTGGTAATAGTAATGAAAAGGAAAAGTGTTCCAGTAAATAAATAAACTGAAACACTATGACCTCTAAGAAAAACAGGAACTAAAAAAAAATTTCTAAAAAGAAATGAGATGTTGCAATAGCTTTCTTGGGAAAGTTTTAATAACAAATATATAATTTTTCATTTTATCTAATGTAACATTCTTACCCTTGCAGAGTACAGTTGCATTACTTTGTAATTGTATCAGAGAGTTTACTTTAGGTATTAATACTGTGTTATTTTAACATAATGTTTTCTTGTCACCTGGATGATTATGACTACTCTTTTCTGGTGCTATGTGTGTTACAAGCTCCTGAATGCTTCTGTTTTGACTACTGTAAATACAAACTGAAATCTACATTTAACAAACAGAAAACTATACTGTATTGTGGTAAATGACATACCTCTAAAAAATTAAAACTTTTTTTTCAAATCGTTGGTCCCCAAACAAGAATTATAATAATGTGCTCTGTTATTGCAATAAGAAATATTAACCAATTAAATCTTTAGCACTATAAGACTATATAACCACAATCCATTTGGCACTATGTTTCAAAAGAAATGACATTCAATAGTCTCTAATGGGGTATAAGGATAAATAGATGATATTTGTTATTTTAAAGCATACGCAGTTTCAAATAATACACCAGAATGATAGTAACTTCTGTTCTAAGGCCAAATGAGCAAACTACAGGCCAAGAGCCATTATGACTAAGAGTAATGAATAAAGGTATACCTCGTGCATGAGCAAACACACAGAATATAATGTGTTACAAGTCTTCTGAAGACTTCTCATATTGAATTAAACACTGTCTCTCAAGCTTATAAGAAGCCTTACCTTATCTCACAAGGTTAGAGGACAGCATTAGAGACAGCTGTCAAGTATCAGACATGCTCCTGCAGACTTCTCTATAGCAATCTGCAATATTATACAGTAGAGAGTCAGGAATCATGACAATCATCTTGTTGCAAATCCAATAGCCCAAAAGAGTCCACATCAGCCATAACGGTTCTACAGACACAGTTTTCAGGGCCACCTTCATGGAACATGATATTGGTGACGCACCATTGTGACAGAGGTACGATATATTCAACCTCTCTGTCATATTTTACCAATCAGATGTCATAGCAGAAGTAAGAGCACTTAATAAAGATATATAAACAACCATTTTCAGACTTTCAGGGGACCAGAGGAAATTAGACAAAACTCTCTATCAAAAAGAGGTTTTGGTGTTTGTCTTAAGAATAAATGGGTCAGAGGATTAGGAATGGGACCCAACTTCATGTGCGGATATTCACAATCAGATTGAGAAAATATGGAGCCGAACCCTGACTTTGCATCACAATACTTTCATAAAATCATTGTCAAAATTATCATTCTTAAATTATTTTTTATCAGTAAAATCAGCATTATATATGTTCTCAAACATTGATTTTTGAGGATGGTATCATAGAATATATTTGGAGCAGCAATCTCAGAACTCGATTTTTATTACAAAACGAATTATAACAGCTAAGAGATTGGCGTTATTATTGTAACATTTTAAGTAGCAGGACACTGCAAACCTCCTCAAAGTCACTTTTCTTTATTGTTTCCCTCTTTCCCTTTGTTATGTCTCCAGTTTTCTTATTGTAGTTGTCACTCCCATGTTGGAAATTTAACCTACAGATGTATGCTTCTTAGGCAAATTCTCTACTTTTTGACTATTACCAGTATCCTAGTATGGAGGTTTGAGAGAAAAGAGACCCTAAAGGAATATTAGCAGGTGTGACTTTGTTGGAGTAGGTGCACCCTTGTGGGAAAAAGTGGATCGGGGCGGTGGGGGGGGGGGGGTGGAGATTGAAGTCTCCTTTGCTTAAGTTAAGCTCAGGGTAGTAGACAGCTCACTTCCTGTTGCCTGCAAATCAGGATGTAGAACTCTCAGCTTCTTCTCCAACACCATGTCCACAATGACGACAATAGACTAAACTTCCGAAACCACAAGTCACTCCAATAAAATGCTTTTCATTACAAGAGTTTCAATGGCCATGGTGTCTCTTCATAGGAATGGAAGCCCTACTAAGACAGCTGGCATGCCTACTGCTTCATGATGCTGCAAACACTTTGGGAGGCTAAAACTATGTGCAAACTGTAAGAGCATTAGCTTTTATCTCTGATGTCCATCCATCATGAGGGTGAGGCAGAGCTCATGTATTCAACAACAGCTTGAGCAAAAAGTCAAAAGCAATTACCATCAGAATCAGTATGATTTTAAAGACAGTCTGATGAAGCAGAAAACCACTCATTCAAAAGAACAGAAGAGAAAGCTCTAGCCTCATCAGTATTTGTATGACCTAAGGAACACAGGTGTCATAATTCCTGGGTTCAGTCATTAAAACTCATTTAATGACTATTTTTTTTTATGACAATGACAGATGTTACGTTCTGGAGATAGAAATCTTCACAGATCAGACAGTCTCTATCAAAAAAGACTGTTGAAAATAAGGAAATACTCAAAAAGAAAATATATATCATGATACTTCTGACAGAGAGACAAAAGGAAGCAGCAAATACTGAAAAGATTATTATTATAAAAGGTATGACAGTCAGGGATGATGACACAGGAAAACTAAGGATTTATATAGGTAATGAATTAGGATAAAAGAGATTATTGCAAGACCCCAGTGCTAAAAAGAGTAAAATTTGTAAGTCTGAAGACAGGTAGAAGGCAATGGTTGGATGATGTCTCCCAGGTTCATTAGTAAAGGAGAAAGCACAGGGAAGTTTACTTATAAGGCAACATTATTGCAAAAGGCCTTCCAGACTGTAGTTCTGCCTAATTAGAGGTGTTGTCCTTCATGTCTGAGCATGGTCTCTGTTTCAATGGACAAAGATCAAGGTCGATACATAGGAGCCAAAATGACTAATGAGATGTCTACCACAGGCTCTGAGAAAGGTCTACTGTCAAAAACAAATCACAACTCTAAAACCTTAGCATCCTGAGATGACAAGAATCCTTTACCTTCAAACACGTATAGTAATTGGAAAACACTGAGCTCAGGGCTCATATCCAACTTGAATCCGGCTCAACGGAAAGTACAAGTACGCTTGCCCAGCTCTGGGAAGATGGAGGAGAAGCCCTGCCCACCTGGGTCTCTGGTGTCCCGGACCTTTTTCAGGCTTCTATCACATACAGTTTTTTTGGACATTATTTGTTTGCTTTTCTTCAAATAATCGTAAGTGTTAAAGGCCTCAGTTTTATGACTGCATGGAAAATATTCCAACTAAGAAGTAATTAGGTACTTTAATAAAATAATTTTAGGTTATATACCATATAATCTAATTTCAAATGTAGAAGTTATCCAGAATTTGATTGCCAGACTGATTTATGCAGCACAATATTCAGGTTGAAGTACAACATACTTTTCATAAGCACCTAAAATTGAAGCGCAATTTATACTGCTTCAGACAAAAAAGACTGTCCTAATTCCCAAATAAAATGATTTATACACACACTATTATACACCGGGAAGGCTTTAGAAATATGTCTAGCAGTAGTTTGGAACCTTAGGAGGCAAATGGTGGAGGACAGCAGAAATGGGGCATAGGGGGACAAAAAGAAAGGGTAAGGACATGGGCAAAACTGAGAGCCTGCCACCACCAATAGCTTTGCTTTGTGGGGTTTTCACTTTGATTCTTTCCCTTTTCACAGACGCAGTGGGCTTGCTTATTTCTAGGCTGCACCAGGAGGGCGAATTAAGTCAGGTGACCTCTTAACCGTGTTTTCTCCAGTTGTTCTTCTGATCTCTCATTTTATATGCACTCTGCCTCCATCGCTTTATCCCTCAGTTTCTTCAGTTTTTAGAATGTACAAGGGGCTTTTATATCACAGCCTTCACGAAGTAAATAATCCACGAGCAAACTCGAGTTTCGAAGTGTTTCATCTTTGAGAACGCATTCCTATAAGGGGAGTCTGGGGCACACCAAGCTGGATAAGGGAACTCCATGACTTCCTAGCCTTACAGAAAGAACTAGGGAAACCTAGGGAAATAGATAGTGGGAATAGTGGTCTTTCCCAGGAAAGAACAGCCAATATGTTGGCCAGTTCCAAAAGGTCAGCTTTGAAAACATACATATATGTAACCTTAATGGACTGAACAGGATATAGTTAGGAATAAATGTGTAAATACACATATATGCATAAATGAAAAAGAGGCCATGAAGGAAGGGTATATGCAACAGTTTGGATGGATGATAGGGGACAAAGAATATAATTTTATAATTTAAAAAAAATAAAGTGTATAATTTTAGAAGTCAGCTTAGAATTTCACTTCAACATCGTAAAAACAAAACAAAACAAAACAAAAAAAAAACAACAACAACAACAAAAAAAACCAAAGGTTGCCTCTCTAGACGTCACTTCTTCAGGTTGATGGGACATCAGGATTTAAAAGTGAGGTAACAGAAGAAAATTTTTACTTTATTTCAGTAATTTTCTTTGATAGTTTGGCAATCCTGATTAGAGTGCGTCATTTCCAGGCTTAGAAAATCCATCACTCTCTTTCTGCTTTCTATATGCACCATGAGTTCTGAAGGATATTCATTCCCAAGGATGACGAAGGATGGAATCTTTCTTAAAGTATATTTTGAATATCATCCAACAGAGAAGACATAATAAATCTTCTAGCCATTTCTGACCATATGTCACAGCTCTCGAAAGCAAATGAAGGCTCTCATGGTTCTGAGAGATTGTTTAACATTAGCAGCTACTGAGGCTTTTAGCCTGCTCCTCTTTCTTCTTCCATTGTAAATATCCTCAGGAGATGGGATGGCTTGTAAGCGGGATAATATGCAGTGGGCCTGATGGATTTTGATAGAACCTAAATGGACTTCCTGCTCCTCCTGAATTTTCTATTTCAGATCAACCACAGATATTGGCAATAACTTTTTGTAGAGCCAATAAAAATATTAAGATAAGATAATAAAAAATAGACAAGTATTCAAAAGCGTGATATAAATTTGAAGATATTTTAAACTAAGCTTTTGTGTGTACATGGTGTAGGTATGTAGGCACTTTTTCATACAGATAGTTGGTGGGTGATTATTGGTCCTGAGGACAAAGGAGATACAATACATCCTTTTATATCTCTTTCCCTAGATACCTCATATCTTTGCTAAGCCTGAAGCTCACTGTCTTACAGTTAGGCTGACTAGATGTAAGCCCCCAAAGCCTCCTGCTTCCACTCATCCAAGACAATGGCTACAAGTGTGCACTCAGACATGGCTATTATATGCAGTTCAGGATCCAAGATCCTCATACTTGAGAGGATGTGCTCTTATAAACCAAGCTATCTTCTCATTACTTTGCCCTTTGAAAAGTCTTGCTGCAGCAGAAGAATGAACTTAAACTTGAAACATTGAGCAGGTAACACAAATGTCCGAGTTTTCACAAGTGTGATGGACTCGGTACCTTTCACTGTGGAACATATATGTCTTGCATTAGCCAAACTTTGAATTTCTTCCCCATCCCCCCCCCCTTTTTTTGTAACTATAATGCCACAATGAGTATTTAGTTCAAAACTATATCTCAAAGTAATAGGTCCTTTCAGAAATTCTTAGCATATTCTTTACTGACAAAAGTATGACAGCTGGTGGGGATGAAGAAATGGATCAGGAGATAAGAGCATTTGGTGATTTTAAAGAGACCATAGATGTGATTACTAGCACCTACTTGGTGTTTTAGGAACGTGGCCAATTTCAGTTTAGGGTTACTGATGTTCTATTATTTCCTCTGTGACTACTGCATATATGTGGTCAACATGCATGCATGCTAGTTGTGGAACATATATGTCTTGCATTAGCCAAACTTTCAATTTCTCTTATGCTTAAATTTCTCTTATGCTTAAATTATCAAACACATACAATTAAAAAATAATTTAAATGTTTTAAGTGTGGATGTTTTACTTTCCAGATTGCATACATCACCCATGTATGTGGTTTTAGAGATGCCCACACTCAAATACTTACAACAGCTTAAATCCACATACTGTCATCTGACTCTGACGCTGCCTCTATTCTGAACTCAAACTTTTGCTTGGAGGTGGATTTTAAGTTCTCTAGAAAGTTGTCATTCCAACATAAGACAGATCTAGATGTCCTTATTGCCAGTGCGTTTTCATCTCATCACTCGGTTCCAATGCTGATTTGTAGTATACTTTCCACTTAGCTTATCATTTCTAGTAAAGAAAACCCATGCTCTGCTAACTTACATATTCCCACCAATGAGTGTCAAGTAGAGAGTATCAATATTAATCAGAGCTCAAAGTACAAGCAATATGCAATGTATTACATAAAAATGGAAGGGGAGATGGTATAACTTGTAAAGAACCTTTGAACCCCCCACATCCCAGTCATCCAGATGATGGGGTCCAATGACAGATAAGTAAAAGAGAGCTTCTATTTAAAGCAAAGAATCAAATGAATAATTTGAACCTTCCTTACAGCTCTAAAACTAATGGATTATATAGTTTGTTAATTTGTAATTTCAAAGCAAGAAAAATAAAATTTATCTGAGAATGTGCTATCTACATGAAGGATTCAATTTATCTACCAAAATTAAAGCAATGGACACTGAATTGACTCAGTGTGTAAAAGTGCTTACTACCCAAGCCCTAAGTTCAGTCCACAAAACCCATAGTTGAAGGAGAGAACAAACTGTTAATAGCTGAACATCTGACCTTCATATACAAAGCAATGCATACTCTGCGTGTGTGCATGCGAAAGATAGGTGGGATTATTTAAGTTAAGAAAATCTGGCTAGAGACAAGTTAAGATACAGCTAGGCACTCATAAGAAAAAATATCTCTCGTTAAAGGAAATGGGCTGGGCATGGCAATAGACATTTAATATCAATCCAGGGAATTCATGGGCAAAGGGAGGTGGTTCCCCCTTTAGTTTAGCTGGATCTACACAGTTGGTTCTAGGCTAATAAGTGCTACAAATTCAAAGTCAAGCTCAAAAACAAAACAAGAAAGCAAACAAAGAAGAAAATCAATTAACAAATAATATTAAGCTAGAAAATGATTGAAATGTTAAATTTTCCCAAGTTCAGTTTGTCTAGACAATTTTGTAATGTGCATTCATTTCATCTAAGTACTAACAAGAACCTTCCCTGCTTGGCTTCCAAGATCAGGTAAGATCAGGTGCCTTTTCTCCAGACATTTTTAAGGATTTAAACAAACATCGTTCTACAATAATAATACAGATTTTAGAAAGCTTGAACACATTACAGACAGATAGAATAGTAAATATTTAGTTTGTCTAATCAAAATAAAGAATGATCCATGCAACTTTTTACCAAAGTATGTTTGGGGCTATAATCTTCCAGAGGAATATGAGTATGGCTCACCTTTACTTACATATAACTATTAACTGTTACAGTACTTTCCTAATACATCAAGAAATTTCCCTTTCATTGAAAAAAAAACTTAATAAGCATTCAGTGATATCTGTGCAGATTAAAGTTATTACAATATTTTGTCAGGGAAAATTTGTGATTGATTGACATCACTATTCAATGTTAAATACAGTAATTTCTGTAAATTGAAAATGTTTGCAAAACTATAAATCTAACTTTATAAAGATAATTAATTAGAAATGCTTATAAATTTAAGACATTCAATAAAAATACCATGGCCATAGGCTCTCAAGTTTACACTGTCAGATATAAAAATCTAATAACATAGTCACATGCTCCACAAGGCTGAAGAACCCACAGCAATTAAAGACCATTTACCCAGTCGAGATACAAAATACAGTACAACATCAACTTGGCTGCAACAGCCTAACAAGGTCAAGAAATCCATCACAGTGACAACAGCTCATAAGTAAAAACAAGGCAAAGTGACATTAAAGAATAAGAATCAGGGGCAGTATTTAGAGAGAAGCCAGCTGGACACTGTACTACAGCAACATTGCCTCAAGAGAGTCTCTGAAGTCACTGCAACCCTGCCATGGAGAAAGACAGACATAAAGCAG
Source organism: Phyllotis vaccarum (assembly GCA_033318265.1). Classification (NCBI taxonomy): domain Eukaryota; kingdom Metazoa; phylum Chordata; class Mammalia; order Rodentia; family Cricetidae; genus Phyllotis; species Phyllotis vaccarum. Next base: position 7,671,521 of record JARWLC010000005.1, read on the forward strand.
ATGATGGTGACCACACACCGGAAGCCAACAGAACAGTCAGTTCCACTGAGAACAACTTGAAATAGTAACAGAACTCATTGATTCAGGAGAATTATATGTGTTACTTCCCACACTCTTGATCACTATGGTGTAAATTTAGATACCACATGGCACAATTTCAAGGGAATGTTCTTTACCTGAAATACAATGTGAAGATGTACTGTTAAAGTGGAGATGGTCATAGCACTAATTCTAAACAAGGCTTAATTGAGTCAGGGAATCTTAAGGTAATAACTGAGTAAGAAATGGCTTTTAAATGCAAAGTTGGAGACATGAGTACACACAACCCTGCAGCAAATTAAGCAATCATAATTCCCTGCTCTATGTGGAGGAATTGGAAAAGTGTAGTTTAGAAACGTCTGTGCAAGTGACTTTCGTAAACACATGATATAGTCAAAGCATTACCTGAAGATGTAGATTGGATCGCCAGGTATCACTGTTTATACAGTCAACTGCTTTCATTTGCATAGGGAATAAACCTGTAAACCACTGCTTTTCATGAATGTTTACTATCAGAGAAAATGTGAGCCAGGGGTTGGTCTATAGTTTTAAAACACTTAAGTAATAGTCAAACTTCTTTTTAAAAAGGTACATTTAATAAATGTGTGTGTGTGTGTTTCTCTTTTTAAATTATCAATAGCAAAATAGAAATAACTCAATTTAGAAGGAAATCCCTCTCGGCAAAAGCACCTGTCCATACTTATGTACTTCAAATGACCCTACACACCAGCTTTATGAGAGGAATGTGACACATTTCAGCCAATAATATTTGAGAAGAACACATGGTCCAAGTCCTTGTAGAGCAATTTTTTTGCATATTGCCTAGGCTGCAGTCTTATATTTCCTTCTAGGATCACAGTAAACTCAGAAGTATGGAAGGTCAACAATAATCCCAAATACAGACAAAATGGGCACTCAGCAGAACTCAGGGGAAAAAATGTGATTTTAGCCTAACTTAGAATGAAAGAACAATATACTGTCTGTTGCAGAATCTAATTGACAGCTAAAATCCTAGAGCACAGAATCTTAGAATGTAACTAACTTGTTTGTCTATTGGTGGATGACTGAGATGCAGTTAGTTTAGAAAAGATGACACACTGGAATTAGGAAAGTCTCTAACCTAATCTGTCTAGTATTTGTAAGGTAAAATGAGACACACCACATGACAAGCATTTTGAGAAATTGAGGCAGAGATCAAAGTGATATGGCAAGAAATATCAGAAGCTGCAGGCAAACTGCAAGAACCTAGCAGCAAAGCCTGAAGCAGATCTGTGGTCTGTCAGTTTGAAGAAAAAAAACCTATTCACATCTCTATCTTGCATATCTAACTTCCCTAAACCTAAGACAATAAATTCCAACAGTCACTCGATTTGTGGTTTACTTTGCTATTTTAAAATGGATATTTACTGTCATTATTCTCTCAATACATTTTAGCAGCCCCAGCAAGTAAATACATTAACCTAATATAATTCTATGTTGTTCCAAAGACAACCTAATATACATGTGGAGAAATCAATAGTTGTGGGTAACAAACACAGAGGGACATCAATTTGTATAACAGTAACTGTCCCCACTTTTAAGATGAGGAACATTTTTAAAAGAAAAAAAATTACCATTCAAACTTAATTCTTATCTCAGAGATAATGGTCTTCTATTTCTTCATAGTCTCTAATCAAAAAAGGTTACTCATATGCAAACTTATAGCACCAAAAACTTACATAAAGAAAAAAAAAAAACAAAATGCTTTATTTTTTGCTAGGAAGCCATTTCCATATAAGCATGGTCCTATTCTGTTGTCTCTTAATTATGAATGCTGAGGCTTTTAGCTTCAGAGGATCTGATATGTTTGTGATGAATGATTAAGGGCTCATAAAGTTTTTACTCTCACATCAATCTTTAGGTGCAGAGAGTCAAGACACTTGTTAAAATTCTCAAGCTCTTTCACAAGTTGCCTCAGGAAACATGATAAACAGCATAGAGTGCTGGGTCCCCACAATCACACCTAAAACATATCAACTTCAAAGAAGTACTTTTCAGGAGGAAACAATGACAAAAATGCTAAACTTTCAGTTAGTTGGCACAGTGTATAAAAAAGGACTTCATTTACAAGGCTTTTTGTTTAGGAAATAAAATAGTCTATGGACAGCAAGTCCATGATGCAGTATGTAGAAATTTGGGAGATGACTGTGTATTTAGTTGCCTACAGAAGACAAGTTGAGAAAATGGACACACAGAACTGCACCTGGTAAGCCAACTGCCAGGTTGTTGTATATGCATCGCCCTATTGAATGCAGACATACTGATTATTTTTATCTTTCAACTTCAATATGGTGAGGCTTCTATGCAGTATGAGGTTTCTGGCCCGCACTTTTGGGCCTAGCCTCAAGGTTTAGGCCCACAGACCCACAGACCTGCAGAGAAACAAATATGCTTACAATAATTTAGGCTGATCAGCCTAAGGCCCAGGTATATAACTTGCTAACTCTTTACCCTTATCCTGTTCAGCCATGTGGCTCAGTACCTTTTCTCAGAGCAGCATAGTTGTCCTCTGCATCTTCTGGCTTCTCTCTGGCATTCTGCTCTGTTCTTCCTGTTCCCAGAGTTTCCTTAGTTTGGTAGCCCCACACACACTTCCTATCTGCCTTTGGCCAATCAGCGTTTTTTTATTAAACTAGCTGGTGGGACAATCATTTACAATGGAACAACATAATCTCCCTACACTTCTATAGAAGACAAACACTGTCATTCTATTGTTTCTTTCTTGCTTATGTTTCCTGGCTTCAGATCCTTTAATTCTTTAGACAGAGATTTCTACAAAGCTTTTACTGTCTATTTTTCTCCTTTATTCTTTTTCTTGTGATGTAACAAGCAGATAGCATTGTAAAACCATGGCTTGAAAGTCAGATAAATACAAGGTGCAGTTTAAGCTCTTAAGTAGTGAGAAGATTGAACAACCATGTCTTGACTTTCTGATCTTCATTTGGACACAATTACCACTTTCCTCAAGTTACCTGTGAGGTTTATATAAGCTTTAATTTGAATTTGTGGGAAGTGACTAGGGCATTGAAGATATTCCACTAAGTACAGGACATAAAAATTCTGGCTCCATATTGGCTGTCTATCATAATATACACATGAAAAACTAATAGAAGAAAACCTAGGGATGTGAATCAATGATCAAAGACAGAAACATTTTAGGCTGAAGTTAAGGAAAAATTGTTATGTAGAATCCAGAACTACAGAACACATCCAAGAATGGCATGTCTCCAACAGAATATCATAATTACTCACAAATCAAGTAATATCTCAGGCTGCATTGTTTATAAAATGGCCCTTAAACATTTTCTTGGTTAATCTACAGAGAGCTCCATGAATTCATATGAACCGTGCAAATGACTTCTCCACTTAGGATCTACTAAAATTCAATATTTTATACAAATAAAGGTAATGAAATACACCCCAAATCTAAGTCTCACAGAAACTCCAGAATGACATGCGTTGGCCGTTCTAGAAATGAGGAAAATGACTAAGCAACATAGAGTGGCTTAGATTTCAGAGTCGAAAACTATAATGATAATTAGCTTGTGTATGGAAAAAATATGAACAATGACTTTCATCCTTGTTCTTATAACTCAGTGGAGTTATTGTTACTTAAATAGTAGGACTAATAGAAGCAAAGCATTGGGCCAACTGTTATTCCTTTTGATTATTTGTTAAAAATAAAAATAATTCTTCGAGGCTAATAATCTTCACTTGAAACTTAATAATTTGATTTCAAAGTGTATTCAAAGACGCGTTAGAAGTATATCACTCATGCAAATACTTCAACCATGATTTTTAAAGATGTCCTGAAATTAAATGTAACATACTCTTAATTAGTTTGAGTTGATTCAAGAGACTCCAAGTCAAATGATAATGCATATTTGACATGTGCTTGTTAATTAGGAGAGGAAACATGGTGACAGGAATCAATGTCTGGCATCTCTTCTAATACCCTTAACAGCTAAAGCAAATGGAACAAGGGTTTGTCTGCAAGTGCCATGCTTTGTATGCAGTAGAAAGATTGCCTCTCAGAAGCAGGCTTTAATCAGAATCCTGAAAGTGGTATATGATGCTACTTGAAAAATAGTTATTGCTATGGTTCATTGGTTGGAGTTATTTTTTTTCTAAAAGCAAATAGGTTGAAGCATGACTAAAACCAATTTCAGTTGTAACAGCTACTGTGTAGCATACAGTATCAGCTCACCACAAAGCACATTCTAATAAAGTTACTATAACATGAGAGATGGCTGCTTCACTAATAATTGCAATTTGAAGCTGCTCAAAGAAAACATTTACTATTTTTTGTAAAATTAGTATAAAAATAATCCTAGCAAAGTTGCCTTTTGTATTTTTCCTATACTTGAATTAACAGTGACTTCTCTAAAATATATTTTGTGCTTCTTTCAAAACATAAATATTAGAGCAAGTCAATTTTAATTAAATACATTAATAAGTTTTACATCAGAGCATTTGACGATTGACATTGATCATAAACCTGAAAACCCAATCCAAAGTATATGATCCCTAGATAGAATGCTATTGCATTTTCAAAATTAATATGCTTCCTAACAATCAGTGCTATCAGATTAGAGAACACAACAACCATTTAGCTCAGGGTTTGGCAACCCTTTCTGTGAAGGGCTAGATTACAAAGGTTCTAAGGGTTTGTGTATGAAAAGGTCTCTGGTTCAATGCCTCAGCTCTACAGTTGCAACAAGGAAGCAGCCAGGTGCAGTATGCAGATGAGAACGGTAGTGTTTCAGTACAATTCATATATGGTAATAAATTTAAATGTTATGTAATTACCACCTGTCAGAAACTAATCTTCGTTAAATTAAAAATCTAAGAATGAAGAAATTATTACTAATTTATGACCATTTAGCAGCAGGCATAACCTGCTGATTCTGTTTCTTGTTGCTTATTCTCATGGGGGTGGGGGGGAGTGGGAGAAGGAGTGGTGTGTGTGTCTGTGTGTAGATGAGTGTATGTTTACGTCTGGCCACTTGAGATTGACTAATCTGTAGGGGAGTCTTTCTTTAAGATGATGGTTCCAGCCTTTCTCTATAGCCATTAGTTGTCTGTAGTGCTTTATTTAATAGAGGGGCTTTGTGATTACCCCCATTCACATTGGCACATCAGTTGGTGTATGTTTTAGTGTTATCTAAGAGCATGAGGAGAAGAAACATACAGAACCATGATCCACTTGTGGAACTAATAGTTTTTCTTCTTAACAACTCACGATGTGGTCAATTTTTGAGAGAACTTACATATGAAATATGGCTACAAAGAAATGTTATGGAAAAATAGGTACGCATAGTGTTCATAATTGCTATGTGATGACTCCAATCTAGCTCACAACAGGAGAAAGGCCAAATAAAATGTAGTTTGTATATACAATGCAACTACTCTCCACTTCACAAAAGAACAAAATTATGGTGTTTTGCAGGAAAATGGAATCAAACTTGAGATAATCAAATTGGGCTGGTGTCTCACACCTAACATACAATTAGTCATTCATTCATATATTATTCTTCTTAAATATGATAAATAACCATATGTAATATGCTAATATAGGATGCTTCAATCTTAGATTATTTTTAAAGAAGTATTTTGTCAAGTCTTTAATTCTATTATTTTTACAACTATTTGGTTTAATCCCTCCCCAAGTTTCCTCCACCCACAACTTTGTGTCCTGTTTTTTAAAAAAGTAATTAATCCATAGACTTGAATTTCCACTGTTTGTTTTCCTGTGGGTGTGGCCATCCACTATCTTGTGATTGACATATCAGGAACCTTAAATAAAACAATCTCTCCTTCTCCAGAAGTTTCCAGCTGTCCAAACTCCAACAGAAGTGGTAGGGACTCAGGAACTCCTACTCATTCCATGATAGAATGTTGATTGGTTTTATGTCATGCAAGGTTTATGGAGGAGACCTTAGCTTCTGTGATTCATGGGTGTAGCTATCTTGTCTCCTTCAAAAAAGATTGCTTTGCTTTGGTCTTCCCTGATATGCAACTGATAATTTTTTGCCCCCTCTTTTATAATGTTCCCTGAGCCTTGTGATGATGGAGAGACTTATGTCCCATGTGTGGTGGAGCACCTACAGTCCCTTATTCTCTGCACTCTGACCAGTCGTGAGTTAACTATGACCCACTCAGTGCACAGAGAAGCTTCTCCTATAAGATCTGAGAGCTGCACTAATCTATACTTCTAAACACTAAATTCAGAATGGCCTAAAAATAAAGTAAAAACTCCTTATCATAGTTTACAATATTGTTCATGAATGAACCTTTGACTGAGATCTCAGTTTCACTGGGAGCTGTACGTTATATCTCAGGGACACTCAGGACAGAATCATGGGAACTGCTCAAGCCTCCTGCAGCTTCTGATCCTTTAGTGATTACTCTCCTGCCCAGAGGAAGAGATGGAGAAGGAAGCATCACTACCAGGGAAGGTACAAAAGCCTTAAAAGAAACCCACTTATCTATCACCACTGTTTTAAAGAAAAGAATGAAATTCTGTATGCATAGAAGGTTCTAGAAGAACTGTATCTTAAAAACACTTATATTTGATAAATTACACCATTTCTTTTCTTTTTGATTTATAAAACAAAAATAAGTGCCTAAGTCTTACTTCCAAATTTTAAAACCACCAACAACAAAACCTCCAGTGTACAACAGAATCCCAAGTGTGGTGACTCTCAATCACAACAGAAGGGTAAAAGTCCCCCAGAAAGCCATGGCACTGCTAAGAAACAGAAAGGATTCAGAGCAGACTTGTTATTTCAAGATTCTCTCTGGAACTGTCAACATTTTGTCCTCTTTTCTCGGGCTCAACTGTAAATATTTAGTTCTTCTGCTAAAATTGAACAAACATTAAGTCAGAGAAACTACTAATGGGAAGTGAAAAAAACCTCAAATGATAGATAAAATAAATCATGGACATGCAAGAATCACCGCTGGGAGAACAAGATTGAGTGGCTAGGACTAGACTGGAAACCAGGGGTGGCATTCAGTTTGCTAGAGGAAATTTTAGCAAAGCTGGACAATTCCCATACTTAATCATCTTCCCTGACTTAAAGAGAAAGTGTGTTAATGCCCGCCTCCATCAAGTGTGGGGGAGGAATTTCTCCTTTGGAGACTAAGCCAGCCAACAACTATCACTTGGATTACATGACTGTGAAACTCAATGTATACACAAGAATCTTTTCCATGATGTATTACCCAGATGTCAGTAAGTCTCCAATTGATCCTGGGAGCCCCAGAAACATTAAAGAATGAGTGTTCAAGCCTCCATTCTGGCCAGGGTAAACATCTTTCTTGTTTACCATTTCATCTCAATTCTATAATGGATGAAAGAACCCACATCACCTAAGTCTTAAACTGCAAGACATCCTTCACATTACTCCTGATTCAGTCATCTCACAAATGTAGTAAATTTCCATTCTATTTTTGTTTACATGCCAGCTGTGGGTGATGGGTATTCCATATAAGAATTTAATATCTCTGTGGTTCTAGGCAATGTTATGCTTACAAGGTAAGAAGAACTCCCAACTGTGAATCATTGTTCTTTTTTTGTATGTACTTAGCAAAGCCTATTAATAAGAGATAAAAGCAGAATTCTTGCTTTGATATCATGGTTGCTATCGTTTTAAATCTTTGGGAGCATAAAAGTAGAAAAATGTTCTGGAGCCTTAATAAAGAAGACGCCTCCCTACATCTCATACATGACATTTATTGTGGAATGGAGGAGAATTACCAACCTTGTTATAAAAACGTCATGTTTCTCATATAATAAAACATTTCCGCTCACAGAAGACAGAACACAGTTGAGCCCTAATGAAAATTTCCAGATTGCATTATACAAATTGAACAGTCCTTACCCAAACTTCTAAGAACTATGAACATTTTCAATTTATGATTTCAGTTGCTCTATTTTAGAGTTTCAAATATTTGTATATGTATAATAATACATAGGTTATAGATGATAGACAAATAGACAGACGGATAGATAGCTAATAACTTACAAAAACTAAAATGCAAATGAGAAATCTACATTCACTTCTTCTGCATCCTGCTTATAGGTCGCACCACACAGTATTTTCTTTTAATATTTTGATGCATAAAACAAGAATTTGTGTACAATGGATCTTATTTAACTTTGAGCTGTCATGTAAGGTCAAGTATAGAATTTCCACTTCTCGTAAGCAAGTCCTAAAAGACTCAGACTTTTGGAACATGTTGTGTATTACATTATGGATCAGGTACGCTTAGCTCTTGTACTTGCCCTTGTCTGGAAGAATATTTAGAAGGACAGACTTGCCATTTAGATTCTTCTTTAGAACCCAGATAACTATCTTACTGATATTTTAAACATGACAAATTTCATATGGAAAAATAAAATATCTTTTAAAAGAGGAAACCAATTTATTTTGTAACTCTTTAAGAAGACCAAGATCCAAGCAACTGTCAGTATAGCTATTACATAAGTGTTTCAACCACGGCAGAAGACAGTTGAATTTGACTGAGAGCCACCATGCAGATGGTTGACAGACACAGAAAAAAATAAAACAACAGGAGCCATAGGCACTGTTGCTTCACTGAGAGAATCACATACCACATCACAGGAAAAGCTCAGCATCAACTCAGCCAAGAGCTGGCTGTCTTTGTGAGCAGAAGCATGCATGTGTCTGATTGGATCTATGTCGAGATCAGTTCATTAATGCTGAAGCTAACAGGCCTACCTCTGCTATGAAAACTTCCAGTATGATAGTGCAAAGAGGTTCAGATAAAAACGGAAAACTACAAAGAGAAATTGAATTCTCTTCAAAGCTTTCTCAACAGAACAATGTATTGATCACTAAGATCAGGATGTGAACACACCCTCTTGTAACAACTGAAGAAGGAATGCCTGTTCCATTTACAAAAGAATAAATCACACATTTTTCTCCAATGTAAGAAGTCAGGCTTGCATCATAATATTGTTTCCATTCTCATATCTGATAGGTTGACTTATTATAGAGCAGGAACACTCACTGTGCCATGTTCAAAGAAGTATCTCCATCTAGGAATTTGTTTCCTTGTCCTAGGACATTGGAAAAATGGAGAAAGTGAGGAAAAGAAAACCTTCATCCTCTGGTCTCCTAAACAATCTCAGGAAAAGGCTTGTTTCTCTGAAAATAAATGCAACTCTTTCCTATAACTAACTTGATTATTAATAATTAATTTAAAACAGAATCATGTACATCTACCAAAGTTCAAATACAAAATAAGATCCTTTTAATATTTTATTTTCTACTTAAATGTCTAAAATATAAATGCAACAGCTCCAAAGCATAAAATAATTTCATAAAATCATGAACATCTGACTCCAGTTTCTAATTTATAAATGTTAAGGTTTGGCTAATGGCATCTGGAATCATGTTTCTGTGACCCATCAAATGTCAAAGCATCCTGAGTCTAGTGTTCCTTTTGCTGTGATGAATCAATTCTAGTCAGGGTCCCACTTAGGTCTTGCTAACTCTGTGGTTGTAGGGTTGGTAATGTGGCCTCCCAAACTCTACTTTTCCTCTCTGTAAAATGATAATAATAGCAGTGTATCGAGTTTGTTAAAAGGACTGAGATACCATATGCAAAGCCCCCAGCAGAGACTCAGACAACAACAGGTACCTGCCAAGTGTTAGTACAGTGCTTTTTATTCCTTCTCATGCTATCAAATATTCCTTTATTTTATATATCAGAAACTTATGAAATCAAACAGACAAACATGAGCCAGGCCTTCTAAGCCAGCACTTAGGAATCAGAGGAAGGCAAATCTCTTTGAGTTTGAGTTTGGTCTACATAGTGTGTTCTAAGATATCCAGGGCTAAATATTATGATCTTGTCTGGAAAAAGAAAAGTAAGGTTTATTATCAAAATTGATTATTAACCAACTAAAATGTAAAGCTGGGTAGAATGTGCATTTACACATACACTCCACATTGGGTCCAGGTATTTAAAAAAATAAACATCTACCAAATGGCAAGAAGTTCCATGTATTTCAGTAAAATTTTTATTACAGCTTTGAAAAGTACATTTTTCCCCCTAAGATCAAAATAACTGGATTGCAGTATGCTGCTATGTCTAATTGTTCCATGGATAGCCATTTCTAATGCTTCTTCATGTGAACAAAATGTGGTTTTTAATGGGTCGTAAAATTCGTACTTGGCTGCAGATGCCTATTCTAGTTTAATTGATGATTCTAGAAGCTACTGACGACCTCTTACCCACAATCACTATGTCATAATTTGTAGTAGTGGTATTTCTGAATGGACCATCATGTACTCAAACAAAGATGCTCTAGCACACGAAACAAGCCAAGTGCCAGGTAGAGTTTCAAGCCACGAAAGCAGATGAAGGAAGTCTGGGCTAGAAGTCACAGAGCCAAGAGTCTAATTACACCAGTGACCATTTCTGACTAAAGAGCTGGCAAAAGCTCTGAAAAATGCTCTCCAAACTAGCCACATACCCAGACGGCTCAGTGTTCACTTTGAGTAGGTGGCAATTGTCTAGTCACTTCAGGAAGTTGGGTATAACTTACATAACCAAATCTTAACAAGACTAAGAGTTAGCAGAGAAGAAAAAAATCTGATGGATAGATCCATCCTCTTCCCTGCGCTTTGATGGACAACTGAAGGTAGCGGCTTTCCTTGGGCCACCAATAACTTCTTAAATCATGACATGAAGACACTAACAATGGATGCTCAGCCTTTTCATATGCTTGTCCCACTAGCTCCTATAACTTAGATTAACCTCTTTCTCTGCATAAATGTTTTGCCTTGGGATCTTTCCCTTTCTTCATTCTGTAATTGCTACTCTATGTCATGTGTGCTGGCCGCTACCTGCCTACATGGCTATACCTGGGTGTCCCCACCTCTTCTCCCTCATTCTCGTTCTCCTCTCCAGCCTAGATTCCTCCTATGCACTCCCTCAGTCCATCAGCTCCACTTGTCCCTCCTCCGCGGCTAGCCATTGGCCTGTCTCCTTTTTATTAGACCAGTGACGTGCCTAAGGCAGGAAGGTGAAACAGTAACACAACTTTACATATTTAACAAGTGCAGCATAAATAAAAGCAATACAACATTGCATGATTAGGCAAATGCAGTATAAACAAATGGAGACCTTTGCATCGTTAAATTTATTTTCTGCAAGAAGTAAATTCTATTCTTTGTTGTTGTTGTCCATCTTTGCTATGAAGAACTGCTTCTGACTGTACCCAATGAAATAAAGAAACACATAAGTTTCCTGGTTAATTGCCTGCTTAGGCATGTAGGCTTGTTTTAAATCAGATTTCAAGATAGAGAATCATCAAAATTCATTTAGATAAAGAATATCTTTGACACAATTATTTAACTAACAAGCTTGTTTTCAGTACTAACCATGTCCTCTACAATGTAAGAAATACTAGATGAACAGAAATATGTTCAGAATCAAGAATGGAAGAGAGAAATTTTGGTAAAGGACAGGGTGACAAGGGCTTTAGTAGAATGCGTGATAATGGAGGTAGGAGCAGAAAAGAGAAGACAACTGTTTCTGAAGCAGGCTGGAGGAAAGAATGAAGTCAGACAGTGATGAGCCGGCACGTTCCACTACTCTTTAAATAGAGAATCTGATGAATCTAGAAGACCAAGCTGGAGTCATTAACGTAGGATAATGCTCTTGTACAACTGTAAAACTTTTGACGTGTATTGGTTTAATAAAACTCTGTGTGGCCAGTAGCTAGGCAGAAAGTGGAGGCAAGGCAACCAGACTAGGAGAATTCTGGGAAGAGGAAGAGCTGAGCAGCAGACAACAGTCAGATGTAGAGGAAGCAAGACAGGAATTCTACACTGAAACAAAGGAACCAAGTCACATGAATAAACACAGATTAAAAGGATATATGGGTTGGTTAATTTTAGAAAAAGGGTAAGATAGTAATAAGCTTGGCATACCGGTCAAGCAGTTATAATAATGTTAAGCCTCTGAATAATTATTTTATAAGCAGCTATGGAACCCAGGCAGGACTGAAAAGCCTGGACAGGACAGATAAACTTCCAACTACACATTGCAACATTTGAAATCATTAGTACTTATTTAAACATATCTAATAGTGTATTTTATCCCTAAACCATAGTTTAGGTTAAATATGTACATCGCATACAGACATTATAGGAAAGAGCCCTGAAAGAGCAAACACTACAAACAAGAGATGTTTTTCATTAGTCACATCCCTTCATAAGGACTGGAAGTTCATGCATCCAAGCAATCATTTCCTCAAGGTAATGATGCAGCTGTATTTGCTATTAGCTAACAGGCTTGACACAGAAGAAAAATCAAGATTTTTTTTAATGTGACATACCAATAGTATATTTTACGAACTTTTTATTAATATTTTTAAGTTTTTAAATCTACTCTAAGTTAAAGGATAAATTGGAATAGTAAATAAATTTATCATTGTGGAAATGTCTAAATGTGCTATACACAAGAATAAAATAAAGGCCATAAAAGAGCTGATGTAAATTTTAAAATTAAATCATATATTTTGAAAATAAATAAGTAAATATACAATTGTCTCTAGTTGCAAAGGAAAAAATATTAAGCTCTATATTTAATGAAATATGCTATTAATATCTACACTTACAATTTTTTCTGGAGATGGGGAAACAGATTAGTTGGTAAACCAAAGGACCTGAGATCAGTTCTCAGATGCATGCAAGAAAGCTAGCCATGTCAGTACATACTTATACAGTGTTTGGGATGTTGAGGCAAGTGTGCCCATAAACTCACTGGCCAGCCAATACGGGATGCATGGAGAAATTCAGGCCAGAGAGATCCTGCCAGAAGGGAGGAAGTGACAAAGGGAAAGAGGGAGGGAGGGAGGGAGGTGTAGCAAGAGATTTCTGTTCCATACTTTCAGGCATAGCCTCAAGGTTTTAGACCCGCAGACCCGCAGACCCACAGACCTGCAGAGACACACAGATGCTTTCAATAGTATTTAGTCTGATTGGCCTAAGGCCCAAGCATATAACTTGCTAACTCTTTACCCTCAATCTAACCCATTACTCTTATCCTGTTCAGCCATGGGGCTCAGTACCTTTTCTTAGAGCAGCATGGTTGTCCTCTGCTTCCTCAGGCTTCTCTCTGGCATTCTACTCTGTGCTTCCTGTTCTCAGAGTTTTCTTAGTCTGGTGGCCCTGCCCACACTTCCTGCCTGCCTTTGGCCAACCAGCGCTTTTTATTAAATCAGTGGGTGGGATAATTATTTACAATGAAACAACACAATCTTCCACAGGGAGGGAGGGAGAGAAGGAGAGAGGGAGGGAAAGAAAAGAGAAGGAAAGAGGTATGCAGTATTTGAGGACAACATAACACAGAAAGTTCTCACAGGGCTTCCACATGTGAGTCCTCATATAAATATATAGCTGTCCAAATGTGTACTTATTAACAACATGGAATTTTTATGGAAGCTATCAAGAAAAGAATTATATTTGTTTATTAGTAAGATGTACTTATAATTAAATATATTTCATATATGTATGTACATGTACAGACATAAGTGATATTCAAAACTTTAAACTAAACTTTTATAAGAGCTTTTATTCTAAAGGAGAAATATCGCAAAATATTGCAGTAGACAACTCCAGGTGTACTCTAGGTGAGGCAAGTCCTTGTTGGCGATAGTGGGTTAAATTTTCAATGGTTGAGTTGTTTCATATAAATAAAATCAACTTCATAAGCTTAATATCAGGACAGCTCCTCTACTTTCTTTCCTAGTTAACACCAAATCACAAAATTATGAGTTATTGCATTTTTAGTTATTAATACACCACTTGTGGTGGATACTTTCACAGTATCTTTTGAAAATGTTTTAATCAGTAAATAATTATCAATATACAGGATCGTATCAGCTTTTCAGCTTGATGAAATAATTTTAAGAGCCTAAGGTATACCACAGTGAACTAATTAAGTTACTTATACATGTATGTGGAGAGCTTATAGCACAAAACATCAGAGCATGTGCATCTGTTATTTAATATAAATAATTGAAGAAATTAATAATCGGAGAAAATTGTGTTTTACAGTGAGGACATTATACTGTAGCTCCCCCAATGAATGACACTGCTTCTCTGCTCATGTCTTCAGAATCAAGCTCAAATTTCTTCAATCACTTTTAAAGGCCATTTAAATTTTATTCAATCTGCAGTAAACCTTGCACCAAACTTTTCCTAATTAAATACTTACAAAATGTCCTGGAAAACATCACTGCTTGTCTCTATTGGTTCCCTGACATTGCCTCTACATACTTCATCTAGTCTTTCAACTAAACTCCATATACCTCAGGCAATGTGAGAGATTATCTTCTTTAATTTTACATACTATTTTAAGGAGTTCAAGTATACCTTGAGGCTTTCTATGTAATCAAGGATAAATTTTAACTTCTGATCTTCCCGCCACTATTTTTCAAGTGTAGAAACAATACACAAGAATGCGCCACCATATCTAGTTAGGGACAGGTATTCTCCATCACAGCTATATACCCAGGCTGAGGTGATTGCTTATGATACCTTAACTAATAGCTAGTAAATGCCTGAAAACTAGATAATATCTATTGAGGAATAAATGTTTCTATTATACTATATTTCACTGCAAATTCATAAAGAAGAACTGGCAGTAGGTCATCTACCAATCTCTGCTCTCATATCTTCTGTAGTATTGGTGCCAGACCTACAGTAATATATTGCTATGATATCAGATTATGAAGCAAATGTAGAGAAGGCAAGCAATTCTCTCACGGAAATAAAACTAGGAACTGGTGGCATATTGTACATACATACTATAGGAATCTGTCAGATCTTTTCACAGAAATATTCCACTTACTATATCTTAGATATGAATTCTTAGCAGAAATTCTCCCTATTGTGAATTTCCTTAATGCATACTATAAAATTATATTTTTAAACAAAATATTATGCAGGTCAGTGTGATACCAAACTGTTAGAGTGGACCATTATCCTTAACACAGCAACCACCTTTGAAAGCCAGGGGACTCTTGGCTATAAAATACACAAGACATTAAACACAGGGAAAGAATTCTCTAAATATACATATGGCCTAAAAATATAAGTTTGGGTTTTATGTGGGTACAGGAAGCTGCTTCCATTGATATTTAGATCTTCTGTTTATTCCATTGATCTTTATAAATTATCACTGCCATTCCAGTTTCTCTACCCCTGTTATCAGTATTCTCAAGTTTGACGGTGTTTTCCGAATCAAATGGCTAGCCTCCTTTCAGGAAAAATTAGATACATATTAGAGTGTGTTTGCATCTTGCTATCATCTGGTGCTGGGATGATGCAGGGTATACACAATGTGGTCTGGGAAGAAAATTACACCGCACAGGAAAAATGCCTGATTTATTGCCCACATAGCTATAAATACATCCCAAAGCTTTGGTTTTTCCTTGTTCCAAAGACAATGATGTACAGATGGTTTCAGTGCCTATTTAGAATGATGCCCTTCTCTTTCTATTTAACCCATGTTGCTTTTTCTTTCAAGTTACTTTCCATAACGGTTGGGACTCAGGCAGCCATCTTTCCATCTGCTATATGACATTGAAATAATCAGCTACTTAATTCTGTGTTATATTCATGAAAATCTATTCGACTGTTCTTGCTCACTGGGATTTACTTAAGCAAAGCTATGGTGTGGTTTATAATTTAGGGTCATTTGGGAGAATGATTAACCAACAAGATAGATTTTCTTTTCTTACACTGTAAGCAAAGTAAAAATAGCCAGGTCAGGCATCATTAGTGAACTAATAAATCTGCACCATGGATATATTCCGCATCTCATGCTAACTCCCCCTATTTGCAAGCTTGTGGAATCTGCTCACACCTCCCCTCACAAAAAAAGTGTTGGTAGAACATTCTACATTTGATTTTTGTGTTCCCCGAGCTGCCATAGTTTACTTCTTTAGAGATGTTCCCGACCCTACACCACTCATCACTGTGCTTGCAAGGCTAAGGGGAGCACAGTGGACTAAGGAGTGCTCTGCTTTTATTGACAATCTTCTACTTCCAAGGAGCTCTTAAAGCTATGCTTCAGATGTCTCGAGGGAGAAATTTTCTTTCTCTTCTTGATGGTTTTCTAGTGCACTAAAATGAAATTTCTCTGCAATTTGAAGAACAGTAAGAATTCCCTTTCCAGTCATCTGATTTAGCAAGGCTGTGAAGAGTGGGAAACAAGGCAAACAAACCAAACAACAAGAATATCTCCGATCAAAACCACTGAAATGACACGTGAAATAAATGACACGTGAAATAAAATTCATAGGAAATTGGCCAATGTTATACCAAATAAAACCCATACCTTATTTATAGTACTGACTTGTAACAACCATTTCACTTCAGTAAATACCTATGGATAAAACTAATATTGACCATTAAGTTGTCAAAAATATGCCAGATCCCGTGCTTCCCTAGGAAGACATTCTGCTGGGAAGTTCAGGATTTAGGCAATTCATCCAACATCCTTTGCTTCACACTAAAACTAAATAGAAATGACAGGAAATCCAAAATATCTTTTTATTTGTACTGTTTTGTTTCTGTCTTAACTGTGGGAAAACAGGCACGTGATTGGAAGAAGAGCTGGTTGTGATGTTACAGTCCAAAAGTACCATGAGATACAAGGCAGACTATAAAATAATGTCAAAAGTATCTGTGTGGGTCCTCCAGTCTTTATTCTGTAACTTCATAGACTGTTCATTATTCTGCTTTGTAGGCAGGAAAATGGAGACAAAGTAGCTACCACACGATCACGCGGACCTCTGTGTTCTTGCATCTACATAAAGCGTTCCCTCACAGAATCATTTGAAATCCACCAAAGTGAGAAATTTTTCTCAGAATATTGACTTTAGAAGAGCAAAATTTATAGATTTATGTCCTACTGACATACTATCAGCACAATGAGACATTTTTTAAAGAAGTCCTTAAACAACCAGATGGCCCAGAGAAGTGTTCTACAAGTCAGTCAAATAACCTGGGTGTCTCTCACAGCCAGGCTAGGGTAATCCAAAGCTTGAATCTACATCACTGCTTCTTTCCCTACCTGTGGCCTCATTTCCCACCTGGGGACATGTTTCTCACCAGCAGATGTATAACTTCCATTGCTTCATTTGATCAAGCAGAGAATAGCAGGTACCAGTGAAATAACTTCAGAAGATATTTTAATGTCTTTTCCATGGGACAGAATGAGGCATATGTATGTTTGTGTACATCACAGACAAACATGCACGGGGAGAGGAGAGGAGAGGAGGGGAGGGGGGGAGGGGAGGGGAGGGGAGGGGAGGGGAGGGGAGGGGAGGGGAGGGGAGGGGAGGGGAGAGGGAGAGGGAGAGGGAGAGGGAGAGAGAGAGAGAGAGAGAGAGAGAGAGAGAGAGAGAGAGAGAGAGAGAGAGAGAGAGAGAGGAGAACCTTAAGCATTCTACTCCATCATCTTCACCTCATTCCCTCTCACTTAACCTGAAGTTAGGCTGGAGTCCAGCAGCAAGTCCTAGAGAAGCTCTTGTATTGCTTTTCATAATGGGATAATAAGTTTATGTCATCATGACCCGCTGTTTACACAAGTGCTGAGATTTGAATTTGAGCCCTCCTGTTTGTGTACCTAGAACTCTTACCCACTGTGCCGTTTACCCAACTCTGTGGGACAAAAACTTTTAAAGGCTCCCAACTGCAAAAGTACATCATCTAAACAGTTGCCCTGGATCTCCCCCTTACTCCTTACAAATGACAAGTAAATAAGTAAGTAAATAAGCAAATAAGCAATAAATAATAAATAAATACATACATACATACATACATACATACATACATACATACATACATACATACATACATACATAAAGTTGCTCCCTATGAACTCCATCACCCAGATTTCTTAGGGCCTCCACATGACTCATTTTTCTTTTTAAATGATCCATCATGATTTCAACATAGTCTACATCACTCAAAAAGTATAAAAGTTAAATGCCAGGTTGATGGCTAGCTAAAATTTGTTTAAACATACATATATTTTCCATGGCACTCAAAAAAAAAAAAAGCAGGTTTGTGAAAGCAAGAGTTAAGCAAATATGTTAAAAAGAAACAGAAAAACATTAACTTCAAGCCCTGTGTCCCCCTCCAAGCATGCTCATTATAAATTCCCCAATCTTTCCAAAGCTCTTTCCCTGCATTGTCTTTAATCTTAAAGTTCCTACAAAGCTGTGTCACTATATTAGGATGTAGATTAGTTAACAAGACTTATAAAGGAAAATAATGAAGATGAACATCATTAATTTTCTACCTCATTTTATCTTTGCAAAACATAGGAGCTGTGCTGTGCCTTTACCTACTGCTTTGCCCTGCTGGGTGATGTGGGAAGCCTTCTCTTAGCAAGCTGCTCTTTGGAGCATTAGCACAGCTACCACACTTTAAATACACATTCATAAAGCTCCATTCCCCTGAATCACATATGAAAACACTCAGAAGAAAATCACTTTTTAAGGCATTTTGTTTTTATACTTTATAAAAATAGCAAGCTGCACACCGAGTATTTACATGCCTACAGCTCAAGACATGCTTTGTTCACTGTCTGCATAACCTTGTTAGAATGTCATCTCCTTTAACAGCCTATTTCTCGATCTCCAAGCCTCCATAGAACTGAGGCTCTAGGAAGCTGGTGCATATAACACTACGTGCAATTTGTCCCTAAGTATGTCAATAATTACTACTTGAATTCAGAAACCATCTTGCTTCTGTGAATGACAAAGGGTGTCGATAACACACAAGCCCACGAGGACACATAAATGTGCAAATGCACAGACTTCTTAAAGACACTTCAGGGAACTGGAGCTATGGATCAGCAGTTAAGAGCACTGGTTGTTCTTCCAAAGGACCTAGGTTCAATTCCCAATATCACCACTTGTAACTCTAGCTCAATAGGACACAACAGCCTCTTAGAGCTTGCACAAGTACCAGGCATGCATGTGGGTACATATTGATATATATGCAAGGGAGACACCCTGCAGGCACAAAAGATAAAAATAAACAGAAGTTTAAAGAAACATTTTAGATAAAAGAACTCTGAAGAAACTGGAGGTTATGGTCCATTAAACAACGTTAGTTAAAAAAAAAAAAAAATTCTTCTCCATCAGTTTTTGTCATCAAAATTCCACTAGCACTGTGCACTCAAAGGCTGAGTAGTGGGGTCCACCTTTAACCCCAGCACTGAAGAGGCAGAGGCAGGGGGATCTCTGTGAGTGTGAGAGCATGATCTGTAGAGAGAATTTCAGGACAGCCAAGGATAGTTGAGGCTACACAGAGAAACCAACCTTGTCTTGAAAAACCAAGCAGCCAACCAAATAAATAAAAATTAATAATAAATTGGCTCTATTATAGCCTTGGAAATTTTTATCAGCATGTTTTATCACCTGCTCTTTCCTACATCATGAGATAAACGCTGAACTACAGCTGATCAATTCCAAAGGCAGCGCCCCCACCCATCCCTTCACAAGAGACTTTTCACAGTCTTCCCTTAAAATACTTAATTTTAAGATTCATAACATATACATGTGATTTCTTAGACAATTATTGAGATAAGTTTCATAAACTATCTGAAGTATTATAATATATTAAGATTGTCTTAAGCAACTTGCAAATTTCAAGTAGTTTTTTTTTTTCCTTTAATTAAGCTCTATCTTCTCGACTTGATACGAATTTAGGTAAGTTTTGGTTATTGTTTCTATATAAAACTACCTAAAATGTTGGAAGAAGTTGTATATCTTAGTCTTAAAGAATAATTTGCTATAAGCAACTATTTTTGTACTTATAACTCTATTTACTCAAGTTTCATATTGTAGTTGGATTTAATGGATAACATACAGAGCCAAATGTCATACTTCAACTGCATTTGGGGGGTAAATGTATCTTTTCTCATGAATCTCCTCTCCCTGTCTGACTTATAATAGATATAAATTTCTTAAAGCTATAAATTCTGAACTATAGAACTTGAATCTGTGCTCAACACAAGTAACAAGAAAGACTGCATTAGATCAGCAAGTAAAAACTTAGAAAAAACTAAGCGCAGAGTGCAGAGAAGGCTGAGTGTGTAAGAATGTTTGCTACACAGATATGAATATGTGTGTCTGATGCCTGGGTCGATATAAGAAGTCATGCTACACTGACCACATACCTGTAACCCCAGCATAGGTGAGCAGAGACAATAGATCCCAGAGCTCGCTGGAAAGTCAGTCTCCAAAACATGGAAAGCTCTATGTTCAGAGAGAGACTGTGTTTCAGGAAAATAAATAGGAGAGTAACAGAACAGGACCCTCAAAGACATCTTCTGGATTCCACATGGAGTTACACCCACATTCATATATGTCATATACACTATGTGCAGACAACAAAACATTGCATACAAGGAGAAGTATAGACAGCGTTTCTTAAAGAAGTAGTCTTTAATTTTAAATAACACAACAGAAATTATATTTGCTACTCCGTGTCTGCCCTCATGTGAAAAGTATCTGCAGATCTTCCTGCTGATGTAACTCTTCCTTACCATAGACTGTGAACCAACAGATAGATAAGGAGGATGAAGATATTTGAAGTCATGAGGCAAAATAAGTGACCTCATCCTGTAAGTTGTTTTCCTCTGTTTCTTCTCACAGTCATACATAAATAAATAAATAATGCTCAAAACTTATAGTGAAGAAGACAAGACATCATTTTAGTTTTGACTACATGGTCGGGGGACTTTGGAACCATTTTGCGGAATAAAGTAGAAAAAGTTTGTATGTATATATTCCATAGTCTTTGGTGTGTTGCAATTAGAGGTTAATAAATCACTTAGTATGAATGGAAAATAAAGGAGCGGTAACAAAATTGTAGAAATTAAAGCCCATGTTCATGAATTTCCAAGTGGAACAGGAACACTATTGGAAAATGGACTAGAGGACATTCATGGTTGACTTTCACAAATAATTTGTCTCCATTTTGCAAGTGTACTGAAACGTTGTATATTAAAGGCAATACACTAATTCATTTAGAAAAAAAAAAAACAGCATGGTATTTTCATCATTACAAATGGAGTATGGCTTTCAGGCAGGTTTGTAGTAAGAAGACAGATCAAGAACCATAGCAGAAAAAATGAAATTCAGTTTGTCAAATAGAGGCCACATGAAAGGTACAGACCTTGAGAGTGTGGTTGTTAAAGCCTGTACGCCACTGAAGACAAACTGAGCATTTCATACTAATACAATCTCCAAAAATGTGTTGAAATCATCGATGGGATTTATCATGATGCAGGCATCAAAGTCTCTATGACATAAAACTGTAAATTTACTTGAAAGTTATTTCCTTGAAAACAGGGAGCCTCTGGAGTACCTTGCTCAGACACGTGGACTCCAGTGAGCAAGGCTGTAGAGCTGGGGCTGCACAAATGCATTAGAGCTCAGGATTTATCTCATGATATATTCCAGATTCGTGGAGCTCTAGCATTTGATGCTTGCAATGTTGGCTCTGGGTTGCTCTCCTCAGATCTTTGTTATTCATCTTATCTCACTTTGGTACCTGGATACTCACAATGTACCCTTGTATATTTTGAACTAGGTGACTTTTTTCCCCAGCATGAATTCATAGCAGAAAGTCCATCTGGAGGCCCAGAAGAGACAGAAAGTTTTGACTTTCTCAACAAAGTTAGAGGTGATAAAACACTGAGGACCCTAAGGTTGTTGTTAACTTTTTTTTTTTTTTTTTTGGCATTATGACAGGGCATGAGCTACTGAAGGTGAGGAGTAGAATTTATGGTTTAAAATACAAGTTTTTCACAGGCTAAAGTTTTGATCATTGGTCCCTACAAGATGATACTATTTTCTGAGGTTCTGGAAACTTGTAAGAATGGTGCAGAATTGGAAGAACTATACCACAGGTGCAGATGCCTAAGTTCATACTGTTGATACATTCTTCTGTTTTTCTCAGCTTCATATCCTCCACAATAATGTGAAAAGTATCTGCCACACACTTCTGACATTATGATGCTCTGTGTCACATGGGTGCAGAAACAGGACAGCTGGCCATGATGAACTGAATTATGGAAAAACTTGGTCTAAAATCATAATTATAGATGGAATAATGAAAGAAACGAAACAGAGAAGGGGGGAAATCATAATGTTACGGTGGAAACTTTGGACATAAAGTCTCTTGGTATGCGCACGCTAATATAGTCACCTCTAGCCTGATAATATCTGTGTCCATCATAACCAGTCTGAGGATTTTTAGTTTAATTTCAAAACTCTGTTAATTGCTTCCTGTCAACATCATTATATGAAAAAGTGAAGTATTTTCTCTGTAGTTTCTAAAGCAGAAAGCCCCAGTGACTGTATGGTACTTCCAAATAAACAAAATATTGCATTAATTAAGAACCTCAACTTCTTAAGGGTCTTGTAATTGGAAGTTTCTGGCCCAGCCTAGCTCCAAGATCTGGAATGGCAGTCCCAAATAATCACACAAAATCTTATATTAATTACACGATATTTGGTCTATGGTTCGGGCATATTGTTTTCTAACTCGTACTCCTAATCTAACCCATGATTAGCCACCTGGCTCACTACCCTTTCTCAGAGGAGCATTCTCGTCCTGCTTCTTCAGTGGCTTCTGACTACAAGGGGCACCTTGCAGAATTTTTTGAAGCACAATACAGAAATGAGTGAAACTTTTAAGGAGTCAAAGCAAAGGCTGGTATTATTATCAGTATACACTGTTAAGAAAATTCTGCGCTCAGTGAAGTTGTTTGTGCCTGCTCCTATCTGCACAACCCCCCAGGGCTCAGCCTGTTCATCTGTTCAATAAAGAACTTGGATGCCTTCTCAGTTCCTGTCTTACCATGTCCTTGTTACCTCTAGCTTCCTGCCACTTTATGCATTAATACTTTGAGAATATTATACAATGTACTTTGATCATATGCATCTTACATCTCTCCCTCCCTCTCTGAGAATTCACCCCTACTGCCTACCAGCACCCAACTCTATGTCTTTCATACATTTTCATAACTAAGTGTTAGATTTCTGCTATTCATCTACTACAGGATGTGGGGCCATTCATTGGAGATTAGCAGACACACTGGGGGTGGCCATATCCTTAAAGAGAACGGACTGTCCTTGCTCTAGGAGTCATCACCTACTATTCATAGTTTCTAAGTTATGGAAGGAGGATTATGAACCTGTTTTCCTTTCAAAGTAAGATATTTACTGGCTTGAGATGATGTAGATGTTATGCAGGCAGCAAGAGCTGCTAGAAGCTAATGAATCTGCATCATGTAAGAAGTCCTTCCTGACTTTTCTCATGTAATTTTTCTACAACTTTTCCATTATGTCCCCTGTGCCTTGATGAGGATACTGTGAAAAAGATTATTCATCTGTGACAAAAAATCCTACTGAAACTTGTTCTTTAGAACTCTGACCATTTGTGATGTTAATCATTGTCCACTGTACAACAAAACACACAAACAAGAACCTTTAATGAGGTCTGAGAGTGGCAATAATCCATGAGTACACAGATACAAATTTGGAGGACACTGGTTCCTTGTCCATTTATCAGAACAGTATTAGTAGGTTCAACCTTGGGGAACGTGGATTCTGTAACCATGAGTTCTTGGGAATAATTACATGACTAACTATGCATGTGTTTCAGCTTGTGGAGTAAGCCTTCAATCCAATCAGAACATCAGTTACTTCCATAACAATTGTAGCACTGCTCACATGGACATATCTTGGCAATCCAGGCATCATTGCAATTTAGTGTTTCGGGCTGAGTAAGGCTGTTCATCACCTTTATTCTTTGGCTGCCTACATAGCACCTTCTAATACTATTAAAACTACTAGCAGGGAGGAAGCTTTCTGGTTGATATTCGGTCAATTTATCTATGTCCTATAAAGAATGGGTATGGTGTTTAGTGCAATAAGTTCATCTATTTCTGGGAAAGCAACCAAAAAGAAATGGCAATAGACTGCATTGATTTGGAAATCTCAGGGAGGCCTCTGACCAACAACTTGGGGAAGTGCTCTACATCTGGCATCAGGTTTCTTATTTAGGAGACTATGGGAGGAGCAAAATCCCATGAGTAGTGTAATTCTTAGACACCCCTCCCTGTGATAGTTCTCACTCCCTCTCCCCATGCCTCAGCTTACCCTTTGTTCCTCCATTCCACTAGAGCTTCTGGAACCATTTTCTCTTTTCCTTTTGGTCTCCTCAGATGCAGTCCACAAAGTGGTTCTTTGAATACCTAAAGATACTTTCTTTATAGTCAAGTAGTTACCTAATTTTTTTTTTCGATTTTCACTTTCAAAACCAAAAGTATACTGTAAATAAGAAGGTTATACAATATAAAAATAAAATTTATTTCAAAACTGGCTATTTTACAACATACATATAACTCTGCACTAACGGTAGACACTCTTTTATTGAAGTCTATTTGCACTCCACGCAACTAAGAAAGTTAATTACCATGTTCTCAGTTATCTTGTACTACCTTAATTTCAGATTTTTGTTTTGGGTTTCTACAGAAAATAGTTTCCATCCCCCAAAGAATTCCTGATGCAACAATTTAGCACTACCATGAAACTGTCACAGTGCTCTTGACTGTAGCCTTAGCCCAAGGCAGACTGAAGTTAAGAATTTTTATTAGTAAGCTAAAAATTCAGTAGTGTTGGAAGGAGAAGTTGCCCTAGAGTTTTCATGCATTGATCAAACCCTAAGCCTAAGGATAAGTGTACCACCTGGTAGTTCTTTCCTTAGGTAACCTGAAACTCCTGAGGCCACACACTTCCAATTCCAGACATATCTGTCACTTCTTTTGCATGTGTCAGGGGCACCTACAAGATGGATAGTTTTGCCCTTCAGTCCATAGGATATACCACATCCTACTTACCACAAACTTTCTGAACAATGGTGACCAAACCCCCCCACAAAAAAAAAAAAACCCTAAGAACTCAGTGACAATACCATTGTTTGTCCCTTTCTTAAACCAGCAACCAATAAAGAGCTTGAGATACTCATTTGAGACTGCCTCCAGGCAACTAGAGCGGTGTACTGGGGAATCATAAACAACATTTCTAATCAACAGCTCCATGGATTGACAGCATGTCTAGCGATGGAGAGAAAAGGAAAAGATAGAAGTAATTATCAGACATAGTAAAGAAAAAAAAATCATCAGAAGCTGAAATGTTTGCCACTGTGGCTGGAATATCTGTTAACAGGCATCCTGCTCAGGCACTTCCAGCCCTCACATGGGATCTACCATAATCCATGTACTGATGCCAAGTTTCAGTTTACTCTAATGATCCTCTACTTTAAAAATTGTATTAAAAGTGGTAGAGTGAACAAGCAAATCTCAATAAGAAAGCTCTAAAACTTTTCATGGAAATATATCTGCATTCCGTGGCTTATCAAAAGATAAAAGTATCATAGAAAGTTACTGAAATTCCATATTGGCAGCATTAAGAAAAAAGGCAAAGCCTTTGTTTTAATTTTTTATTCTCATAATAGTAATGCATGAGGTTCTCATTGGCTCAGTATTTGACTAAGAAGCAAAATCACTGCAAAAAGGTGGCTGTGTTTGAGAAGGATTCAGAATGAGAGAAGAAGACAGACATGTTGGAATCCACGGATCCTGTGACAGAATTAATTGCTTCTTCCAGGGCCATAACAACTGACACTATGACACCCAGCCCCTTCTTTTTTCTCATCTGTCCCATGAGTCAAAATTAGATCTACTATTTGGCGAATGGGGATTTTTTTGCTATTAGTGTTTAAATGATTCAATCAACTAATAGCATGTGATGTAAAATGCTATAGACAAAATCAGGTTCATAATGCAAAAACAAATGGTAACTATCATTTTCCTTCCTTAGAGATGCCTTGCGACCCTCAGAAGATCTTTGCAAAAAGATTGAGAAAAATGTAATAACGACAAATTTACCTATGATTATGATAAATCGTAGAGGAGTTAATTCAAACCATACTTAAGGGTTTAAGAAAAGGGTGACAGACACTAGATAATAATTTTCACATATTGACAGTCTTCATATACTTGTCTTACCCAGGAAAAGTTTAAAATCTATCTTCTGAGTAGAGCACATTTTTCCCCTTAAGACAGTAAACACTTTTAATAGGTGATATTCTAGTAAAGAAAATATAGATTTTTCTCTCTGAGAAATGAAAAGCCAAGTTAGAGCTCAGGCAGATTGCTGTTTAGTTGGATCCTGAAAGCAGGACGCACATTTTTATTTCTTCTATATAATCACAACTATACATGGATGCATTTTTGTTATGAAGTTAGAATAAAATATCATACCATGGGGTGATTATGCAATTGTAGAGACTTTATTGAAATCCAGTGAAATATCACATGTAGTACTTTCTAAAGTGAATACAAACAGATTCACTAGGTCTTAACAATATTGATAAATAGTAACTACAGCAGAAGGCTGGTAAGTGGTAACTGTGATAACAGACCACAGTTCAGAGGAGGGGGAAGACTTGTTTTTATCCATGCCTATGTTTCTGAGGGATTATCTGGATAAAATGAGTTGAGATGAGAAAGCACACACCTAATAGGCATTCCCTTTTAATGGGTCTGGGTAGTTTATTGCATGAAATATAGAAATGTAAATATGTACCCACATTCATTATTCTCTGGTCCCAGCTGCTCGACACTCCTGCTAGCTACCACACCTTCTTTAACACAATGGACTATGCCTTCTCTAACTGTGTGCCCAAATAGATGTTTCCCCCCTCAGTTGCTCTTCTAAGGTTGTCACAGTAACAAGAAAAGTACCCAGTAGAATGGTAAGCATTTCAAAGATGAAGAGATAATTAATTCTCGTTTAAGAAGAGAAATCAGACAGGAGATAACAGCACTCCAGGTCACAGACTACAGGGCAGGGGCATCAAAGGCCAACGAATGGGAAGATATAGTGACTGGACAAAGCTTGGGTTTGTGAAGTTCATGCGTGTCTTTTAAAGTAAATGGGCTAGAGGAATGGTACAGTGAGAAGAGTGTTAAACACCTTAGTGAGAGACACGAAACATCCCATAGGTCAAGGGAAGACATCTACAACTTTAAGGTTAAAACTGACAGGATCAGTCACTGAGGGGGATTAAAGGAATATGTTTTTCACCCGTCCCGGCTTGGAGATCCTCAGAGAATGGGGTCCTTCCACTCTTGCCTCTTGGCTTTCCCCTCAGGACTGCTTGCCAATCACTGCTTCTGCCATCTAGGCACTGAATGCATTGTTAGATTGGTTCCTTCGTGAAACTCATTTAATCTTCAGCCACCTCTCTAGGTTCATCTTCTTCAGCCTGGATGTCAACTCAAGCTCCCAAGGGTTAGCACTGGGCTGTGAGCTGCTGGACACTGAACTCATACATTTAAATAGACCCCTTTCTTTATGTTTTTAGAGTGGCTAACAAATATCTACATGCATTTGAAGCACTTGAAAAATTGTTCATTCGGTCAGGTCTATGGAAATAGAAATAGGATTATCTGATATTTCCACAGAGCTAAAGGCAACAATGCCTACCAAAGCCACAGAACTCACAGCAAAATTTTAATAAATGAATGCTGGTTTTGGTTTTTATTTTAAATTCTTATTATTTATTTATTATAAGTTTTTGCATTTATGTGGATTTTTTTAAAAATAATACATTACAACAGCATATTATTTTTTGAATTTTTTTAAATCCTTAAATGTGTACCTAAGGTGAGTGGATCAAACAAAGTGTCAGTTTGAGTCCAAGCACTGACCATGCAGGATGGTGGGCTACATATACAGTACAGGGCACAGATTCAGAATATATCTAGCCCTTGATAAAACAACCATAGAGAAATGTTAACGTTTCTCTGGAGAAGAAATTAATGTCTCTAGGGATGCAATATGATTGTTGCAACATTACTGTCTGCATATTATCTAAATGTGATTGTATGACATCTACATGTATACAGCTGTATGTTGCAGGGGGATTATGTTGTTCTTTTATAAATAATTGTACCACCCATTGGTTTAATAAAAAGCGCTGATTGGCCAAAGGCAGACAGGAAGTGTGGATGGGGCTACCAAACTAAGAAAACTCTGGGTACAGGAAGAACAGAGCACAATGCCAGAGAGAAGCCAGAATATGCAGAGGACAACTATGCTGCTCTGAGAAAAGGTACCGAGCCACATGGTTGAACAGGATAAGAGTCATGGGTTAGATTAAGGGTAAAAAGTTAGCAAGTTATAGGCCTGGGCCTTAGGCCGATCAGCTTAAAACTATTGTAAGCATCTGTGTGTCTGATCAGCCTAAAATTATTGTAAGCATCTGTGTGTCTCTGTGGGTCTGTGGGTCTGCAGGCCTAAATCTTAAGGCTAGGCCCGAAAGTCCAGGCCAGAAACCTCTTACTACAGTATGTAACTGTAAATATCTTGCCTTACAACCACCATGACTATCCTTGAGTAACCTGAACAAATTTCCACATGCGACCTCTCAGCATACCATGAAAATGTAAAACAAAATATTAGAATCTCTCATAAAAATATACAACTAGACCTTGGTCTCGGTTATTGGTCTGAATCTTCTTATTGTCCTAAGCTGAATCAGATATATTCCAGAAAGGATAAAGGTAGTTTTGTTCTAAGCCACAGACACACAAATCTGTGTATCTGACACTAGTTACAGGGATAGTGCTGTGCTGCCCTTCTGGTTTCCCAGTGCATTTGATAAGACACATTCCATTAGATCTTAGAGGGTTGGCATCCCCATTCATCTCATGGTCCTTGGGGGTTGACACTCATGCACTAGGGCCATATTTTCCCAAGAAGCACAAACATAGCCCTAGTCCAAGTAGTAACCTAGCCCTAAACCTCGCCATGATCTTAGCCCTAACCTCAACCCTAATCCTAACCCTAGTCTTAACCCTTGCCCTAACCCTTGTTATCTATGCTCAAGCCCTCACTAGGGTTGATGTTTATTAACTGTGACTTTTAATAGCAATGGTTAACTCAGTGAAAATACCTGATAGATACCAAAATTTCCATCTCGGAGATTTTAATGCTATTGACAGCAAACGAAGAAGTGTAGTCTCCACATTGCATTTGCTTGCAAATTTGATAACAAGGACAATGCTTGTTGGTCATATTTGTTACTGAGGTCAAGATTCTATAAGCCTTTATAGTTGGTAAAACCAAGGCCATGTTTTTGTGTTAACACAGCAATAGGTATGCCGGTGGACCACGGAGAGCTCCGTCCTACTTCTGGGGAGGAATGCCTAAGATAGCTGCTCTCTCTGGAGCCTTTGCTACTGGTTGTGAACCAACAATAAGAACAGATTCTCTCTCCAGACCAAACAACACAGGAATCTCTTATGCCATAAATCTGAATCAACCTACATTCTATAAATGGGACTCAAAAACCTGACATAACCTGTGCACGGGTTATCAGCTAGTTTCAGAGCTGACTACCTCTGAGGGCCTGTGACAACTGAGACAATGGCTAACTTTCCTTGTGCCTAATCACTTGCAGTATATCTGAGGAAAGTGTCACTCTCCCACACAAGCAACCATCCCCAGCACTTGTGATCCTCAGAGGAGGACTCGGGATCAACCATTTGCTAATGTTCCCTCTGTCTCCAGGGTCACTGTGGCTGTGGGTCAGACATTGCTTTAATTCAGTCAGGTACTCTGCCTGTCAGCTACATAAACTGTCCCACGTTTGCCATTAGCCATGTCTATTAATGAGATATTATACACTGAAGCACTTTCTATTGATTTAACTAAAAGGGCACTCAAGCAGCTCTCATTATCTTATAAGGTCAAAAGAGAAAATGATCACAACTCCATCAGTCAGGGAGACATCAGAAAGCAGACAGTGGAATTGTAGCACGCAAGCTGGGAAAGTGTCCATTTATAGAGACGTGGCCAGGTTTGACTGAAGTAACTTCACAGTCAACACCTAAAAGGCATGTTCTGATATATTTAAAAACAACCAAAAGCATGAAACTGCTAGAAACTTCTATTACTTCTTAAAGAAATACCAAAGCAGTTGCTCTTGCAATTTCTGGATGTAAACACGGGAGAATTTTTTTTTTTTTTAAAAAAAGAAAGAAACGAACCTGAACTCTGTGTTTCTAAGTTCTCCTTATATGAAACAACAAACAATATGTCACTCAATATTCAGGGACAGCTAACATGCTCTCTAATTTATTTGCAAATATGTGGTTAAATATGCCTAGCCTAAAAGGAAGAGATTCTGGCACTTGACTGCTTCCCATGCACCAGAAAACTGAAGGCATACATAATCTCATTTTATCTCTTAAGATAACTGCATACAACAGATCCCACTATTGGCTGATTTATAGATGAAAACTCTGTGATTCTTAGGGATTCAAAAACCAGACCACACATCTAAGGAATGCAGAGTTTGGTTGATCTGATCAACACCTTGGCTTCTACTGCCCAGCACTGAGCAGCAGCAGTGAGAGAACATGAATCTTGAGTCACTCACAATACCTTATCACAAATTTATATGGAAAAGAATCTTTAATTAAATCTCTATCCTGTACTTTTTAAGGCCTTCATTGAATTTGTATGTGCACGTTCTCTCGCCTACTACTAAATAGACAGCTTCAGCTCACTGCAAACGCTTTTTAGTGAATAATTATAAGAATGATTTCTAAGTTTATGTTTTGGACAGATAAATCAGTACCAGCATGTTATTTTACAGTTAAAAACAATATTTTAAATGACAGAAAATTGTCATAATAAATGTGATTATTGGCCAGCCAAGTCAGCTTCTCCTTTGTTCTGAGCAAATGTTGATGTACATTTACTCATATTCAAGGTTTTTATTAAAATTAAGTTCAAAGGTCATATGCAAATATAACAGAAAGGCGGCATATCACATATCTACTGAATTTAATAGACTGGAAGTGATTATTTACTCAATAACTATTATCTTATTTTATCTATTAAAATGAAGATAAACATAACCACAATTTCTGAGCATACTCTATTTCTCTATGTTGACAAAGAAACCACCCAGAAAGTATCTCATAAGTATTTAATCTGTGTTTAATTTACAAGAGGGGCAATTCCCTATTAAAGAGAAACTACACATTAAAAAGTGAAATAGAGAATATATCCCTTATGAACATAGCATACCACTATGACCATTCTCTTGATTTAAAAAATTCATAAGTAAATAAAGCTTTAAGCACTCAAAGTGTAGCTGATCCCATGCTCTTGTGGTATGGCTTAGAATTAATTTTTGCTTGAAAAAAAAAAAAAAGTCTTGGTCTTGAAGGCAGAATGACTACAGAGAAGGAGTGTCAATCTGAATGCCTTTGTTGCTGACTGTCAGGCCAAGTGTTGATAGAAACTAGGAGCCTAGCATTGAAGACCAATAAAGAAAAGAATCCATCAGATTTCCATTTCTGGTCTTATTTAACAGTATTAATAACAAAGACTACAACTCCTAATACAATGCAAAGTAAACATGTGTAACGATACCATGATTCCCCAAAGATGGTAGAAAGGTAGTCCGTTAGGTAAAATTAAGAGGTAATCATTCATTTTCTGGGCAAACAAAGCAAGGAGCACACACTTTGCTTAACATTCACTCTAATAGCTAGTCTAGAAAATGTCTTCAAGCTATGAAAGCCAACTTCAATTTCCGATAACTCTGGTTTTCTGGTCAGAACAGCTGTATATTCAAGCAATAACCTAGATGGCCATGTTAATCATTCTTCTTTCAAACTTTCCACCTGCTTCCATTAAAAACATATTAAATGGTGCCAATTAGACACAGGAGTGATTTTAAAGGAATCTTCACATTAGGGACTTTTAAAGAGTTCAATAAATGCTGTCTTACATACTATTTAAAGTGATTCGTCTTTAAGTCATTGAGAAAAGTATTCCCAATTAATAAGATTTACTATTATTAAGTTCATAATTAAACAAAATAGCAAATTAAAAATCAAATTCTGATCATTATTAGTACTTTCTCAAAATAAATAAAACTAATGTTAATGGCTATAATCATTGTTTTAATAAACTAATAGAAATGGATTAGGAATAAAGCCGATGGATTTTTGGTGCTATACAATGAAGAACTGAGTAAGGGATGCTCAAGGTTGGTTCGTGCAGTGTTTGAACAGCACCAGACTGGTCTCTTCAGCCATAATTTCATGTGTCTCCTACTCCCATGCACTACAAAAACTCACAGGATGCAACATGTTCTATATGATGAGATCAGAGGTGACCTCTTCCTGTAAGTGTTTTCAGCTGCAATGCTTTAATGCCAAGCCTGCTTTTCCATTGGATTCTTTGTACTCAGTCTGTCTTGAAGGCTTACAAGCTCTTATGGCTTTCTGGGGTCGTTCAGACTTTTATTGCTCTGACACTGGGTATAAGAAGACACCTTATTTCATTCCTGTAACCTGATGTACTGACTTCATGAGACTCAGCCATATCTGCTCCACCCTCTAGAGTCAATGCCTGTAAAACAGAGTCTGCTCCTCTCCTAATAGTCTTGGTACCCTCTGAACCTACAATATGTCCCTGGCATGTGGTAACAATGCAGTGGGTCTAGTTGAAGGTCACACAGATAAGTAACAGAACATCTTTTGCTTAAAATTCTCATTTATTTCATCTCATGTTTCATCTCTAAAAGATACTTCTCAGCATTGGCATGGGTCCTTCCACCCAGTGCTATTCCCATAGACTCTGTTCAAACAGAACTTCTCAACCTGATCCTTCTGACTATCTTACTCAAACTAGTGTCAGATGGACAACAGAAACTATGGGTTTTAATGAATATACTAAAGGACAGAAAAGGTTACTTTGACTAGAAAGGTTAAGAACAACTTCTACCAATGTATTAAGATGGCAAAAAGTCAGCTTAACATTGACAGCATTGCTGGAGATGTGAATATATTAACCTTTATAAAATGCTTTCTCTATTTGATAATTATAAATATTTTGTATACTAATAGTTTACGGAGATTTTAGAAATCTTCAATTGTATGTCTCTGAGACTATTGTTAGGTATTGTTTACTAAGTTCCAGTTAGCATTATTTTCCTATTTGTTTTCAATGATACAATGAGCCTTTTCATTTTTTAAAATATTTTAAAAATTATTCCTGTTTGTACATATACGTGGATATGCATACATCAGTGCAGGAATGCACAGAGGACAGAAACATCAGATTCCCTGCTACTAAGGAATCTGTTACACACAGTTGAGAGTCACTGAAAATGGCTATTGGAAACTAAAGTCTTTTCACACTTAAGTGCTTGTCCATCCTTCTGGCCTCTACTTCCAACTTCTGCATTTTACAATCCTTTTCCCTTTCAATGTAATCAACCAAGAAGGAAACCATTTGGGTCCCACTTGTGCCTAAATTGATTTTAATTTCTATCTTTAACATCAATCTCAAACTGTGAATGTGTCTTAAGAAGAGAGTCCATAGAAACAGTTTTTAAAAAAAAAAATACAATCCCTGAAAGATGGGTGGAGGAGGGAGAAATTCCTTAAAAGAGGGCATTAGCACCTCATCAAAGAGCCCCAGGAGTGTGCAGGTGGTAGAAAATGTCACTGTGTTACAGGGCTGCATGTAGTCCTTTTAGGGAAAATGTCCCATTAACAATTAGTTCAAAGACAAATAGAAAAATCCATGCTCCTTTTAGGCCTCATTAGATTACATGCAAATTCTTTCTTTGATAGATATTGCAAGTACTCAGCTTCTTAAGAGAAAAGCAGATGAAATAGATTTCAAAATTGTATCCCAAATACACAGGCACAAAGGCAAATATCTTTTTATGTTATTCTTAACATAGAAGTAACTGTTTTACTTGCCATTTAAGGTTTTTTTTGACATTAAGAACCTTATATTTATAAAAACACCTTTATATATGAGACATACCTAGAACGGCTCAGTGACATGTGGCAAATTGAGACAAAAATGAATCTTTCTTTCTAATGTTGCAGAATACGTCCCAAATAGTCCTACAGAAAGCGAGATCCCGAGTTTGTACATTCTCCCTTTAGTTCAGGGCCAGAACATCAGTGTAGGGACAAGCAACAAATGTTTATTTCATTGACCCTACAGCATATATTCTATGGTCAGATCTCCCAAAATATACACAGATTTTCATCTTTTAATGTCTAAATATTTATGCTCTGCTGCACTAGTAATAAAGACAAAACTGCTTCAGAAGATAATGTGACATGAGTCTGAATGGGTTTTAATTCTAAGTGAGATTGATGAAGGTTAAATCATATCTGACAAGTAAATTACACCTTCCTACCTATAACTTAGCCTAACGGTCAAGCGCCTGTAAGGCAGTGGACAGGAGTCAGCAGCAGAAACAGAAGTGAATGGGACCAGAGAAAGCTGGGTCTCACAAAACCCCTCCGAGGAGAGGCTTTGGGGGGACAAAGCAGAATAGTATGATCACAGCATAGAGAATACAAATACATGTATAGATCTTTTACATAAATGCAGCTCACTTACAACCTGTCCCCCCCAGAATCACTTCTTTATTTGTAATATATAACAGCATAGACCACGCATAACAAAAAGTACAAAAATAAGCTTAAAATGACCAAAAACATATCAGCTATAGCTTCTGTTTCTTAATTTTGAATAAACTCCAGTAAGTCTTCAAAATTTTTCAAGAAATCGTTAGATTCTTGTTCATCCCTGCCCCCATTAATTTCTATTATTTCATGAGGGATATCGTCATCATCACAGCAGGACATAGATTGGAACCATAAGACACTAGACAAATATATTCTACAAGAGCATTGATCCCTTGCATGGTGTCTTGTGAGTTTGGGAGCGAAGGAAGGACAGAAGCTGGAAAGGAAGGCTGATTCAGGATCTCACTGTGCTCTGGAGACTGGCAATAGGATATGGTTAGAGAAAGAAAACCGCCCAGAACAAATGAGGAAGGGAACTTGCACGGATACTCATTAAAATCCCCTCTTTGTGGGTGACTTGACATTACCCCAAGGCTAGGTACAAATAAATAAATAAATAAATAAAAGTTAAAACTCTGAATTGCAAGTGAAGCTAGTCCTTGTGAAAACTATACATATTAAGCAAAATGAACATTTCCCACGTCATTGTTTCTCACTTCCCATTGTTACACTGAAACTGGCATTTACCCAGAGAATTCTAAAACACATGTTTCTAAAATGAGACAGAAAGTACAGGGAAGAAGCAGCAGAGCCAGGGGGCACCACGTTATTACTTCTCGGCATGGTGTGATCCTACTGGCTTTATTTATCTAACAAAGGTGAAAACGCATATTTTTAGGTCAAGTGATTCAGTGACCAAGCCACCCAGGGGAAAAAAAAGGGTGAGGTTCAAAGAGGGAGACCTGGGGTCTATAGGCAGCTTATGCAGTTTATTAGTGCCTGGCTTTGGGAATCCACTTCTCCTGGGCTTAGAGTTCTTATCTGTAACAAGAAACTCCTGTGTCCCTCCTAGTTTTTTGCCAGAGTCCAATGAAATGTCATATTCAAATCCCATATACAATATCAAAGACTAGGCAATGCAAGAGTCTATAGACTAAAATAGCACCATCTCTTTTAATTAAAATGTTGCAATAAGTAGCATAATAATAGGAGAAGGCAATCCACAAGACATTTGGGAATTTACATCTAGAAATATATTCCATTTTGTTCTGAATCTTTCATCTATAACTACAGGAAGACAAAGTACTCAGCGTTTGAAGTAGTTCCTCAATAATACAACACTGTAAAAAATAATGATTGAAAAGACTATTAGAGATGCATAAGCCAAATGACAAATTGAAACTATAAGTTAGAAAATCTATGGAGTTGCTCAACAGTTCCTGCAGCATAAATTATGAGGTTAGCTCACACAAAGCTGGTACGTTGTAGAACAGCACAATTAACATTGTGAACAAAATATGACAAATACTTAACCCAGGTACTTTGGATTCTATGACGCACCTCACCTCGCCAAACTGGTCAAGTTACTGAAAACTTTCTGTCATGTAATTCTCACATGCCAACAGACACAGAAATGGGAAATGTTGGAAATAAACTAAGTGGTGATAAATATTAAACATGATTATGTAAAAGCTACCCTGAACATCATAAAAGAATCCTAGAGCTAAAATATACACACAAAAATTAAAACCAAATTATACTATAAGAGGGTAGGGTGTAAGAATGCATATAAGAGGAAATAAAATGGTTGGAAAACATGGATAAGCATTTAATACCTAGACAAATACTAAAGGTCTTCAATGACATGCAAGATGGCCTTCCCAACTTTCTCAACACTCAAAACCCAAATCTCTTTTTCTCACCTCTTATATGCTCAAAAGAAAGCAAAAGAAAGAAAAGACCTCACTTCTGTAGAATGGTATTCTGAGAGATACTAGCACATGCACCAAATGCTTTATAAATACAAATAATATCTGAACAACAGATATTTCTTGAGAATATTAGCCATAGAGCAACAGAAGCAGACTTATACATGGATATAACTATGCGGTGGTACATTCTTGTAACTTTACATTAAAAGGACAAAATTTGAATGCTAAGTTCAGATCTTAATGTTAGCATTTCTACTAGATTGTCTTTTAGACTTAAAAAAGTCTTAAAGACTGCAGATATAATTTTAACAGTGGTAAAAGCTCACACACTGGTAGATTTCATACTTCCTGTTAAAACATATACATTGTATACTTCAGTCTTTTGTTTCTTTGTCTTCTTGCCATTGCAACTAAATAAATCAGGTTAAAGTTGCCCAAGGAGTGGCATGGTATTTAATGATTCCAATCAAAAAAAAGTCTATCATGGGTTTAGAGTACAAAAGAAGTGCAAAAAAAAAAAATGCTTAGACAAAAAAAAAGTCTCCATGCGCCATCGTCCTCTCTATCTCCATCACTACCAACCACTCTGGCACACCAGACCTTGTCTCTGGCACTCATTGCCTATCATATCAGTCATCGAAAATGTCTCCTTTTACCTAGCCCACTGGCTATTCCCAGAATACTTCTGATTACTCTTTATTACTCACTATTTATTCATTAGTGAAACATTTCCTGAACACCCAAAGTGCACCAAGGACTGTTTGAGAGCCTGGATATATGAAGATGAGCAACAGTTCCTATCCTTGGAGTTCCCAGAAACAGACCCTCTATTGCTTTAAGTCCATACTTTACACTCCTGGAGAACCAGAGCAAAATAAACATTTGCTATGAGAATGACCACAGTAGAGCAGAGAGTGAAATTAAGGTGAGAGCTCAGAAAAGAGCAAAGGTGGGTTCATTTTTGTAGTGAAACTTGGTGTGACTTACAGAAAATGAAGTGTTTGATCAAGCAGGAAAGGGTGAATATAATGGAAATAAAAAGCCCTATGTTAAGGATAAATGGGGAAAACGCAAAGCTCTGTCATCAAACAGGAGAACCGTGCAATCACCCACCAAACCCAGCCTCACCCCATGGCTATGGATTATCATTAACACAGGGAAGGGAAATATGCTCCCTCAGCATATTTTATGGAGTTTGGGTAGAAGAATGTTTATTCTTTTCTATGTAGAATCAACATAGTCAGTACTGATTTTTAATTTCTTTCTTAGCAAAGCTCAGTGACATGCTAGGCAAGCACCCTCTACCACTGCTTCATATCACATTTCTCAGTTCTTTGGAGACAGAATTCCCAGAATAGCCTTAAATTTTAATTTCCTGTCTTAGCATCCCCAGTAACTGGGGCTACAGGTATGTGCCACCACACCTAGCTCATCATTTATAATAATGTAAACTATTTAAAAGCAATTCAGTATATGGGTTTTAAGGAGAACACTAGAGTGGGAAATATTTTGGAAAGATGTTACCTATCATCTATAGCATTTACACTCTTGAAAACAGAAGAAAATATTCTTCAGTCTTCTGTAATAGTGTAAAGAACAGATAATTTTCACCAAAAGCAATTTGTATTCCTATTACTGAGTAAATGCATAACACCCATCACTGTTTTTTTTTTTCTTAACTATTACTCTTATTTCCCATAGTTTAAAAAAAATTGTCTTATAAGAGAAAGATACCCTTGCTCATACGGATTCTGAGAAGGAGTCCCACAGAGTTGTCTGACTGGAACTCTGGGTAGCTCACGGAATCAAAGACAGCCAATGGGCAACCATAGAGAAAAGGAGCTTGACCATCCAAGGATAGGCAACTGTCGATTGGCATGTGCAGTGTGTGGAGCCTCATGGGGTGAGATCAGACTGTGTTCCTGTGCACAGGTTGACACCTTGGAGCCCATTCTCAGCAGAGGAATGCCTAACCCAGTCTTGATATTGGCATGGGGGAATCGGGACCTGCTTTGAGTGGATGTACCAGGCTGAACTGACCTACCTTGGGATTCCTTCCCCTTTTGAGGGAGGGGATGAAAGGATGGAGTGGAGGAGGCTGAGGGAGGACTGGGAGGGATTGGAAGGAGGAAAGGGAGGGAAAGCAGGGGGATCCATGAGGTAAAAAAAAAAAAAAAACAGACCTTTCTAAATAAAAATAAATTTTGAAGATGCTATGAAAAGCAAATAAATTATATGCTAGGCATAACTTTATATACCCAACCCTCTGTAGCAAAATAGCGTTTGTGATCAATAGTCTAGATTCGCTGCTAACTCCCATTTCAATCACGAAGACTGGTATGCAATAGACACCCTATAAGCACATTCATGACTTCACCCAATGACTCTAAGCAGTCCCTTGCAGAGAACTGAAATAGATTCCACAACAGTGATAATGACTGGCAAAGCCAAGCAATAATCAGTGCACAATAGCTACACTAAACATTTCTTTATAATGAGATAAGTGCTCAGGGTTTAACATCTGCTGGGATCACCTTAATTATAAAGAGAATCATGTTTTTCCTCTCAGTGTTCTGAGAACAAATCCAATGTTTTCCCATGTAAATAATCTGTTTCCCAAATAAACTGAGATCAGCATAACACAGATTGATTTTATACTCAATAATCATGTTTTCTATCTTAATAAACAATGCTTGCCACTAATCCCCACAGAAGTAAATTCCATACTTATATGAAGACACCTCTAAATCTGTTTGTCATGCAGGGAAACTAAGCTGGCTTCCTGATAAAGCCTACTGAAAAGGACTTTTCCCCTCCTTTCTAATCCTTCCCTTTGCTTGTACCTGCAGGTCTATGAAGGGGCAAAGGGCCAGAATGGGACTCACACATGGTGTGAAGGCAACCACAGGACCTGGCTGGCATTGCAGGTCTACTAGCCAGCCTCTCTATGTTTGCATACTAAGCTTCATTGGGGGGGGGGGGGGGGGTAATCTCACCTCTCACCTTTTTATGGAGGGTAAACTTTTTCCTACTTTTTGACACGGAAATACATTATTTAAAGACCGAGTGTTGTGAGATGAAAATTTCTTAAGAGGTTTTCCGTGGGTCATTGTGAGTGAAATTGGAAACTCTGATTGTTTTGACAAGATGGTAATTACATTACTTTCCACTGGGCACCGAATAAAGTGTGAGTGATAGACAGAAATCAAACATCATATGTCCATTAAGGCTGGCAGTAATCTAGTCTCTCTCTTTAAAAAATGGACATGCGTCCATCGATTACTCCGGTCTTCACTCTCCATACAAAGAATTGCATCACTATATTAAATCAGCATTGTTGTGGGACTGTTTCTGCAGATCATTCTGAATAGCGAAGAAGAGAGCAAGCATCGCAAAACGTACTGATGGGTAGAAGCTTCTCATTGCAGGGATAAGATGGGATGCACTCTGGAATCTTACTAAAGAATGAATCTGAGTGTGCCTGGAGAGTCACAGAGGTCAGAAGATAGCAATATGATGAACCACTGCAGAAAGTGATCTGCTTCTGTCTGGGATGCCGTATCTGCCTATTTCTGTCTGAATGCACTAAGAGGGGCTTTTCAATCACCTTTGAAAAATCTCACTCTTTGCTCCATGTCTCCAGCCAGGAAGATAATCAGACTGACAAGCAGTATATCCAAGGAGTTTGCCTTGGTGGCTGGAAATAAATGGATCGGGACAGACACTGTCACAATGATCCCTGTGCCCACACTCTATGGGACATTGGCTTGACAGTGTGAACAGTAATAAGGCAAGCAGGTCATGCATAGACACAAAGCAACCCATGTCCCCAACAGGAATGGTATCTTTTGATGGAAATATGAACAAAAGAAAAAGGCGAGAGATGTTGAATTAATCTTCCCACTACTGCTCAGTTCGCAGCTGTGAAAGCTTGTCTTGGACTTTTATAATTTTCTTGGAATAACTTTAACTAAAACTACAGTACTTCTTTCTCTGGTGTTAAAGGCCACAGGCCAGAATTAACTTGTAATAGAGAGGGGTTTTTCTGTCATGGGAAAATAGAAAATTCTCAATGGCAAAGGATACCATTGATTGGCTTGGGTATAACTGTGGCATATTTGAAACAAAAAAGTTCCATAGTTTGATTCTACCAGAAATTACTTGGGATGCAGCTGAACACTCCTTCCCAAGGAGCAAAAATGTCCTGCAAAGAAAACGTCCATACACCAGAGAGAGTTGTCCCTGGAGGAAGCTACAAGTGAAGGTTGTAATTGCTTTTCACAGCTTATGAGGTAGAAATTCAAAGAATGTCCTGGAATTGTAGGGTTTTGCTTCATTGGATTTTTTTTTATGTTTCATATGAAAAATAAGATCCATTAAATTAATATACTATGTAAGTGCACTAGAAATCCCAGAAATTTACAAGGGACCTGATTTTGCAGAACAAAATTGTATCCCTACTGCTAGAATTCACTAACTACTGTCTTCAAATGGCCCGTCTCGAGTCTTAGTAGGATGAATAATACACAGTTTATTTAAATAATTAGCCTGCCCTACTCCAGGTAAGCACAGTTTTAATTCAGCTGCAATGTGCTTCAGAACCTTAAATCATGCAATTAAAGTACCAGTGCTCATTAAATGTCCTACTTGACACAAACTAGAGGCACCTAAGAAGACAGAGCCTCAGTTGAGGAAATGTCTCTACCAGATTGGTCTGTAGGCAAGCCTGTGGGCAGTTTGCTCATTGGTAATTGATTGACTGATTGGCGGGCCCAGCTTTTTGAGGGGAGTGCCACTCCTGGGAAGGTCGACATGGGTCACATAAGAGAGTGAGCTGAATAAGAAATGGGGAGTAAGCCAGTAAGCAGGATTCTTCCTTGACTTTTGTTAAAGTTCTTGTTTTAAGTTTCTGCCTTGAGTTCTTGCCCTGACTCGCTTCATGGTAAACTGTAAGTTGTAAAATGAAGCAAATCATTTCCTTTCCAAGTTGCTTTTAGTCATCGTGTTGATCTCACAAACAGACAACTAAGTACAGAAAATAACACGGCATATTAGCTTTAAAAGGTGTCCTTGAAAGTTGTCTCTGTACACTCAAAGATAAAGGAAGGAGGGTTGAAGTTTTTATTTTTGCTGGGCACTGGTGGTGCACGCCTTCATTCTCAGCAGTCGGGAAGCAGAGGCGGGCACATCTGTGAATCTGAGGCTAGCCTGTTACACAGAGTGAGTTCCCGGACAGCCAGGACTCCACAGAGAAACCCATGAGAAAAGACAACAAAAAGAAGAAAAGAACTAGGTAGAGGAAGGAGGAGGAGAAAACTTTATTGTTTAGAATTCATAAGAACTGATGAAAATGCTTTCTAAATTCTTTTTTCCCACTCAGCAGCTGAAATAAGTATGTTCTTTATCCGACAGTTCCTTGCCATCTCTGCAATGAATTTAAATTCCCACCACATATTGAACCTAAAGTTTATCTTCCTTGAGTCACCTACGCTTCCTACTTGGACATATTTATATTTATATAGATTTTAACATACTGCATGAGAAATCCTTAGAATAGAATATGACACAGAAAAAGTGCCCCAAGAGCTGACCATAGTCCATCTTATTAATATTTCTTCTTTAGCTTTAATGAGCCCTCCTATGATAAAAACAATTAAAAAATTAAAAAGACTCCACGACCTAATGACAAGTGCTAAAGTTTCACGGCTTTATTCATGATTGGTGAGGGAAATGACCCTGGCGGCAGCATGCTGTTGTCTAGATGAATGCTCTACAAAGGTTCAGTTGTTCATGACTTGGTCTACAGAGTGCTGCTGCTCCAAGTTATAGAAAACCTTTAGTCCAGTGTGATGGAAGGTCTCGATCATGGTGAGCCTAACTTCATAAAGGGTTTGGGAAACCCATATTGAAGTGAAACTAATATTTAAACACAAAATTTGTTGAAAAGTATTACCATTATTATTTTGCTTTGTAACATAAACTGAATTTTGCCTATCTAGTTCATTCATATTCATTATTGTTATGTACTTTTTACACTCTGCCGTTGTTCTAGAGATACATCACTAGACACCAGCAGATTTCAGACAACCTTATTCCCTTTTCACATTGCCAACATTGCTTCAGTAGAGCCCCATTCAAGAACCAGAGACTCATCTGTTGCAAGAGTTCTAAGGAAAAGTCATTTGGTCATCTGTGTCTGCAAAATTCTACCGTGTGTAACTGAGTTCCCAATTTTATCACGTCAATCACAGCTCTTCTTAGTATGCACTGGTTCATACCTGTCACTCCATGAATACGTGGACTTCAGATAATTTCACATCCCTTTTACTGCAAGCGCCCAACCATATTGCTCAGTTAACTTAAATAATTAGTCAAAACTCCAACTGCATATGCTCAGTGTCAGCACACAAGAGCTGGCCCTGCATGAATCCATGTGCATATGGCATCTTTTCTGAAGTGAACAACATCTGCCTAGTTTCTTACTATTACATTAGGTTCAAACCAAGTTCCATCCTTTCCACAAAGACTACAGAAGACTTGCTTTTTCCAAAAGGAAAGGACTGTAATTTGTTAAATTATGAAACATGTTTGGAGTCAATATCTGATGTTTTTATTCATCTCAAGCATCATACGTCTAAGGAAAAGAGAAGTAACCCCAGCCTAACATAATTCACGCAGTCAGAGCATCTGTTCTACCTAAACCTTCCCCTTCACTTCTACTTTCTATGCATAGATTCCTCTTAGGACTGTAACTTAGGAGTCAATTTTCCTGTATTCTTAGAGAAGTATACAGCTTTATATGTAATCCTTTAAGAAAATCCTCAAATATGCACTGAAGTAGCAAACAAATTCTGAGATCCTTGGCATATGACTCCTCAATATCCTCCAGACTGCCTACTTAAGTAGTTGGAAGTTGCTCCTTGCACAGATGTAGGACTTAATCCAGA
The DNA here is from genome assembly GCA_033318265.1 of Phyllotis vaccarum. Lineage (NCBI taxonomy): Eukaryota > Metazoa > Chordata > Mammalia > Rodentia > Cricetidae > Phyllotis > Phyllotis vaccarum. Next base: position 7,714,989 of record JARWLC010000005.1, read on the forward strand.
GGTAACATCACCATTTTACAAAAAGAAAAAGTTCTACACAAGTTACCAGTGACTAACTCAAAGTCATCCACTGAATCTGAGCATGCTGAGATGGAACCCTTGTCACCAGGCGCTCTGGCATAATGTGAAATGCAGTGAACCATAATGTCCACATTACACACAAGCCCTTCTCTAGATCATTTATTACGACACATTACAGGTTTCTACTTGGTCAACTTTTCAGTAAATTATCATACTCTAACAATCGCCTGTACTTGAGGGAGGCTCTCCTCCTGCTGTAGTTCCATAAGTTTTTTAAAAAAAAAAAAAAAAAAAAAAAAAAAAAAAAAAAAAAAAAAAAAAAAAAGCATCTTTTTTTAGAAATGCATCATTTTGTAATTGAATTTCTTAGAATTTAATCAGATACCTAACATTGGGCACTTTATCATAAAAGCTCAAAGACAGGTATGGTATCTGCCACAAAATACAATGAGTTGGTGACTTTTCCATCTAACTTTGTAATATGAAAACTCTTTAACCTAGCATTTAATATGAAATCCTAGGGATACAGGAGGCATGAGAAGACTTGCTGCCCACATTTTCATCTCTTTTCCTATTTGCTTTCTCGTTATTCGTCACATAAAAATATGTTTGTATGAATTACATTGTAACCCACAAATGTCTTGATTCTTTCTTGTATGCAAATAACAATTTTCTCATAGACAACAGAATATTCTACATAAAACTATTTAACCATAGACAAGGCATCTATCATTAATAAACAAACATATATCTAAAGCGTAGTCCTCAATTTTTCTACTAAGTTCTTCAAAAGTCTTTTAAAAATATCCAAGTAGAATTATGAATTACGTTAGTCTTAATTTCGTCCAGAACATCTTCTCAGCATTAAGAAATGAAAATAGGGTTCTTTCATGAGTGGGAGCTTCATAAGATTGTAACAAGCTATTTTGTGAAGCAGCCTCTGTTCTATATGTGCTTGGCTTTTCTCTTAATGACTACGTTTGTCAACAATCTCCAAGGATAACATTGTATCTTTCTCACTGAATTCTATCAAAGGACACATAATGTCATACTGACACCTTATTAATGCAAATGTGACTTTGATTAATTCAAGCTTTGTCATTAAATAAGGTGGTATCCAAGTGGATAACATGAAAACCAGTGGTTTGTGTCAAAGTTTAATTAGAAATGGCACAGTTTGTGATACCATTCAAAGCCTCCATGGTAGATATTTTTAGAAATTTTAGTCATAGTAGTGAATGCCTTTTTAATAAGACCTAGGAGTTGTTAATGTGCTGAACACAAGTGAAAAGACATAGAATAAGAGGTAGACATTCCTTATTTTCTATCCAGACTCTACCAACATTGGCTCAGATCACACAAGCATTTCTCACTAATTGTGACAGTTCTTGTCGATTTGTGGCAGAAACCTAGAGCCTTGTGCTAAAATGACTCTAAAGATACACAACAACTCAGCCAGAAAAGGAACTCAACCTATCCTGTGTTGTGAGAAGAAATGATAGTGTATGTACAGTCGGTAAAATATGGCCACAAATTCTTATTTAGAGATGGCATCTATTTTTCAGCCATCACCTAAAACAACTTTGGGTTTTTCTAAACAATAGAACCTGGAAGAATGAACAGTATCTAAAAATCTAAGCCTCATCCCTAAAGAACTGCAGCATTTCTGCTTTTGTGTGAAACTGCAGGTAAGAAAATGTCCATAGCTGTGGTAATAGAAGGATCCCACATAAAAGAGACCCCAGCATCTCATGAGCAGCCAAGAGCAACTACAGTTCTGTAAGTGAAGTTCATGAGGCCTCCAGTTTTGTGGGAGAAATCCCAGGGAAAAAAAACAAGGGGACCACTACACCTATCATCCACTTCACTGCCATGAGTTATATATTTGCTATTTCAAAAGACACTACATTTGAGGGGCAGTTTGCTACATAGCAGTAACTAATTTTATTCCATGCCTGTATTCTTTTACTGGAGCGAAGAGCTCATGTAACTCCTCTAAACATAACTTAATCTAACTAGGAAATGAAAGGGTTGTGTTAAGGTTAAGGCAGAGAAGGAATTCAGGACTTTAGTGAGCAGATTGAATGGCTGAACTAAGCGTTAAACTTTTTGTTCCATGCAAGGAGCTTGATACAGTGTGCTTGAACAAAATGGTAACAAAGAAGTACCAAGTAAGGACTGTGAAAATTGTTTCTGAAGAGGAACTTACCAAGTACTGGTCTAAACATCTCATTAGGAAGATAAGTGATAACCCCAATAGTGATATTGAAGGCTCTGAGGAAGCCAGTGCTGAATCCTGGCTCGGCCACTTTTTCAGAACTGTCTCCGGCTTTGCTCCACCTTCCTAGAAACTCTTGTGCCTTGAGAGCAAAAATGGAGGGAGAGGCAAATATACAGCCTCAAGCACAAGATAAGAAACAGGCAGATGTAGAAATAAATGAGCCTGTGCAGGCACGGCGGCTGAAGGAACAGAAATAAGGGGTGCTGGAAGCCCAGGATGCTTGAGGCCAGGATTTGGGAGGCTGGGACACTGATACAGGTCGGAGACCAGTGTGTTACTGATTGTTTATAAGTCTCATTGGATCTGGAATGGCACCAGTTGCTGTAGTATCTCTGAGACACTGTCTCCCTTGCAATAACAGTCCAGATCGTTTTCTGGCCCAGACTTGAGGCATTCTGGAAAGTTCTGTTCTCAGTGGTACTAAAGTACAGCTCTTGTATAACAACAACAACCATAGAACACATGGCAGAAAATAGTTAATTTTGCTTCCTTTCTAATTCTCCTGCCGAGAATTCACTCCAGTGACCGCTAATCCAGTAGCTCAGCTGCCATTCTCAAGCAGTAAGTGCCCAGAAGGAGATTCACTGAAGACGGTTTAAGAGGAACACAGGTGAGCAAAGTCCAAGATAGGGCAGGAGGATGGAGCAGCCACAGCCCAGTAAGAATAGTAACTTTCTAACTCCTCTTCATTGGGTATTTATTTACTTCACTATAAAACAAATGCCATAGAAATTAAGTTGGTCATAAATGAACATAAATCCTAACAATGCCATAAATCAATCAATCAAACAACCAATACCAGACAAAGCTGAAAGATTTGACTTGTCTCAATATTTGTTAATTTCCAGGTTTTGTTAAATATTTAACTGTGTTGAATCTTGCCATATTTGATTAAGGTATTTGATTAAGGAGGTGATTAGCTGGAATGGGTTTTATACTTCCTAGGTGATAACATTTTTTTAGAAACTTAAACTGTCAGAAATATTAATGCTGTTAATAAAGTTAATTAATTATCACACTTATGGAATGATGTAAATCTGATACATTGCCACCAGATCTTTGACTTCAATTCTCTTGGCATATGAAAAAGTTTGACATGTAAAGAAATTTCACTAACCTTTGTCTGAAAGGGACTCTGACAAAACAGATTAGCAAGCCTTTGTTTTTTTATCCCCGGGTAAGTTAACCCTGATAATGTTCACAGAGATGTGCAGCCAGGAAGGAGGCCGATTCTAGAATTATAGTTACAGAAGCAAAACCTAAAACCATGAAGCATGACCTGGCCTTTCTGCTGAAAAGAGGGTGAGCACCCTGCTTCTATTTTAAATGAATTGCTCCTAAGATCATTCAATTTTATAAAATTATTGCAATAATATTCCTTACAGCAATATGAGAAGGAGAAAGATGTGAAAATATAAAATTTCTGACGGTGGCCACTGCAATGGGTAACGTGCCTGGTTCAGGGTTTGCTAGGGTCTGCCCTGTAACTGTCTTTCTTACTTATAGGATACTCTTGGCAGCTGGAGTTTTGTCTTTTCTGCTCTCTCAGACACTGGACACTGTCAGCAAATGTATCAAGACCTAGAACTTTGGTCTTCATTATAAGTCTGTCCTTTGTTTTTCTACTTTCTTATTCCAAGTCAAAAATAAGGCTAAACCTCACTGTAGATGTCTGACACCGAGAAGCTCCATTGCTTGTGCTAACAGAAATCATACAGGCTTAGGTCTCAAGGGAGCCTGAGTTTTCTTCCAGGGAAACAAAACCTGATTTTCTGTAGAAAATGACCCGACTTCTGAGTGATCACAGACACAACAAATAAATTTCTAATAAAGCGACATTCTAAACAAGAAAGTTATGTTTCGCCAAAGTTGTCATTCATTTGTTTAAAAGTATTTGGTTTTTCATACGTATATTTATTGGGAGGAGAGGGCATGTGTGCCATGGTATGTGAGTGATGGTCAGAGGACAATTTAGGGACTCCTTTTACCATGTGGGCTCCTGAAACTGAACTCAGGTCACCAGCCTGGATGGCAAGAGCTGTGTCTGCAGGATCATAATCGTAGCTTTCTAAAAAGGCATTTAAAAATAGGCATTTGTTTTCAATCACAAAGCTCATGTTAAGAAGTAACCAAATATTCAGCTCAGCTCTGGGGGTGGGGAGAAACAGAATTTGTAAATAGAGAAGAAGCAGCTAGCTAGATGAAGCTGACAAAGAACCCAACTGCCTCAAAAACCACTCACTCAAAGCTAGTGGTTTCCTTTTTCAACCAGGTACGTTCCAAGTCTCAGTCACATGGCAGTAAGCCTCCGTCTTCCAGCTCTCTGTTCAAACCTTTCCGTGATGGTGGACTCTGAACCTGACAAGTATGTTTAGATTTCCTTCCCACATGATCTGTTTTATGTGAAGCTCTGACCCAGAAAATGATCCAATGAAGCCAAAAAAGAGAAGAGAGCATCTCCTGTCTACTGTGAGGAAGAGAGCAGTATCTAGCAGATAAGGAGAGCTTTCTGTGATGTGTGAGCTCCAGTCACTACAGAGTCCTGAGAAAAAGAGCCCCAATGAAGGCAGGCCATTTCTACAAACATTTGCCATCTTTTGGATATGCCGTGCACCAAGTGCAGTTAACTTTACATCTCGCTGAATACTGGAGAGAGAGGGGACCCCAGAGAGCTGCATGTGGAAAGACGTCCTTTTGCAGATTAGAAAATCATTCACTGAGAATAAGAGGGTGGAAGTTCCCATGGTACTTCTGGGACATGAGGCTGAAGAGATCTAGAGTTCTGTGCGAGCTGTCCCTCCCCTGCATTGTCCCAGCATACAGGATGTTGGCTCTCCTCTTAGAGAGTTAATGGGAAGCAGCTGCTGATGGATTTATTATCTGATAGTGGGAAAGGGTAATAATGGCTAGGTCAGAGAAGACTCAGGGTCTATGCTTCCTGAAGACCTCACTAGTCCTGGTGTTACAGCTGCTGTTCACACAGCCTTACAAGACTTAAGATACAATCCTGAGCCTTAAAGGTTTGAAACACCTATTGCAGCAGGCCTTTCCATTAACATCCTGTTAGTTAGGGTAGGTTAGTTAACAGATTTAAATTCTTTTCTAAAAAAGCTCTGGTGCCTTTGTGAGGATTAAATAAAACCAGAATGTGAAATGTTAAATACTTGATACTCAATCTCCATCCCCCGAAGTCATTATTAAATTTTTTGAGTGCAAAATATAAAGCCTTGCTTCATCTGATTAGTGCTATTTGCTTATGAATATTAAATCAAGAGTATATAGACAAATAGCTAGATACATATGCAAAATTCTGGTAAGCCTATACACATGATAAATCAGGCACTGAATAATGGAGACCTGTTATGGGATCTTTACACATAAAGCCCATTCGCTGAAGAAGAATCAAAGTACTACTGAAAATTTGATATTACTGTAGCATATTTTACTGTATGGATAGAGAGAGATTTGTGTCGGAACCTTTTGACTCCTCATACTCATTCTAATTACTCTGTGATAGAGAATCTAGAATTGATGCTAGTGTTTAAAATGCTACCACTTTCTTTTTAATGAATATCATACAGCTATGTAGAAAATGAATTTCCTGTCTAAAGTGATTTTTTTTGTATTGCACTTAGGATAAGATCTTAATCCAGAACATGGCCTGATGTGATAGCAATGACTGAACCTAACTCTTTGAATCACTATGGTCTCTGCCAGGCTTGGCTCATGGCCCTTACTGGATGTATGCAATAAGCCATGCTTTGTTTGCCAGGTGCAGTTCTACATACAAGGACACAACAGTGACAACAGGAAAAACACACTGGCCAAACACATCTTCCAGAATAATACAAGAATTATGGTATAATATAGAACTGAAGCTATTCAGTTTCCATCACACACCAAACAGTGATAAAGATTGCCCTCATTCCCCCACCTCTGTGTGTGTGTGTGTGTGTGCGTGCACGCGTGCTGAGCGGTTTGTAATAGAGTCTTTTAATTTTCAACATAAACCCACCAGACCCAATGGTCCTTAGTAATGTCATCCCCAAGCACTCAATTCTACCCAGGTCAAATGGCAATCCCTTTTCATCTTTCAGTTTACCTATATCTTCTTGAAAAGGAACCATGCATGTAAGAACTCTTTATCTTTTATTTATAACGCTATTATCTCCTCAACATCTTTATTGCATTTGACAATTATTTCCTGTGCTTTGTTCTTTAATTCTTGGCATAGCCAATGGATGACTCTGCCCTACCCTTCTGTTCTCTTTTGAACAATTTATAACACTAAAGTTTACAGACATGTAATAAAACTGTGCTAAATGGAGATGTGAAGAAAAATGGAGGAAAAGACCAGGAAGAAAGACTAGGATGAGGGACGGGGGGAGGGAGAGAGAGAGGGGGAGAGAGAGAGGGAGAGAGAGAGAGAGAGAGAGAGAGAGAGAGAGAGAGAGAGAGAGAGAGAGAGAGAGAGAGAGAGAGAGAATCCAGAGGAAAGTGGCTGGTAACACAATCCGTGTAGGTATGCTCTGATCTGACTTTGTCACATTGAATACCATCACATGGGCGATTGATCCAAGAGGATGGCACAGCATCAACTTCAGGCTCCATCTTGCACATGTGTACATGAGCATATATTCCCTAAAACTCATAAGCACATCAAAGACACATGCAAAAAAAACTTAAGTGAAAACTGGAGACACAGTCAAGGTAGACGTAAGCTAGCAAACATCCGTCACTAAAACGGTAGAAAGTTCATGTCCAGACCCCAGAGAATGACCACTGTATTTCCTCCTCATCTTAATATGAGCTTTCTGCTGGACAGTTCAACCAGCGAGGCCTGAATCACTGGACAGGATATGAATGCTTCAATTTAATTTTCTATACATAAAACTGTGATGGTGTCTTTCATACATCTGGTGAGAATTATGAGAATTATGGATTTTTACTGTGGACAGATCTCTTTCTGATCTAAAAGACACTGTGGAACCCATACATTTCTCCCAGGACACAGAAGTCCTGCATCTTTAGATGAGGACTCTGAATAGCCCTTATGGCTATCCATTAAGGAGCCAATCAGGGTCTGTGTACTCAGGCAAGTTGCAAAATCAGGGAAAGATGAAACCAGACTGAGTAAACAGAAGAAGATCCCATATTGCAATAAGATGAAGGAAGTGTGCATCACTCTGCATGGGTCCTGCAGGGATTGCAACTCATCAGGTTTACCCTTCAGCACTGGTGCAGGAGATCCGACCAACAAAACCCTCAAACAAATGTATAGCAGATGAAAAGAGAGAATGAGGAACAAAGGTGACATGGCATAAGTTCTTCTCCTGTGCTTGCCACAAGTAGAGAGAAAAATTCAACATACAGCACCATAACAAACCAATATCCACATGCTATGTTGAATCTTCATTTTGATTCAATTCTATGAAGTTTTCTTTAATTTTCTTTTTATTACATCAGTGAGCTGTTCATGATTCAACAGTGTGCTTTTCATTCTCTAAAGCTGTATATGTTTTCTATGGGTTCTACTACTGATTAAAATGTGTTCTTTCATAGTGGTCAGATAAAATACAGTCATTCCAATTGTTCTGTATTTTTTAAGAAATATTCTGTGCCTATTTTAGCAAAAGTTGCTGAGAAAAATCTGTACTCCTGAGCTTTTAAAGAGAATGTTCTATATCTCTCAAGACCTACAGACAATGAAGCCACTCAAAACATCAGCACGGGTCATGGAGGAAGCTCAAACACAGCTGATGAGCTACTGACAATGGACCACTGGTAAAGGGGGAAAAGTGAGCTTTCTGAGAGATGTGTTCCATGATAGACTGTGCATGCTCCCATGAATGGTCCTACAGCTCTGCAGATTCTGGAAGCACTGAACCCTGAGAGGGCACTATGGCATGAGTTGGAAGGGAACTACTGGGGATGGATGTAATCTCAGCATGTTACGTGTATATATAAAACTCTAAAACATAAATAAAATACAAATAAGGAAAGAAATAAGTAACAAGCATTATCATTAGTGACCAATGGAGGTGAATAAGTAAAGTGCTACCTCTTGTGACAACTTTCCATATGTAGCTATTAAACAGGCTCAAATGGAAATTCCAGTCTCACCACCTAAGGGCATCTGATCTTTGATAACAACAGGTATTTGCAAATGGTTCCTTTTTCTTTAGCATGTAAATCTTGAAGTTAATGGGGGAATTAAATGGGATAATTCAAGTGGATAGTTCACTACACTGATGAAAATGACATCAAATGCTCTCTGAAAGTTAGCTTCCATTAGCTAATGGATACTCCACACACAGAGATCTGCCACTTGATCTAATGTTCTAACTGAGAACATGCCCTAAACTCATCTCTAGCTTAAGGCACTGGCTGCAGAACCACAGGCTGAACTGAGCTGATGTTTCAGAGACATCTGAATGTACTCTTGTCACCACAGCTGGATGACCATGTTTTCATGTTTTTATTTTTGTTTTGTTTTTGTTTTAACAAAAACAAAACAAAACCAAAACCAAAAATAAAAAGGAAAGGAAAGAAGCCCTGAAGCCCTGTGCAGGAGTCTTCAGACTAGAGGTAAACACGATACTTCTGGAACATTGAGAAAGTGCAATACAAGAGCCTGAACGAGATGGCTGGAAAGAAACACAGCACACCTAAATCTATTCATTCTTCCTCACGGTTCTTCTATTGAAATGCTTTCTTTCCCTCTGGTTTTGTTATCTCTATACCTCTTTATGTTCTTGTGTATTGCATATAGGACTGACTCAGGGTATTGGATCAATGTACTTTGCAAATTATTTTAATTGGGAGATAACAACTGTGGATAGTCATGGAAGACCAGGGTATGATATTTTGGTGTAGGTGTATAGTGTGTAAAGATCAAATGATGGCAATTAGCATAGTGAGACCCTATGAGGAAAGACGAGGAGAAGGGGGATATATCTGCAGAGTCAAGCAATAATACCACACAATCATACCTGGGGAAGGACACTCTTCAAAGACAAAGAGGACTTGTAAGTAAAGAAGCACCTTCTAAAATGACAAAGAAACAAAGAATAAGAAAAGAATATAAAGAATGTAGTTATGCCATTAATTAAAAAAAAAAAGTCAGACACCTTTATGCTCTGAGCAGTCATAAGCAACAACATTTTGAAGCCCCATGTTTGTGAGGAAGAACTCTCATAAACGTCATTTCTACAACCAAAGGGACAACACAGAGAAAATTTCAAGAGAGTAATTAATATAAGACTTCCATGGTTAAAATGTCAGATTACATATTGAGAAAATATTTTCTTTAAATTATCTTATAGATGTGTTGTTTATTTTATTTTACATGTATGAATGTTTTCCGTGTGTGTGTGTGTGTGTGTGTGTGTGTGTGTGTGTGTGTGTGTTTGTGTGTGTAAGATACCCTGTAACTGAAATTATTGATGTCTTTAGCGACCATATAGACGCTGTGAACTGAATCCAGGTTCTGAAGGAACAAGTGCTCTTAAACACTTAGACATTTCACTAATGCCTGAGAAACATTTTCTTAAAATGCCACTTATGTACACTACAATAAAGCAGAGAAACCAAGGCTTAAATATGTGTGAAGAACATGTCTCAGTTGTTCCCCACAGAAGTTGCTCAAATTGGGAATAATCATATACGTTGGACAACAGTGAAATGCACTTACATTTAAAAGGTGACAATTTAAACAGAAAGAGAAAATATGGCTGACAACATACGTTTTGATAAAGATCTGAAGGAATTAGAACCTTTGTACATTTACTGTTATAAAGCAATAAGAGAATGAATTATGCACTTAAAAGTATTAATTGTGATGATATCCCCTTCTGAGCCTCCATGGGCTCCTGTACACACATAGTGCTCATAAATTCCTGCAGGGTCCCATCAATATATTTTTTAAAATCTATTAACTATGAAGTAAGTAAGTTATACTTGAAAACTGCATACAAAGGAAAAAGAAAATCATTAAAAGAATTATATATTTGGAAATGGCCATGCAAAGATATAAAAGGACAATTATTCACTGAGGTACAGTTTACCACTGTAAGAGACTGAAAACAAATTAGTAAGAGTTTGTTATATTGATTATACTAAGAACACTGATAGTGTTATTAATAGTATAATGGTATAATTACATTCACAGTTTAGGAAAATATTAGCATGTGAAACAAATGCCATGGTAAACTGTTAATTGGAATTTTTGGATAAGAGTTGTAGTTAAGGGTAGGATCTGAGATTCTTCAAAAACTTTTCATAAAAATTAAAGAACCAGCAAGAGAAAGCATGGTAGTAGCTACATTAAAAGACTGTCTATTAGGTGGTCAAGCAGTAAACTAAATGCTATATTTTAATTCACTTAATCACAAGGAGGAACTCATACTGAAACAATCGTGCTATTCCCAGCTTACACAGAAGTGAATGGAAGCCCAGAGAGAAGACATTATGACCATCTTTAAATCAGTGTGAGCAACAAAACCTGGATCCAAACCAAGGCAGCTCTAATTCAGGGTCTAAGTGTTACTTAAAACTTACTAGCAGTCTCGACTCAATAAATAGATGACAGTAAAGACTGGTTTGGGGTTTTGGTTTTGCTTCCCTGAGTTTTTTCTACTTCCTAATATTTTTGAGATTCATAAGCACATTTTATTAGGAAAATAAATAAGGTATTTCACCTTCAGGTAAAATTATTATCAGAATTAAAATTGTAGAGCACTAAACAAATGAGCCAATCCACATGTGGTCAAGTTTCATGTAGCTCAAATTCTATGAATGGAAGGTGAGCTAAAGGCTAAGTCTATCTCTTGTGAGGGCAAAATTAACTTAAGAATTTTGTTTTCAGAGATATCTTAGGACTCTCTTCTTTCCAACAGAAAAAAAAAAAATCACAGAAATTATACCTTCAAAAGTCTAGAAAATGTGATGACTTTGAAATAATAACAAAATTGATGTTTTGATTTTTTTTTCATGTTATGTAATAATAAAGTGAGCAACCAGACAATTGTAACCTTTAGACGAATTCTGCCAATTCAGACTTTTTTTTAGTGTAATGGATACTGTATACGTCAGAGTAAAAATGTTTCAGTGTCTCATAGATGCACAAGGAAAGTTGAGGTAAACTCTAGCTAAAAAGAGAAGAGACCTAGAGATAAAAAAGGAGAGAGAAAAGCTTAGAATCCATCAGTGCATCAGATTTTTAAATATTACAAGCATATATCTTCAAAAGTTAAAATTAATTCTGAGACGCATAGCTATCTCCGATGTGTGTTAATAAAACTCTGAGTAACTTGTCTGTGTTAAATTTTTCCAGTAGGTCACAAAGTAAAATGAAGAATAGTTAGACAGAAGTGATATGGTAGCATAAAAGTCTATGCATCAAATTCAAAGGACTTTCTCTACTAGAAGAATAAGTAAAGACAACTTTTGGCACTAAAACAACACTTTTTCATTCAAATATAGATTTAGACTTTAATCTATAGAAGGGTATACCAAATAATCCCAGGTATGGCTGACTCCAAATAGACTAATGAAAATTTTACTTTAGATGTGCTGCTTTATGTGCATGGATTCAAGGTAGCTGTTATAATTGCCATAATACTTATGCAAACACCATTTCAGTACAGTTGTTGAAAAAGTCTCATTTCAAATCAAATGAAAAAGAAATTTCTTTGAAATCGGACTAAGTTTAAATCAAGAGGCAGCACAGACTGCATATCTCTCCTGCCATTTTCACTTTTCTCAGTGTTTGAGATGTGCCAAGTCCAGCAGGTAAAATGACCCAGGCCATCAGCAGGTGCAGAAGCAGGTAATCCTTAGGGGCCTCCTGTGCTAATCATATAACTGTTAAAAGCTTCCACTGGGGTATTGCAACAAATGAGGAGATCTATCCGCTAGACTAGAATATCAATCTTAGGGGGACTCCTCAAGGCAGCTCTGATGAGTTAAATAAGGAATAGTGGGTGCCCTGGATGTGAGCATCTTCTAAGAGTATGAAAGGATACAGTTCTGTTATTTCTGAATAAGCTCAATAAAGCAAAAAACAATTAGAGGGACCAAAAATCATTGACAACGATTGGCTGCAGTTGCCAGGCTAATGGTGCAATTAGAGCCAAACCTTTCAACCTGGTCTCTGAGCAGGCCACACAATGAAAATTGCTAAGAATGTGCCCTTCATTTATTGAATAGCACTGAAGAAATTTTGTTATCCACTTAACTGAATAGGAAACAATGAAGGCAGAGAGAAAGGAGGGATATTTGAAACTCCAAGGCTTTCACAGACACTGAAGTCTTCCATATCTAAGTATTATTCTATTTTACTATAAATCCTGATTTAAGAAAACTAAGAAGTTGTTTCCTGCTGAGCACCATCTGGCTCAGTACACCTTCTGTAAGAGAGTAGGGTAATTTTGCTGATATATGGCTCAAAAAATACAGCTGAGCAGCTGAGAAACTAGGAGCTCAATAACCCCCCATCTTTCCAACTGTCAAAACACTATGAGAGTCCACTCTAGGAAAAAAAGAAAAAAATATATATTAAGGAATCTACCATAATTCACGGGCTGGAGTGAATGTAGCCAAAGAAACACACTAGCTGAAGCAGGGTAAGTATCTTTTAGTATAAGCCATTAAACTTTAAAAATGAAAGAAAAGAAACCCCTCAAAAATAATGGAAATCCACAGTGCAGGGCTGCAGAATCACTAGAAAACATGAAATTCAGGATCACTGTAAAAGGTACAAATTAGATTATGCTGAAACATTTTTTCCTCTGATTAAAATGAGGGCATAGGAATGTGTGTTTGTTTTCTGAGGTCAAAATAAAACTGGATTGTACAAAATGATGCTTCCCAGGAAAGGTCTTTATATGACCATAAACACCAGTGATGGATTTAATGTGTTGAGACCCAAAGTAGACTTATGAATTACTGATGTTTGCTAGTGACCAAAGCCTGTTGGCTGGCATTTGTCATGGAGTCACAATTAATCTGAACCAAGTAGACATTAGTTATGTGAAGTGACACTGATTATAGTTATATCAGTTTAAAATCTCCCTACAATGCCCTCCTCCAAGATGACAAGTTAAATGTAGGCTCAATTCATGGCAGAGAAGATACTTCTTAGAGTGTCAGGAAGATGGTGCCTGTGTGAAGAGCAGTCCATATTCCTCTTGGCGGTGTAGGATGCTCTGTTTACTGAGGTGCTTTTATCAAGCACAGCTGTCTTGCTTCTGATGTGTTTCCACTGCTATAAGAGCTAACACCTTTACATATCGTTATTATAAAACTTGTGACACAAAAAATATAACAAGGCTGATAATACATAGGACTTCCTTGAGTGTTAAGCACACTACCTGTGAAAAGCAGATTCCTTCCCTTCAAGAAAGGAGACTTAGCTTTTACTTAATCAATAATGGAATCAACCCAGGGGAAGACCAAAACCTGAAGACAGTCTGTGACTTTCCGCAGTTTACATAACATGATAGTGACCTGAAAGACTGAATGTAAATAATCTAATGAGACACAAATGTTATCATGATTTTAAAAATAATGATAATAATAATAATAAACAAGGAAGGGGTAAAACAAATATTCATTCAAGCTAATGGAACACTATAGTTGTTTCTCTCTCATTAACTCATTCACTCTCTTACTCATTCATTAATTGACTTGATAAACTACTGATACATTTATTTAAATACAGACTCATCCACTCACAATCTTACACCAGTACTCACATATTTACTACTGACTTACCCACTCCTTCACTCATACACTCTCATATTCACCACAGATTCCTTCACTCATTCACTTTATCACACTTTTACTCACTCATTCATTCAACCACACATGAGTTCATTCATTCATTCATTTATTCATTTATTTTCTCATCCATTGACTCATTCATTCAATCCATATTTATCTTCCCTCATATACACTCAGTCTTTAATACTTACACATTCATTCATCTACTTATCAATGGTCTCATTCCTTCACTCACAGTCATATACTGATTCAAATCACATATCTTATGAGCTCTTATACCAAACCTTCCATAGACCCTTTGATAGAGAAGGAGTACAAGATACAGAGCTCTTATTCTGGTTGTAGGACTGAAGAAAAAAGGAATGGAGAAACATAAAGATTAAGGAACTAATGGTAAGAGCTATAGAAGGATTATGTTGTTCCATTGTAAATAATTGTCCCCTATGAGTTTAATAAAAAGGGCTGATTGGCCAAAGGCAGACAGGAAGTGTGGGCGGGGCTACCAGACTAAGAAAACTCTAGGAACAGGAAGAACAGAGCAGAATGCCAGAGAGAAGCCAGAAAAAGCAGAGGACAACTATGCTGCTCTGAGAAAAGGTACCAAGCCGAGCCGCATGGCTGAACAGGATAAGAGACATGGGTTAGTTTAAGGATAAAGAGTTAGCAAGTTATATGCCTGAGTCTTAGGCTGATCAGCCTAAAACTATTGTAAGCATCTGTGTGTCTCTGCAGGTCTGTGGGTCTGCGGGTCCAAAACTTGAGGCTAGGTCCAAAAGTCCAGGCCAGAAACCTCTTACTACAAAGAGCTACACTGAAAACATAGACTTATATCGGGAGATAGAAAGTGGTGAGGATAGGGGAGTGGTTATGTTCTCCATAGTACGTGAGAAGGACCATTTAAATATGATGTCTACTCCCCACTTATCTAATGAAATACCCTCTATCCTGCCTAACTGAAAACCCAAGTCCATAGTTAAAACCTCACAGTTTTTAGAGTGAAACCTTAGGCAAAAGTTCCAACCCCCCAAAATAAACCCCAAAATCACCATCCTTCTCCATGGCTATGAGCATTCTTGCTTGTATGAGGACCAAGAAATATAGTCCAGGTCTCAGAACAAAGATTTGAGGCCATATTTGCAACAATAACTGATAAACATAAAGAATACCTCCTCATTCAAGGGTAGACAGCCTTAAACAGAATCACTGGGGGGAATCATGGGAACACCAGGTCAGGCAGAGCCACACAGACCTGGACATAAGCAGCAGGTCTTTTAGAGAACCTGAATGTCTTTGTGTAAGACATTTAGCTGAGATCATGGCCTATAAGACCAGGCCAAAAAGACTTACTTCAAAGGGCTTTTGTGATACAGAATTGTATCACATATTGGATAGGAATTTGGCAAAGTTTCTGTCTCAGAAAAGAAACTATATGATTTTCAGAACTTAGACCAAACTAAAATTGGTTATGTGACATGAAATGATAGAGGAGAAATCTATTTAAATACATAAAACACTATTCTTCAAACCAGAAACTAATTCCACACCCAAGAGCCAGTGCCTGAAAGCCCAGTTAAATAACAAAACCATAAATTCAATCCATATGCAGACATGACTTTCTCTCAAAGTCTCAATTTCTAGAATTCAGTAGAGCAGAATTTTTAATAGTACTTTACAATTCAGTAAAAATCCTTCCTTATTGAATTCCTGTGCCTTACTAAATACATACAGAAATTTTTAGTAATTTGATATTCTGACATTCCTATGAGTCAATTGCCTTCACATCATTTATTCTTAGAGAAATAACATCAAGAATATACAACCTAACAATCTGATAAATTTGGAACTGGTGAAAAACCTACCTTGTTTTGTTGATGTGACAGTTAATACTGCTAGACCACTGACAGAATTCAGTATCACTCAGAAAATATGCTTTGTGGACCATTTATGAGTATATTCCAAGAGTATTTTAACTGATGTGGAAATCTACTGTGAAAGTGAATAGAAATATTTCATGGGCTGAGGTCTAGGAATGAATAAAAAAAAATGGAGAGAGAGAAAAGAAAAGAAAACAGTGAAGCACCAGTACTGATCTCTATTTGCTTTTTGAGTGTGGATAAAATGTGATCACCTCCCTCACATCCCATCTTACAAGCATTGCCACCATGATAGACTATATTCTAAGTATGAGCCAAAACACACATCCTTTCTCAAGTCATTCCACAGGTATTTTGTCACAGCAATGCAGAGAGCACCGTGGCAGTGTTTCAAGTGAGTGACCAAGTGGGCCAAATAATGTTTGCTCCTCGCCCAAGGGACTATTTACCTGGAATCTCTGGAACTGACCTGTTCTGAACATAAAATCTTCACTTATATGAAGGATTTAGCTGAGATTATTCTTCTTTAGTGTAGTTCCTAAATCCCACAGGATGTGCTTATATGATACCCTAAAGGGTCCCTAGCAGAAGCTGGGGATAAGGAACTTCTGGCAGCACCATAGTGTGAGAGATAGATTAACATCCTTTATGGAGGACCATAGGCCACTGAACTTTTACATCTGTGACACCAAAGGAGAACAATTTTGGTTTTAAGAAACATTTTGTTAAACCCTTATTGGGCAAATTGTAACATTATGACACATAACAACATCCACAAACCATGTCTTCATGATCTCATGTCCAGGATCAGAGAAAGAGAAGGGAATAGGAGGGGTATTTTCCTGGCCTTGAGAGAGCTGAGAGGACTTAGGTATGTTTTCTCAAAGCTTTGCTGACCAAAGTTGTGCACTATTAGTGCAGAAACAACAACAAAACAAGATTGTTAGGTGCGGGCCATGCTTTTTTTTTTTTTTTTAATAAACTCTACTCTGGAAAATAAGAGAGAGAGAGATTGTCAGTGGTCTGGGCAGACATTATAGGAAACAATAACCATCATTTTAAAAGCTCAAGGAGGAGAATTAGCTAGGTAGAGCCCGAATTGCTTCTGCAGTGATGTTTCTAGGTGCCACTTACAGACAGATATAAACTTTCCATGACAGCTCTTAATGGGAACCAAACTTACCTACTAAATATGCCCTCAAAATTACGTAGTCATTAAAATGAAAATCACATTTGACCGAATGTACTGAAAAGGTAGACTTTTCAATAAAGCGGCCATTGTGTTCTCTGTCTCTTAGACTGCCTAGTCAGGAGGCTCCCTGGTTCCAGGGACCAAGGAAAAATGCATGTATCATTACTGAGATGTCATCTGAACTCTTCATTACTTGCTGATATCAAGGAATCCATTTTTTTCTTACTATGAAACCCATTCACATTATGTAAGTGTTTAAGGGAGAAGATTAAAACTCCAAGTCTCTGAGGTTAGATCACACGAATATGCTAATATTCAGACATAACCTAAAATGGCAAGAATGAACATCAAAATATAATCTGAAGTCTACTTTCTTGTTGTTGTAGAAAATGTAGTAATAAGATGTAATGTGCTTTTAGATTAAAAAAAAAAAAAAAAAACAACCCTGGCCCAGACAAAAGATATAAAAACCATACCTTGGAAATACACAACTTAGTGTTAGAAGTTAGGGAAGAGCAAGGATCCTTGATAGTTGATACAAACAGGAAATTGTGACCTCAAACATTCAGATTACTTACTTTAAAATCCTTAAACTCAGTTTCCATGTCTGTCCCTATTGTCTTTTTTACTGGTGAGACCCTTGACCTCCAAGCAGTTGCCTAAGAGGGTCTCCACACTCTCGCTGACCTCCTTTCTAAACTGTCAATTCTATGGACAGAACTTGTCAAATCCAAGTTCAGATGGATCAACTCACTCCCGGTTAAAACTGTACCAGTGGTTTCTCATTACTTTGTACACGATTGTACATACTCACTGAGGATGAGAGGTGCTCTGTGGCCCTGCCAATCTACCCGACATTTTGTTTCCTTTTTCTCTCTCCCTTGGTGCCTCTCTGTCCATTTCTGGACTGTGTTGACCCTGGAGCTCTGTTAGTGCTTGTGATGAGCTCTGAAGGGACGGGTCTTGCCAGCCATTCTTCAGATTCTCAATCCCCATTCCTAGGTCCATATTCATGTGCCATTTTTAACTTTTGTTTTTCATGGAAATATTTATTAATATGTTCTCACTTAGTTTATATTCACATGTACAAGTCATGTCTGTTTCCATAAGCCTCTTCAGTAAACGGAATTCCCATGGTCACGAAAACCATATCTATTTTCCTAAACATGGCACACCTCAAATCTAAAATTATATGTGATGAAGGATCAGCAGCAAGGAATGAGAAATGATCGAAATTTAAGAAAATAGAAAAGGGGTGTTTTTTGAACCATTAAGACTATCTAAGCATAGTAACAATACCCTAACTGTCAAGCAGCATGAGAAGGGCTCACAGAGCAATAGACTGACACTTTCTCTTCTTCAATTTCAGGCCTCGATAACTCATTGCAGGAACAGTAACTAGCTCCTTACTATGCCTAGCATACTATGTAGAGTCACATGACAAGGTAAATCACTTTTATTTATCACTGCATCTGTTTGCCATGATGATGACTCACACTTACAGGTCTTGTGTAGGCAAAGGAAGCCAACAGGTTTACCTCATGCTATTGGATAAAAGTATTAATGCATTATGTAGCCTCTATAATAACCATCACATTCATTTTCATCCATTTGGGCCGTAACTGATCTGATTATCAGGAAATTTGGCTTCTAACAATAAAACTCAAATGAAAGCTGGGTATATGCTTCAATGAATAGAAATACTATATAATACAAGGAGCTGAGCTAAGATGTATAGCACCAACATACAGCTGAGAGAGAGGTACATGCCAGTAATCCCAGGTCTGGCAAAATAAACCATTGAGCCTCAGTAATCAGCCAGTCCATTGAAAACAGAAAATTCCAAGTTCAAGGAGAAATCTGCCACAAAATATGAGGTAGAGAGGATTAAAGAGTCACACCTGAGATATTGATGGCTAGCCTCCATACATGTACAACAGACAAGTGAACAGGCGGGCACACACACACATACATGTGCACACACACACACACACACACACAGACACACACATACACACATACACACAGACATGCACAAGCATACACACAAATAAATCTCTTTATTTAAAGAGAAAGGAAAGTAAATCTTTGGAGGTAAACTTCATGATTGGAAAACACCTAAAATGAAATATCCCCAGAAGTCTCAAGATTGACAGAAAGTTAAGGCAATTCTTTTCCTCACACAGGATACCCTCATCTTGCCTAGGAGGTCTTGAGTGTCTAAAATATATACAGCCACTTTCTACATTATTATAGTAATTATAAACATCTTATTTACATTAGTAAACCTTACATTAGGAAAGATGTGATAGTTTTAAAAATTATAAAAATATTTTATTGTTTATACTATCTTTGTATTCCTTGATTTGTTGATAAAAATACAAGATAAAATGACTTACTTTGATACTGCTGTGTCTGGTTCTTGTAAACCAAAGGAAACAAAAAACACAGATTTTCTAGTCAGTGACTAAGACTATAGGTTAAATACAAATATTTCTTGAGTTCTAACAGTAAAACTATATGCGATGAAGGAAAAAGTGAGAATTTCTAGAGTGAACATATAAGATTTTGAATAAAGAAACATCCATAGAAAGCATTCTACCTCACGAAAACAAGTGTCTATTAATTCAGTGTGAGTTCAAATTCATATATATGTATATATTACTCTATATGACATCTTTGAAAAAAATAAGAATTAAAATTCAGATTAGCTCTAGGTAGCAAAACCTGGGAAATGTGGGGAATATAAATTTCCAGCACTTACCAAAAGCAACTTTAAGACACAGTCAATATAGTCTCATAGAAGTTCACTAATAAACTAGATATAATTAGTAATGTAGAGAGCAATAAGAAGTTGAGTGCCAATCTCTTTGGGTACCTTAATAGAGGTTTCATTTTTCAGTTAATTGTAAAGGTATTGAATAGATACCAAATGCCCTTGGGGAGACAGTGTTAGAGCAAGCTCAATAATTCTACCATTCCCAGGCCCACATTTAAGGCATATATCACCATTTGATTGTGGCATTCTGTTCCATTATCTGAGCAGTAATCTCAAAAATCTTTCTTAACACAGAACACTAGGCCACAATTATGGATTGATCTGAACTGCTAGAAATAATATCCAAGTGTTAGTCTGGTACAAAAAGGTTCCCAGTGAGAAATACACTTGGAAAGTATGGGAGAATGAAATAAGTACTAAATCAAGATGGAGGGACAGTGTATGTAGAGTGGAAAGGAAATGAGCAAGTTAAGCTTGTGAATGTTACCCCATTAATGAATGGGATCGCATGTCTTTAAGATATACAGAAACAAAGGACCTTCCATTTCTTTCTATCATTTCAATAGTAAGAATAACTCTAAATATGTAATGTCTCCAGAACTTGAATAATTCCTTTCCCTGAGCTGAGACTGTTACATAAATTATAACAACATACTTACCAATAAATTTCTCATGGACTCACAGCTTAAATAATAATACAGAAAATGAATTATTCTGTAGTAGTAGATCATTAATACCATCATGGAAGAAATCAACACCCAAGATTAGTAAGAATTACATTGAATCAATTGGAAAAATATCTAAAGTCAACGTTTTAGTTAAAAATGATAGAAACCTACTTTGAAACATTCATAGCTAGTGAATAATTAATCCCAACATTCAATGAGGAATGAACTAGAATAGCTCAGTACATCATTTCTGCAAATGCAGCAATTAGAAAGCTGTATCAGAGTTGAGTGTTTATCACAGTCCATAGACTATCTGTGCACAGTGATACTATTACAACCAACATTAGAAACGTCCCCAGATACATTTTTTGGAAGATTTTTTGATGTTTTATCCAAAATTTGGAAAAGGGAAAATTGTTTCATATATTAAAATTCTCTAGATAACCTCTGTATCACATATGTCTATTTTAAAAGTTCTGTACATCTGTGTTATAAACCTTAGTTTCTTGAAGGTTTTCTTTAGACCTAAGAAGGCAACATATTCTGTGTGATACCTTTAACCCTTAGTTCTATGACTGCCAAATGCTAAGCATTAAAATGTGTGCATGAAGGAGGCAAATGGAGTGGAGAAAGGATGTGTGAAACAAAACAACATGTTCTAAAAGTAAATCACAGAGCTAGGAGTTAGGATACCTGCATCCTGGTGTCTCTATAATATACCTCATGGTGGAACAACACTGGGAAAGCTAGTGAATCCACCGTCCGTCAGCAGCTTCAGCTGTGAAGTGAGTGGGTGGTGAGGACAGGCCCTTCATCCCTCCCTTCCTAAATAAAAGCAAGTTTCCTCTTAGAGGTATCAAAAGAAGACGTCATTCACAAAAGCCAACACTGTAGGCAATGAAAACAGCACTTAACTTAAATGAGATACGGAGAAACTGTGATCCGTTTAGAGAAATAAAAAAAGTAAACAAACAAAAACCAAAAAAGATTGTGACAAATACCAAAATTCCATTCTATACCCACTGTCGTAAGGATTCCAAATCAATAGGAACTGAGGGATTAGGAGACTTGCTCTAGAACTTTTAAAGGGGAGCTTGTGGGGACAGGTCTGGAAAGATAGCTCTGCAGCTGAGTGTTTATCTCACATGTTCAAGGCTAGTTCAAATGCAATTTCAAGCACTAAAATCTCATATTCCATGAACTTTTTAAAGTCAAATTCTTAGGAAATATAGTTATTTACAATAAGTTATAAGTTATTGACTCAAAAGAAAGTATTTTCAGATGCTTTTGTTGAAAATATGGCAGAGGCAGCAGCTTCAGATACACTGGTGACAAGCTCTGCCTTCGGACTTGGTTAGTCACCTACCTCCAACTGCCACAATTCCTTACCTCCCTCAGATTCTGGGATCCACCTGATGGGAGGATTGAATGCTATCATGATTTGAATATGAAATATCTCCCATTACACTTGGTCTTCCATGTTACCTGTCTCATGACATACCTCATGTGGAAAAGCAAAAAAACAAAACCCTGCCACGCCCCTGGTCCCACCCCCCCATTACTGCTGACACTGCCATGCACCAGGGACTGACTCACCTTGGCCACTGTTTTCCCAACAACTACAGACTATACTCCTGATCAATGAGTAGAAATAAAAATAGTAGAAAATATGGTAAAGCAAATAATCACAATACTTTTGAAAAAAATCCTTCTACTCTCTCATAATGCATTATAAGCCGTATAGAAAAAATGTTTTAAAGAAAAATAAAAGGATTAATGGGGGAAAACTCAGAATCTGTAAATTAACTTCATATTTAAAGTTTCATGCTTAGTCAAAAAGCAACAGTAAGTCATCAGAGAGAAAACTTCTTTTGTCGCTTCTGATTTTCAAAATAAACAAATACGTTCAATCCTTTGGAGAAACAATTAGTAAAATCTTGGTATTTTTATTTTGCTTACTATAGTATTTCAAGGGTTGAGCAAGTATACTGCAGGCTTTTAAAATACCTTAGAATGTTCAAAGCAGATAGTGATTTTTGAATGCAAATGACAAGCAAATCATAAAAAAAAAAATTGAGTTTGAATCTAAATTGCTGCTTCAAAGGGAGTCACTAGGAAATATTATTCTGCATGAAAATACAACCAATGTATTTGAATTAAAATAGTATTTCCTTGATTAACTTTTCAATTCTATCACCTTGACTCTTTTTCAAAAGATGCTCCTTTTGCAAAATAGACATTCTGTCAGAGGTTTCCTAAGGAAATTGTTTACACTAAAACCTGTGATTGCTGGGGTATTGCACCTGTTATTTTAGGTAGGATAAGGGAGGAGGAAAAAAAAAAAAGAGTTTCAATTCATTTCATCAGAAGATAAACTTGTCAATCCATTTCCAGCATACTGAAGTGAACCTGAGAACGACAGAGCTGGGAGCCTCTTCTATGCTCAGAGACCTGCATACTGAGCCATGGTCACAAACACTGGATACATGTGTTACCATGGTTATCTTAAAACAAATTGACACCCTTTCTGACTTTCACCCTGTACATCTGCGAACCCTAACACCAACTGATTCCTTTGGGAATCACAAGAGCAGGAAAGAAAGGCTAAAAGTTGTCCATACCAGAAACAGCACCATCTCTGTGGTCCTCTCTTTAGGAAGTTTTTGGCTTATTTCTTTTTCTGGATACATAGCTTTGTGGAGCTTTAGTGTGTTCATCACGTGTTTCTACTCATGACTTTTTAGAATCCCACATAGATAAAGTCTTACAAAATCACAAGAGATTCACTTGCTTGCTGAGTGAAACACCATCAGCTCTGATTCCTAAAACCAAACAAAAACACTAAGATTTATTCTCGGGTGAGAAAGGAAAGAAAGATGCCTGGATTCATCAGATCTATTTTCCTTTTTCTTTAAGGACCTAATAATTAGACAAGAAACATTTTTGTCTTCTTTTTCATCTTATATAAGTTCTGAAGTGAATGTCAGGAGATGTTTTAAGGTTAATTGGCCTGGAAGAAGATGTCATTAAAGGGGGGGGGGAGGCAATGGAAGTGAACTGAAGTGCTATTTCCATGTTGGACAGGCTGTACAAGAATGGACTCGGGGCACATAGCCTTCTAAATCTGTTGTGTGCAGGAAGGGAAGATGGGGTGAGCCATTCTACACTCAGGTTGTAAAACATGGCAGGAGGAAAAAGAAATTTATAGCAAGTCCATTCTCACTGTTTGTGTTCTGTGGGTAGCACAGGGAAGGGTCAAAAGATTCCTACTAACTCAGACATCTGCATACTGATGTCTAACCATGTCACAGCACTTGATATTTAAGTACAGCTAAGGAAGAAGGAGATTCTCTCTTTGGGCGTATTAGAAAACACCAGTGTTTTAAATAGTGCTCAATGTTAATGGAGTATTCTGTTTCTTCTAGCTGTGCAGTAACCACATCCACACCCCACACCACTACAAACAAAGGCAGCTTCCAGTTCACCTGGATAGAAACTGCCTTTTTGTTGGCTCTTATCCCTTCCCAAAATAGTCTAGACTTCAAATGTCATTTACAGCCCAGTTAAAAAAATAATCAGGGAAATAATAATTCATGAATTATTAAGTAGCCTTGATGCCATATTAGAGAGGAGCCATCTTTAATTTACGATGCGCAAGTTAATGTGGATTTCAAAGAGCAATAAAGGGGGCAGGGAGATACTAAAGGGGCAGTTTGGCGAATTGATTGCTTATCAGTGACTAAATCATCACTGATTGGGATTCATTGTAGTTCTCAAACAGTAGATGATTAGAGCTAAAATTCTAAGACCAAATGCATCTTAATGTAATTCTTGTCTGTGAACACAAGCTCATTTTGAATAAGAAAAACATCTTTATACAGATAAAGGTTCAAATAAGGGTTCCATTTGTTGCATATTTTACTTTACATACCAAGCATGAAATACAGAAAAGATGACTGTCAGAGTTATATATTGAACTAAGAAATAAGATAAGTATAAAAGTTACAGTACTAACTTAATATTTTCATTTAACTGCCTACTCACACGTATTCAACTTAATTTTCAAATAAAGAAGAGGCTGAAGGAAGTTGCATTATTGGGTAGCAGTGACAGCACATTACCAAATGTCAACAAAGGTCCTTCTATTACTTCGGTCAGGATCCCTCTTGCCTGTCTTTGTCTTCTTTCCATGGACTCGTATTGAAAATATTTATTGTGACTCAAACAGGATCATGGGGAATTGACTCCCAGTTGTAGAACATGATTTCACAGACACCCTAAATAGCAGATTTGCGAATCGCTATGTTCTCCTCATGCTCCCTTGTTCACAACTGGAGACTTAATTGAACCCAGAAATGTTCTTGACCAGGCTTCCTCAGGCCAGCTTTCTTTGGACATCTGTTCTGTGTTCCCAAACTTCTAAGGACAGTGAAACTATTGGATAAGCAGATGACCTCTCAGGAGTGTTTCACTCAGATGTTTGCAACACCTGAGCTTTTACAGTAACAAGTATGGAAACCTTTAATAAAATTAATTTCGGAGTCCATTAGAAGTCGTCCTAAAGGGTTCTGATAGTATCTCAATTTCAGCTACTTCATTAGATCAACAGAGGTGCCAATTGTACCTCACATGCCTGAAGTTACGGGATATAACTTGGACTCTGAGGCAGCCAGCCATTCAGCTGTTGCTAATGTCTGTTCCACAAAATGTGAAAAGTTCTGAGTTGTCACTGGATTATGCTTAAGGAAAATAATCAGTGAATACAGACAAGAAGTATATTTAGTTAATGTCACGTAATGATAAACACAGAAAACTGACCTCAGATTTAACAAACAAACATGAACTATGAATCAGGAATTAATTATTCAATTATAATTGATCCACCAGCCTTTTTTCTTTGGAGATTATAATGTAATTGCATCATTTCCTTTCCCTTGTTGCTCTCAAAGCCCTTCCTTATCTCTTTACTTTGTCTCTTTCAAATTCATGACCTCAGGATTTCATTAATCATTACTATATGAATATACATATGAGGAAGGGGAAAGTCCAAAAGGCCTCACCCTCCTCCAAAGATTGTGAAGAGCAGGAGAGGCAGTCTTTTCTGGGGAAGAGCGTACTAATGGGCCATCCAATCCCAAATGGTCAGCATTCAGAACATATGAACAACAAAATATAGACCAAATAGCTTATTTCAGTCTCAGATTCTTCCATTCTAACTCCATCTTTGCTCCTGAATATTATCAAAAATAATACAATAAGCTAAGGAAAACAGAGGCTGACAGGGGGAACCTAGCAGATTCAGCATTCCTGTCTTCTGGGGCTTGATTTTGGTTGATGCTGGTGGGGGAGGGGGAAGATGATGGCGGTGGTGGTAGGTGTGCAATTATGGGCTGCGGGAGGATAGAATGGTAGGTGATGATGGTGGTAGTGAGGTGTCGGTGGGGTAGTGGTGGTTGTGTTTGTATTTGTGTTTAGGGTATGTGTGTAAATTATAACTCAGTTTTCTTCCTTGGTTTGTTTGTTTTTCTGATACAAGAGGTAAAAGCCAAAATAAAAGCTAATTTAAACTGGCCTCTGAATAATTCCCTGTTCAGAGTTTAACAGCAATGTCAAACACTCCCTTCTAAGAGGCTATTAATTCTGAAAGCAAGCACAGACTCAGAGTGAGAAGAGGTTTGGTGTTAGTGTGTTAATTTCCTTATAAAGTGGAATGCATTCCTTTGCATTTAAATTGACAGAAAGAGACTAAAACATTAACTTGGGGTTCATTAAAAGTAAGCAGAGTTCTGTCCATTCATTATATCTACCCCCAAAGTCTCCTCTGGTGAAAAACAGAATCACTAGTAGAAACAGCTGGGTCCGTGGGATTCCATGCTGTCTGAACACCATTGTCTGAAAGGTTTAATGTCACTTTTCTACAGTTCTATACCACAGAGGAGGATGCTGAGCCGCATACAGCAGGGTGGCTGGCTAACATTCTGTAGCTAATTACAAATAGCTCCATGGCAGTACTGAAGGAAGGACAACCCTGCATATGTCTCAAGAGGGAATAGAATGATATTTTGTTTATAGCCACCCATCTGTCTGGTCTAACAGAATTAAATGGAATACAAGGCATCGTTTACTGTGTCCTTCAAAAATGATTTTTCTCACTATCTGTTTTCTATTGGCCACATCTCAGCAACTGCTACCATCTTTACTCACAATAATGTATCTGATTTCCTAAGGTTTCATGTGCAGCTGCATTCTTCTAATAGATGCCATAACTAAACAGATTATTGTGTCATAGAATAAAAGCTAATGCATACATAAAAGCAAGAAAAGAAGGCTTTTTAGAATTCATCCAATTAAACCTATGTGTTCTTACCAAGGTTCCACAATACAATTAATAGACTATGTACAGCTCTGCATTGGAAAAGACCAAAATGAGTATCTATCATATCCCTTGCTTTGCATTTAAGTGAGATGCAGAAACATTTATTGGCTAGCCTGAAGTCCCAACAATGAATGCCAGTCATAGTCCCAATACCTACGTATCGAAGGCATGAAGGGCCTTTCAGTACAGACGAAAACCGTTTTATCAACTTCTTCCCATTGTCACACCAGCCTGCTAAATAATGAAACATTAACAGAGACTAATGGATTACAGAGACTGGCTTAAGAGTGAACTGCGCAGCCTCATCCCAAACTAGCTAGGAACATAATGGCTGCCTTCCTTAAGGCAGCTGAAACTCACTGCCTTATTACTATATATCCTTTTTGATACTAAGTATCATGTCCATATGCAGTACCTCTGAACAAGCCAGATGTCCACAATAAATTCTAATGTGTATACACACATTCACACACTAAGTATATGAAAGAAGAAATAAAAATAAAAGAATAGAATCAAAGCCCATCTGAATAAACCTAATTCTAACATAAATCCTTATGCCAATGAAGTCTGAAATGAACCATTAAGTAAGAAAATAGAAGAAATATTTGAGCAATATTCCTTGGCATTACATCCCACAGTTGAGATCAAAGAAAGAGGCAATATGAATGAAGAAGCTGGGACTAGAAATTGTGGTGTGCTTAAAGGGGTGTGGGGGTGTGGGAGATTGTGTTGTTACATTGTAAATAATTGTCCCACCCACTGGTTTAATAAAAAGCGCTGATTGGCCAAAGGCAGGCAGGAAGTATGGATGGGGCTACCAGACAAAGAAAACTCTGAGAACAGGAAGCACAGAGAAGAATGACAGAGAAGCCGGAGGAAGCAGAGGACAACCATGCTGCTCTAAGAAAAGGTACTGAGCCACGTGGCTGAACAGGATAGGAGTCATGGGTTAGATGAAGGGTAGAGAGTTAGCAAGTGATATGCCTGGGCCTTAGGCCGATCAGCCTAAAACTATTGTAAACATTTGTGTGTCTCTGTGCGTCTGGGGGTCTGAGGGTCTAAACCTTGAGGTTAGGCCCAAAAGTCAAGGCCAGAAACCACCTACTACAGGGGTGGGGTGTGGGTGGCTACTGTGCCTTTCCAGGTTTGCCCACATGTGCAAGGGGGATAACTGCTGTCCATTTGCCCAGATTTGCCCACATGTGGAGGGGGGAATAATTGCTGTCCATTTGCCCAGGTGTGCCCACATACAGGTCTGTTAGTTTTAGGCTTTCTTGGGGACTACATTGTTCTCATTTTACCCACACTAGTGTTCAGTTTCCCTACTAGCTCTATTGTAAACTGATATGGAATGATATCTATGCATTTATTTGTGTGTTGGCTCTTCCTATTTAGAACATTAAGCACAAAATTATCTTGTATGGTTCGTATATTTAGTGTGAAGTAACTTATATATGTATTAAATGAAAGAAATAAAAATAAATGGTCCATTGCTAACCCAAATTATAAAAAGTTGGTATAAAGATGTGATTTTTCTATTAATGATATATTTTGTTTTGTCACCTTGGGTTAATTTGTTTCCTTGCCATCCAAATCACATCATTAGATAACGGATACCATCTCAGATCATTGTACTAATAGTTTACTCAATGCCGAAAATATCTAGACTTGGCTGTGGAAAACCATTTAGTATAATTCTTTGTAATATACTTATTGTCTTGATACAGGCACTGCTCTAGGATGCAGACTCTAAGGCTACTCAATTCCCAAGCATTCCTTCAATCAAAATATATCAAAAAACATTACTCATTTTAGCCATGATTCCAGCTGTGAAATACATAATGCAGACATCAAGAATTATGTTAAACTTCCATCTAGATTTGAAATTCAGAGTAATGCATCTCCTGTGGTAACCTATATGCATGTAGATTGTTTTGTCAACCTCACCAAAGCCTAAGTTCCCATCCATCGGGGTCCTGCCACTTACATGCCTCCCAAAACCTCCTGTTTTGTCTTATCAAGCACAAGTGTCATCTAGACTGTTTCTTTACCTGTCTCAATACTGCAGAAGTAAACGCCATCACTTTATTTGTGAACTCTGAAGTGTAAGGTACTGAACCATTCTCAATTTTTCCAAAGAGAATTATAACCCAATGATGATTGCATTTAAAAGATATTTGGGAAACAATCACAAAAATTAGTCTTCATCTTTATTGCAGAAGCTGAGCCACAGTCTAAAGTAGCCTACTAACGATAATGTTTCAAGATGTGCCTGTTGTATGTAGCAGATTACATTGTATGTGGCACACATAAGGTCTTCTCATTGATATAAGCCACATAAAAGTGTCTGGATAAACTGACCAAAATCTAATTTTCCACTACTTAACAATGTCTCTCTAAAACACTCCGTATTTTTAACATTAAAAAAAAGTAATGTTACTCATTCCTTTGCTAAGATAATATGAATGTTAATGAGAAGTTCTAATGAATTAACATACTTTAAATTACATTTTTTAACTATTTATTCCAAAAAATCAGAGGACACGGTTAAGTTTGGAATGTGTCTTCTATGATTGCTGTGTAAAAAAAGAGAGGAATGAGCCATCGCTTAAAATCTATTCCTTTACAGGAGGATCTTCGTTTGAAAAAAAACTGAGCATCTCCAGATAGTTCAAAAACCTTACTATTATCTAAGAATGAAAAGGGCATGCCAATTCTGGAGTTTTAATTAAAATTTGAAAGGGAGCTTTTCATTTCAGTATGATGACAACCGTCTGGAAGAATGAATGCGACATTGTATTCCCTCTCCTCCACAGTTTAAAGGCACCAACCCATGAAGCTGTGGGCACGAATAAAGGACTGCCAGGGAAAGATGGAATAATGTGTCATCTAAGTGAATTTGAAAAATAGCTCCTTGCTACATTGAGGGTATAGGTGTATATTAGCATTTGTAAAATGAGTTAGTCATTACTGATGCAAAAAAAAAAAAAATTCGAGCCACCAAAAAGCCATGACAATATTAAATGTGCGCACACTAAACAAACAGAGCTTCAAAACAATATCTGAAGCAAAACTACAAAATTATGGAGAAATCAATAATTACAGTGAGATATTTCAGCAATGGCATTATTATTAATGGAGCAACTGGCTAGAAAATAGCAAGGAACAGTGAAACTCAACAACATTACCAACATAAAGAACCTAATCTCCATTACTAGAGACACACAAAACCAGCAATCTATACCATCCAGATGCACAAAGAATATAAGCTGAGATGGAATATATTCTACATCATAAAATTTAACCACATTTGTTTAAAAAGAAGAAAAATATAAAGTATGTTCTTTAACTATAGCGATATCAATTCAGAGCTAAACAAAAGAAAAGAAACAAAATTATATCCCGAAACTTAAAAACTCAACAAATGTATGAAATTATATAGTCCTTAATTCAGAGTATGATGCAAAGGATTGAAAATTATCACATGGATCTGAACAAAACACAGGTGACAAACCAAAGGGAGAATTGAAAGGAAATAATGTTTTTTATCATTCAAACTATTCATTGGCAAAAAATAGTGAAGTCTTAGATAAATAATCTAAGGCTGACCCTAGCTTAAAAAGAAGGAGGAGGAGGAGAAAAGAGAAGAAAGAGCCTAATTAACCCAAAACGAGAAGACAAGAGGAAAGAAGAATAGATGTAACTGAAGGAGGAAGGAGTGGCCAAAGAGAGAACAACCATGGGATGAAGAGCAGATCTTTGGAAAGAGTGATGAAATCAAGAAGTGCTCAAAGGGGGGAGGGAAGACAGAGAGAACGAGAGAAAGAGAGAGAGAGAGAGAGAGAGAGAGAGAGAGAGAGAGAGAGAGACCAAGAAGAAAGAAACTATGTCTTGTTATCCGTTGTGATTGTTAATCTATAGCATCAACACAATTATTGATATCCCCCAAGAAGGCCAGTTTGTTAGTATTTTACCGTACTAAGGCTCCAAATGTTCGGCTGTCTTTTCATCTCCTTCCCAGGGCTGGAACATCAACCAAACAACACAGTGTTTCTTGTGATGATGAAATTGTTCAGCTTGAGAGTCTAAATAATAAAAAGCTTTTCCAAGCATTAGGACATTGCTTCTTTTGTAATCATCAGCACATTCCCAATATCAGGAGCAGTACCTACTATGGATCAGTGAGAGTTCTATAATATTAGTAGGATGAATAAGTGAAAGAATTTATGACGGGAAGGTGTAAAGGCATTATAAATTGGATAAGAGACTGGAGTAGGAAAAGGAGTTTGCTTGATTTACTTGATTTCATTTAACCCCCCCCCCCAAAATGAGAGAAAGTCTTGAGAGTGGAAGACAAATGGGAGGGTTGCTATCTTGTGCATATATGTGGAAAGTTTTGCTCATATATTTAATGTTCCAATTATTCTTCAATTGTACTAAGAAAAAAATGAGTTATCAGGTGATGAAAAATCTGCTGTTTGAAGTAAATTCTTTTCTTTAATTTAAAAAAAAAAAAAATTAAAACTAGCCAGAGCTAAACTAGCCCTAGTGAAGAGTAGATTGGAATACAGAGGAAGATTAGAGAAGTTCAGTTTGCTTATTTTAGAAAGTCAAGTGATTTAATGCAGTGATAATATTCCAGAAAGGAAATTGAGCTCCAATGAAGCATGCATGTCCTCTTGTACATTATCTGCAACAGTGCATGTAATTTGCACACATTTAATTAACTAATAAACCCCTATCAGTGGCATCAGGCTTGGAAATGTCATTGTGATGACATGGTGCTCCATTTGGATTTGGTTGGCTGTGTTTTCTTTTCTTAGCATGAGACTACAACACATCTAAGGATACAGTCAAGTACTTTTAGCTTTCCCTGAGTTCTCAGGGAAGGTTAGGTCTGTAAAACTTGTTCGAATGTTTGCATAGTGGAGGGAAGTCACATATTTGAGAAATGCATTTCCCTGACTAAATCATACTTCAAAGCAAGACAGAGACAAGCAGGGACATAAAAGAATCATTACATCAGAAAAATTCACACGACAGAACATAGTGATCTGCTACAGGCTGTGTAGACAAGAATGAGAGAGACAGGCATCATCCCTTATTCCACAGCTCAGGTTACTTTCCTCTGATTTGTGACACAATTTTAGTAAAAGAAAATAAAATGTTTTCACAAAACTCAAATCAACATTCTGAACAATATTGCTTCTCTTATGCTCTTTACCACTTACTGTTTATATCATATATTGAAACTTAGGTTTGAGTGGAGCTGAGAGAATAGACAAAAAACACAGAAACAAAAAGCAAAAACACTAGTCTCTATATTGTGAAATTTCACAGAATGTGTAGTATTTGTTATTCTCTCATCACAAGAGAAATGAATGCATAACATGGACAAGAATATGCACAGAACTGGGAATTATTATTATGTTAAGCAAAATAGGCCAGGCTCAGTAAGAACCATATGCTCAGAACTCTAGGTAGAAAATAATAAGGAAGGATAGTGGCAAAACAGTATACAACATGTGTGAGCATGACAATGCCATAATGAACCCCAATAGTTTGTAAGCTAATTTTAACAATAAACTAAATGAATGCATAAATCTGATGAAGAAGAGAGCGTAGTTGATAATGACATTCATGTCTGTTGTGATT
This sequence comes from Phyllotis vaccarum, assembly GCA_033318265.1. Classification (NCBI taxonomy): domain Eukaryota; kingdom Metazoa; phylum Chordata; class Mammalia; order Rodentia; family Cricetidae; genus Phyllotis; species Phyllotis vaccarum. Next base: position 7,747,619 of record JARWLC010000005.1, read on the forward strand.
CTCAATGATACCTATGACATGATGGTGTATACTAGTCTAGGTCTTATTTCTATGAGAGTTTTAATATCACAGGAATCCTTTCATATGACAAAATGGATCTACAATATATTCTTTTGGCTCTGGAGTTAGTGAGAAGGAATTAGGGACACAATCAGGGATGCATGCTTCCTAATGTTTCCCAACTTCCGTCAGTGTTTTGCAAATGTGCTAGAAACAGACAGAGCCATAAGTTCTGAGAATTTTGTTTTTAAATCCCTGAAAAGAAAATAGACCCTGAAGATTCTGCATGGCACAAGGGTTTCAGGCTAAAACAAAGAAGAAGGTGCAATGTCTGAACTATGGGAGTTCAGGGTATTCGCTGCAGATCTGGGATACCAGAGGGTCTGCATGAGTGGAATCTCACTTTTTAAGGAATCAACCAACCTCGGGAAGAACCAGAAGTACCAAATATTAGCTGAAGGTCCATGACAGAGGCACACGTGCACTGAGGACTCTGCAGACTGCATGATTAGAACGTCCATGATTACAGAACGTTGGGATGTTGCTGATCCAGAGCCAATATTATCTCAGGCTATCAGTCATTTAATTACCAGTTACCTGCTCCTGCATTTGTCTTAACATTCGTTACGCCATAAGACTATATATTCTTAGCAAACCACAAGCTCCCATCAACTCAAAAGCTATCATCAGAAATACCCAAAATCTACAGCAGAGACATCCCCACTTGTTGTGACCCACCTACCAGATGTGTCTCAAGTGTATTTTTGTAAATGTGTTATAATGAGGTTTCTTGGGCCCCGGCGGCCAGAGGTCCAAACCCACAGACCTGCCACGCCACACCCCTTAGCCGCCCACAGCTGATCAGGCCCCAAAATATGATTCAGACACTTATATTAACTTCATGCTATTTGGCCTATTGCTCAGCCACATTGCTAGCTAGTTCTTTCATCTTAATTCTCATTAATCTGTCTTGCCACATGGCCCGTGGCTCACCTGTGTTCCTCACATGTTCCTTCTCTGGGTGGCTGGCTCCATATGTCTTGACTCCGCCCTTCCTTTCCTATCTATTCTGATTCCCCTGCCTCCTTTTTCTATGGTGTCTGTCATGGGCCAAAACAGCTCCTTTAGTTAAAGATTGATATTCACAGCCTACAGAAAGACATTCCCACATCATAAATGCCTTGAATTAAGACTCTTTTTTTCAAGAATACTAAAAACTCACTTGTATTGTAGAACATATCATTTGGAACAGCCTTACTCCATATCCCAGGGCTGTGCAACTGTAGTATGAGGTTTCTGGCCCTTACTTTCTGGCCTAGCCTAGCGGCCCAGACTTTCCGTCCTACAGTCCCATAGTCCCACTGAAACACACAGACACTTATATTAATTGTACACTGATTGACCTAGGGCCCAGTCATAAAATTTGCTAGCTCTTGTTCTTAAACTAACCCACGATTCTTATCCTGTTCAGCCATGGGGCTCAGTACCTTTTCTCAGATCAGCATAATTGTCCTCTGCATCTGTGACATCTCTAGAGTCTCTGCTCTTTTCTTCCTGTTCCCAGAGTTTTTATAATCTGGTAGCCCTGCCCAACTTCCTGTCTGCCTTTGGCCAATCAGCGTTTTTTATTGAACCAGTAGACAGGGCAATTTTTTACAATGTAACACCATAATTCCACTACATGTGACTCCTGCAGCTCTGAAAACATTCTCTTTTGTTCCTGTTGGAACAACACCTTTGTTTTCAATTGGAACAATGGAAAGTTTGTTTGTTCACAGTTTTCTAAATTTCAAAAGAAAACACAATTAATATTTCAGATCAAATATTTCAGTCAATCCAGATGCCCACACCCTATAACAGAAAGCAGAGTTGACAGTGTACTCAACACCATCAAAACCCCACCCACCCATTCTCAGTGCTCTTGTGATATGGGTCTTGAGAACAGATAAAGGGAGAGACATAATTAATTGAAAGTTAAACTTTTTACTTACTAGATGTATGAAACACACAAACAAGACAGCGCAGGGGGTAACGGTGTATACTGCCAAAGTTGAGGGTCTGAGATCCACTCTGGAGCAACAAGAGAGATTCCAGCTGCTATCATACACACACACACCCTTTGACACATTCATTCCCCACATACACAAACTATATACACATATAATGTGGTTTTGTTCATAGAGAAGTCAATAGTGTCTCGAATATAGATGGCTCAGTTGTTAAGACTTTGTGCCTTCCTCCAGCAGAGGATCTGAACTTCAGTTCCTGGTACCTTTGCTCTGCAATCACAACTGCTGCCAACTCCGTCAGTGGCTTCACTGTGGGAGATTGTGTTGTTTCATTGTAAATAATTATCCCACCCACTGGTTTAATAAAAAGCGCTGATTGGCCAAAGGCAGGCAGGAAGTGTGGGCGGGGCTACCAGACTAAGAAAACTCTAAGAACAGGAAGCACAGAGCAGAATGCCAGAGAGAAGCCAGAAGAAGCAGAGGACAACTATGCTGCTCTAAGAAAAGGTACCACATGACTGAACAAGATAAGAGACATGGGTTAGATGAAGGGTAGAGAGCTAGCAAGTGATAAGCCTGGGCCTGCGGCTGATCAGCCTAAAACTATTAACAGCATCTGTGAGTCTCCTTGGGGTTAGGCCTGAAAGTCCGGAACAGAAACCTCCTACTATACTTGACCTCCCTCTAGTTTACTCCAGCTGCCCCTGTTCTCAGTTACACACAGCCACAAACATTTACACATAACAGTTTTAAAAACTAAAACTATTAATTCTTTTAAAAAGTGTCTGAAAATTAAAAGTGACTTTGGAGGGAACATAGTGTCCCATTAAACACAGCAGAACACAAGTCACGTATTTCAACCCAGCAGAGTTTTCTGTTTTACTGCTTATCTAATCTGCAGGGTTTGAGTTCGTCATTCACACGGTGCACAGTTGCTGTCATATTTCCTACGTCCACGGTTTGTTTCAGGTGCTCCCATCTCTAGTTGACACTGAGCTGGAGCTCCTGTAAAGTGACCTCTCATTGTCTGTTGCTCTTTTGTGTCTGGCTTTCTCTGCTCTGCGTCTCCTCACAGCTACACTCCGTGGCACTGAGCCCTTGTCCCGACATCCAGCACCTTCGTACCACCTCTGACTCCTGTCTCTTCCTGCCCTCACTCTGATTGCCCTGGCTGGCACATTAACATTTGTCTGCTTTCTGAACCCTGACGCTTAGTTCTTCTGCCTTTCTGTGTGGATTGCACTCTGAGGGTTTAAAGGACCTTTGGTCTCTACATTCTGCACAGTGGGAGACACTCTGCCCTGCCCTGATGTTATTAAACTGGAGAATTCTCGATTGGTGTATCCTTTTTGGCTCTCTCTAGAAGAAAGAGAGAGACATGTTCTTTATTGTTGTGTTCATAAGTATTTCCTTTGGGGAAATAACAACAACAACAACAAAAAAAATCCTTCTTTCATTAGCTTGGGATAAGTCATGAAAATTCTGTGTTCAGACAGAAATATAGAGTTTTAAATAGGTTTTCTTTGCCCAATGACTGTCATTTGTTCAAGATGAGAAAGCAGAGAGATGAAGAAAGGAAATGCTCCAATGCTCTGCATTTCCTTCACTGAACAGGATGCCATCCTACAGAAGGGCTCCCAGGCTCTTGTAGACTTGCCTACCTAAACCTTGGATAAAAAATACTCCAGCTACCTCTGCCACAGACTTCTCACACAACCTTAAATGTTTGTGCTCACTCACAACTACTATCTGAGTTTCACTCTCCAGTGCCTCCGGTGTTTTCCATGTTTCCAAAGCATTTCAAAATCTACGTATGGTTCTGTTATACTCCTGTGTCCAAGCTTTTTGTATGTCTGTATTATTATAAACATGGTTATGAATTTATAATTTATAATAGAAGTTATAACTTTGTTATAATATAAGCTTGTAACAAAAAGGAAGTCAAGAGGCAGCCTTGCCACATACCCACACTAGAAATGAGGAAGCTGGGTAATAGAGACTCCGCCTCAAGTTTGTGTAGCAAAGCTAAGAGAACAAAGCTAACACAATGTGATGACCTGTGCAAAACTGATTCTGCAACTTCTTTTTGCTTTAAAGTTTGCAGTGATAAAGAACCAAACCTTTGCCACACACACAGGAGGTAAAGACTCTACCACTGATTATAACCATTGCTTTAATAAAAATGTTTTAAGGTTTAGTTCTATTTTTTAAATACATGTACAAGTGTATCTAAGTCCAGGCATATGAGTACAGATACCCATGGAACCCAGAAGAGCATGTCAGACCTGAAGTTGCAGGAGGCTGTGAGCCTCCTGAGGTAAGTTCTGGCACCCAAACAGTCTACATTTTATGTTAAAATGTACTTTATCTGGAAAATTCTGCTAAAATTGTCCTCCATCTCCAGGGACTTAAAACTCAGCTTATAAAATCAACTTAAAACCTCCACATGCTCCACTTTGGAGATCTAGTTTACATTTAAGGAGTGACCTGTGTTGATTTTGCAGCCAGGAGATTATCCGCCAAACGGATATGAGCTACAAATGGGTTTTGAGCTCCAAATGCAAATAGCATCGGATAATTCACTTTCGTTTCTTTCTGCCTTCTGAGAACTTCAGATGTGCACAGAACACTCATCACACAGCTAATGTCGCTTCCTGGCGTAGTCTGGCGACCCAGGATCTCATGCAGAAACTCAGTTCTATATAATAATCAGATACACACTTCATCTTTGCACCTGTATTCATCTCCCAACAAGTCAATTCCATGTACTGGTCTCAACACGATTATATTATTGACATTTCTTAGCTGAAAGGCGCCTGCAAATACCATCCAATTTTCTAGCTCTTTCTGAAAAGATCAAAAGACACACCTTGCATAGTAGACAAGAATTTACACTGATAGCTGTCTTTTGTCTTGAATACCAATGCTACCAGCAGGGTTTGTCTGGAGCAAACAGGTAAGTCACTATGCTAACTAACTGTATTCAGTCAACTAGAGTGACTTTTGCTGGATATAAAGTATGTTTGAGCTTATGAATGCTTTCACAGCTTGAACAAGCTTGAGGCAATGATCTCTGAGCCTTCCTAATTGGGGAAGTTGGCAGTCACATGAGAAGCCTTGACCTTGGAAATCAAGCACATGTCATTCCTCAAAGGGAAATGCCTTTTCCCTTCTTCGCTGGTTCCTGACTTATATTCAGGAGAGTATTTGATACTAGATGCACAAAATCAATCTGTTTTCACAGGACTTATGCTACATACTTTGTTCAAGGGAATTATCATGAACTCTGGCTCTCCTGGAGACAAAGAAAGTGTGCGTGTTATGTCTCTCAATGTACTACTCAAAGTCCAAGATGTCTTTCAACCAGTAAGAACATTAATTACATAAATTCATCTGAAAGGATGAGGCTTTTTTCACCTGGCTTCATTTATTACTTGCAAAAAAGAAAAAAAAAAATGTGGACCAGAATTTCTTCTTTACCTCTGGATCTTTACCTCAGGATAGGATAAAAAAAAAAAATTCAGACTTATATTTAGAACTATCACTGGAACATTTCTGCCCGCCAAGTATGAGGTCAGGTATGAAAAGAATTAAATTCTTCCCCTCCTTCAAATCACCTCTTCCTCAGGAAATCTGCATTTCTAGTTAAGACAGGCAATACTGTTCTGTGCACCGGGTTGCGGTATTAGAATGTTCCATGTTCTGGGCTAGTGCTCTGTGGTTCAGCATTCACCCAACAGCAGCTGAACTGTGTTTCTCAGGTGCCAATGTGTTTTATATACATCTTCCTTTTCTTCCCCTGCCCATGAGCCTACCCTTCCTGGGAGACACTAACACAAGGTTTCCCTATGTCAAGATTCACAAAGACAATTTCATTCTCCTCCATTTTCTCCCCAGTTTCACTCTCTGCCCTGCTTTTGTGAAGGACGCAACTTTGAATTCAGAAATAGGCGTAAATATTGAAATCTCCCCTGGAGTCAAGAAATGGTTCATCTTCTTACAGATGTTTTTTCTTCTCTTTCCACCTCCCTAACTGATCTAGTGAGGAAACACTAAAGGTAGTTCATTGGCTCATTTGAGACTGACACCTGAAGGGTTCCTTCCTGACCTCTCCTCTCCCTTCCAAAACCCTATATATTCTTTAGGACCAATAGGTACGTCATCTAGAAAGCTCTCCTGCTCAGGCTCAAATTATGTACTCATTTCCCTCTAAGTCTGAACCCTTGCCCATGTCACACCCCAACATACCTATGTCATATATATCCTTCCATGCATTTTAAAGTACCATATATTCACAAAAAATTCCTACTATAAAGTGAAAAAATCAGACAAATGGCAGGTTATTGATATTTTTCCACATTAATGATAATTTCTCATTGTTGAAAAGAATAGATTGTGTTGCTGTCTATAATCAGCCTAATTCCCAGTGAACTTTAAGAATGACAGATCTCAATGGGATTTGTAGGACATGCTCCAATAGGAAAACATTTGCCCAATACATGCAAGACCCTGGATGTATTTCCTCTACAGAGAAAAATAAAACACTTCTTTTTATATCATTCTGTATTTCTAGTCACTTTTTTCCATGAGACTGATAGAAACAAATATCTCAGTCTTTGGATATTAAAGTTAAATCTCTAAAACGTAAACTAATGTTCAATGCACTATAAGGGATTGGGACTTAATAGAGTATTTTATCACTTCTTTTCCTTGATTCCTTCTCAGAAAAGTAAACCAGTATGTCAAATTTGATTTAACAAATCAGTACCTTGGAAAACACAGAGTTCTATTTGTTTCTCCTAAGACTATAAATCCATAACACATCTCTGTGACTCAGTGCTATTATCTAAAAGAAAAAAGTCAAAAATGTTCTTGGTAGAGATGCTCCTGGTATCTTTTAAGAAACAGATAAGTATTCATTGACAGTAAAATGTGAGCTGTGAATATCTGTATTCAAATCACAAAGGCAACCCAAAAGAGGTGACACCTAAAATAAACATTAAACTTAACAGTAATTACACCCAAGTTGCATATGGTAGTTGAGTCAGAGGAATAAATGACCCAGAGGGCATAGCATTGTGGCAATTTGTATTCACCAACCATGAATCTAAGCATCCTACAGATGTGGAACAACATATTCACAAAATAGGCACTGTCTTCACTTATGTAGTCACTTCTGCTTTAACACGTTGTGAATGTGTATGCTGTGTTGTAGAGGTAGAGGTCACACAGGGAAAAGAAAGGCATGGAGCAATCTTCAGTAGATGTAATGGTTGTACAGAAGCAATTGGATGCTGTCTATGCCAGATGTTCATCTAGGTACACAATGTCCTTGTTACTATCAACAGTTTCTCTTCACTACCATCTCTCCTGGTCTGGATATTGTGTGCTTTTTCTTAGACTGGATGTTAGAATGTTTTAAATCTCAATCCCTGAAGTCATTTCTCTTTAGTGACTTCAAGTGTAAGCTCTTCTAGGGTAATTTCTGCCTTAAACGTCTCTTATGCAGGTCTCCTAACTGCTTAACTCCAAACAAACATCTACTCTATAGACATGTGTATCCACATTTGCCTAAAAGGGTTTCTAAACAATTTCCTGATTTCCACCCTCTCTATAAAATACTTCACTTTTCATTTTTTCCATAAAAAGAATTCCATTGATCATGCTCTTACTCACAAACAATGCATTCACAAGCTATAATATAAACATGTAGCCAGACTCCCTATCACTTATTTACATCTTTACCTCAATGTCCTTAGCACAAGGTGTTTTAGACTGTCAGGAGCAATGCTTCTCAACTATCAAAGTGTAGAAATATGTATTTCTAGATGTTTCCAGATACTGCCTACACTAGAGTAATGAGGATCTGGGGAATAATTCCCCATCTGCCCAACACTGACAGCTACTCCTCACAATCTTCCCCAGATGTATTTGTGGTGGAAGTCTGGTTAGCACCTTTCCCCATTCAAACACTCTACAGTCTACCTCATTTTCAGATAAAGACCTGTCTGACTTTCTACATTCTATACTGTACCCACATGTGCATTTGTTCACATATATGCATATGCTATTGGCTAGATTCCACATATTAAAGAATAAGGAAGGATGGACACAAGAAATGAACACAAGTCATGAAAGTGGACATAAAGCTAACTGCTTTTCTAGTTTTAATTCTCTCAAGGATTTTTCATTTTGGTAGTGGATATTAAATATCAGCTATGTTTGATAGAGAAATATAAAATTCACTGAGAAGCTCCACACTTTCCATTTTAAATAGCTACTCTTCTTAACTGTATAAGAGTTTGTTGAGTTGTATAGTCTTTGAGTTTGGTTAGTTTTTTTTCTTTATTTTAATTGTGTGTATGTGTGTGTGTGTGTGTGTGTGTGTGTGTGTGTGTGTGTGTAGATCTTCCAGGGTGCATCTGCCTGGCTAACACCTACTCGCTAATGCCACATTAAATATTTATTTGCTTATCCTGTGTTGGCCATCAATCAAGTGCTCTTCCAAATAGCAGCTTTATGTTTTCTCCCATATTAAGAACTCAGAACATACGAACCTAATACAGCATGCAGTGAACTTAGTAATGTAAAGATTGATGCTAAAAATAACGGCAGCCATATACGACTGCCTGTAGGCACTTCTGTCAAGCTCCTGCATCTGTTTATAGGTTTAATTATCCAATGGGTCTTTATCATCCAAACTGTGAGGCACAGAAAGCTTTTAGAAAATCATGCTACTTTTGACAGTGTAGTAGAAACAAAGCCACCAGCACCAAATCCCAGTCCCCAAATGAACTTTATTTTTCAAGTTGCCTTGTTTGGGGCTACAGTTGGCAACTGTGACTCAAGTTGCATACATCCCATTTTTGTGGCATGGATCCAGTTAAAGAATGGCTACAGTATATCTCAGTGCTCTGCTTGGAGAAATGGCTTTGGAATGAGTCTGAGACCAACATGACATTGAATAGATAATTCTGGAATCCTCAAAATTATGTAAGTGAAATAGCATTTCTTCACAAAGCTGCTTTCAGGAGTGAACTAGAAAATACAGTAAGAGTGAGAATGTGCCACTGAGCAAGCAAACATTGCCTCTTCCAACCAAACGTGTAATTTGTAAAGAGACTTAAAATAAGCTGGATTAATTTGCACCAAAACACTGTTGAGATGGAAACTGCCAGAATTCAATTGTTTGAAAAGTTAGGTACCTCGTGTAGGAAATCAGAAAAACCATATTCAAAATATTTACTTTATATGATAATAATTCATCAAGTGCTCTGTTCAAGGTTAAAAATGATTTAAAATCTAAAGCACCTTTAAATTTATACATGTATCTCTTCTCTTAAAAATTTATTCAATAATCCTTTCTTCCTCTCTTCAGCAAGATTCCCTGAGCTCTGTCTGATGTTTGACTATGGGTATCTGTATCTGTTTTAACCAGCTGCTGAATGAAGCCACTCTGGTCTTCACTGGGCTAGGCACCAATATATGGGCATAGCAGAATATCTTTAGGCATTATTTCATTGACATTTTTTTTCCTCCAGTCGTATTTGGTTCTAACCTAGGAGGTAGAGTGGTCAAGGATATCACAAGAAGGCCTACAGAATCAACTAACCTGGGCTCAGAAGAGATCACAGAGACTCAAAAAAACAAAACAAAACAAAACAAAACAAGGAGCCTGCAAGGGAATGACCTAGCCCCTCTGTATATATCTGAAAGATGAGTAGCAAGGGAAGGCAGAACAGAAGTGGGAGGAGGGGTTGGGAGGAGAAACTGCAGTCAGCATGTAAAATAGATGATAGACAGACAGACAGACAGATAGACAGACAGATAGACAGAGAGGGACAGACAGGCGGAGAGATGATAGATAGATAGATAGATAGATAGATAGATAGATAGATAGATAGATAGATAGATAGATAGATAGATAGATTAGATAGACAGATAGGCAGAGAGAGACAGACAGGCAGGCAGACAGACAAATAGACAGGGACAGACAGGCAGACAGATGATAGATAGATAGATAGATAGATAGATAGATAGATAGATAGATAGATAGATTGATAGATAGATAGATAGATAGATCTGAGTCAGAGACATATAACACATAATGACCCACTTTACATGGTGTGATATATTTACAATGTTGTACAACTTTGGGTAGTTGGAAAGTATTTCTCTCAGTTCTCCCATTACTGTCTGAGAAGTAGGGAATGGTGTATAATAGGAAGTCTGAAAACATTAAGTGATTTCTCTCATTTCTCCATGTTCCCAACAACTACCATCACTCATCTGCCTTTGTTCCATGAATTTACTTATTCAGAATAGTTCATGTAATTGAGTAATATAGTATTTGATATTTTGAATCTATCTTTTACTTAGCATGATATTCGTAAAGTTCGTATATACTGTATATTCACAAATTTTGGTTGCTCATTTATGTTGTACAATAGCATCACTTTTTCTTTGTTTAAGTATATGCCTAGGAATATTTGGGGAGTTATCAGCCTTTTGTTGCTGTAAGACATTTGCTTCAAATATGCAGGTATGTAACTTTGCTTAAGTACTTGCTTTTGGTACTTTTGTGTAAATATCATGATGGAATGACACACTACATGGAAGTGGCGTGCACTAATTTTAACTGAATTTCCAGTAGTGATTTTTCAGATGTGATACATTTTCACCTGCAAATATATGGCTACAGATATCAGTCAAATTTTTCTAAGCGATTCTGTTCTGAACATCATAGAATTGAGTTGGAAAGATGACTCAGTCTGTAAAGTGTCTGTCACAAAAGCATGAAGGTCTGAGTCAGATTCCCTACCACCCATGAAAAACATGCTCAGTGACAGATCATCATAATTCTATTTCTGGGAGGCAGGAATAGAAGCATCCCTGGGTCTCACTGACCAGTTAGTTTAGCCTGATAGGCAAGTCTCTGGTCCACTGAGAGACCTTCTCAGGAATCAAGGGAAATCATTCCTAAGTAACAACAGCCTAGGTTGATAATACTAACACACACAAAAAAATAAAAATTAAAAAAATAAAAATAAATTGTAAAATTATGAAGAGTAAATTTTATGTTTATGGGGAAAAAAACAGCATACCTAAGACTTCCAGTTTAAACCGCTTTACAAATAGACATACAGAATATCTTTTATTAAAAATGATATTTTCAATCTTAAATCTAGTGTGTGCATAAGACAGAGAAAGAACAAGAGATAGAAATACAGAAAGAGAGTCTAGACCAGTGGTTCTCAACATGTAGGCTATGTAGGTTGCAACCCCTCACTGGGTTCATATAGCAGATATTAACATTACTATTCATAGGAGTAGAAAAATTAAGTTATGAAATAGCAACAAAATGATTTTATGATTAGGATAACGACAACAAGAGGAACTGTATTAAAGGGGTTGCAAGATTAGGATAAGTGAGTGACATGGGATGTCTTTCAGCATTCTGTAAATGCCGTTGGTTAATAAAGGAACTGTTTGACCTATGGGAAGACAACTTAGAACCAGGTAGGAAATTCAACTATATATAAAGGGGAAGGAGGGTAGAGTCTGACAGAGACACTGTGAGCTGCTACCAAGAGAGCAAGCTGTAAAAGTACAGATAAGCCACAAGCCACATGGCAAAACATAGATTAGTAGAAATGGATTGCATTAAGATGCAAGAGCTAGCTAGCAATAAGCCTGAGCCATAAGCCAAAGAGTTTGTAATTAATATAAGCCTTTGTGTGATTATTTGGAGTCAAGCAGTTGGGGGACTGCAGGTCTGAACCTCAGGTCGGACAGGTCAGAAACTTCAGGCTATAGATGAGAAACACATCTATATTCTAGACAAATGATTTTGAAGTCTAGACTATGATCATTATCTAACTGTGCACACACACATTTAAATGTGAAAATAGATAAATATGGACAGCGTAGTTACTTTTAGGCTAATAAAACATCCTGGAAAGTGACATTTCTCCATGATCTACTTTATACAGTTGGAAAATATTTCCCAAATACTTACTTTTCAATGGTATTAATTGAATTGTGCAAAGCACTATGCTTCATCTTATATTTTTATCTTTCAGAAAATGTCTGCAATATTAATCACTAAGGACATGATAATGTTAGTTCATTTTGTTAAACTTGCAATAAATTACAACTTGGAGTAGGGAAAAAATAATATCTATCTCCTGGGAATAGTAGTGGCTATCTATCAAAGTAGTTCAGTACTATGGCATTTGAATATCTTTAAGGATACTTATGTTTTAGTTTAGAAAGTGTTTTATTTTCTGTATCTAATATGTTCTTCTCATATTTCCCATTAAGACATTTTTATTGGTGATTTATTTTCTAATAAAAAGGTTCTTTGTCGAAATTAACAGATTATATACATTCTAGATTCTATATATTTATGCTTCTCTGAGTTTCTGCTTATAAATATGTGAATGTGTATAGCTTTGTGACTTCCTTTGAAAATGAAATCAATAGAATGAATTAAATGCAATTCATAAAAAAGAACTATCTGTAAAATCCTAGTGGTTGCTCAGAGTCAACCTGGTGGGAAGGGAAAAGAAGGTGCAGTAATGTATTCTTAACACATCATACACCTATTCTCATGAGGATAACTATATAAACAAATTGTGAAAATTTGGATTTTATTTAGTGTTCTCCTTTTCCCTCACCCTTCCTCACATGTATGGATATCTGGATATTTGTATGCGTATGCCATGGCATTCATGTGAAAGATCACAGGGCTTCCCAGGTCAGGGGTTCTTTTGTCTTTTACAATTGCTTTGTTTGTGCTTTCACCTTGTTTTGAGGTGGGGTCTCTCTCCAGTTCTTCTTGTTGCTGCACTATGACTCCAAGATAGCTGTGCCAAAAGCTTCTCTTGGCTTCTGGGAGATTCTGTCTCTACCTCCCACCTTGCTATAACAATGCTGAGATTACAGGTGCATTTAGCTGTTCCTGGTTTTTCCATAGTTTCCAGGGATTAAACTCAAGTCACCTTTGTGTCACAGCACACACCTGTGTGTGTCCCTCCTAGGTACAACTGTAAACTATTCTATTTATAGTGGGAAAATAAATGTTAAATTCTTAATGTCATGAAGTAAGTTAAAAATTATTATGTCATTGATTTCTACCTATCCAAGCAAATTACTATGTGCTTTTATTAGTGTACTTTAGAACTTTAACAAAAAATATATTTGTATTGTTATTAAACTAGTTGGTGGTTTGTTTTCTTTTAAAAACCAAGTAATGTGTTGAATTTCTGAGCCCATACTGTATCAAAAATGCATATAGAAAGAAAACTCACAAGGTTATTGAGAAAACTAGAGAAAAAGTAAAAACCTACAATATAGATTAAAAATTTCCACAAGAAATTAGCTAATACTTTCATCAACATTAAGTCCAGCACTTGAAAAAATAATATACCTGTGTAGTTACTGCAGAGCATGATTCTAATTAACATTTACTAATGTTTACTAATTAACATTAATTAATTAATATTTGTTATACTAGCTTCAGTTCAAATTATCTTTAGATTTTGGCACAAAATAGTTGTAATATATTGAGATTAGAAAAGTATTAGCAATTTTAAGGGAAGGAAAAATTAAAATTGATATCTATTATAAGGAATAGTAATATTAAGATGAGAAAAAAGCTTAATATTTCCTTTTCTGGATAAAGGAATATCGTTTGATATTAATGCAAGTTTTTTTTAAAAAAAAAAAAAAACCTGATAGATATTAAAGCATTCAACTGAAATTCTATAAGTATTTTCTTAAGAGCTAATAATTTAGGCATTTCTTCAGAAACCATGTATCAGCATAGTGATTGGCCCAGCAAATTAATCACACACAGAATTTATATTGAGATAATTATCAGGTGCATTTTCTAGGGTATTTTATACTCAGCATTCAGAAAAGCCTGCAGAGAAAAAAATCTGTTTAATGAATAAGGCTCATTAGAGTTTGTACACAAAGCAAGATCATTTTTTTCTGAAACTAATTAATCGTTGAACAAAAGAGACTTGAAATTTTTCTTAGTACGTCCACCAGTAGTATGATTCAATAACTTTTATGTGAAAAAATGCTGACATGGTTAGTTAGAGAAAATACAAAATCAACATATTCCATAAGTCCTATCTAAAGATTGACAGGTTTCCAAATAAGCACTTCATTTCAAGTACCTATCAATGAAAGTAAGACAGGACTGTATTTATGCTTCTTCTGAACTAGGAAAGACACAAATTAGATGGATACTCAGAGTCTAATATACGGAACAAAGGTAGTGCCCCACCTCAGTATATCAGCCCTCAAGGACTCACTGGTGCTTTAATGGTGACTGAGTGGAGGCAAATACAAGTGGAATGTTTCTGCAGATCCAGGGTGGTGACACTGTCGACCTATATACTCTCTACAGAGTGAAAAACAATGCCCCATGTTTGTGACTGATCATTTGCACTAAGCCTACGGGAGAGAATAATAGGCCAAATAGAAAGAAATGTGATTCCAGCTTCTGTTCATTAAATTTGTATGGGTTTTCTTCACTGCTTGTGGGGAAAAAATAGTGTGACAGATTTTTTTTTTTTTTTTTTTTTTAGCCAACTGAGCTCTGGTTAACTTTATACTTTTGCAGTCTATCATAAATATCACCATAATATAAAGTCTTTTCCAGCATGGTTTGATCAGAAATGGAAAGAGCAGCTGAACTCTTTGTTCCCAGCTGTTCCTGCGAGCAACTGAGTAAATGCGCCGAACCACGTGAAAGCCACTAAGGTAAAATACTAGATACTTTAATCAAATGGAGAGTTATCCCTCATCCTTTTATTTGTGAACAAAACCTATGCATACAAATAAATAATGCAAGAAGAAGGCCTGAATGATTAAATAGGATTGAAAATTAAAAGTTGAATATTAAGTCTGCCTTGTTCACCCAATTATAAACGACATGTTTTCACTTTAAAAAAAAAAAATTAGCTATGGTTGGGAGGAAGTTACCACTGGATTTCCGGTCCTGGCTTCCCCTGCCACGAGTAAATGGGTTACCGAAAACATTTCAACTAAAATTCTGTTCACTGTATGTCTTCGCTGAACCTAGGAAGACTCTTTTTAAAGGCAATCATTTTAGAATCTGTAAGTTTGAGATCTAATTTTCTTTCATTCTGTTAAGAGTCATACCTTTGAGAATCGTCATGTAAAAGACCAGAGAGGCTTCATCCAGCAAGTGATTGAAGTCCCACAGCCAAGCAGCTGAAGGAAATACTAGAGGAAGCAGAGGGGTCAGGAACACCACAAGAAGGAGGCCCCAAAATCATCTGACCAGGACTCATGAGGGCTCATAGAGCTCAAGGCGCTTATGGGGTCTGACCTCTAGATACATGTATGGCTGAGCAGCGTGATGTTCATGTGGGATTCCTAATGGTGGGAGCAGGGGCTGTCCATGATTCTGTTGCCTGCTTGTGGGACCCATTTCCGTCTACTGGATTGCCTTGTCAAGTCTTGATGTAATGGTTCATGTCTGGTCTTATTTTTGTTTGTTATGCTGTATTTGGTTGATGTCCCTGGGAAGACTGCTCTTTTCTGAGAGGAGAAACAGGTAGAGATGGTGAGGGAGTAGAATTGGGGGAAAGAAGAGGCATAGGGAGAGGAGGGAAGGGAAGGTGGGAAAACTGTGGATGGGATATAAAGTACATAATAAAAGGAAGAAAAAGAGTCCTGTCCTTAAAAGTACAGCTTTTGATATAAGGTCCACCTAATGTGCTATTTAAAAAAATCTACTTAGCAGTCTAATTTTCAAACAGACAAATGATAGGTTTAAATACAAGCTACAAATTCTTTGTTTTCTTAATGCTATCTGGTATGAGTATCTATGTATATGTGTTGGGTATGTGTTGTGTATGTGTACTTAGATTTTTGTTGATTACTAATACCACACTTGCTTATACAACAGTGCCTGTGTGTATTTAAACTGCTCAATTGGTGGATAGTGTGACTGCAGTTTTAAGACAAATATTCAGATTTTAAAAGGCTACACAGGTTATGTCTGCCCACCAGTCCTAACATGCAGACTGAAAGAAAACAGGCATGATAGGAGAACCTTTCTCTAATTTGCTAGAAACTGTGGTACATACTTGTAAACCTCACACAAAAAAGGCAGAGAAGGAAAGTTCATGGCCAGCCTGGTGCTCACAGGCAGGACCCTCCCCTCACAGTGCTGGAGTCATAACTATGCTTAGAGTTTACTTGCAAATAGACTGTTCATGTTTCAGATCAGTACTTAAAGGAAATAGAATGTATCACGGGGATCACAGGTTTACATTTACAAGCTCATAATACAAACCCATTTTTCAATATAGTTCAAGTTACTATAATTCCCTAAGTTAGGACATAAAAAAAAATGCTAGATAGAAAACAACAAAATTCCAAGCTTAAAAAAACATGCAAAGTTTGAGTTCCAACGTCTTGTGTTTTAGAACTAGAGAATATTCCAGAGCCTGCATTCCATGAGGACCTTGTATATCCTCCAATGAAGAACCTCCAGATTTTCCCACACTGATTCAAGCATGGCTCCTTGCTCATGCATCATGTATCCCATGGAGGCTCTAATTCCCTGAAAAGACCCTACAGTCTGTCCTACTGTCTTCCCTGGGCAGTTTCTGGTGGGCCTTAGTCACTCAAAGCATCCATTATTCTCATGCATCTCCACCCTGGGTGAGCTGTGAGGTCATCAGGGTCTTAGGAATTAGGATAAAAAATCTGAAACATAAAGATGAAAAGCTCCTGGCTACAGAATGTGATGGACTAGAACTCTACAGTGGAAGTGTCTCAGTTTTAAAGAACAAAGGATTGCTTATACTTTGGCAAGTAGTAGGGGGTGGCAGCATCTGACTCTGTTTGGACGCCACCAGTGTTCAGTAAGCTTTGTTACTTGTCAAGACACAAGTAACAATGAAGAGAGCATTCCCTTGGGGACTTGCACAGAGGTCACTGTCCTCCAATGTGTTTTACATGTACACAGTAAGAAGTTTTGCTAATCCATAGCAATATCTTGAACCATCCTGAAGCCACTAAACATAAACATAATGTCACCAGAACAACTTGAAGATGGTCAAGGATGATGGCAATATTTCTTCTTGACCCAGCTATGTGAGCCTAAGCTCAAACTTAGGTCAGTTATTTTATCTAATTCAATATAAGACCGTTTCCAGAATTAAATCTCTACTAGAGAATTTTTTGTTCACACATACTTCCATAATAACTTGATGAAGCCTTTTATTCTGAATCAAATCCTGTTGACCATGTCTTTATTCCCCATGGAAACTGCTACATAATATATAAATTTTAATTTGTCACAAATCCATACTTCAACTAACTAAATCAAGTAAAAGTTATTATCAATAGAATTGAGGAAATGGCTTCGTATGTAAAATTCCCATTGCACTAACTTAAGGACCTAAATTTAGCTCCCTAGCACACATCTAGAAGCCAGGAGGTGCTTCTAGATACTGTAAGAAAATGTGGCCCAAAAAATGAAGGAACTAATGAATGAACAGTGGGGAGGAGCAGAGCCAGACAACAGTTGTCAATCTCTACCATTTCAGATGTGCATTCATAGATGAGTGTATCTGCCTAAATGGTATGTACACACACACACACCATAAAATATGCTCACAATTGAGATCATGTGACAAACTTACAGAATGATACCACATACAGTATTTATTTAGGATTATCTCACAGAATATAACTTCTTTCTAGCATCCTGATACAAATTTCAATCTTGAAGTGCCCAAACTTTTCACAAGAACAACCAATCTAAACTATGTAGAATCCATATGAAATCCATGCAGAATTTTGCAGTGGACTACAGTCCAGTTTTGACTGTTTTAAAAAGTCCTTTTATCATACTAATCTGACAAGGTGTAATCCCATGCACTGATTTTTCCACCCAAGTGTTTGCATCCACTACTTTGGCTGGTGGGACAACACAGACAGTACAAGTTTAACACTTCTGGGATATAAAAAGTTCTAAATATAATTTTCTGGCTACATGCACAAGCCCACAAGGTAGGAGACCAGCTAAGATCCTTTGGACACAACACTAAAAATGTTGAGAACAGGGATTTTAAAGGGTGGCAAGGTAGTCACAGAGTGGTAGCTTCAGTTTCCCCAAGGGCACTTCAATTGAAGTCCAAAGGTCTACTACTTTCTAATGGTTAGGAAGAATCCCCGTAGTTCTAAGCATGAAGGGAGTATTGATTGGTCGGGCTTTACATTTGCTCACTTCTGCTTTGTGCACTCCCTCCAGACCCTCCTGTCAGATGCTCAGACAGGTGCAGAGACGCGAATGGGCATCAGAGATGTCAAATTTGGTGCGTTTCTTTCTTCAACCCTTCACCTTCTCTTTAAAACTTAATGAAAGAAAAATTAACTGCAGTACCCTGACCACAAAGCACTTTGATCTATAGTGATTTACTTAGCAACAATTCAGTTTCATTTGTATGGCACTAAAAGCAGTCATCTCATAAGGCTTCCTTAGTCAACTAGCCCAGCAGCTTTCAATAAAGAGATTAACTAAGGAATTTTAAAAGGGCAGGCTGGTCAGTACATTCTTATAAATTCCACATGAGCCAGTCTTGCAAACTGTGGTGAACTTTTCTTTACCTCAGTAAAGAATTCTCTTACAAACTCAAATCTCAGCAATTACTGGAGATAAATGCAAAGCAAGGCTGGTTTTTATTCTTCAAGACATATTGTGTTGGAGAATCACTTTAAAGCCATGTAAGGTGTGGTCACATTTAATAAAGAGGTACACATATCACAAATGTTCCCTAGAAGAATTTACTTTCTAAATTAAGTAAGTCCATCTCATCTGGCCCTATTGGTAGACTTTGAATTCTTTCCCTTCTTTGAAGATCCAGTGAATACTTGCTTCCTTTCTTTTCAGAGTTATGAATGTATATGGTAAAGCCCATTTACAGCCTTAATTTTGAAAGAGAGGTGTTCAAATGCTATCTGGAAACTATGGTGTTCATTCTCATTCCTCTTTAATGAAAAGGTTGGCACACATTTTACTTGACATACAGAACAGATTCAACCCCAGTGGTTGTAAAAGTATCACAGTGATTGGCAATATAAAAATAATACAAGAGCAGCAATAATATCACCAATGACATCAGTGTCTCACAGCAGTAACAAGTGCTGATCGTGTGCTACAAAATACTAAGTTCCCCATACTTGACCCCACGCTGGATCTTCTTCTCCTACAGAAAGCGACTTGCTTTGGATTTGCAGGTGAGTGTCGTGGCCCCCAGTGACACTATTGTGCATGGACGATGTCATACATCAGTGAGAGGATAGTCATAAACTGGCCTGCCAAGCATTGTACCACTAACCATTTGAAGTACAACATGTTACTGATGCATTTCTATAATCCATATTGTTGATAAATGTTGTCATCTATATTTTTAATGCACCAAAATGATGTTAAAACAATATAATCTGCTTAAATGGAATGGACTCTTATGTAACCTCCATCAAAGTATATATATCCTGTGTGTGTGTGTGTTTGTGTGTGTGTGTGTGTGTGTGTGTATACACCATCTTCTGTTTATTTTTTTGAAGTTAAAATTCTTTGAAATCACATACCTTTTAAAATGATCATTAACATTTAGAAGGAAAAAAGTGGAAAATCATTCTTAGTGATGTCGATGGTCATTGGGCTCCAAGGTGACAAAGACCATAGCCAAAGCTCAAAGGCTTTCCAGGCCCAGCCGTTACTGAACTAACTGGCCCGGTTCGAGAGCAGGAATGGGAAAGCAGCCAACGCGGATGGGGTGGCCACAGGAAAGAATAAGACACAATATGGATCAAGAGAGCAAGGTTATAGAGGAGGTAATGAAGCTCAAAAAAGATGTAACCTACTTTACTGACAAACCCAGAGACCTGGAAAATGGGGGCCGTTGGGCCAATCTTAGATTAACTGGCTGTTCTCAGGGGAGATAAGGAAGAAAACACCTAAAAGGTTTTTGGATACTTCAAAAGGAAATAATACAATTCAAGAAAAAAGCCTGCCCTAGAGTGTCTCTAGTCTCCGAGAGCATGAACCATTGAAGGTCCACAGGCTTTTCATGGGGCTCCCTCTCTGCAGAACAATGACCTTCCTGGGTCTGATTTCTCACTTACAAATTGAAGAGACCAGACCACATATAGGATGATAGAGGAACAGTGAGGATTAAATGTCAGAACGGGAATGGGGTGTGGGAATGAGCATCTGCCCATATGGTATTTCCACACATTAATCCTGAGATGATTTATCTGGGCTGCTAATGTTTATGCCTTAGTAAGATACCAAGAAATTTAATGAAAGCCACCAAACCCTAATTGGCCACATGCTATGTGTAAGGCACTCCACAGATGTCAGAAGGAAATTGAAGAGCTTACATAGAAGAAGCAATAAAATGCTTAAGATGGATGGCTAGGCCAGGAGGAGAGAAGCCACGTATCAAAAGAGGAGGGAAACAGTAAATATGAGATCAAAGGATGAAACATTAGGCAGCCATTTGAAATGAGACTAATTTGTGACAGGTGGGGATTAACGGAGTTGAAAGCAATTCCAAATAGAAACAACCCAAAGAGAGAGGGTATCATTGAGGGGAAGCAGGGTTTGTTATAGAAATGTCAACTGGTCCCAGTCCACTGGCACAGAGAGGATTTCTCAGTTTGTTCTACAGGAGAGCCTTGGAAGGCATTCAAAGTTATAAAGTCTTTAGATGCTAAACTAGCAAAGGCATCTTTGGGTTATAACAGTAGACACGAAGTAGAAGGGGAAATTGCAAGCAAGTGCGTTGGCTTCTGGAATCAGCTGAGTGCATTAATATAGGCAGGTATCATACTTGTGGAATAATTGCCACTTATATTGGTACTAATTAGCAATGTTACTGGTTAGTATCTGGGGTACCATAAACCAATTATGAATCACTGGGTGTTTGCAATAAGAAATTGCAGTGCTCACAGGCTCAATGGTCTCTGGCCAAGAACTGAACAGATGGGACCCTCTACAAGCACAAGAAACTCATGGGAGTCAGCCAATCTAAATGAATGTGTTAAACTTGATCCACACACTGTACCTCCTAGAGTTTACCACCCAAATAATTGTGGGTTATGTAAATGAATTGTCTTATATTTATGAAGCCTTGAACTGTTTTTGAAAAAAGAAAATTTATAGACTTGTAGGTTAAATGCTAGCCAGTGATAGGAAGAGAGAAGGGTTGTCATTATTCCACAACCCTGGTAAACAGGAAATACCAAAAGCATCTACATTTCATATTAATATATGTGAGGCTCGTGGAAGAACAACCAAGATACTAATGTGTACCATTGATGCTGGGCAGCAGCCTCATCCTCTTAGAACTACAATAAGTTAAAATCAGAAAAATAATGAGACTTTTTACGGTTCCCAGTACTCTTCAGACTGTTTACCTGCAAAGTTGTTCAGAAAATTCTGTCACAACGAACCTCAATGTCTATTTCTATAGCACAATGTCATTGAGGTTCCTGCAGAGCCTGAAGAGGTTTCTCCTGGATATCTCGGCAGTATTCAATTGGAAACCTTATTTCCCTTTTTCTACATCCCATCCTTCTCCTCATGGCTGTTGGCATGGTGCTAATCCACACCATCATAGCTTCTTCTCACCTCCTTGTAAGACTTATTCTGGCTTCACTGAATTCACCTTTACTTCCCTAAGGAACCACTCTCCTCCAAACATAAGCCTTTAAAGACGCATTACATTTTTTAATAGGAAACATAAAAAGTTCCTGCTTAGGCCCAAACACCTCCACTTGTAGCTCACCTGTTCAGTTGCTATTCTCCTGCAGTGCACCCAAGTATCTTTTCCTTAAGTGTACCGTACCAAGCTCTTCTGACCTGATCTCAGAACACTGCATTTCAATCCAGCATCAGAAACACTGAACACTTTGTGGCTTCCCCATCATCATGCCAATCTTTTCACCTTCGTGCGACTGTTACTTATCCCATTATTCAATGTTATTTCTTTCACTTATCAAGATCAGGGTTATTTGCAGTCACTTCCTTCATTGTCAATTATTATCTCTATTTCTCAATTAAAATGCAAGATTCATAAAGCAGTGGATTTTGTCCTTATTATCATTTCAAAAGCCTTGAAAATGTCCAAGCTAGTAAAAGTATTAATTTGTTTCCAATTATTAAATAAAGCACACATTAGCAAAAAGGTTTAACCAATAAACATCATCTCTGAAGTGCCTACATCTAATTTCCAAGTATATTTAATATGACAACTCACTTATCCATTTGAATTAATGTTCCTTTTAAAAGCAACTTCTTTCAATTCCATATTTCACCCACTGTAAAAAAAAAAAAAATCTGATCTTTCTTGATTGGGGCCTATGTTTTGCTAAAACATGGTTGTGTGCTGTGTATAAGACACTCAGTTAGAGATGTCAAGATGGGAGAAACCTAAACGTAGCTGAAGCTAATACAACTTAATGAAAAATATGACTTATAGAGCATAATGCAAATATATCCACTCTCTGAAGTTCTGAAATGCGTGCCCCAGCATGTCAGTTGATTGCTAGTTTTCAATACAAGTATAGAGGGTATTAATTCATTCGTGAACTTTTTACTTAGCCCTTGCTCTGACCAAGCAATGTCCATTGGCAATGGATTAAACAGGATTCAAGACCAATTCTTGACATTATGAATTGATATGTTTGGGACACATATAATAAATGAGGAGTCAATGAGAGACCTGTCTCTCCAGAATGTCATTAAGGATAAGACATCAAAACCTACACATGTTTAGAAGTAGGACATGGTTGGCATTTGGCCATCACCCAAAAGATGGGTGATGTGGTGTGTCTATATGAAAAATGCTGTCTATTCATATATGCCAAAGTCATAGAGAAGAAGAGTCATGATCATAAAGAATTTTCAAATTATGGAAAATGGGAAATGACAGTGGGTCCTAATGTGCAAAAGGCTAGTGGTTCTCAACCTCCCTAGCACTGTGACCCTTTATACAGGGCCTCCCGTCATGGTGACACCTCCAACCCCCAGTATAAAATAATTTATGTTGCTAATTTATGATTATTAATTTTTCTACTGTTATGAATCATAATGTGAATATTTGATATGCAGGTTATCTGATATATGACCACTGTCAGTGTCACTGAACCCCTTAAGGGGTCAAAACCCACAGGGTGAGAACCACTGTTACAGACCCAGGGGAACAATCAGGTAGATAGGAACTAAGTTTGTTTCTTCATCTTAAAAAACCAAAGTGAAAACCAGTGGAAAAAAGTCACTGTACTAGTATAAGGGGGAATTTTTAAATATATTCCTTCAAAATGTAGTGGGCTATTCCCAGAATATTTAGATGTTTATCACCATGAAGTTGAAGAATAAAGCAGGGGTTGTTGCTTTGGATAAACTCTTTGAACATGCAGAAAATTTAAACTACAAAATACCACCAAGATTACAACCTGGTAGTTCACCCAGTTGCTAGCTTCCTCAATGGACAGTTGAGAATCAGTGAGAGGGTCAGAGAGATGGAGGTGACATATTCCTATAACTCACCTGACTCATTTAAAAATATTTCAGTCTAGTTAAAGGCTGTTACCCAATCCCTAGTGGAAATGCATTAAATAATAGCACGCTTAGAAAATTCAGAGAGAGATAATCATTCATGGACAACTACTAATGACAGTGATTAAGGAAGATGACTTCAGTTCAAACAAGCAGATGATTAAACTTGAGAATGCAAAATGTTAAAGGGACCTAATTAACGGAATGGCAAGTTTTTCTTCCTAATCTACTTTACAGAACACAAATATGTGAATCATCCTCCAAGGATACAGATGAATGACCTTCATGTTCTAAAATCCAGCTAGGGCAGAAATCACTGTCTGGAAACCAAAGGGGCAGATTTCCAAGTGCTCCTTGGAAGCGTGTCAGACACAGATGAAACAATACCCAGCCTTGAGGAAGGCACTAATCAGGAAAAGACGAGATAGGGACCAGTGTGGAAGAAACTGCATGCCTTGCTTTTTGAATCTGGCTACCTATAATAAATTTCAACTTCTCACCTATTGTACTGATGAATGATTGCAGGTGTAATTTTTCTTTATAAATCCACATTTTTACTGTTCATTTAGATTCATTCAGCCACAAAGGGCTAGTGAATTATAATGTTCATAGTCCATTCACTGGAATACTGACTTTGCCTTTAGAACGACTCTTTTTCTTACCTATTGATTTGTATTTATAAGCAGGAAATTGATATATGAATCCAGGTCTGAAAGTTAGTAACTTCCTTACAATATTACAAAATATTAAATTTTAATCTAGCCAAAAAGAACAAACTAAAAAGACCCCTAGTGAGTGTATTCCAAAGGGGTGCACTATAGTTATTTAGGGGGAAAATGGAGATTTCATTCTGTTTTGAATTTAGAACCATCTGAGGTCATAGGCTACAGTAATACTTTAGAAGAGGGAAAAGATAAAGGAAAAAATACAACATAGGAATATCAGTTCTTCCTGTTTCATTTTATGCCTTTGAAAATATGTTCTAAAGTGTCACCTAACATCTATGAACTTAAACTGCCTTTATAAAAGAATCCATTCTCTTTTTATAATTGCAGAATATCTCCATCACATACACAAACAAACTTTCCATTTAACTCCTGTGCAATAGTAAAGCATATTATGTATTGTTTCGGTGACTTCTCATTGTGATTGCCAGTACAAACACTGGACACAAAACATCTGGACTCTTATGGAAGCTTTTCAATGATATCTGTGCATGGTCTCACACCAAGTATTGAATCTTTTGTGTCTCCATTTTGATTGGTTTTCTAAACGTATAGACTGTGATAATTAAAGAATAAATAAATACCATCTCCTTCCATCTTTACAGGCTCTCCATACCGGATCCATATCATACTGCAAACACATAAAATTTAATGTGTTTATGTGCTATCATGCACGTGTGCTTGCTGGTTTCCCCATAGGCCAGAACAAAGTGTAGGATCCAATGGAGCTTGTAATTACAGAAACTTGTGAGGTGATATGGATACTGGGAACCACATTCCAATGTTCTGCAAAAACAGCAAGTGATCTTACCCACTGAGCCCTGTTTCTAGCCCCATGTATAATTTGTTAATATTAAATAAGCACAAGGTAGCAATGACTTATATAGAGCATTTGTATCATATGAGGTCTTAGAAGTAATCTGAAATTTCATCTCTGGATCCTTATGATAGAAGATTCATTAGGATGGATGTCCTCAGTACACTCATATTTCTAAACTGAAAGGTAGATGCTATTTGAAGGATGAGGCCTTGGCAATCTTTGCCCTAGAAGACCTGCTAATGATGCTCTTCTTCCCATTTTTGTTTAAAGAAGTCATCATTTGCTGACAAGCCATTTCATAGTTAGCTTAGGCTGTCAACTATTTATTATATCAGAGTTAGGATAGCCTGTCTGTCAACTTGACACAACCCAGAGTCACTTGGAAAGAGGGACTTTCATTTGAGGGATTTCACAGATCAGACTGTCTTCTGGGCAATCTATGTGGCATTGTGTTCATTGCTAATCGATGTAGGAGATGCCAGTCCACCATGGGCAGTGCCATTCCTAGGTAGATGAACCTTGGCTGTCCTAACAGGTAGCTGAACAAGCAGAGGGAACACCCGTGGTAAGTAGCTTTACTCTGTGGTTTTCGTTTCACTTCCTACCTCCAGTTTTCTGTCTTAAGCTATTACCTTGTCTTCCCAGGAGGATGAACTGTAAGTCAAATAAAAAACATTCTACCCCCACTGTGCCTTCAGGCCTAGCTATAATCAGAAATTAGAATAGAAATTAGTTAAGAGTAAGTGAAGAATGTCCAGACATTACGTGCAAACACTGAGTCATGTGAGACACTTGTATTCATGGAATCCTAGAAATTTTTAATCATGAATAAAGATATATAAGTGTATACATAAAGCATTTAAATGCATGTGCTAAGTAGGGCATTTCCTAAAAACTATCATAGTTATCACACTTAGCTTATGTGTATATGATAAACTCATATTCAATAGAATGCATTTTTAAAAAGCTGCACTGAATCAATAGTTTCAGATCAGGTAAATGTCTAGTTCGCTTCTGGAATAAGGGGAATTATTGAGAGTGAACATGACTCTACACCATTTACTTAAAGGTTTTTTTCTCTTTGTGGTCACTGGAATGGGACACTCACTATAGTTTGTGGCTAACAGAGTAGCTCCAGAGACCACGCTGTACTTTCAACAATCAACAGATTATGTGTGTTTTGGTATCATTAGAATAAAAGTTAAGATGTTTCATATAGCAGAAAATCTTTGTATTGAGGGGACTTGACAAGATCTGACACTCTGGCGTGGCACCAGTGCAGCTTGTTAGCAGGCAATGAAGGATGGCTCTATTAAGCCAAGGGCATTGCTAAAGTCCTTTCAGGGAGCTGATGTTCATTTTCCCTACCACCAAGGGTGTGTGACCATCAAGAAAGGCCATCTGTATAGGACGTCTCTGCAACTCACAGGTACTGGTATAATAAGGAAGTTATTTCATTGACACCTGGAGTTATAGCTTGTCTCCTAACCACATAGCTGTTTTAATTAATGCATCCACTTATCAAAAAGGAGAACTGTTTTTCAGTTTAATCTAACACAGCTTCTTTTTCTGATCCAAGACAAAACAGCTCCATCCAAACAGAGAAAGGAGACTGGAATTCCACTGTCCCAGTTCAAAAGGAAATGTAAGGAAGTGACAAAGGTTGAAAGAGCCTTCGGATTTTAAACCACAATTTTCTTTTCATCAACAATTGGCCCACTAAATGAAAATTCAACAAGTTTTTGATACTAAGTGAAATTGGGGAGTTTACCCGAATCCAGGGACAACTATTGTTCTGTTAAAGATTATGAAGGGAGCTCCAGAGAAGAGAAGGAGGAAATATCAGCCACCAGAGCAAAGCAGCATTCAGTATTATCTTTAAAAAATAAAATAAAATAAATGTTTCAAGCAGACTGGGCTAAGGACTTTTTAACTTTTCCCTCTGATTAATGCCTTTTATTCCATAACTCAGCCTTTCCTAAAAGTGACCTAATAAAAATCCAGGGCTTCCAATATACAGTAAGTTTTATTTTATGGACTGACAATATTTTGTCCATGGAATTTAGCCACATTTTTTCTTATAATGACGTGAAGTGATTTTAACAAAATTAGATTTTAACAGATAATTACAAAACTTACTATTGAGAAAAAGATTGTCATCTTTTTCCTCATCAATTAAGACTGAGTTAGCATTCACTGAACAAGAGGTACCACGTTATATCTTCTAGATCTTTCTTGGGAAAATAATAAATTAACTCTCTTTTAATAATAGAATTATAGAGCAGTCTAAAGAAAGTGGCTAGTGTTAAGTAATTGGAACAAGCATAACATAGTTATAAGGTCACAAAATAATGGGTAGTTACAGAAAAAAAATGTCAGGTATATTTCAGGGCGGAGGTCAGAGACTCAAAATCACACAAGGACCAGGAAAGTCAGCAGAATTGAATTGGACTTGGTATAATACTGAGCAGGTACATGAAGACCCCATAGATCCTACAAATTCTACCAAAAGCTTCACATAATCTAAGCAACAATTTGAAAATCTGACACATGGCCTAATGGCCTACAGCGTTGATATTTCATCCCCAATCCCTGTGTTTAAAAAGGTCAACTTCCACTGAGAACAGGAAATATAAACTTCAACTTCCCTTCTACTGAGAACCACTTAAATAAAACTTAAGAAATTACAGTCTTAACAAGTTTTATTATCTGCTTCCAAATGAGAACATTCTCAATAACTGTATTTAAATTGCTGTAAGGAAATCCAAACAGAGCATTCTGAATAAAACTAGACTGTAACATGTTAGGATAATGTTAATAATAATAATAAACCTGAATTCTAAATAATTATTTATGGTATTGGCATTTGAATATAAATGATAATAAACTTCAGAAATAAGCAGTAAAGTACTTTAATGGAAGAAATATTCAACTGATAGAAGAGAGGGAGAAATCTGTGATAAATTATCAATTTACTACTAGAAACTATTGTAGCCTGAAATTTTCTGGCTTGCTCAGGCCTTCAGTCTGAACAAATCTCTCCCAGCCAGAGTCCTGCAGCTACTTATAAAATAAATACTCAGAGGCTTATATTAATTACAAACTGGCCGATGGCTAAGGCTCATTACCAACTAGTTCTTACAGTTTCTATCATTTTAAATCATCTATTTATTACCATGTGGTTCTGTGGCTTTACCTGTGTTCCATTACATCTTGCTTTCTGGGTGGCAGCCTACAGTGTTCCCTGCCTGATTCTACCATTCTCCTTTATCTCTGCTTAGATTTCCCACCTGCCTCTAAACTGCCTCTCCATAAGCCAAAACAGCTTCTTTATTAGCAAATGGTAATAAAATATATTCACATCATAAAAAAAAGACATCCCACATCAAACTATATTTTATTTTAGGGGTTGAATAGCTTTAAAGCATGCACTATATCAAGATTAGCATCTAAAAACATTAAGAAAAACATAAAAAGTTAAGAGCTAAATTTTTGTGCAAGGATTTTATAAGGGAATTCATAAAATTTTATTAAGCAATATTAAAGATAACTCAAATCGATGATAAGTCATACCTGCCATTATTTCAGAAGTGTCCCCATCAGTTTTTCTCCCAAATGAGATACAGGATCATTGTCATTCCAACTCATATTTCAGAGGAAAAAAAAATTTCTTAGGCTCTGATTGCTGATACTTTAAAGCATCTTAAACATTAAAGAGCCATAAAGAAAAAGCAGATTATTCAAGAAGCAAAAGTTTTCCATGTCAACTATAGAAATTAAATAGTGTATGTTTGTTTCACATTTCGTTAATGATATAATATCCCAGGATAGGATCAGAAATAATAATGTGTAAAATGCTTTTTGACAGAATAACATACAGATGAGTAGAGGACACACAGACTATTCAGAGAAGTTGACACAAATTGGTTATCTAGACATAAATATATGAAAAATCAGAAAGGCTCCTGATAGAATATTTATGAACTTCTGAGTGGAAATTACTTTAAAGGACACAAGCTGATGGAAGAAAATATGATTACATTATCTGCCCTCTGTATTAAAGGCAACACCACAGCAGAGAGAGGAAAGACAAGAGCCAAATGAGGAGGAAGTGGAGGAGGAAGAGGAGGAGAAGGGAAACAAAAACTAAAGACTAGCACCAGAACATAAAACTACTTAAATAACAATAATAAATTGAAAAGAATATATAGAAGCAAGTTGGGCAAAGAGTAGATATAATAACCCCCAAATATTTTAAACCCAGAGCACTGATTAAAAACAAGACACGGTATCCACTCATTACTAGCTCAAGTACAAATAGGTACAACCATTCTGAATGATAATATGGCAATTTTGGTAAATCTAAACCAATGCAAATGCAATGATTCAGCAATTCTAATGTAATGTTCACCCCTAAAATAATTCTTGTGTACAGAGCTACTGACAAGAATACCATATTATGTTTCCATGAGCATAATGAAATATATCAGATTATTTAATTAATAGGTTTTAAAGTCATATTTTTGCTCAAGGGCTTCAAATGTCTCATGGTCATAGATACCACAGAGATCAGAAAAGCATGTTGAATCCCGTTGGCCTGAAGCTACAAAAAGTTGTGAACTACACAACACAGGTACTGGGAAATAAGCGTTATCTTATGTAAGAGAGCAAGCAGTCGTAACTGCCAAGCCATCTTTTCAGGCTCTATACGTGGTTTTAATTTTAGGAAGTATAGTATTCAAACCAATCGTCTAGGTATTTATATTGGTACATTAAATTTTTTTAAAAGACTGCTCAAAGTGTTAAAAATCTCCTGTCATTTGTCTTGAAAATTTTATTCCACAGAAAATCTCTTTCAATTTAATAATGAATCATCCTTCATAAATCTTCTTAACAAAGAGAGTTTTAGAGAGCATTTTTTTTTTTTAAAGAAACACACATTTTAAAACATAAGAGGAAAGGGAATTTTCAATTCCAGGGATGGCAGTGAGAATGGAGAATTTTCATTTACACAAAAGATAAATAACATTCCTTCTTATGGACAGAAATAACAGATATGTAACTAAACTAAGGCTATGTGGGACTTGAGCCAAACATAGTAGTAGAGTATTTTAGAAATATGAAAACAAAAGAATGAGGGAAGTGGGTATCATGAGCTAGACACAGCAACTTCAAAATCAAAATAAGATTAAAGCAGAGAGTCACAATTCAGTCACCTTACGGTGACACCTAAAAAATATAAATAGGGTGCAAGTTATAGTTGTTACTACACACATTTGCCTGTTAAGCAAAGTACTATTTCTCTTTCATTACTCATTACAAGACATGCAAAACTAACCCTACGTGGCTGTGCCTCAGAAAGGGGAATAAATGTGAAAAGAAATGTGTTCAGATGCAAGTTTTACCTGACTATTATATAGTTTAAATATGTGTATAATCATATATGTTTAATTCTCATTTTTAAAAATAAAATAAAAATCCAGAAGAGAAAAATAAAAATGGTCCAAGCAAATCTTTGATGAATAAAAAGAGTCCAGAAAAGATGATGTGGAAAGAGATGAATTGACAAGTTACCCCTGGATGGAGAGTAAAGACTAATTGAAAATATGGTGGGTAATAACATAAACAAAGTGGGTAAATCGGTGCAAGAAAGCAATTATATCCAGAAGATGAATTTACAGATCCCTGAGGAACTTCTGGAAATCTATGAGGTGTTTATTGGTAGCCAAGTGCTGGGATCAGGGAATCTAAAGATCATGTAATATGCAAGACATCTTCACATAATGAAGAGTTACCTCATACAAAACGCAAAAGCCATCCAGGCTAAAACATACTGTGAGCCTTTGTCTTTTTTTTATGCTGATGCTGACTTTGGCCTTAATTACCCTGCAGTAAGATAATTCAAGTGCAACTTCCAGGGCTCATAAAACTCCCACCTGTGAAGGGGGTGACTTCGATGTTAACTAAACCATGACCTAAGCCTTCAGGAATTTTTTTAAACAATAGATGTAGTTAAAATTTAAATCTTAGATATTTGAATGAAATATAACCAAAGGCATTGTTTACTTGTTCTATTATTTGTTGGGCTATTATGCAATCAGCAAAAAATTAAATGGAAGAAAGGGGAAGTGAGCGGAGTTTTACTCTGTTCTTTAATGAGCGTCATTATGTTGGACTGTGCCCTCTGTCCTCTTTATCTTTGATGGATGGAGTCGCCAGACTTTTCCAGCAGGGTCACAAAAAAAGAAGGTTCATTTCTCCTGCCAGACGCGTGCCAAGACCAACCTGTAGGGAGACCCCCAGATACATCAGCCTCTGTACCAGCTTGGAGGACACCAACCCGGCAAGGATTGGCAGAAGCCTAAGGTATCAAGAATGAGAGTTACCAGGATGCTTCTTCACTGCCTCCTGTGTGAACCCACCGACTCCTGACTCTCCTTCCTCACATGGTCCTATGCACACAAGAAGGAGCCAGATGAACTGGCATCCATATACCCAGAGTCTGGGATGTTCAGATGGAACCTCCACCTCAGCTCCCTCCCCCCATCTCATTCTCTCTCAAAACCCTGCCCCATTTCAGAAAACTCACCTAACAGCAGCTTCTCCTGGAGAGATGCTCAAGACCACACTATGGGGTATTTAAACTGTCCCCCAGGAAGACAATGTAGTTTTTCAGTCTCTTCTCCCCATCTCCTCTCTGAAGGCTGGAAAATCATCTGGGAGCATTTTACTCACTAAACCTGGACTTGGAAAAATAATTAAATAGAACGTTTGGTGTTTGATGTATAAGACACTGCAAGGAATTTCTTCCCACTGAAATTTTAGTGCCTCTTCAGGAAACCATTCTGGTAGATACACTGAGGAAAGTCTCTACATATCCCAACAACAGATTCTATTCCTCCATACAGGGGCTGGTAAAAAGCTTTCCATATTTTAACCCAGACTTTATCTCATTATTTGCTGACAAATCTCATATTTTGACTTTTAGAAGACAATATAAATTCTCACTAGAAACAAACATGGATTAAAATACAAAACATAATTTTTTATGTAGTAACTTCTCACAAAGCCAGAAAGGGAAAGTCTGTAGAGAACAGACAACCTCGCTTTCACTAGATTTAAAAGCAAATTACACAGAATAAATTTACCTGAAATAAAGGGTTTGTTTGTTCGTTTTAACATTGTCATCAACACTCTAATCTTCTTGACAACAGTGGCAGGTTAGTTGGCTTTTACTTTACTGCATTAGTACTGGAAGGCTGTCTACATGCCAGAGATTACCGGCTTATAATTAGGTTAGAATCAGAAGGCAACGAAAGAAAATTCTCCTGTGGGCAGTTAGGTTCACCACAAACCTGGTGACTCTCATGCCTGAGTTCTCCTAGAGGGATATTAAGTGAAATAGGCAATACATTAAGACCCACTTTTAGCCAAAACGTCTTAAGGTCCAAATTTTAATATAGGTCAGTAAGAAAGAAAATGTTAAGGAATTTTATCCAAGGTAACACATGCCAAGATTTTTCTAATACTTAGGACCCAGTGCAGGTAAGTCATGAGGGAAATTCTCTGCCCTTTCAAATGTTCCTATTGGCTACCACTTTTCAATTAGTAAATATACTGTAACTAATGTCTTACTTTTGGATAGTTTCTAAATTTACTATTAACTGTGTCAATTTCAAAATTATATAAACCTTCATCCTGAGCCATATATTTAGTGATCACTGTTGATTAATATAAATTATTTCGTTTTCACATATGAAATATACACAAGCATATTACATATAATGTGCTAGAATTTTCTGGTATAGTATATATTTTAAAATGTCATAGATTAGTGGCTATAAACTTTTGCATTTTTGTGCATTTGTTTATCTGTAGGAATATGATTTATGTCTTTATATATTTAGCAAAGCTGTTAACATGAACCTAAAGAAGAAATAAATATTTCTATTATCACAGTAGTACAGAAAAGAAAATATTACAAGAAGCATGGCAGAAAAAAATGGTTAATAGTTTGGTAGGCTTGTAAATATTAATGTACAAATAAGACACTGTTTCCAAAATTGTCATTTTTCTTCTTTAAAAACTTAACTTTGCTTATGTGTATGAGTGTTTTGTTTGTATGTACATGTATGCTCTATGCATGTGCAAGGTTTCCTTGTTGGTCAAAAGAGGTTGTCAAGATTCCTTAGAACCTGAGTGGGCAGTTATAAATTTTCATGAGCCTCTACAGTATAACACCTGCTCTTAACTAATCTCCAGCCCCTGAAATGGTCATCATTCAAGAAATGATAGTCATCATTTTACATTTTCCAAAGCTTTCCTCTCTTGAGCCCATATTTCAGACAGAATACCTGTTTTTTATTGTTATTGTTTTTGTCTTGGAAGTGGCAAACCTTTTTTGCCACTAATATTGAGGCTAAAAATTTATGTCTCTGAAAATGCAAGCCAACATTTATTAAGTACTAGTGCATAACATGGTGAGCTAAGCTATTTAAACACTTATAGTCCATGGTATTACATGCACACCTTAAAGTCTGAGGCATTTCATAGGAATTGCTTTCTTCATGAGAAGATCTTCACATAGTACACAGATTACTCCATAATGAATCTGTAGTGTCTCTGATGAACTCCCACCTGAGGACACAAAGGCCCTGCGATGATTACTAAGCTGGCCAGGAACAGAGCCAAGATGTTAATCCAGGTCTTCTGTCATTAACCGCCTTTCTTTACATAATCGTTGTCTCTCTAATTAGGTCTTGGTCTATTAATGAGACTGAAACATCTCTATCTTCCTCTCTGGGATTGATTTTTTTTTTCCTTGTTAAATGACAGTAGCATCAATGAACAAGCGTGAGGGGCTATAAATGTACAAAGCCCACCATGAGGAAGAAATTCCTACTCCTTGAATACTTTCACTGTTACATCGAACACACTACACCAGCAGTCCCAGGACAGAGTAGCCTACTCACAAAGCATTCCCATGAGGGCAGCATTACTTTCTCGCATTCCCAAATAATACAGAGAGTAGTGAAGATGTAATGTCATAGCAGAAGCTCCTGAACAGCAATGGCTCTAATGGGAGTAGGAGAGGAGGTCCCTGGCCCAGTGGGTAAAGGTACTGGCTGCTAAATCCTGAGAACTGGAGTCCAGTTTGGAAGGAGGGGAGAATCAACTTCTGCAGACTGTCATGTGACCTTCACATGTAAAAAGTGGAATGTATACACACAAACACGGGAGGTAAAGGAACGTAATAAACTTTAAAAACAGAAAGTAAAATCACAAAACAGAAAAGATGGAGTCAAATGCTTACTATGTTAACTTTCATCAGATATGAACATGAGAAAATATTTTTGTGATCCATGATATTTGTGGCTATTATTTATTTTTTCCTTCACCTTTATTTCTTATGTGTGTTTTTTGCCTGCGTACATGTATATGCACCACACATTGCATGCATTTAGTGCTCATGGAAGCCAAGTCATCACATCCTCTGGGGCAGGAGTCAGAGATGATTGTGAGCTACCATATGAGTGCTGGGGACCAAAGCAGCATCCTGGAAAACAGACAGTTCTCATAGCGGCTGAGCCATTCCTTCAGCCAATGTAATAATTATTTTTGGTGAGAATAATTATACACAATATAAGGTTTCCCCATGACACTTCTATGTGCATATGCTTGTGTGCCAAGCACATGTAAAAGCAGTTCAAAGGCATGTCTCTGTTACTCCACAACTCAGAAAGTCTCATCCAGTCCCCTTCCTCTTTTCCTTTTGTTCTTCTCTACGATTCTGAGAATTGCTTCTCGGGTGTTTTGCCTCGCGAGACAAGAAGCAGTAACAGCTAACAGCATCCTCTGCCTTCCAGAGCAGCTTGGAATCTGACACACAACGGTACATATTTATTCCACAAATGGCACATGTGATCTTCTTCCCCAGAGGCAACAGACACTACACACCACTCCCGTTTCAGAAGCATGCTTCCTAGAGCTGTGCGGAGAATGCTCTGACTTTTCTGTTTTCACTGTATTTCAGACTTTATGGATTGGAGTGAAAAGTCAGCACATACAAATAACACGGTTTGGAAACGGTTATCTATAACTATGGGTTCATAACTCCCAGTTGATGACTATAACTAAAATCAACAAAATATGCTCTGTCCATAGTGAACATAAACAAATGCTTGCAGATGACCTGCATTGTGAAGCAAAGTCCAGCGAGAAGGTACAGATATGAAAGCACTTTGCAGTGTGCAAGGAGTGTGCGTATGTGTATGTGAGTGTGTGCGTGCATGCCTGTGTGTATATGTGTGTGAGTGTGTGTGGGTGCATGTATGAGTGTGTGTGTGTGTGAGTGTGTGTGTGTGAGTGTGTGTGTGTTCAGAAGAGAAAAGGGGAGGAAGGAAGGAAGATTAAAAAGAAGGGAGAAAGAGATGGAAAGCATAGGGAGATGGAAGAAAAGTGAAGAAGAGAAAATGAAAAGGGGGAAGGGAGGGAAGAAGGGACGGAGGGAGGGGAGTGGGGACATGAGAAAGAGGGGGGTAGAAGACGCATAGAGAGCCCTAACACAATCTCTCTGCACTTCCAAGGTTCCAAGTGCGGCTCATAGTCCACCTTCATAAATTTCACCTGTAAACCTATGAGATATGAAATAAGCCAGGCCTTACCTGAGAAGCTGCATCAATTTACCATATTATCAAGATACTGAGGGATCTAGTGCACTGTAACACCTTAAAAGTGTGAGCATTTACTGTTCAACTCTGAACTCAAGTATATAGCTCAACCCAAAGTGAAATGTCATCCAAGACTGCTGAGGCACCCTCCCTCAAGTGCCATCATGTTACCTCTCTCTTTCCACATCCTTTACAAAGCACATGACACACTGAGAACCCGCTGCCATGTGGTTACACAGGCAGAAACCTGGAGGCTGCTTTAGACTTCACCCTGAATGCTAAGAAGGCAAGCACCATCTCTGACCTGCTCCCAACTATATGTGAATGATTGCTAGCTAGTAGGAATATGTGGTGGAAAACTGAGAGTTGCAGCCACAGATACAGTAGAAAGGAGTCCCTGTGACCCTCCTCTCTCACTGTATGCCCAGTGTCCATAAGGCCTGGCTTTCATCTTTTCTTAGTACATCTCATACATGACTGGTTCCAGAACACAAGTCTCATGTGTGCATGCACATACCCACACACTCACTCACTCACACAGACAAACACACAGACAAACACAAACACACACACGCACACAAACAAACAAACACACACACACCATTTTAGAGACTCTCTTCAGCTTCTGAGCTTGAGGCTGGCCATTGTCTACTTTGCATACATTGTCACTAACTCACTGCCCCACTATCTGCCCCACTGACACTCTAGGATAAACCAACTTAGTTTTTAATATTAATCTGTAATTCCTCAGGTCAGCTATGCAAACATTAAATCCTAACTGCTTAAAGTGCAAGGAAATACATCCAGTTCCCATGTCCTCAATGGAAAATCAGGACTTAAAATACAGACATTAATTATGAACTTTAAAATATATTCAACAGTCACTAAATGTAAACAGAGTATTTTTAAGTTTTACATGTAGTTGTGTGCCGGTATATATACATGCATACAAAATTTTAAATGCCTTAATATTTTTACATGAAATAATTTTTTGTTGTACTCTCCAAATATGTCAAAACATACATTCCCTCCACATTCTTAGGGAGAATATGTCACTACATTTAAGATCTTAGTCTTACAAAATAATCATGTATCTGAAATGTTTGAATTTATATTTTATGTATAATCTATGTGTGCTAATATAGGCATGTGTGTATATGTTTTGGCATGTAGAGATACACATCCATGCATGTACACAAGGAGGCCAAAGGAGGACTTCAGCATTCTGCTCCATCGTTCTTCACATGATTTACTTGAGTCATGGTCTGTCATTAAATGTAGAGCAAGGTTGATGGTCAGCAAGCCCCAAAGACCCTTCTGTGCCTGGTGTCCACAGCGCTGGGGAATGGGCACATGTGGCCATAGGCAGCTTTTAATCCTTGACGATGAAGATTTGGAAGGGCAGTCATGCTGCTGAGTCATCCCCCAAACCCTATGTATTTTAACTTTTTAATTGCTATTACTGTACATAAAGGTTTCTAACAACATTTTTCCAGTGTATACCATAGAAAGGTTGTTGCTAGTTCCAGCAGAGTCTTTAAAAAAATTCCACTTTTGATTCCTAGCACAGATTTCTAAAAACAGCATCAAATAAAGATCAACTATTCAAGCTGTACACAGTGTGGGTGTTTATATGTTTAGTTCTAAAATCTAAATATAAATTTACGCCTTTAAATCTTCTTTTCATCTGCAAAGTACTACACTATTACATGGAACCCATCTGCATGAAATCTCCACATTCTGTAATAATGAATCACCCAATTCAGCTCTTCTGTGGTGGGAACCACTACCTCTTTGATCTTACAACACTTCATAAATGTACAATAATAGTTACACTGAACCATTCATCCACATATTTATCTTCCACCAAACTGAAGGTCCTACGCTTTTCATCTCAGATACCTTAATTGGAAAAGGAAATCTGATCACTGAAAAGATGCTATAAGGAACACTGAAGTATAGCACTGCTGAAGAATTAGAACTTTCTCAGCCCTAAGCACTCTTACCTCTGAAGAACACACATCTCTACAGTGTGAGATGAAGCCCATTGAGCCATTGTCTGGATGGAAAGAGGACCTAGACTGCGTGATAGTTATAGACAGACAACCAAAGAAAGAAAGGAAGGAAGGAAGGAAGGAAGGAGCGAGGGAGGGAGGGAGGGAGGGAGGGAAAGAAAGAAAGAAAGAAAGAAAGAAAGAAAGAAAGAAAGAAAGAAAGAAAGAAAGAAAGAAAGAAAGAAAGAAAGAAAGAAAGAAAGAAAGAAAGAAAGAAAGAAAGAAAGAAAGAAAGAAAGAGAGAGAGAGAGAGAGAGAGAGAAAGAAAGAAAGAAAGAAAGAAAGAAAGAAAGAAAGAAAGAAAG
This sequence comes from Phyllotis vaccarum, assembly GCA_033318265.1. Lineage (NCBI taxonomy): Eukaryota > Metazoa > Chordata > Mammalia > Rodentia > Cricetidae > Phyllotis > Phyllotis vaccarum. The sequence continues at coordinate 7,785,827 of JARWLC010000005.1, forward strand.
AAAGAAAGAAAGAAAGAAAGAAAGAAAGAAAGAAAGAAAGAAAGAAAGAAAGAAAGAAAGAAAGAAAGAAAGAAAGAAAGAAAGAAAGAAAATCCGGAGAAGGGAGGGAAGGAGGGAGGGAGGATGGAGGAGGGAGGGAGGGAGGAGGGAGACCTCCATAATATGTATGACAAATGAATAGAATGCAAACCTGCTTTTGATAAATTGAACAGAGGGAAGGTGAACATTGCATTTGAATCAAGCCTTTGTTCATTGAGAACATAAAATTAGCAAGCCCTACCATGATGTGATTGGGAGAACATGGGATCATGAGATTTAGCACTTCAACTGTTTCAGACAGGTGACTTCATTGTGGTTTAAATAAAATGTCCATTATAAGCACACATTATCACCCCACGAAACCTTAGCAGACGAGATGCTGACCTGGAAATTAACTATCAAGCATATTGCACACAAAAAAAAGTAAATGAACACTTTGCTTATAACCAGCATGGTGCTGATTAGAGGAAAAAGAAAATTCATTGTAATTTTTCAAATTGCTATTGTTAAAATAGAAATTAGCAGAGCTAGCAATGAGAAATACATATTCCATCTGTCTTTAAAAATTAGTTATTTGACTGCTGTGAAAATTTGTGAATAGATATCAATTCTTATTTGTAAGGCTGCATAAGAAATAAAGGGATCGGTTTGGCAGTTCAAGAAACTGATAATCAATAAACTGCTATAGATTATGATAGCAGTTCTTTTAAAAAAATCCCAAAATATGTCATCAAAAAGTTATCATCTTAAATATTACTAAAAGGCTATTTTTGAAAACATATTGTTTCCTAACAGGAATTAGTTTCCTGGAAACAAATAAATCATCCTAGGGGTGTTGTTGTACGTGAGGCATGTTTATTCTGATGTAAACCTTTTGATACATATGGTTTTTTAGAGCTTTCTACTCTTCTCTGAATGTATTACCACCTCCTTTTATACTTGTTCACTGTTTAGACTCTTCTAACACCACTAAAACCATCCTGGGTTCAGATTTTATATGACCGATGTTTTCGGGTCAGACCTATTCCTGGAGCCAATAATTCTTTCCTCTAGTTTGGGATGGCCATTCTCAAGACTCATCAAATACTGCTGGTAGTGTTGGAAAATTCTGCTTTCTATATGGCTGTCAAGGTATCCTATGCCATTTGTATCCTGTATGTTTGAATAGAGGACATTTATTATTTTCACTTAAAGGCATGAGGAGCTGATATCAATACATAGGAATTTGAATAACTGTGATAATGGTCTTTCTGTAATTTCACTGTACAATGGGGATGCATATGTTCCTGTGATTGTGGGCTATTTTTTAATGACTCTGAGAAATTCTTTAATTTTATTTGTTCTTTCGAAAAGCACTATCAACTGGACCTTTTGTGACCCACATATTTTATAGAATATTTCATTAATGTTCAAACTCATGTTTGTTTCTATATTTTTAGTTATTGTGTGATCTCTCTTCCCAATTACTCTGGTTTTAATGTCATCACATTTTTTAAGTAAGTGTGATTTCTTGTTTCTCTAAGTTAATTTTCATTTTTGTTTATTTAAATGCTTTCTTCTCTGCTCTATTGTTTGAGTTTCTCCAAGTTCCTTTTCAATAGGCTTCCCTTCCTTGTTATTGTGGCTTATTTATTGCTTGGCATTGCATGCTGCATTTAATCACGGACACCTGAGTATACCTAACAGTGAGAAAATTAATAAAACAAAAAACAAGAAGTCACTAGGGCTACAGTGTGTCAACAAATGATTTTCACAACAAAGTAAACCGGTCTTCAACAGGGGCCTGACTCTTCAAACACAAATACCTTTAGACCTTGTCTCTTGCCAGTTAATTCAGACCAAAAGCTGCTAAAGTGTTTAAAGAAGAAAAATGGTGCAACAGGTCTGTCCACTCCCCGTGATGAGAGCCCTCTCTGCTCCTTCTGAGGAGTCCTCTCTAAGCTCCTCACAGTATTTCCATGTCTGTAGTCTCTTTAGTTCAACGGTGCCATATTAACAAGTCTCATCTGAGGATAAGGGAGCTCACCAACAGTCAGACATGTCATGCTGGGGAGGAGGAGCTTCAGTCATAGAACACACCCTACTTTAGATGCTCAACCAGGTCCCCTGTTCTGTCTTCTATTTCACTGTCTGCTTCTGAGATACCTAATTCTGTCAATTCCTGTTCTCTGCAAGGTTTAGAAGCAAAAATGCAATTCGCAGTTATGGGCATTTCCTTCTGAGAGCACACCATTTACAACTTCCTGTGCCTCCACACCCCCAAACACATTCCTTCTTCCAATTTAGACTATCTGGATATGCATGGCATTTTAATTCATTATTTTATCTTCTCTAAACATTTACTTCTAACCTTCTCTTTGATATGCTATTCACAAGTGTATGGAGACAAAATCATTTACAAGGTTCTTATCTTGAGCTGAAATCTAACATTTATTTTTTAATCTATCTCACCTGTCTTCAACCCATTAATCAATTATGTATCAACTATCACCCAAAAAATCATATTCCCAATGAAAACAAACACTTCACAAATTTTATTAGAGAAAAGAATCATATTCATCATATTTCTTATTATATTAATTTAAAAATGAAAAGTTGTTCCTTGTGGTATTGCTTTTGGTTATTGCTACTTTATATATCAGTATCAAACAACTAAACTCAACCAATCACTAGCAGCAACAAAAATACTTGTCATGTAATTTATTTATGAAGAATTCAGCAACACAAGAAGATTCCTATGCTTTCGTTGGTTATGTGGGGGTCTCAAATAAGATTATTGTGTGTCAACTTTATACAGTTCCCATGAGAGACTAAACCCACCCATTATCTATGAATGCAGAATGCTACTCTATCTCCTCAACTGTCAAATAAAAATATCCTTTCAAGTCTCCCCTTGAGATGCAACATAATGAGAGTTGAGCTTACTGAGGGAACGGTATGTTTGATTCAACAAGAAACCATGACTATGATGAAAATCATAAAGAGCCCATGATTTTCTTATCTATCATTCTTCTTGCATCCTCCACACCTTCATTAAAAATCCCTTCCAGTTTACTGAGATAACAGATGATCTTAGCACAGAACAGCCGCCAAAAGAGTGAGTGAAAATATGCAAACTTTATAATAAGAAGAAACATTTAACACAGAATTCAAATGAAAGTCTGAGCCTACCCTTGAATTTCAGGTCCGTTGACAACCCTAATAAAACCAATTGAGAATTCACCATGATCCAGTCAGTTTTCTGTTGAAATCAATAAAAAAGTAAATGCAAGGGTCATGGTGGGTCAGCTTTGATTCTTCAGAGACCTTTCTTCCTTCAGATTAAAAACTTTCATAAACTCAGAGAAAGAGAAAGACACAAAAAGCAAAGTAAAAGAAAAACAAAGCTCTCACAAAAAACTTTGGGTTCTGGATAATAAAAGAATTCATGTTAAGTACATATTGGCTAAAAGCATACTATGAGTTTAAATTGTAGGCTGATTATCAAAAAAAGCTAACAGAACCTTGAGTATTGTACACAGAAGCAAGAAAACATCTAGATCATCATAGAAGAATTGTTTTCCTAAATTTTTTGGCCATAAAGATTAAAATAAGTCACATTTTTCTGCACAGAGAAATATTGCAATGGCCAGTGAGTTGGTCAAACATTTTCAATTATGATGACTGCTTAGGTAGAGCTTAGTGACCTGGTATGTGTACATTCCAATTTTAATGGGAAAATGTTAATAGAATTTTCAAATTATAATTTGATCTCTAAATGCAAGGTTACATATAAAGGAGGGCATGAATGTTCTGTAAGTGAGCCCAATTTAATAGCACAAAGGATGAGAGAAAAAAGCACCTCCCCCATTACATTGTTAAACCATCCCTAGCATTTATAACACGGGTTTACATTCTTGGAAACACTGCTACAATTATTGACTTGTTAATGAGAAAGGCTCAAAGCATTAATGTAGCTTGCCCCTCACATGCTGATCAGATAGTGACAACTCACACAGGAAGCGTATCCACAGAAGAAATTAAATGAAAACAAGGTATGACACCTTCACTGAAAAGCAAAATACCCTGAAGTAGACACTGGGCAATGAAATGAGAATGTGAGCCATGCATTCCTGATAAGTATCTTAAGTTCTCATTTGTTAAATTTGGAGGAGAGGCTTTTATACTCTTATTTATCAATGTAAAATATTATAATGCTAAGCTTTTAGGGGTGCCTGGCCAATATGTGTAAGTGCCCAGCATGTAATGAACTCAGAGGAAATGCTTCAAAGCTTAGCTATTATTAAGTTTATATCGAAGGAATCATTTTGTTTGAAAGTTGCCCTACATATTTGGCATGGCCTATCAATATCACTAATAGATACCTCCCTGTTAGGAAACCGAGCAAGAAACACTGATTTTATTTCTACATGTGCATGATGGGCCACTGTGAATCCCCTGCCTATAAAATAGCCCGGACCATGAATAAAAAATAGTTTTCACTCAAACAGCATGTTTAATCAACTAGATATTGCAGGCTAAACACTTTGTTAAAGGGATTCTAATAAATAAATGGCTTTATCTAGACCTTATATGTGATGTCCTGTTCATTCAGATGGTAGTTGAACCAAGTGCACTGCTAATCCAAGCTCAGCTGTCATCACTAAAATATAGTCACCTATCGAAAACACCACTGGAGCTGACTTCTTAAACAAAAACAACACACATGCTTGTTTTCATTTTGTGTGTGTACACACACTACTGGAGGACCAGGAAATCAATATTTGCACAAACGGCACACGTACACTGTGGTAACAGATATTTAATAAAATAGCACATAAGACATCAACAAAGTGTTTTCAAATATAATAAGAAGCAGAAGGAGCAGGACCTTTATTTTCTTTAGTAATATTTAATCAAGGCCATGGCAAAATAAAAACGAGAAACATAATTTTCCAAGTAATATTTTAATAATTATTTAATATCACATGATTTTTCAAAGTTTCCCAACTTTTGATAGTGAAATGAAATAGCCTATTAAGGATGTTGATAATGTCTGACTTAAACTCTGAAGATACATAGTCAAAAGTTTTTTAAAATATAGCTTAGTCAAAAAATTATTGAAAAGACAGTCTTGTTTATTTGAATGTCTTAATGACATGAGGTTAAATAGACAGTAATTTACTAATTTTAGAAATGCAATACCTAAAGAATATCATCACAAATACGTATGTTAAAGAACCAATGACAGAAGGTTTTCTATATTTATTTTCTACATCTTTATCATTTCTATATTTTCTCCTAAGATTCTTATTCTAGTTTCTGTAGAAAACAAAAAGATTGAAACAACTGGCTCCAACGTGACCATATCTACTCTTTTCTAGAGAAAAAAAAATGTACTTTTATAAAATATCATAGAAGAAAACGTTTTAAAAATATTACACTTGAAATTTAAATGTTCTAATATTTAAATCCTACAGTACCAAATAACTTGCTCCTTTTTTTTAGAAACGTGTGAAATGCAGGTCAAGAAATGTGTAGTAGAAAATGCAGACCAAACTTCTCCAAAAGCTGAGAACTTTAATAAATCAAATGACCATATCTCATTGCAGTCAGAGTTCTGTCGAATGTGTGGATTATCACAGCTGCTCTTCTCAGAAGAGATAAGCCATGCATATATATGGAGATGGCAGGCACACTAACCAATTTCACCATTGTGACATATTTTCCACATGTGAAACTTTAGGACATCAAAATGTCCTTACATGTCTTAGATAGATCATAATAAAATTACTATTTATAAATTTATATGTCCAGAAAAACAGCCAGCAAAGAATTGCAAAATATTATAATAAGAACATCATCAAAAATGATAGCAGCAAGTGCATAGAAAATAAACTCAGGCAAATTAAGGTTACTACTACCACAGTCCTACCATCCATATATATAACTAAAGTTATAAGCAATAATCACAGTAACAGTTGGTGAGCATAGGGAGAAATGAAATACTCACATGTGAACAGCTTAATAAAACAGTAATGAGACTTTTAAACAATTTGGCAGTTTCTTAAAAAGCTGAAGAAATCTCACATATGATCTAGTTATTGTACCCCAAGTTCTCAATGAAAAGAAAATGTATGTAACACAAAGACTTGTATGAAAATATTCATAGTAGCTTTTCCCATGGCTGTGCCATAGTGGACACAACCCAAACCATTGCCAAGAGAAGAATCGAGAAGCACACTGTGGATACAACCAACAGTGGAATAGTATGAGTGAAATGATGGAACTGTCAGTACATGTAACATAATTCTGCAACAAACATGGCGAATAAGACAATCACATGGTAATTCTACTTACATAAAATCCTAGAAAGTTCAAATCCATCTGTGGTGTCAAAAAAAAAAAAAAAAAACTAAGGGGTGTCTGGAGAGAGAAACAAGAGCCACAAGAAAACATGCAGTGACAGATACGTTCTCCATCAGTATGAGACAATGGTATCCTAGATGTATGCACATGTGAAGCCATATCTAATTGCACACTTTAATGCAGTGGCTCATTGCACAATAATTGTTTTTTGGCTATGAAATAAGACAGACTCCTAATACATACACAAGTATTTGAAGTAAATTTCCCTTTGGTCTGGCCCATCCCTACGTAACAACCAAACCAGGAGGTCTCCTTAACCATCTTCTAAATTAGCATGCATAGCCTTCGATTTTGGATGCCAATACTCTTAATGTCTTCCTACTCTATTTCTTCTGCTATGACAAGAGTCAGAATTTCCCCATCATCCTTGGACCTAAGCAAATGTAAAATCAATTTAGCCACATAATCCTTAAGCTTTGCATTCTATTTGCAGGTTAATAATTTTTAATGATATGACTTATTGTACAGCATGAAACCAGTCTCTTCATTCCTGGAGACACAACCATGCATACCCTCCTGGATTCTATCAGGTCAGGTTTCCTGGATTCCATGTCCCCCAACAGCAAGTGCACTCAAGTCCATTCACTTGTTATCACTAGTATCTGCAGATCTAGGACACACAGTGTCTCCAGCATCTCAGCTCAAATCTGACCAAAAACAAGATTGGAAGCTGAGACCCCAAGCTGCCACCAGGCTGACAAGACAGCAGTCTCAGGATAAGGCATGGAATTAAAAGGAGCCACACTTGTCTTCCTAATCTATCAAGTGTTGTGAATCCTACACGCGAACTGCTTGAATTGTGTTCACATTCAAAGCATCTACGCCTATGCTCTGATATCTTTTGCTTAGGATTTGTTTTTCCAGACTAGAAACTGCTATCAGGGCTTAGTTTTTAAAACATGTCAACTACAAAATGCCATTGATAATTTATGAAAATATCAGAACTTACATATACAGAGAGAGAAAGCAAGAAAGCCAGAAGTTTTTACTTGCTTCCTTTATATCATTAAGCTTATGATTATAAAATAACCAAGAATAACATAAAGGCAACTATGATATTTGTACCAAACATACACTGATGATAAGCATCCATTAGAAGAAATAAAGTATGGACCTGGTACAGGGAAGTTTCTACTATATATTGCTGGTAAGAAAACCTTCTGGGGGAACAGTACTGATACTGTAAAATGTTCTTGTTTATATGACTCTTAAGAAAACAAAATTCTAACATGTGCATACGGCTCAGAAAATACTTACATCACTTACACTAGAGTTGGGGAATAAGTCAACTTGTAGTTTCCACACTGACACACCTAGGAACGTATTGGTTACTCAATGAAAGCATTCTTTAAAGTTCAAACACACTATGGATCAGTGCAAGAAAGAGCATTTTCTAAGTCGAATCAAAAGTGATCAAGTATTCCACCAAAATGCAGTGAAATTGATGAAAACTCTCCCACCTCATCAGAAAAAAAAAAAAAAAGTGAACAAATATTGCTGGCTGTTTTCATTCAAGTAATACATGGTTTTGATCAATCTGCAGAGAAGAAACATTGAACTACAAACACTTCATTGTGGGTTTTGTTGTTGTTGTTGTTGTGGGGACTGTTTTGGTTTTTGGTTTTTTGGTTTTCAGTTGCTTTCATTTTCCTGCTTTACCAAGTAAATGGTCCTAGGGGCTGTTGCACCAAAAACACAACAGCAAAACATGTGACAGATAAGCAAGCATTTGGATATTTCAAATGATATTTACTGAGACTTAGAAATGAGTCTCCAAAAACACAGTTAACACGTGCTGAGAAAATTCTACTGAAATGCTAACTTCATTACTTAAAAGACATTGTTTCTGCATTAAATATGAAAATGGGATGTCTCTAATATCTGCTTTTATTATCGCCTTATAATAGTATTACAGACTAGATTGCATTATTAACTACATGGCAAAATGGTTTCAATAGGGTTTACAGAGCCAAATAGGATATCATTAAAGTCAAATTAAGCTATCCACTGGCTACATAAATCTGCCCAGGCACAACAGACATTAAAGAAGGTGGAATTCTAAGCCAGCCTGGAAAGGGACTGATGTATTTCTGCTATGTTCTGAACTAGTCAAGCTGCTTCACGAAGGCAATTATCTGTCATAATGTGGCTGTGCTATTTTCAATGAAGTCCCTTTAATAAACAGCTCACTATAAAGTTGTTGACTTTCAGGACCTTAAAAACGTTATCAAATCAAAGTAGTGTGGTGGGGTGGTCTTTCTGTACATTGTGAATATGTGTTGCTACCATTGGTTAATAAAGAAGCCATTCTGGACTATGGCAAGTCAAGAGACAGCTAGGTGGGAAATCCAAGAGAGATAAAGGAAGGAGAAAGTAGGGGTTAGAGCAGAGGCTTTCAGTTACTTCCCAGGATGCAAGATGTAATGGGACACAGGTGAAGCCACAGAACACATGACAATACATAAATCAAAAGAAGTGCGTTAAGCTGTAAGAGCTAGTTAATCATGAGCCTGAGCCATAAACCACAAACATTTTGTAATTAACATAAACCTTTGAGTAATTAATTTATATGCAATAAGGGACCATGGGTGGGAGAGATTCATCCAGAGTATGGGGCTAGGGAGGCCGTGAAACTTCCAGCTACAGAGAAGAAAAATATATTTAAGAAAATAAAAACAATATGTCCTCACCAATGTGATCACAGAGTTATGTGAAATTCTATCAAATGTTTATAAGAAAGAAAAAGGATACTAACTATGCTACACAGCTACAAAAGAGTAAAGGAGAAAAGCTGAGAGTTGGCTCAGCAACTAAGACTCTTGCTGTGTTTCCAGACGATCCATTTGTTCCTATCAGCCATGTCAGGCAGCTCACAACCATCTATAAGTGCAGCCCCAGGGAATCCGTCGCCTCCTCTGGTCTCCATGGATACTGTGTGCATATGGCAGACATAAACATATACATTGACACACAGACACACACATAAATTTATAATTAAAAATATAATAAAAGAATAGCAAATATAACTAAATAAGCCAATGAAACCTAATATTTAATGAGTTTCAATTTTCATTTACATAGTAAAAATATAAACAAAAAAGGTACTTAGTGTTGAAAACAACAGGTATTCACATTCTATCTTTCTTTCTCTCTCTCTCTCTCTCTCTCTCTCTCTCTCTCTCTCTCTCTCTCTCTCTCTCACACACACACACACACACACACACACACACACACACATACAGTATAAAAAGAAAATGACTAAAAATAAGGCCTTTGTCTCAGCATTACATTTGAGGTATATGTGTACCGTATTCTCAGGAACTATTGAGAAATTGAAAGTAATAATGAGAAAATCTGCTGGAGAATGAAAAGCACTAAAAAATCAATTTCAACAAAAGAAAATAATTCAAAATTACTGAGAGAAAATGACTATTTTCAGAAAACTGCGAGAGTGTGGCTCGGTAATACTTTGTCAAGCAGTGCCAATTCTACCTGAAACAGATGTGAAATAACTATGCACTAAGGTTGCCCACATACTTTCCCTGCAAAAATAATCATACACTATTAATAAGCATTTCACATAACTTTCTTTAATCTTGTATTCTAACCACCATTTTCTTCCTAGGTTGACTTTCTCGCTAAGATTATTACTGCCTAACTACCAAGAAGACTCTTCCAGCCTAGAAATTATGAAGTATTCACTGGAACTGAGAAAAAGGTCTGTAAGGCTAGTTTATGGGCATTCCCTTGAGGCATAAACTGGAATCAATCTGGAAGCCCTCACATCTGTGGGTACCTCACCCACCTCCCAGCAACGACAGGAGACAGAAAAGCAGTGTTATGCACAGACACACTGCTGCTGTTCTCTTACAAAGGAACTAAGTCTCTTGATGTCTATCAATTCCAAGAATTGCAAAATAACCCCAGGGCATTTTTTAAAAGTTAGTTTGACTATAGTGACTACAAAAGATTTGGGGGTGGGATCGAGCTTAGAAAGTGTTCTTACATGGCTGGTAGTTCAAGTAAAAACATAAGTGATGATATTCTGGCTAGTGATCATGGAGGATATATAACAACTGGTGTTTGAAAGGGAAGTGTCTCCTCCATTACTGATGATAAGTCATTTGGGGTAATATTTTGTGTGTGCTCTACGAAATAAAGCTTTCCTGAAGATCAGAGGGTGGAGGGTGGAGCTAGCCATTAGTTAACCATAAAAATCTGGAGGTCTGTACAGACAGGAGATAGGAAGTGATATGGCTGGGTGGAGAGAGGAATATAAGGCAAGAGATGACAGAAGCTTGACCCTTTTAGATCTGATGAGTCCTAGAGGTAAGAGGTTAGTGTGGCTAGTTCATTTACATCTCTGATCTTTCAGCATCTACACCTCTCTCTTTCTCCAGGTTTTTATTATTAAGAACAATTAGGATTGATGCTTCATATCATGACTTAAAAATATTCTCTAGAGGACTGGGTGAAGACTCGGGAAACCAGTGGTACCCAGATAGCCCAGGAATATCATCAGAAATTGGTGGTTGCTTTGATGAAAAATTGAGTAGTTGACGCAAATAAACATATCTCATTCTGAGAAGAGTTATCTGAAACTCAAAGCTCTCCAGGAGGAAGAGCTGTGAGGGTATCCAGCATAAAAACAAGGCCTCTGTGATGCCTTATCCTGAAGAGGGAGGCTTCAGGGTTATGAGAAAGTTTCTAGCTTGCTTCTTCAGGCCAAAAGGGAGCAGCTACACTTAACGAGACCCAGTATTTTGTATTAGACTGTGTAATACCCTTAGATAGTATAACCTATCCGCACATCTTATTAGTACAATGTTTTAACTAAAACATAAGGTGTAAAAATATTTTGCATTTGCAAAGGATGTTTAAGAAAATAATTGCTCTTCAGTACACTAATACTTAGGCCAAGCATACATCTCAAAGACAGCTGCAATGGCAGATGGAGGCGATGTGTAATGTTAGTTTTTCAAATAAGAAAAGCTGCATAGTAATCTCATGATGTATTACAATAGTAAACAATACCTGTTAAAACATGACAACAAAGGAGTTCTTTTCCTTTTTAAAATTTGTTTGGCCTTACATTTCTGAAAATTTTACTGCATAATAAAAACATGAGAAAATATTTTTAAACACAGAATTGTTTTCAAACTCAGAAAACTGTGTAACAAATTTTCATTTGTAAATATGACTTAAAAGACCTTCAAATATCTTAAAGTAAAGAAGGCAGCTGTACAATGAAGATTACCAATGAAGTTATCCAACACTAAACATTTCCGGGATCCACTTAACTATGGTAACCAGAAATGTCATTGTAATTTCCAAGGAACCCCAGGGGCAATTCAGGATTTATTTACTTCAATGAAATGGACAGGCTAGCATCTTCGACTGGAAAGCATTCAACTACAATGCTGAGGGGACCAACGGAGAAAAGAGAGAAAGAAGGGAAGGAGACAGAGGTTGAGGTCCTTGACTGGAAGAGCCATGAGCTAATGTTCCAGTGTGGCTTCTGCACCTCTGGCCGAACATTTAAGAACACAGCTGTGCAGCAGACTGAAATGATTTTCTATTTGGTATAGGTAGTAGTGTCTGGGAAAAGCTTGGTATCCATTTACAACTGGAGACTTACACATGAGTTCTATGGGACCACAAAAAAAATCAGTCACTCACGGTGACAAATAACCAAGCCAGGCTTCTTAGAAGCTGGGTCACTTGCAATACTAGCAATTAGTTCACCCACAAACAGTCATTATTATAATGTGCCATAAGACGGTAGTGACCCAGTGTGTCACATTTTTAAAGAATTAGGCACTTCTCATGAATTACATATCACAATCAATATAAGCTGTGTGTGAATGCCAAAGGCAAGGCTGAAATTATCTATTCTAGGATTTACAACCAAGTAAAGGTTATAAAGGAACAATGTGCTATCAGCTATAATACTATCTAGGGCTTTTTGCTTCTATGTTTTTTTTCTCTTAAACTGTGCTATAGACAATTATAGTTTACTGTGTTTCAAATATTTTCCCAAGAAATACATTTTCTGCATGACGATATTATGCTAAGGCATACATACATTTAATTATATATACCAATTATAGTTTGTAACATAAGTTACTTTATTAAATTAAAGGTATCATTAAACTTGGTGTCTATATGGAAATATATTATACTTTTACACAAATGTGTTATGCTAAAAACATGTTTTTAAAGAGGATTGACATATATGGTTCTACTAGAATCAGCCACCCAAAATGAGGGGGAAATGTGAATTAATTTTGGGCGGATTCATAAACACAGGAAAAGCAGTAGTGATGATCACTCAGGTCCATACTTCTAATATGATAGTAAAGTAGATGTTATTGAAGTCATTTTCACATTAACATATTAAAATGCTAACTATAACCTTGTAAGTCACAACAGGCATGATATTTAAATTCTGTTTTCAAAGAAGTGTTTTGCTTATGCTGTGGCTAAGGATCACTTTTATGTAATTTGCTCAGTTTTATACTTTTCTCAAAAGAGATAGGGATGCAGCAGAAGGAGGAGCATCTTCAAGCCTACTGTTACTTCTCAGGTCACTGTTCTACTTTCTATTTTGTTCACAACTATTTCCACTCATTTCATCCTCCTTAAATAAAGTATGTGGTGAACCCACGAACCAGTAATCCCCCAAGAGAACATTTTTACAGGGTAGCTAAGAACTGCGAGTGTGTTCAAGACCCTAGTAAAGAAAAAAATCTAAACATGGCTGTTCATCATCATATGTATTACAATAACTGACTTCTATATACTTTGCCTATTTTCAATCTACAATGTTCCTTTATGTTTCATTTTTTATTTTTGAAATTATAATATAATTATATAATTTCTTCTTTCTTCCCTCTTAGCACTCCTATATACTGCTGTTTTCTCTTTTTTACTATTATGACATTAATATGTTTATGTATCTACATATAAATTCCTAAAATTGAGTAACATTATTAGTATTTCTAATGGAAATAAACTAACTACATGTGAAATATGGTAGTACAACTGCCATCCTGCTATTTTTGTAGTCAAATGTTGTAAAACAAGATTGTCTGTAGAGTCTTAACTCTTATTTACATACCAAGGCATTAGAAATTAAATTTTACATGGATGCCAATTCAGTCATATTAAGTTAGTTGAGTCATTTCACCCAGAGCACTACTGTGAACCCCTTAGTGAGGAGACATCATCCTAATAAGTGAGGCTCTCAAATCACCTTCCTAATTTGCCTTCTCATTATCCTTGCTGTGTTTGTTACTTGTTTTTGCAAGAAAAGTTCTCACTATGTAGCTCTGACCATTTGTAACTCACTGTGCAGGCCAGGCTGTCTTTGAACTCAAGCAGTTCATGCTCCTCTGCCTCCCAAGTGCTGGGACTAAAGACCCATCCACCAAGCCCAGCTCCACCCTTCTTTCTTGGCTGATCATCATCATCTTCTTCTTCTCCTCCTCCTCCTCCTCCTCCTTCTTTCTTTTGGAGTATGCAAATAAAATTATGTGTATGTTCCATCTTAAATTACATCACATTTAACATATGTACAGAGAGAGGTAATGATTACATTTTGCTAATGAATATACGCTTAACTCACATAGTTATTTTGTAGTGAGTATGCTTTAGATCGACTCTTAAAATGTTCAGAACATGTTTCCAAGAACACAATGTATTACATTAGCTATAGCTACCATGCTGTACGCTAGATTTCAACTATAACTGCTGCCATAAAATTTCAATGCTATATATACATATAAATTCAGAGATATAGTTGATTAGAGTTAAGGTTAGTCTATAATATTTATACAAATAATTTCATAAAATATCTTCAGGAAGGTGTATAACTCCTGTTGAGTTAGTAGAGTGGTCTTTATTAGCACATCAGGCTACATCTGTGTTTCCTCATGCATAGCCACTAAGATTTTACTTAGCATAATTTGTTATAATGTCTTTAAGCTCTTTACACATTTCTAAACTTATTCTTTGCATACCTAATACCTCTGATAGAATTTTTAAATGGTTAAAATTACAAAGTAAGAATATACTAGAACCTGTATCTCATTTGATTCCTGGTAAAATATCAATAATTTAAACAGCCATATACATATTAATGTATAGTTGCAAAATTATAGTAAGAATTCATGATTCACCTTTTAGCAGGAGGATTTGTTATGATTGGGCACTTGGAAGACTATGATGCTAGCTGAATCCTGAATTAACTTCTACTACAGAGAGATGTGTAATGTTACGTTAAAATGTGTATGTTACCTCTTTCTCTCCAATTCAGAATATTTTGGTTAAATATAAGCAAAAACCTACAACTAGCTACCAAAGGAAGCTAGAATACTTCTTTCACTGACAAAATTTTAAGGTAGACGAGAAAAAAAATTTTTTTTCAGCAAGTATTTATAGAGCCGACTGTAATACTAATGATCCTCCAGGCTTCTTTGAGGCTCTTGGGAAACTCACAAGCAAATGGGGAGTGAGAAGGCATGCACTGTATATTACTGGAACCGGGAGTTAAGTGCTAAATAAATAAACACATCTAAATAAGAAAATATACACCATGGGTAGGGGGAAACAATAAGAATTCATGCTATAAAGTTCCCGGGGCTTCTCAAACATTCTGATTCTATTATGATACGTAGTTTTAAAAAAAGAAGAAGAAGGATGAAATGCATGTCCGGATGAGAGGCCTGTTACTAGTGTGGCTGGCGGTATTTACTTTTTCTTTAACACTAGATGAATTATATTATTTTGTAACATAATTTTGTTAGGCTGTAAATGGGACTTATTTGAGGTAAAATTTTAGAACAGTCACTTAAGGAAATATTTGGCAACTTTCTTTTCATATTTAACCCTCATAATTGGTTGTCCTCTGTGAATTATTTTCTAGGAAAACAGGTGAATGCGTGTTCGTTCTGAGTGGATTTAAGACCTGACTAAATAATCTTTTAATTCTTGCTGCGGGCTACCCACTCTTAGCCATCACCTTTAATCCTACCACTGCCCTTCGTTTCTCATCTCACTCCTGAACTCACCACCTTTAGTTTTCCCATTTCAGTCTTTCACCATGAAATCACATTCTGTTTGATACTCTTGCACTGTGCATTTTAAGCAAGAGTCTTTCAATAACAGTTATCGGAATGTGAATGTTTGGGGTCTCTGTGCATGATTAGCATACACAGAATGTTATGAAACCTAGGCATTTATATTTTTCCCACAGTTTGCATGAATATACTAACCCTATATTTATCTCCATAGGAAACAAGCATATTTTATGATTACCTCCCTTTTGATATAATCTATACTTTCTGGTCTTTGGTTTTAATATTTTATTTTCTAATATAGTTTAGTGCATATGGAATGCAGAATGTTGATTGCTTGATAAGCATATTTCAGAAAGTATGAGAAAAAAATAAAAATAAGCCTGGAAAAGTAGATTGCTTGATAAAGTCATTTAGGAAATATGAGAAAACTGAAATCAAATCTGGAGTGCTTTTCCATATGAAAAGCAATCTGAAAGGTTTGGAAGAATAAAGCTGTTAAGTCATTCATAACACATCTGTGAAGCCCTGGTGTAAGACAATAAATCTTGAAGAAGTGAATGTGCAAGAGGAAACCATCTAGAAGGAAGTAAGTTTTGAGAAACTGGAAGAAGTTTCTCTGCCTCAGTGGCTCCTGGCTCTCAACCTCTTTCCCTAACTGTGTCATTTGGGAGCAATGCCTAACTCTTCTGAGAAACATGGGGCCTGCTTCACAATAACCAGCATTCCTGCTTAGTTTCCTAACTTTACATGGTCCTAGTAACAGCAGCCTCTCAAAGACTCAGTGCGGCCAAGAGAGCCTGTGAGAGTCAACACTGCTCAGCAATATTGCTAGGACAGATTTATAAAATGCACAATGTCTGGTCCTCGCCTGAACCCAGGTGCGAGACTGTTGTTCAGTATCTGTTTTTTGTCTTATGCTGTGACTTCAGCATACCATACTTGAATTTTAGCCTCCATCACCTTCTCCAACCACATGACTTCAGTTAGAAAGACAGGAATGATACTGTTGTTAAACTGGGGAGTTTATGGCTGGGAAAAGAGACTGGAGAAAGAGATAAGGAGGTGGTATGGGGGGGGGGTCCCCAGCAAGCACACAAGATTGTAGAAGCCCTTGGTCAAACTACAGTCAATCACTTTTGAGCTCTCTTGTTAGCTACCCCTTGCCTATGGGCTGATGAACCTAGTTTTTCAAGAATCCCTACCCAGCACATCTGATTTCTTTTCAGGTTCCAAGTACCTTTATAACCATTTCTCCCCATAACTGTGCCTTTCCGTTGTGAACCCCATCTGTCTCTGCTATATATGGATGTGAACACGTTATGCTGTTCTCTCTGCCATCACAGTTTGAATAAAAACTGTCTTTCTGTTCCTAACATGAGCCAGAATAATTACTCCAAAACAGTTCTTATGAACTCCAAAATGTGCTCAAAGTTTTGGAACTAAATCATGAAAGAAAGCTTCATATGGAACAAGAAATTCTTCAAATCAAGGATAAAAGACAAGAGACTAGACCTGGGAAAATGTGGGCAATTCACGAGAGATTTGCTAGAAAACTTAATAGGTCTCTGTGAAAGCTAGAACAAGTACCTTAAAACAAGATTGCCAAATGTCATTTACCAGCACAGAAGCCTGCAAGAATTCTCTAGATAATCTGCTTTTGGCTCCACTTTCCGAGGCTCACTCACGTAAGTCACATGGAAAATGAACAGCTATGGGAATCCCCATGATGGCAGTAGACACTGTCTTCAGAATATGTTTCTTCTCACTGCCATTATTTTTTTAATAAGGTCAGGGAATTTTTCTCTGTGATTCTTAAAACTTCTTCAATGTAAAAATCCATCTATAACTTAATGTATCATACCAAAATCCACTAAACCTTGAGGACAAGTCTCTTGCTGCTATCTAAAATGTTCTTTTCTAATACCACTTACTAAATTAAAACCCTCCAAATTTATAATTGCAATAGATCATTATGTTACCTATATGTTTAAAAGGCAGCATAAATTTTCACCTATTATTGAATACCCATACATTCTTTCTATGATATCATCTAATTTCATCACAGATCTGATTCATTGGAAACATGACCTTTAATCTTCCTCAATCCAAGTATGTTCATCACCCTCACTTCATTAAAAAAGCTATATGATTGCATAACAATGTTTGAATCTTTTTTCATACTTATTACCACTAAAAATAACAATAGCTTGTAGGATTCTCTAAACCATTCTACATACATTATAGAGAAAAATGTTCTCAATAGGTATATGAGATGTGTATTGTTAAAGGACTCAAAAGCAGGTATACCAAATATTCAAAGGTAATGAAATAACAAAAGTTTGAAACTTTTCAAAGGTAAATTAAGATACATTGTGAACAACAATGCATCATATCAGGTAGCTCCAAAGCATAGTGGTCTATGGTCTCCAGTGAAGAAGAAGTATGAGAGATTGGCTGTACAAAAGTAATTTGATTAAAATATGCATTGTGTCACAGTTACACGGTAGCCTTAGTTTACCTATTCCATTGGAAAATCTATAGTCATAGAATTATATATTTATAGGATG
This sequence comes from Phyllotis vaccarum, assembly GCA_033318265.1. Taxonomy (NCBI): domain Eukaryota; kingdom Metazoa; phylum Chordata; class Mammalia; order Rodentia; family Cricetidae; genus Phyllotis; species Phyllotis vaccarum. The sequence goes on from JARWLC010000005.1 coordinate 7,803,921, forward strand.
TTTCATTTTTAATTTTAATATTTCCTTGTTATGTGCACTGACAAGAACCTGCCTCAGAAATAATCTAAGCCAATCACTTCTTATATTGAGAACCAAGTTATAAGACATGTATGAAAGCCAGGGGAGGCTTCACAGCAATGGAATCAGAAACTATATGATGTCAAATTCAGGCTTTTCCTAGCACAACACTATGTGTCCTTCTCAGCCAATTCTAAGCCTTGAGGGCAGTAAGAAAGAACAGGATAGGTAGTGGACTAAGTGAGTTTCTGTCCTCAATATCCGCACATTGTTCCAGCTAGATGAAAAAGCAGATGCTAGATGTTGAACTCTTGAATTTCATTTCACATTTTGCCTTCGTAGTTTGCTCAAGAATTCTCTGACCTTATAAAGAAAATAATGACTCTTTTTGGACATTCAACTTCATCTAAATCAAGTTATTTTTCTAATAATTTACACTATGTATAAATAACCCCAATTCATCATTTCACTATACTCTCCACTGACAAAAATGATATTCTCAAAAACATTCCAGAGTAGGAATGTATTCCATCACTTACAGAAGTCCCCTGTACAGGGAAAGAAAGGGCAAAGGGAAGTCAGATTACCAGAAAGGCATTTCAAAAATAGAACAACCATTCGCTGGTTCATCATTCATCAGTACAAGGGAAAGGGTTTCAATATTCAGAAAACTGGAGAAAGTTAATAGGCATTATCTCAGGCAGGAAACACAGGAGCCCACACATCTTAAGATTTAATGCTTGGAACAGTAACATCCCACTGGCTAGAAAAGAAAGTATTCCCATAGCAATCCCATGTCCCTTTGTTGTTTACAAACTGAGCCCCTCATAATACTTTAATAAACACTTCTTGTACTCAAAGAAGGAAATAGAAAGTGACTCAATTTGGGTCTTTTAAGAAGTGTGAATAAATTATATTTTATATTTATATAACTAAACCAAAGCCACAAGAGTCAGCTTTTGTAAGGGTGTCAAAAATGCTGATGTAATCTTGATCTTACCACTAAAAAGTTGTGGTCAATTTGCCAAATGAACAATCTATCAAAGTTATTATTGTTCAGTTCCAAGAAAATTTAACACTTACGGAGATCAAAGAACGCCTCTTGACTCTAGCAAAAGGAATCATGGGAACAGGCCTGAAGGCTCTGCGTTGGCCACAGCATGCATAGAAGAGGTTCTTTCCCTGGGTCTCTGTTTTTTTAATGAAGAGGTAGGAACTGCTGCCATTGGTCTTTTCCAGTCTCCTACAAGATCTAATTGAGTCTGAGTCACCCAGAGCTGACAGGACCAGGCTAAATGAGCCACTTTTCAATATATGTATGTGAGTACCAGATAACCAAGGTGATGCAGAGTAATATCTCCTTTCTGCCCTTCCCTTTCCTTCTTCTTATGCTTCACTGATGCATAAACTAAAAGAAAAATATCCTCAAAATTGCAAAGCCCAACTGAGCAAATCTATTAAGAGGATGACACTAATTACTCTGAGGAATAGTAATGCAGTCTTCCCACTCTCTAAAATATTCTTTCTTCTTGCCTCTGCTACTCAAGCATGTTTATCAGTTATCACAAATATTGCTTCCTATGAGAGAACTTCAAGAGTTCTCTTCAGGAAGGACCAGTTGCACATTTACACGCGTCACCGTTACCAGGCTGTGACTAATTGCTTGCATGTAGCACCGTGTTTTGACTCTGAATTTGCCTTGTAAACTGGAAATCCTGAGTTTTGCAATCTCACTGCCAAGCAAAATAACTGTTGGTTTGTAGGATCTATACAACACTGATTTAGTAGGGAGAAGATTGAATGGTGTCATCAAGCTCATATTAAGGCAAAGTCTGTCAACTGAAAATGATTGGAGTTGATATGAAAATAATTCATGCAAATATTTCCATGAATTTAGATATAGATTTGGAAAAAATTTAAGTGACAACATACACTCCATTATCATCCACACTCTTTAAGCCATATTTACAAAATGTACCTGTAGATTACATAATTAAAAATGTACATAAACATTTATTTTTAGTTAAACATTACTAACATACATAATACTAATGAAATTTTAGGTCATAGACACCAGCAAAGACAGTAAGGATATTCGTCAGTGGCTTTGTGTTTCTTGTGTTTTAAAAGTGTATGTTCATTCTTACCCCAAAGTCATCATATGTTCACAGTAGCATTATTCATAATAGCCAGTACTTGTAAACAACCTAGATGCCCCTCAACTAAAGAATGGATTTAAAAATCGTGATTCATTTACACAATGGAATACTACTCAGAAGAAAAAAAAATCCTGAAATTTGCAGGCAAATGGAAAGATCTGAAGAATATCATTCTGAGAGAGGTAACACAGACCCAGAAAGATAGACATGGTTATGCTCTCCTTCATAAGTGGATTTTAGACGTAAAATGATAACCGGCTAAAATCCCCAAACCCCGAGCAGATAGGTGACAGGAGGAACATAAGAGAGCCAACCATGGATCCACCTAGGAAGGGATAATAGGGAAGATCTCCTAAATAAATAGGGATCATATGGGGGAGCGAGCAAGGGGAGGTGGGAAGAGATTATGAGAGAAAGAGATGGTTGACTGGGAGAAGCATCAGGGAGGGAGAACAAAGAAATAAATATCTCATTATAGAGAGCCACTGAGGGGTTAGAGAGGAACCTGATGCTAGGGAGACATCCAAGAGCCCACAATGTGTCCCTGATAGGACTCCACACAATAGTAGAGAGGGTGCCTAAACAGGACTTCAATTACAATCAAATGAATAACTACCCCAATTGTCACTATAGAAGCTTCATCCAGCAACTGATAAAGGCCGAAGCAGAGAACCATAGCTAAGTACAGTGTCAAGCTCCTGGTCCAACTGGAGAGAGAGAGAGGAGAGTGTATATGAGCAAAGGAATCAGGATCATGAGGAAGAGATGTACACAGACGCCTGACCCACAAGCTATTGGGAGCTCACTGACTCTGAAATGACAAGTGAGGAATCTTCATGGAAAGGAACTAAACCCCCTGAATGTAGATGACAGTCCAAAGGCATGGACAGTGTATGGAGCCTCTTGAAGTAAGACCGGAGTTTATTTCTGGTACATGAATTGGCTTCTTGGAGCCCATTCCCTAAAGAGGAACACCTTACTCAGCCTTGATACTGGGAAGGGAGCTGCCTCTATTGAAAATGCAGGACCAAACTGACCCTCCTTGGGGTTCCTTACCCTCTTTAGGGAATAGATGGGTGATGGAGTGGGGTGGGGGAGGTTGAGGAAAGACTAGGAGGAGGGGAGAGAGAAAGAGCAATGGAGAATATTAGGAAAAAATTTAAATAAAAAAATACAATAAAATAAATAAAGGTGTGTGTCCCTTCCTTAGCTTGGCTATGTTGTCCCTGGTGTTATTTGTAATGGTAAGTTTCTAGCCTGGCCTAGTCTGGAGATCCAGACCAGCAGTCCCAAATAATCACACAAAGGCTTATATTAATTACAAACTGTTTGGCTTGTGGCTTAGGCTCATTATCAGCTAGCTCTCACATCTTAACCCAATTATATTAATTTATATCTTGCCATGTGGCTCATGCATTACCTATTTCTTTACATCCTGCTTCTTGGGTGGCTGGATCGCATCACCCTTGACTCCGCCTTACTTCCCCTTTACCTATGCTTTGATTTACCACCTGACTACAAGCTGGTTTGCCATAGGCTAAAACAGTTCCTTTATTATCCAATGAAAGACACCCCATATCAGTTATGTAAATAGTGACCTTGTTTTTACCAAAAGAAGTAATCCCTCTGCCCACTGGATTCACTATCTTATTTCCTAGGAAAGCGAGCTTTTCCAGGTGCTGCTAGGCTGCTGCTCCCCGGAGCTGTTGATGTTAATTAATTTATGCAAATCAGCTAGAAACCATCTTTGATTAATGTCTTCATTGATTTATTAATCTTGAATACTTTAAGAGGCTCTTCGTACATGTATGATGCAATATCTACTTAGAGAATAACTACTCGTATGATTAATTCTGGCCTTGAAGAGCAGTACCTGATCTCTTCTAGTTGATATTACTAATTACATATAATTTATAACTTCTAGAAAAGTAATTGCACCAGAAAGAAAATTAAATTTTATAATTTTTCTACAAGTGACATTGGCATATAACACCCTTAAAATAGCTGCATGCATTTTCAATTTACAATTAATATCTATCTGTGCAAGGTTCTGTGCTAAGGGCTTTATATGTTTCCAGACTTAATTTATAATATCTCCCTCATTAAGAAGTAAGTATTCATGCAGGCAGAAATATTTCTTATTACTTCTTTGTGTTACCCACGAGCATTCAAAACAGAAACATACATTGAAACTGATTTTTTTCTGGTTTAATTTCATGCTAAAAATATTTTTTGTCAATTTTGAATGTCAAAATCATTCATTTCCCTTTCCTCAGATATCTTTCTAAGTGTCCAAGAATTACTACTACTGTCAAGGAAACAAAAGAACTCATTACCAGAGAATGGTGATTTCGTGAAAAGTGTGCAAGGCAGATAGCAGAAGAAATACATGGCCTGACAAGATCATGTGTCTCATAAACAGTTACTGGGTTCAATATAATCTGTGGCAAATATTTAAACCCAGAAATAAACGTTATGTGAGAGATCATGTGATGTGGGAGACTGTGTAGTTACATTGTAAATAATTGTCCCACCCACTAGTTTAATAAAAAGCGCTGATTGGCCAAAGGCAGGCAGGAAGTGTGGGCGGGGCTACCAGACTAAGAAAACTCTGAGAACAGGAACCACAGAGCAGAACGCCAGAAGAGAAGCTGGAAGAAGCAGAGGACAACCATGCTGCTTTGAGAAAAGGTACTGAGCCCAATGGCTGAACAGGATGACTCATGGGTTAGATGAAGGATTGAGAGCTAGCAAGTTTTATGCCTGGGCCTTTGGCCGATCAGCCTCAAATTAATGAAAGCATCTGTATGTCTCTGTGGGACTGTGGGACTGTGGGACTGTGGGACTGCGGGACTGTGGGACTGTGGGTCTGCGGGCCTAAACATTGAGGCTAGGCCCGATAGTCTGGGCCAGAAGCCTCATACTACAATGTGACTAATTTCATTTTTAAATCAAATAATACAAGTATGGGAGAAACGGCTCAGCAATTAGGAGCAATGGCTGAACTTTGAGGAGTCAGTCCAACCTCACTCATCAATTATTCCAGTCGCAGGGTATCCAATGCCGTGTTGGCTTCTGCAGACCACACACACATAGTGAAAGACAGACATGCAGCTAAAATATTCTTATACAAAAGATTAAAAACTGAAAAACAAACAATAAAACAAAACCTGAAAACCTACAAAAATGTGCTATCCTGCTTCTAAAGGGAGTAACTGCATCTGCTTGGAGACTCAGAGGAAAGCTCCTGAGAGACACATGACATGACAGGTTGGTCTAGCTTCCAGGAAACAGAAAGAAGAGCACCAAAGCATGCCGGAAGGAAGTGTGACGATCCCTCCAGCATGTGTGCAGCTTCCAGAAGAAACACTGCAAAGATAAGGCATATAACTCTAAAATTTATGAGGGCAAGGCCAAGGGACTACAGTCTTCATGGTTTATATCTTAATATATTTGTAATGAGAATGGTCATACATAAGGTATGAAGATTGGGGAGAGGCTGCATTCCCGGATACTTGTTTCTAAAAATTTCTTTTAGTTGGAAATGATCTCATTCCAGATGTCGACTAGTAAGTGTCCATGTCAGCAAAATAGGAAGAGACTGATTTTTTTTTTTTTTTGATTTGGCAATCTTGCTATCAAGATATAGTTTTCCTTTTTAAAAAAATCACTATGTCTATCTTCTCCAAATAGTTAACTTAAAAAAAAAAATAGTGAGATCATTTCAGATGAAGCTCACATTTAATATACTATATTTGTTCAGGCTTCCCATGATAGCACCAATTACTAAAATACAAGGATTGCTTTTAGAAAGATATTTATAAAATGATCTGTTCATAAAAACTCTTCCAATCTCTTAAATACTTGTATCATGTTCTTAATACAAAATCATTTGACGGACAGAGCCCCAGTCAATCCAAAATGAAAAATATGAACAATTAAACTATAAATTAATAGTACCTAATCCATTTTCCATTGCCCTCTACTCTTACCACATATGATATAATGACTACACCATGTTCAAGTAGAATGACCAGTAGATAGGTCAACATATGGGACTGAAAGACTGACAAGTTTGAATCATAAAGAAAAATAACCAAAATGACAGGAATGACATGTGCCATTTCCTTAGATGAAGAGTTTTGGAAGACTGTGAAAAGAGGCAAAGATACAAAATCCAGCAGGCAGGAAGAAATGAATGTACTTTTGTTGACCCCTTTACAGTCCAGCTTTATAGCTAGTGTGTCTAGACTCTTGAGCAAGGTGAGGAGAGGTGATGTCATCTTCTGTAGGTCCAGTGTGAACCTGGCACAGGGAGTCAAAACATGCTGGGAGTGAACTATTTTCTAAAAGCACCTTTAAATACTTCCTGAAGGAGACAGCGTCTGGGCTTACTTTCTGCTGTTCAGTGTATTGGATAAGGTAAGTGAGGAGATGAGATTAGTAGTGACCTTTTCATCATTTCAAACTAATGGCTAGATCCTAGTAACAGGTTCACTATTTAGGAATTGATCTCGACAGAAACACCAGAATAACTCTGTAGATAAAATGAAATAAAAAATTAAAATTTTGGGTAAAAAAATACAAATATAAATGTACACATTTTTTAAACTACTCAACAGAGAATATAATTTGTAAATGTTAATTTGGAAAAACTTTATTTCTACAGCATCAGCAGAGGTTGGATTTAAAAAACAGTTAAACACTTTTGTTTTAATGAATATTCATTTACTGAGTACACATTGAAAACCTCAATAAGTAAGGGATATATTTAACCATAAATGTAATAAACCAGTTGTTTTTAAATAACTCCTGGTTTGGGGTCAAATCACACCTGAACCTATATTGACAATGGAGTACAACACAGAGTTTGGGGTCAAACGGGCTATAACAAAAGCAGCAATCCTTCCACTTCCTCTGTGCTGCCAAGTCAGATGTTCAGGGGGAAATGGAGCTGAAAATCTCACTTCCCATACCCATGAGTGGGCACACTACCAGATCATATGTATTAATTACATGAGTAGCTCACAAAGAGACACAAACAAAAAGGGAAAAACAAAGTCAAGACAGTGGCAGGATGCTGCTGGATGCGCATCACTCTGTTTTACCAAAATCCATGAGACCTCGCTCCTTGCATAGGAGCCTACACTCAAGAGGCTAAGGCACAGAAGAAATGAGACAGAGTAACTACCAAGAGATAAATACTAGAAAACGTCAGTGCCAAAAGTTTCCCAAACACTATATATGTTATCCTTTCAAAAGTAGGTGAAAAAGACATATTCATTAGTTATTCAAAATTATGAAATACAGTTATCTAGAACAGGAAATTCTACGCGGACCTTGGCAAGAAGGAGCTTTATGAATGAGCCTTTTGCAAGCCATGTTAGCTAATGAGGCAAATAAACTTGTATTAGCTTATGACAAATTTCTACAATGTCTTCTGGTGCATGGTTAATTTCAATATCACCTCTACAAAAGATTTAAATAGCATTTATTTAAATATTAATTGACTATGGCTATAAAAATTCATCTACTATTTTACTGAAGATAAAAGAGTCATAGTCATACATTTAAAACAATTGTGTTCTTTAATCATTAACAGTAAATTAACTCTTTTGAAAAGAAGATTCCCTTCAATTACAGAAGCATCCACACATTGTACACATTGTATTCTTGTAAGGTATTCCGTAAAGCATTTATTCTGCTTGACTGGCATATTCAGCTTAACCATGTAATACTTGCTGTGACTTAGGCCCTCTGTAAAGACTCCTGAGCCTATTTATGAGAGTGCACAGTTTTGTCAAAATTGCATGTTAGAGGTTGTTTCATTCATTCTATGATCTCAGCATTACTTTTTTCCTTCTTAGAAATTTGGAATTCCTCCAGTTCTCACAAAGCATCTTCTGGGGGAACTTGCATAGAAATGAGTCCCTGATTATGTGAGGTACACAACTGGAAGTTCCTCTGATGTATTCACAGAACAGAAAGTTGCACATCTACTTGGAAACACTATTTTAATGCATCCTACAGGAGCAGGCCATCTCAGTTTCATCCTGACCACAAAATGAAGAAACTCTAAGCCATAATTGTAGCATAAGTTAATTAGCCACAAGGTTGGTTCAATAATTGATGACAAAGGTGTTCTTTTATTACTAAAAGCTGTTGTCATCAGCCATCATGTAGGGATCATGATTCTCTAAAATAAATAACACTTACAAGTTACAATGTGTTTGGATGGAAATCCCATTCCACACTCAGACCTTTCCCAGTTGTAAACTGGATGAGCTTACCTATTTCCAAGTTATTTGAACAGTGTCATAAAAATCTGCTTATTTTAATATTGCCTATCTCCCACAAGCTCATATATCCAAAGACTTGGTAACCTTTTGGCTAGGAAAGGTTCTAAATCTTTGGGAAGAATGGCCTCTAGAGATTGGGTTGTCGGGGTCAGGTCATGGGAGAAGTATCACATCCCTGCATCTGTCCCTAGGCTCTCTGCTTTGCCATGCTTAAGTGTAAAACACTGGGGTCCTGGCTACATACTCCAGACACCAAGGGGACAGCAGATGCCAGGCCTTCCTTCCCCTTTCTGATAGACTGAAAAATCCTTGAGCCTTGAACCAAAAGAATCTCTAATTTTTGAAGTTGCTTCTTCCAAGATACTTTATCACTGGAAAGAGAAAAATAACTAATAACGTTGCTGGTAAAGGGGTCAATATTCCATAGAAACGGTACTACAGGGATACTGTCAGTAAACTGGAGGAGAATTGCCATAGTCACAAAATGGGTAAGATAGTTAAGGCTGCCTAATAATAAAGACTGTAGGATAAGAAAGGAGCTATATTACATAGCATAATAAATTTTAGGGCTTCATGACTCAGAAAGACCTCAGAAGAGGTGGAGTTGTCCAAAGAACACAGTCAGGTTCTAGTATTCACCTTTAGTGATTATACACGGTCCTCTGGCAATGCAGCACTGTTTAACCAACACTAAATATGGACAACATATTTTGGCATTCCTCAAGAACACTAGTTGGTCTGACTCTGTCTCTGCTTCTAGCTCTAGGGGAAAACTAACTACTCCCCAGTTGTATTTCCAAAGCAGAGTTCGGACAGTCAACATAGGGTGGGATGTCAATCATATAACTCTTCACTAAAGATGTCTTTGGTCCCTTAACCTGTCCATCCCTCCCATCAGTGCACAGCTGGGTCATCATTCAAATCTGGCACTGAATGCCTAATTCTAAACAGATACCAAATTTTCTCAAGAGACAAAACTTTGACCAGTTTTATTATTTTAATTTTTCATGTATTTATTGGGGGGGGGCATATTGTGAAGATCTAAGGAAAACTTCTAGACATAGGTTTTCTCCCTCTTGTGTAAGTACCAAGGATTGAACTCAGGTTGTCAAGCTTGGTAATAAGCACCTGTACTTATGAGCCAACTGGATAATTTCTTTAATTAAGGGATTAGCCACAATGTGTACTTTAAGATGAAAAATAAATTATCACAGAACTTTTAAATCAATATTATGAGATATTAACCATAATGTTAAGTATATTTTTAAGTAACTGTTTTATGCAAATTTTTTCATGCTTCCTAAAAAATATTTTATTTACCAAAGTATGTTGAAGTTTCACAGTTAAACTCCAGCACTAAAAGCACATCATGTAAAAGATAAAGTCATCACGAGATCAGTATGGGTTCCCAAAGGTTGGATCAAATGACTCACCCACATTATACTACTTTTCACAGCAGTGGGCAATGTGCTTCCATGCACAGAAGGGTGGTGAGAAATTCATTTAGTCCGATTGGGTGGTGATAATCTTGATATTGAGTGAGAGAAGAAAGCTAGCAATTTATGTGGCTTTGGAAATGATTTTTTTGTGTGTAAAATTTCCTAATGCAGAGAGTATATCACTGAGATGTCAATCAAATTGTTTGATCACCATTAAATCAACTAATCTATTAGCTAACTTTATTGTTTCTGTTTTTTCACTAAAAAGATCATTACATACTTTATATTGTGACAGTATTTCTGAAGAAGTGATTTTCTTTTTTTTTTTTTTTTTTTTTTTTTGGTGCTAGTAAAACGTATCATCTCCCCCATCCTTTTGCTCATTTGTGTTATTTTTATCTGATTTCAACCCAGCAGGCATCGCCCACAATTTACATTTTCATGGTTTAAAAAAAGGCATATGTAACACTGAGGACTGGGCAAGCACTTAGATGACTTAACAAATCTGCACCTGAACCCTAACAAGCCAGCAATTGGCTTTGAATGATTGTGAAGAGTCTCATTAAATTAACTTCAATGCTTTATTTCCAGCCTGGACCCAACATATGAAACAAAAATAAGTAATCCCACATACTAACAAAAAATTCTAGAACATTCTGCTTCTTGATAACTACATGTTGGAATGATGTTCCACTAACAAAAAACAATGACTCTTTATTGAGTCTATGTGTCTTTCAAGGTTACTTGCCAAAGCAGGGACTATTGTTTTACTATGAAATACCAAACTTTAATGGGGAAAAAAATAACAGAATCAAAAAGTATAAAAGGAGCTTCCATGTGTATAGAGTTTATTTTCAGACCTTATGACTGACCTTGTGACTCTGAATGTAAGAAGATTTGCACACATAAACAAAGCCTTGTTTACAGATTGTAATTCAGTCAAATAGGAGATGGTTCAAAATCAAAAAGTGCATAAGTATGCTTCTAGCATTTGATTGTGTACATTGAAAGGCTGAATTTTATGTATAAGTCACATAACATGAGATATATGTGCCCACATATATTTATATCTTCACCTACAAGTACATATTTGGATATATTATTGATCTAGGACTTACATACATACATGCAGCCTACACATTCTTCTGTACTGCGTCTTCTTCCTCTTAAAGACAGACATTACCTTTCCTAATAATCCTTTTTTGCTAATCCATAGTAAATGAGGAATGGCTGCAGTATCATTTAATATAATTTTATGTTAATATCCAAACACTGTGTTAGTACTTTTAAATACATTTTCTTTTCCACTTTATAATTGTCTTTTAGAATATTATATAGTTAATAATTTAATAGTATCCTTCTTACACTTCTGTTACCACAATAAGTGAAATCACACATTTTTAAATTGTTTTTGAGTCCTGGCACAGCTGTTAAAACCTGCATTTTATAAATGAGAACACTGAAGTGAAGAGAGATTAAATTGTCTGGTATAGAATATGTCTTGTATAGTCTGACTCCAGGGTTCCTCTCCTGTTTACTACAAATTCTAAAATACAATTACGTGGTTATGAATCTTCATAAATTGATCATCAATGCTTATACTGGAGTTTAAACTTGATACTTATATGCTCCACCAGTGAGGTCAGCATACTATTAAAGACCTCACATTTCACCATCCTTGACCTTGGCCCCTACTTTTTATTTTAGAGTAAAGCATGAAATCCCAACATAGTCTATATTCCAGAGATAGACTCTCATTTTATGTCCTCAGCTGCCTAAGTTTTCAGTTGCTTATTTGACCAATGGTACTGGTCTGTGGAACATATAATATTATGTGATAATTTGTGGGGGTGGGGTGCTGACTGATCACTTCATAGAAAACACAAGTAGCTCTATCAGTATCCTGAGTGTGCTACTTTGGGAAACCTTCTGTGATGAAAAATTATTCTAAAATTGTTCTTTGGAATGCTGAGGCTTTTGTGATGGTCAGCTACCCATCCATTTTCTCCAAGTAGATATTGAATGAAATGAAGCAATGGACCTTTATTTCCTGTAAGGCAGCTGTATAGTATGATGCCCAGACAATGTCATTAAAGATCATTACCAATTTTTAATGATACACCTTTTAGGAAAGACAGAGGAAGGTTTCAGGCTATTCCCACACTACGTACTTCAAACACCCTTAACAAAATCTATCTTGAAAATAGTCTTTCATCACCTTCACAGAATCTACAGATTAGATTCCTGATTAACAAAACAAAAAAAGTTTTCTAAAGACCTGGAGGAGATGTTAATATTAATTAAATCTCTTTTATCTGGATTGATTAGTGCAATTCATTATCCACTACTCTTCTGGACAGATGTGTTAAATTACAGTTGATACAGAGCACTAGAGTACTGCTGATAATTTATTTGATCACATTACTTCAGGCTTAAAAATATCCATACTTGAAATTAAGAGATAGCATACAGATTTTGAGAGTGTTCTCACAGACCATTTCACATTTTTTATATGATAAAGCCCAAATCATTTTGATTGTCTTATTGTGGATAAATTTCTGCTAATTATCTGTTTAAATTATTTTAATTGGAGAATTACTTTGCAGTTTTAAAATACTGAAATATGAGAAGCTCTGGAACCCAACAACTCCTATGGATGTTCTACAGATACATTTTATTGAGACATTTGCAAGTTTTATTTAAAATCAACCTGATGAAACTTGAAAAAAGTTTAACTAGTTGCAATCCTTATTGCCAAAACTAAGCTGATGATATCATATCCATTTATTAACACTAAAAGATCTTTCTATAGGGTATTTGAATAAATGTAAACTATAAGAAAAACACACGTACGTGCATACACACATACACACACACACACACACACACACACACACACACACACACACACACACACACACCAAACAAACAAATATGATTTCCTTAGAGTGGATGGTAATAAAATGGTACATTCTTGAAGACAGGTCAAGGAGACCAATATCCCCCCAAAAGAGCTATTTTCTCGCCATTGTCAGAAGGGAAAATTGGCTATGTGGGGCTAAAGCACATGCCTGTCCTCCAGGCTCACTGTGTACCTCAGTCTCTTCTCCACTCTTCACACTCTACCCTCACTTGAAAGGCTTCCCTATGCCCAGCTTCTCAATTCCCATGTAACTTTGCCATTTTGGCAATTCACTTCACTCTCTTCTCTTTTGTTTTCCTTGCCTGCTCCACTTTTCTTGGTACTCTCCTGGTCTTCTCCCTCCTCTTCCTCCTCCTCTTCCCCCCCCCTCCCTTCCCTCCCTCCCTCCCTCCCTCTGTTCCCCTCTCTCTTCCTCTCCCTCCCTCCCTCCCTCCCTCCCTCCCTCCCTCCCTCCCTCCCTCCCTCTCTCTCTCTCCCTCTCCCTCTCCCTCCCCCTCCCCCCCCCCCTCCTCATGAACAAGTCCAGTCTGGTGTGCTGGTGTGCCTGTTTAATCTACTGCTCTACTGCTTTCTCTCTGTGCTCTGTGTTCTTCCAGAGGCCTCTGGGTGTTCTTTCTCTCAGATCTACAATAAAATTCTTCCCTTCGTTCATACCTTGAAGTAGTTCTGTCTTCAGTTCATACATCTGATACTGAATTGCTTTTTATACACTTGGGCAAAATTAATAATCATATAAGGTGACATATTACTTAATGAGCAAGGGTCAGCCATCCCATCATGTTAGGATGCTTCAAAACATTCTTTTTTATTCATAAAATTTAACTGTTTCTATCAATTAAAGTGAGTTTTTTTGACAAAAGAAGTTATCTTTGAGATGAAACTTCAAATATTTTCAAATAGTTATTTTCTTAAATAAACCTTTTAATGAATGAATCAAACATATGAATACCATTTTCCCTATAATACATATGGACTTAAAAGTTAAAGAAGATATAATTAGCAAAATGTGTTACAGACTTGATTACACCTCCTAATATCTGAAAAATAGTTTGATGTATCTTACAGATGCAATATGTGTCACAGTCTGATGATTACTCAGCTCTGCATCTCCTCTCTGAGATCTTTTGAACATGTCCAAGTGTTGATAATGCTCTGTGAGATGAAAAGAAGGCATGCCTAGAAACACATGCTGCGTTACCCAGCTTTTCTAAGAGGGAGAAAGTGTGGTAAGTGCCGCATGTGAGCCTCCTGGGCCAGGACAAACCAAGTGACACTCCTCTGGGAACAATCCTTCCCTCCCGAAGGACTAAGTCATCTCAGTGTCTGCTCATTTGGGCCAGAATTCATATAGATTCCTTTTAGTTTCCTCTTGTCCTATAACAATTATCTTCACATTATTATTTGGCGATAGATACGTTTCTGGCAAGGCTCTTTTATATTACTAAACACAAAGGCATCAAGAGGAAAGAAAGAGGGATAGACTGAGAGGCAAAAACTAAGAATAAATAGAAAGGAGGAAGAAGGGAGGGTGTGAGAAGAATGAACGGGGGAAAGGAGGGAAGAGAGGATGAGGTGAGAAAGCATAGGAATGAGACTGTCTCACCTTCAGTTCCTCCTATCTCACTGGGTCAGAGTAAAGGCCATGTCCTAGGTCTGCCCCTCAGGACAGGCTTCCTGGCTCTTTACAGAGAGAGAAATGTAAGAACACTGCAGTAAAATCCATAGAATGACAATCTTTTCTTTAAAACAAGTTCTCAGAATGCAAAGTCTAGAAGAGCATTTAGTTCACGGAATAAGGTGGCCTCTATAGAGTATCACACGAAGAAACATAACCCACACAAGATGACTTTGAGATGACTGGCGTCTGAGCAGCAGGCTCTCAAGAGCAGGGGTGGCCGCAGGTTGTCCTGCCTGAGCATGGTCTAGCTCTCTCTGAGCTCTGTGAGTGCCTCTGCAGACCTGGTCCTCTGGTTGGGTTTTAAGGATGAGGCCCAACTTCTCACACCACGGAGCTCTGTGAACACATTCCCTATTCATTTGTCCTTGTCTTGCCTGCTGTCGACTTCCGAGATCTATAAATATTCCTCCATCCAAAATAATTCAGTCTATATTTCTAGATTTCTTACTAAGTTTCAGTTTACACAGTGCACATGTCTATTGCCAAATGCCAAATAGGAAGAAATACACAAACTCTGACAATTACTTTAAATATTCTCAAAAGCAAAACTTTTGTGCCTGCCAATTTTTTCAGTCTCATTCTGCCTTCAAAGACCACTCAAATTTTGCTAATTTTGTCATATTATAAAAATTACTATTATTGTTACTTTTTATCTGTCTATCATGAAACACACACACATCCACAGACATATGATAAAAATATTACATCGTATTTTGGGACAGGGAAAGACGTGTAAATTAATTTTCTGAAAATAACTGTGACTTCTGTTAACTTAGCAGAACTCTGGCTGACAGTGTCAACAGAGCTACCATGCTCAAAATATAATTCTTTAGCTTATGAATCATTTTCTACCCCAGGTATCACTAGCAGAGTGTGACAGTTAATACTGAGTCCTTTCTGTTTGATTTATGTGTATCCACATATGAATTTTTTAAAAATGCCATTAATTATAAAATGTTAAAATGAAGACGGTAAAGGTAATCAGAGGCTCTGTGACTTTTAGTTTTCTACCAGGATTTTTAGTTCAAAATGTTTACATGCCTTACTCCAGCAATAACGACAAAACACTTAGGGCAGCTCTTTGGAGCTGGTCCTAAACCCTTCCCTGTTCCTTTCTGTGCTTTAATCTCTGAGGCTCCTGGTCATTTCCTTAAAAGCTTTTACTCTATTCTGCCTAAGAACTGCCCAATTCCATGTGCTCCTTACTTGGACCTTTCATTAAGATTTGTCAAGAAAGCCTTGGTTATTTCTCAGACCTACTGAATTCTTTCCTCCAGCCAAGCATTGCTTCTGTTGATTTCACTTTTTCCTCCAAGTCATAGACTCCAATACTGTCTTTTTCACTCAATAATTTGTCTCCAGCAGTTGGCACATAGTAGGTACTCTCTATTTATTTGTTCAGTCAATGGAATGAACTGCTTTTTGTAGTCCAAAATAGTTGCATGGTTTGTGTGTTTAGTCCATGGCTCCAAGAAGCATCCAGGGTTAGAAATCTGCTACACAATGTTCTATATAAAAGTATCTGATGGATCCATATAAAAACAAAATTTTATATAAAAAAAATTCATCGGTTACTGACAGGACTACACACAAATACAGGAAATAGCAAATAACCACTGGGTATGTCCTAGAGAACTTCACCTGTTGAGACTTCTCTGCTCATTAATTCTCACAAGACCTATTAAATATTCTCTGTAGCTCAGACAAAGCAACTAACTACTGGAATAAATCTTCCTAAGCCTCTGAAAGGACTGAGAGAACATAATCAACCCTATTAGTAAGACACACACATGATCTGAGGCTGGCTCAGTTTGGGTGTCCAATTAAAATTATTACTAACTGCACTGCTACTGTGCCCTGGGGGACTTTCCTCTGCTTCTCCCACTCAGTTGCTCTGCTATTTGCTTCTACTGTATAAGCCCAGCCTTTGAAACACTAAATCAGACTCACTTTTAAAAAGCACGATAGTATATGTTTTAATTTGCAGTTTGCAATGAGCTAAACTTGATTATTACAACTGTACCAAAACCAAAGAAAAACAAGCTAGCAAAACAAGCTAACAACATTTAATGTTTTTAAAGAAATTCTTTTTGTCCTCAGAGAATTATAATATGCCTTAACGTATACTTGCCAATCCATAGTTCATCATTTCTTACATCATCCACTTGTAAGTTTTCCAAAAGGAACCTAAAATTGAGGGTGTGTTCTCTGAAAACTCTTGTACTGTACCTTTGCTCCAGTTTGTTTCTGAGCTTTGAAGGTACAGATTAAATATTAAGCAAATACAAGCAAAACTCAAGAAGAAAATAAATTGTATGATTATCCAAATACACAGAAACATGCGCTAAACTCTATCAAGTTAAATGTGATTTGAAACTTTGCTTTACCACTGGACAGATTCTGTTCTATTATCACATAGAGATGAACAAAGACTACATGTGCGACTTCTCAGACACTAACCTATGAATTCCCCTAGGCTTTTAATGGTTTGTTGTTGTTACAAATAGTGAAGATTAAACTCCCACCATCCCACAAATAAGCATGGTAATAGGAGAGTTCATCTACCGGTTTAGACCAGCTGACCACGTTCCACTAGTATGGAACAAGCTTCTATTTATCTGACTCCCTGAGAAATTGTAGAGTGGCTGATAGGCATCAGACTGGAAAACTCATCGCATAGTGAGAAAATTGAGGCCATTCTGTATAATCTTTATTTACTTAATAATTGGTTTCATTCATTCTAAAAACCTCCTTCTTTCTCTCTGGTTTAAGGCTTTCCTATTTAACAAGGAAAAGAAGAGGAAAAAGAAGGAGGGGAAGGAGGAGGTGGCAGTGGCTAACTCATAGCGTAGGACTCATAGCAGGTAAAGTAGGAACAGACAAGGTGATTGGCATGGCTTAATGCCTAATGAAGGTGAGAACACCACATTCTCTGATCATAGTAAACTGTACCCAGACAAGAGTGACAATTTTCCTAGTTAAAACATAAGAAAATAACTATATTATGTAGCTATTTGGGTTTGTTACCAAGAGAGTACAAAGTGAATAACTCTCTGTAGAGAAAAGTAGACATGACACATATCAGGTGACTTTCTGTGGAAAGCATTTGAATCTTTTAACTGTTAAAGTATAACCTTAGAATTCAAACATTTCTCTTTTTAACAAAAAGTAATTCTTATTTGGCCTGTTCTTATATTTAAGAAAGGAGTCGAGGAAAAGGTTTGACAGAAAGCTCACTGCTTTCTTTCACCCTAACTCATTAGATCAGCTAAATTAGGCATCTGAAATAGTCATATCCAACCGGAGGAGGAATTTTTCGTACAATATTTGGCCACCTTCTTCAAAGATAATAATATTCTCAGTGGTCCTAGAATCTAAGTAAAGTGTGCATGTGTTTAATTAGAAAACGTCCCCTTGAAACAGTTCTACTTACTGTGAAGCCCCCTCTCCACACATGGAGCCAATTCACTGAGTGCCACGGTTTCTCTTGGGGAAGAAGAAAATCTTTTCTCTGGTACATACATTTCTGGTTTGGTTATTTCACTATTTTATGAATTCTTTGAGACTGTAATACATGATAATATTTCAATCATCTGTTTCCAGATTCTGTACTCCCTCTCTATTCACTCAATGCCATATTCTTTTCTACTTTTTTAAAAAGAAAGGGGGAAGGCATGAAAATACATGGGTTCTAACTTTGTTAGCCAACTAACTTCCCCTGACGCTCTATTGATAAAAGCTGATTTGGGACTCTAATCAGTTATCAAACACAAATAGTTTCTTATTTGAGTAGGGGCTTTGTGACAACTTTGTCTCCTGGTTGTTTTGCTTTTGACTTCACAAAAATCTAAATTCAGGCTACTCTATGAAAAAACATACATATGTTTATTTCACTTGACAAAGATTCTATTAAATATCAAACCTTGAATTTTTATGTTAACAGGTTATCCTAGAAAATGTTGTTAAAAGTGAGTTTGTACCTATAAATATGATTGGTTATTAATTCTATTTTATTGTGGTTGGCTAGACTCATATGCACAATATTAAACTATGAGGCTAAATAGGGCCTGTATACTTTATCTTTCTATATTTTCATTACTGTCAAGAAATAAACTCAGAATAAATGTAATAAAATGTTCATCATTTGGTCTACATACTGAATATTAAATTTTTCCAATTCAGTGGATTTAAAATAGTTTCAGACTAGAGCTTTATTCATGCAAAGTGCTCTTGAGAGAATAACCTCAGGAATTAATACATTGATATTCATTTAACACTGCACTATTATAGCCAGTGATTTTAGTTTATTCTTTATATACTTTAATGGATCCTTTTGATGGGAGCAGAGCATTTATTCTGCTTCCAAGACTTTAATCTGTTCTCTAGATAAGCATCATTCTAAGCTTTGATAGTCTGGCCTCCTTCTACACAATATGAAGTAATTGTAAGGTATAAGAGTTTAAAAGGCAAATTCTTACTCAAAGTCTGCTCTCAGCACCTACTAATGATATGGCTCTGAACTTTCTGGATAATTTTATACTTTAAAATGAAGATGAAAATAGTGTCATCTGCCTTAAAGGCTTTGTCTGGGTATCAGTATTGCCTGGATTCTAGGGGTTTTTTTGTTTTGTTTTTTGGTTTTTTTGTTTGTTTGTTTTGTTTTTGGTCAGATTGATCTTACAGTTGTAAAGAAACTACACGGCATTAGGTATTCACAACAGCATCCTTCAGCAAACACTTGTTTTGGCCAACCATCTTTGCAGATATATACCTCACATGCAAAAGTAAAGTTGCCACATAGAGTTTGAAAATTAGGAAAAAAGGTGAATGGTATATGATGTTACCCATCACATTTACATTGATCATTTTTTTTCTACGAAAATCTCAGACCACTGTTTACTATTTAAGTGTTTGTTTTCTTCACATGTATAAAAACATACATAAATTCTACATAAAGAAGCTCTCTAGATGCCTAGAAAACTGGTGTTTTTAAACCTGCATTTATTTAGGAAATTAATAGAAGTCAAGTTTTTTTTTATTGGCAATGGACTTTCTTCACAGAACAGAGAAAGTTTTATTCTGATCTTTCTCCATATGGCCCTACAGGTTCTAGGAGGATGATGACATAGGCAGAAAACTAACTTCACACACAGGGGTAAAAAGATGCCTTCAGGAAGCCCAGGCTGTATATTGGTGTATTCTAGCACTGCCCTAGTGCAGACTACCTGCCGCTTTTTGTGAGGGAATCAAATCACCTGTCAAATCTTGCATCAGGCTAAGCATATACTACAGCATCCCTATCCTTAGCTAATATGTGAGCATCCAAAGCTGTGGGACTTACACTAGTCACCATAAAAAGCCAAATAAAAAAGTTTCAGTGAAAATATCTCAAAGCAAATATTGGAATTAAAGTAAACAAAGCTTTGCCAATATTTCCTGTACTTCCAGTTTCCAGAACATGTCCAGAGCTTCCAGTCACCCTTCCTGCATAATCCTCCCAGATTTATGAGAAAGGCTTGTATTTTGCTGTTATTGAAGACAAAGATGAGAGATGAAACATCATAACTTGTAGTTCCCACTGTGACCCTAGAATCCTGCTGTGACCCTACAATCCTGCTGTTTTCCTTGTGTTTTATTCCTAAGAACTATTTTCTAAATTATGATCAAATTGAGTCCTGAAAAGATACAGTTGAAAAGACAGTTGATATGAGAAATATTAGAGATGATGTTAATGTTATTTTTTGGCAAGACATGAAGAAACCATTCACATATAAATGGCCACAGTTGAAATCCTAAGGTGGTTTAGGGTATTGCATTTCTAATTACCATATCGTGACCAAATGTGTCTGTCTGCCTCTTGGGATATCTCAGAAATGAGTTCCTAAAACCAATAGCTCTTGAGTAATATAATCCCAAGGCCTGAGAGCCAGCATAGAACAAGAGACATAATTAAAAGCTTAAGGTCCCAGATACCTACCCAAATCTACTGAATTAAAGAATTCCGGTGGTGTAATCCAGCAGTTATGTCCAGAAGCCTCAGATGACCTTAAACACAGTCAAGATGGAAACCTCTGATCTTCTAGAAAGATATCCTCCACAAGTGAAAACATTGTTTCTCTAATGGAGGCCCTAGAGAGCATTTGGAAATTAAAGTAAGTCTTGAATAACAGATAGCTTTATATAGATGTATATGTGTATACATACATATATTGAAAGATAGATAATAGATAGTATGGATATAAACATGTATGATCTCTTCCTTCTTTTCCTGTATTTATTTTGTTTTGGAAATTGCTACTAAACTACAAACTATATAAGTTATATAAAATACTTTTATTTACTTCTGATGATTTTACTGTTTTCTCTTTGGCAAGCAAAATTACTGACACTAATTTTAAAAAATATATAGTATGAAACATAGTTTTGTTGTATATTGCTTGACAAATATAATCCAAATGCTGACATGACACTGATGGATGGAAGTAGAAATAGAAAGCAGAGCTAATCCACCAGTACATGGGTTTGATTAGGTTTTGTTTTTCAAAATATTTCTATAGGAAGTACACAGAGAAGTCAAATCAGAGAATCAAAATGCAGAAGGTAGCCACCTAGGACTAAAGGATACAAAACTCTAACAGCTGAACAGTTAGAGTTTTAGGGGTTGTGTGTGTGTGTGTGTGTGTGTGTGTGTGTGTGTAGTGAACATCTCTTCAAGATCTGTAGCACAGAATAGTAAATGTTTCTATCACTAGCAAATAGAAAACTTATAGGAAAAGTGAGGAGTGTCTTATTGCCAATCTGAGTGATAATCATGTTCCCCAATCTAAAATAAAACCAATATTTCAAAATTCTTGTTCAGCTGACCCAGTGACAATTAAGTATGGTGGGGTGTCGTGTGGTTAGATACTTGAGAACTACATGTCTCCGCAGCACTCTTCTCAAACATACTCTGAAGCAAATGCTTTGCAAAGTAAGCTATAATGTCATTAAGACAAACAAAGGGGTCACCAGAAAATTGTTAATGTTGAAATCAAACAGTATTACAATATGAATATGCTCTGCCTAAGATCCCCAGTATTGAGGGGCAAGCAATGTAATTCATGGAGACATAGAAGGTGCCTATTTCCCACATTAGGAGTGTGATTTGGAGAAGACAGAGGGCATGGAGGCACTATTCTCATTCTATGTTAGGGAATCAAACACACAAACCCTTCATTTGGGATCCTCTCTATTTGAATGAAAGAGAATGACTCCTGACATTTACCCTCCAGGTTGATAACAAAGCTCTAGGCATTTGGCTAATCTGGACCAATCACTATAGAAACAAATACGAAAAGATTAGATTTCCTGCCTGTCCTGATTTAGGTTTCTGTTGCTTTGATAAAGCACTAAGCAAAAGTACCATGAATGAGGAATGGGGATCTGGGGGCTTTCACTCCTGCATACCAGTCTAAAAAAAGGCAGGCCAGGACATCAAGCTGGGAACACAGGCAGGGAACTGAAGAAGAGACAATGGAGTGACTGGGCTTACTGGCTTTCTTCTGGCAGCAGACACCTACCTGCTTAGGGATGTGACCACCCACAGTGGTACAAGACACTGACTCACAGCCTTATCCACAGGCCAATTACAGTAGACAATTTCTCAATCAAGGTTCCCTCTTTCTCAGAATGTGTTGACAGCTGAAGCCAAGACACTGCCCTGAGGGAACTAAAGTACATCAAGAGATATGTAAAGACAAAATTGTACTCAATTGAACAATTAGTCTTTTAAAAATGAATAGCAAGAAGACAGTCACCAAAATGAATGTTGATAATTTGACTATAATCTGTCATAGCCTCCACAGTACAGCTAAACATTTCTTAGATACTAGAAAAATCATAACGTTTCAAGTTCACACTCAGCTCAGGATGTGAGGAATTCAGTTCTAATAAAGACACCTTGGTTTAGTATGATCAAACAAGATTTTGGAGAAGTGGAAGGCATTTATTATAAGCCTTTAATGCCTCCAACATAATCTTGCGTTTCTCTGCCAGCATCCATCATTTGTATTTGTACAGTGCCTGGCAGTTTATAAAGCACTTTCTCTGACATGATTTCACTTGATCCTTACTACTCCTAATTAGGTTGGCAGATATTATCTCCACGCTTTTATAGATGGAATATCGAGATGGAGTAAGATTAAGTAGCTGGAGAAGGGTCACTGCTTATTACTTGCAAAGCCAGCACTGAAAACCAGACTATCTTTTCCTGATGTTATTATTTGTGAATTACTTCACCCACAGGAAAATTAAGAGGCAACCTTTGTAAAACATCATAATTAAACTAATAATTAACAGAAAATTACATACTTATGAGTTGGCTAAGGACTAGAGCAGATATAACAGGCAATCTTTCTCTGGGATTTTCTTCTTCCCCCATTTCAGATCTCTGTAACTACTCATCTTCTGGTTAAATGTTTTGGAAATGTGAAGGACAATCTTGAATGACTTAATGAGTGATTATATCACGCAAATAAAGTGATATAAAGTATCAAGGCCCCTAACAGGCTGACAGGAGCCAAGTCAGAGAGAGCAACTATGCAAGAGGCTGTACAGAGGAGACCTGGCTGCTCTCTGAGTTTCCGGATCTTTACATCCTTGTCCTGAGATACCTCTTCACTAGACAAGCTATGACATCTAGGCGTGACTGCACTCTGGTCAGAAATTCTGTTCATTGACATTTTCCTTCTGGGATTCCCTCCCCATCTACACACACAGTACCCCCAGCACACACACACACACACACACACACACACACACACACACACACACACACACACACACACACACACAGAGAGAGAGAGAGAGAGAGAGAGAGAGAGAGAGAGAGAGAGAGAGAGAGAGAGAGAGAGAGAGAAATGTGGGAGGGGGAAAGAGATCCAACCTTGTTCTAGAGCTCAAGGTTTTTATACAAAAATCCCAAAACAATGCCTGAACCTGCATGTTTGCTTGTTTTCAAGCATATGGTAAAAGAAAATCCTACAGAAAAATTTTAAAGGGCTCTCGTTGGAGCATTCTATTGTTTTTTAAAGTGAAAAGGCACATGCTCAGAACGCACACTTGTAGAATGAACGATGAGGACATGCTTTCTCATCTACAGTCAGCGATAGCTACAGAACCAGCTAGATGCTTGCTGGACTCCATACAAATGATTTCACCTTGGGCATTATAAAGAAACCAAAATAAATTAACATTTTTCCTTTATGAAATGCGTAACCATGCAGCCCCTCATGTGTCTATGTGGAACCCTTGCTCTTCAGACTGTCAGAATATGACTTCATTGGAGGGCATGGCCTTAAAGAAGTGATTAAGATGAAATAGAGACCCACATGTGGACTTTAAAGCATGCTACTTCATAAACCGATAACCAGAGGACATCTGGTCCCACACAGGAGCCTAGCTAGCACCCTAGGAAAAGGTGAGCACACAGAGAGACAGGCCTGCAGATTGTTCCTAACTGGCCTGCACTCATCTCCCTTGTGAATGAAAGCTTCTGTGGCTTCCACAATCTGGTTCTTTCCTTGCTCAGGTTGCACTAGCTGCCCAATAGACCAGCCTCATTCTGTGCTCCTGCTCACCGTGGCTAAGCTCCATTGATCCAGTCAAATGTACCTTCTAAAGAACCGAGAGAATCTGCACATGTGCACAGCCTAGAACTGATGACAGAAAAAAATAGTTTCATGTACCTAATTAAGGTTTTAAATGAACCATTAAAAAAAAAAAAAACCATTAAGAGCCTTGAAAGAGTCAGCTCTGAAAGATGAAAAGAGTTACAATGTCTTGCAGCATCTGTCTGCAACATGGCAGAGCTGACAAATAGACTGTAGTCAGAGGAGGCTGTAAATTCAGAAGTTCGGCGTGTAATACTACCCCTCCCCATATTTTTCCTGACAAATACTTATTTTAAGCAGGTTTGAATATACAATCAAAATATGTGAATACCTAAGTTTATGATCAAACATCTACAGTCAGTGTCTAACCCCAAATCCTCACTAACTCCCTACTCACTTATTTCATCTTAATCTTTCATATATAGTCCCAGGAGAAAGCCTAATTTGCCATTTGATATGGCCATGTGAAAACATCTGGAAGTACAGGAAATTATATCAAAATTAAAATTAGTATAAAATCATAGGCCATTACCGAAGAAGAAAATTGGCAATTAGCTAAACTATCTGAAATCAAGTTCTGTGTGCAATAGGTTTGCAAACAAATATATCTTTGGGAGCTTTTTAATTTATTTATTTATTGTGAATTTTGCATACATGCATGCATGACCATGTGTGGTATGATGTAAGGTATGTATGTGTGTGTGTCTGTGTATCTGTCTGTCTCTGTGTATCTGTGTGTGTGTGTGTGTGTGTGTGTGTGTGTGTGTGTGCTGTTTGTTTTAATTTTGAGGCAGAGCTCTTTGAACAACTCTAGCTGGCTTGGATGTCTCTATATTGAATAAGTTGATCTATATAACGTACAGAGTTCAGCCTGCTTTTGCCTCCTCCTAAGTCCTGGGATAAAGGGTGTCACAGCCAAGCCAGATATGTTGGAAGCTTTACAAGTAAGGTTTTATTTTCTTTTCTTTATTTTATTTAATTCCTGTTCATAGAAATTTCAATCTCTTTCATATACATTCATATATTTTATTAATTCTGTAAATACTTTAGAATCAAATTTTTGTGTGGCAAAATCACATACCTTCACCTGAAATCTATTCACTGTAGTATTAAATACAATACAATACAATACTAATGAGGGTATTACTATAAATGTTAAATGGACACTTTTCAGAGTAAAAACTCATCCCAATCATTTACAAAATACCTTTATTACATTTCAAAATTGTATATTACTCATTGCTAATGTGGGATAATCACCACAGAGAATACCTAAGGATCCTGTAATACGATGCTTTAAATATTATTTATCTTGAATAGGTAATGTGGTGATATATTTTATATTTAATAAAATCAGCCTGAAATATCAGAGAACAGAATCACCCACAATCAAGCTATGAGGACCAAAGAGTGTTAACTCATGCCTTTAATCCCAGCACTGAACTGACTGAATGGTGACCTACACTTTTAATCCAATCACACAGGAGACATAGATCTTTCTGAATTTCTGTGAGTTCAAGGGCTAACAACCAAACAGTAGTACCACATACCTTTAATCATAACTCTAGGATTATGATGTAGGGTTGAACTCAGAAGTGAAACAACTAGACAGAGAAGATATTTGAGGCAGTTATTCAGGTATTCTGTAGGAATAACAAGCCAGGCAGAGGTGGCGCATACCATTAGTCCCATCACTTGTGAGGCAGAAGCAGGAGGAACTCCAGGACTGTTACACACAGAAAGCCCTGTCTTAAACAAACAAAAACTAAAAAGGTTGAAGAGATGGATCTGTCCTCTGATATTTAGGCTGATTTTATAATACAAAATATATCACCACAAAGTAACAGTTAAGTGAATGAATGAATGAAAAAATAAGTAAATTAACAGCAACTGAGTGATGAGCAATAGAATGTTAAAAGGCCAAATAGATTTTGTTTTTGTTTTTGTTTTTTTAGGGCAATTGATTTTATTATCTCAATTGCAAACGGTTTTGTGAATATATTGTTATATCAGGAACACCACTAATGGGTTATGTATTCAACTTTAAAAAGATCTTTCTTAACAATTTGGAACTCTGCATACACAAACTTTGACTATGTTCTGTAAAAGTGACTTTGAAAATGTATTCCTAGATCTCAGAGGAAGCATAAAGATTTTCTCTGGTCCTCCAGAAACAGCTAGCCTTTCCCAACACATTTATTCGTTTAACTTTATAACATGTATTTCCCATCCTATCTTTTGTTTAGAAGTAGGCGAAGAATGTGGCTGTTTGCTTTAAACGCTGCCTAACTTTCCATTTGCCTTTGGTTTTTATGAAAATCTGGCCCGACATTTTACAGATAATCAGGTTATGGCTTTTCCAAATTTTAATACAAAGAAATAATTTTAACTGCAAGCAGCTAACATAAATGTTCCTGAACTGCTGGTGTCTCACATGGAAATGAAGTTGGAAAAGTGGATGGGAAGGCACAGGCAACCTGGGGCTGAATCATGTGGTCCGCTGCTGTTCAGAAATTCTCAGCTGTTGTCTCTGATAAAACAGATGAATATTTATAACCTCATTTGCTGACTCACACACAGACATTATATCCAAATAAGACCAGAACAAATTGTGGAAGCTTCACTCTGCTATCTTATGTAAATTATTGAAGAATCTTCACAACTCAGACTGTTGTATTTCGACAATCTGTGTTTTATAAAATGGATAAACATATTGGTTCCCTTCTAATCAAACCATTGAAACATTTCCTAAGTCGTATATACACAGTCAATAAATTCCTCACTCGCCAATCTCCTCTAAATATTTTGATGTTCAAAATCACTAAACTTATTGTTCTACAAATTATTTCTCAAACCAAACAAAAATCACAAGAATCTTTGAAGATTCATGTTTGAAAGCAAAATGAATTCCTAGGTAATGTCTAAATCCCTAGATAGATTTAATTTTATCTCATTTATTTGGCAAATGAGTGAGATTTTGGTAAGTGTACAGATAACTTGTTTCAAAGATAAATCAGGAAAATAACAGCAAAGCTATAATTATTATGCTATTCAAATTAGTCTTTCATGCTTTGAAAATGAGATGCTGTGCAGTGGCCCAGCTTATATTGATATAAACAAACTGATTAGCATATGAGTATTTAATATTAATTATAAAGTCATGGATTCTTATGATTGTATTATCAGTAAAAAGTCAACTATATCTGGGCACCTAATAAGTGGCTATAATTCCATAAGTGTGGCCAAAAGTTTACTTAATTCCAAATTTATAAAGCTTGGGATCTAGTGCCATATAGTTTATTTATCATGCTTATTGCAATTAAGCACATTAATTTTAGTCTTCAATGATAGCAAATTCTGGATTGAGTCTGAAAAGCTATAGTTAACTTTGAGCAACATTAAAAAAAAATAGCTTTTATTTACCAAGGAATTTTTTAATGGTTACATTCCTGGTTTTAGAGATCATATCAAATACTCAAATGCAGAGATATTCCATTTGTACTCTTCCAAATGACAAGATTTTATAAAAAGTCTAAGAGTAATATTTTTCTCAAACTCAAGAAAAACATGATGTATTTAAGCTGTTTGTTTAATTTTTCTCATCAGTGACTTACACTGCTCCATTTCTATCCTCAAGTTTTGCCTTTAGATTTGTGGGGACACCCTTACGCTCTAAAGCATGCTCCACCCTACCAACTGTCCGAAACATTACATAGACTGTAATGTATTGTTGGTTTTTTTGAGGAAGGTCTTTCCCATTTGGCAGAGGTGGCTTCAAACTTAGCATCATCCTGCCTCAGCTTCCTGGAATAGGGAAATTATAAAATTCCGATGGGGGCGAAAATAATAGGAATATGTGTTTACCACGATGGTCTAGCTAGGTTTTTTAAATGTATCCAGACTTTCTGGACTCCTCTTTTTCCTTATACTTGGCTTGTTCTTATGTTTCCGGGACAATGTTTATACTGTCAGGAGCAAGGTGAATATCACAAAGACATAAACCAAGTATTTGGTTAATAAATCAACTGAAGCTGCTTTATTAAAAAATCTGAGTGAAGGGCAGAGACATCGCAATGAATAGTCACTGATAGTGAAGATATGACTGGCTCTCCAGAATCCAGAAGGAGAGGGCAGGTGCCAGTGAGTCATCCTCTGACTTCCACACGAGTATCGTGGTACACCCACATCAGTGTGCACACACCGTAAACAAACTTTGTAAGTTGCGAAAGAGGACAAGAGAGGTTTAAAGGTCCACAGCCGAGTAGAACTATCATCACAGCTCCAGGGCTTCCTGTGCAGGCATTTTCATTGGCTTGAAGAAGTCTCAGTCTCAATGGCGCCTCAAGCACTCCTAGCTTAGAGAAGGAAGAACTATTTTCACAGTAATGAATGAGCCAGGCAAGGTGGAGCACAGCCTTTCATCCCAATACCTGAGAGAAGAAGTGAGTGGGGACAAGAGTTCAAGTTCAACTGGGTTGCTTAGGATATATTAGACACTGTTCTGACAAAAATAAAACATAAAGAGAAGTAAAGAAAAAGGGGCCCAAGTCACATTGTGAACAAATCTTCTGAACAAATTTATTTTCTATTCTTTTTGCTAGAGGAAAGACAACAGAATCCTCTGGCTGTCTACATTTGCCATTAACCACAAGAAGGAGTCTACAGCTCAGAACTGGCCACACTTTGAACAGATCAGTCTGAAGCTCTATGAAGCACTTTCACCTCCATCTGTCCGTCTTCCTACACTGCTTCTCATGGGGTGTCCCATTACAGGAGCTAAGGAAAAGGAAGCTACATAGCAGAACTGGGGAGACAGAAAGATGAGGACCTGACTTCAGATCCATGTCACCCACATACATGATCAGAAAGCTTTTAACGTTTCCTGAAAGTGTCGATGGCATCTACTATAAATATTTCTACAAACCGGAACTGTGTTTACATCCTAAGCAATCACTTCCTGATACAAACGGAGAGGGGAAAATGAGTGAGGAAGGGAAGAGAATAACCATAAGAACAGCTGACAGTAGAATTACGGAAGCTTTAGTTAATTCCGTATTTAGAAACTGAAATTAGAGTGTGAATTTCAGTGGGATATTTTATCACAATCAATATTCATTAAATTGAACACAAACCCAACACGCAAATTTTCAACTGATAGAATTGAAGATACATGTCATACAAATGATCATTTCAAAAATTATAGGTCTTAGATCTGACTTAATACATTTGAATTAAGTTTTATTGTGCTTTTATTGATAAATCTTTGAATAGGTCAATGTTCCATGAGATTACAAACCTAATGCACACCTTGCAATTATTCACCAAGTACACAATCACTCAAAAATAATGCTACAGGGCAAGTTAAATGGCTTAGTGGGTGAAGACCTCTGATGCTCCACATGTTCACCATGCCACCTGTGTGCTGTGCAATACACCCATAAATGTATATCATGAACAATCAACAATAATAAGTTTTTAAAATATTATTAAAATAATAATATTGAAAACAAATTTTACCTATGAACTATATGTCAGCTTCCCTGGTATAAGTACATTCAGCAAGATGAACATTTCATTTCCAAATAATTATCTCAAAATTCTTCTTCCATGGAGAAATCAGCACAACCCACTTCAAAATATCATTAATGTAGTGCTATAATGCTAAACATTTTCACTGAGAAAACTACACATTTGTAGGTGATTTCATTTTACCTTAAAATGGATACAATCTAAATTAAGAGGCTAGTTACTACGGACACAAAGGATGGCTGGATAAAGAAAGTGCAATTTAGTCAGCAGCACCAATCTGAGTATTAAAAACCTCTCCGCATGCCATATCTACAGAGAAGGCTTACCACATGTTCCATGAGAGATGTAAGTATGCTAATCTAAATACATATAGTATTTTTTTCTTTTCCGCAGGTTAAATTATACTCAGCTCCTAAAAAAAATAGAGCTTTTTCAACAATAAGCAATGGAAATTTAGAGGACTAATCTAATAAATTGCTCATTTAGCCAGGTCAAATTGTCAAATTTGACTTTAAAAAAAGGAAACAGTGGATAATAGTTGGTTATTTTAATATAACTTATATATAATTTTTTAAATTCTAGAGACAATATTAAATATTTTGGTTTTAAGATGGTGAAAGTGAGTATTGCTAGGAAAATTCACACTCATAATCCATAAAATCTCTTCATTTATAGGACATTATTTATAGATAAAATGCCAAAGGTAATGGCAGAAAAATCAGAGAGTTGTTGGACAAGGATATGAAAGAGTGGCTATAACCTCATTTACAACTTTGATGTATACATCAATTTTTAAAAATAATAGTCAGAGTAAAATGAAGGAGAAAAGAAAGTGGCGGGATGTGAAGAATTTGAGTTCTTGCTTAGGAAAAAAAATGCCATTGAGAAGTAGCCAAGCAACACAAAGAATCAGGTCAAGTGACCTTATTATAAAAAGATGCAGAGTCTCCTTGGAAGAGGACAACCGTTAATTTCCATTTCAGAGAAAAAAATCACATCCCTATGAAAACTTGTATTTTTAAAATTGAAATAAAGTAGCTTATAATAAATATAAATCAATCAGTTCACTAAAAAAAAAAAAAAAAAACAAAGTAAAAAACAAAAACAAAAAAAAAATGTATCCTGCATATTCCAAAGAGCCAACACGTAGACCTCAAATTTTAGTGCTGCAATATCCGTATTTTAAAAACCTGACACAGCTGGCTTTCATTATTACTGAACTGTCATTACTTCAGCCTAATTTGAGGCTTGCAAGTTATTTTCTTCATAGATCAGTAAGTCATAAACTAAAATAGGTGTCACATTCTGTTTATACTCTCTTCACATCCCCAAAACATGAGTCTCTCAGTTCATTTTTATGCAGGAATTCTAAGTCATCATTTCTTTGTGCCTCTTGAGTAATACATGACAGACTACAGAATAATAAATCACATTTTACTACTTATAGAATGGCAAGAGCTGCAAGGCTATATATAATTCTCTATTACTTCTGCCCTCCATAAGTGATATCCACCAGCAGAGCCCTAACTCTGACATTTAATCTCCTTAAATTTCGATCAAGTTATTAACATCACTTACATTTAACTAGATAACAATCATTCTTCTTTATTTCAACACTGAGGAGAAATGTAACAATACAACCTTTAACACTACCCAATTTGACTGCCCTAAACCCAAAAGTTCCTACAATAGAATCAAAGCATTTAAAAACAGCTATGCCAGGTCAGGCCAATTCAAATATTAACTCATGAATACTCATATAATTAACTTCCATTTTTCTTTCTGATAAATGAAGCTTCTGGGTCAAACAAAGTCTAAACACTCTTCTGCCTCAATCATGTCTGTCCCCTTAGTTTCTGAGAAATACTTCTGACAGTATTACTACAATCAAGCACGTGGTGTCCATTTTATTTCTTTACCTCACAAGCTTCTAATGTGAATATCGGTCCTCCATGATGACAGTGTGTACAGAACATGTTAGCTGCAAGAGATTCTGCTGTCCGAAAAATACTCATGCCACAGAAATTATATACAACATAAGCAGAACTTACTGTGACATATGTCAATATTTGTAGTAACTAAAAATCAATCTATAAATCATCCGTAGGCCTTTCCTGAGACAGTGGGACAGAACTGGCTCTACCTTTGTTGTAGTTGCTGTGTGTTAAGAAAATCAGAAAACAAACATAGTCAGACTAACAGTAATAATTATGGTGCTTTCTTCATTTTCAAAAACCATATTGATTACATTCAAAATTTTCAGTAGCTTTTTCTAAGAATCAGAATTGCACTTTGAATCTCCGATGTTTCTGACCATCTATCTTATTATAATTGCTTCTGTGATGTCTGATAGAGCTACAGTAAGAGACTGGTATGCATCAACGTTTAGCATATAATCAATTGTGACCAAATGTTGCAGTTGGAAACAAAGCAGGACAGATTTGAGAACTGGGGTAGCAGGGTTCTGAAAACTCCCATAAGCTGATCTTCCCCCTGGCCTTCAAAGTTCCTATGAATGTGTATTGGAGAAAGGAGACGGTTGATGTAATTCAAGAGTAACAGAGAAGGTATAGAGAATGTTCACTTTCTGCTTTTCATTCACTTAATGTATTTATTGAATCTTTCTTTAATTCAAGACAAGATATCCTTAGGTAGCCTTTGCTGTCCTAAAATTTACTATGTAGAACAGCTGGGCCTAGGAGCCTATGAGTACCATCTGCCTTTATCTCCTAAGTACTACAACTAAAGATAAGGGCCAAAGCTCCTGGCTTCAAGCCTATATATATGACTTTCTGTTACAGTAGTATATCATCCCTAAAGAGAAAGGAATCCTGGATACTTAATCCATCCATTATGTCTAGACTTAGAAAGTCCAGATCTTAGAACAAAATTCAGAGTCCTCCAATAATATAACATAATCGAGTTATCATCAACTAGGGCCAAGATCTGTAGAAATGTTCCATATCCACCCATAGGAACCATCATGTAACTGGCACCCACCAATGCTAGTCAAGATGGTGTCTACTTTTGTTTCTAAAATGAGCATAAATTGGTCCAAAAAAGTAGAAATAAAACACTGGTAATGATCCACCAAGATGTACATCTATAATGTTACTTCCAGTGAAATTCTTAGAAAGATAAATGCCCACTTTGGTGATTACTATTGTTTGTAATATCATAAGAGAGAGAGAGAGAGAGAGAGAGAGAGAGAGAGAGAGAGAGAGAGAGAGAGAGAGAGAGAGAGAGAGAGGAAGTTAGAAAAGGGGGGATAGAGGGAGGGAGGGAAGAACTTGGATGTCCAGTCATAGGTCACTAGCTAAGTCCCTAAGTAGGGACACCAATGCACTAGAGGAAATGCAGCCTCTATGGGGAGAGGGCATAAAGAGACAAGTACTGAACTGAATTGAAGTAAATCAGTGAAAAATATTCAGAAATGTGCAGAGAGTGACAGGATTTTGGTTACTATACAGAACTATTGATGGCAGAGTCATCAATACCTCTAAGAGCGAATGTCTCTAAAGAGGCCAATCTTTTGGTACCATTGTTATATTGTTATATCACCAGTTCACAAAGTGGAAGCATCTGGATGGATTCCTCACAACATACCAAGTGTTCAAGGTTCAAAGAGCTTTTTGTACTGCCTCACATGGTCTCACACAAGAAGATAAGTATGCACTGGCATCAAAGGACCCACATTCTCACTGCTTTTTAAAACTGTTCCTTTGCACCCATTCTTTTCCTAGAACCCTTGTCGTTTCCTTTCTGAGAAGGTGCCTGAAACTACGGTTTCCATAGCTTGTCACTGCAGACTCCTGAAGTATGAAGCTGGGAAAGGCAAATATTATTTGTGGGTCAATGAAAGTTCTATATGCAAAAAGGAAAAATACAAAAAGATGGGGAAGACTGGAATTTATACTAAAATGTGAAAAGATGAGAAATGAGGGCTGAGGGTACAGTTTCTATATCAATGTACTCCACCTCACAATCAGAGGATCCTGGTTTCAACAGCATCTCCTGTCAATGATTTGATTTTCAAAATAATACAGTCTGCAGTTTGGGTAAAAATAGAAAAGGATAGAGAAAGGCTAAATGTGAATGATATTGGGGAGACCAGTTATTTTCCCTTATTAATCTGCTTTTTTCTAGCAACATTTGCCTATGCTCGATGTTTTTCACTAACCCCTGGGTTAACAGTACAAAGTGAAGAGATAGTTAAATCCACCAGTTAAGAGGCTTATCTGTGTGTTCAACCCTGGGCAAAGTACATGGAAAGCAGAGAAGCTGTGTGAACCTGTCTGTGGTGGAATTTATCTTTAAAAAGCAACCCTGTCTCTCAGAGGACCTAGTAGGGTAGACCTTAGCCAGTCTCCCTAAGAGTTTGAAAGCTTGTATTTCTTCCATATAAAGGAATTATAAAATTCATGTATCAATAACTTATCCATTTGATCATCAAAAAGAAATAATCATGGTGCATTTATACCCAGCTATTTCAAATAAACAGTCCAGGGCAAAATACCAGTAATACAGGGTTAGGTAAGCTCACTATTAAAAATGACAGGAATCTGAGAGATAGGAAGTCTGAAGAAGCCTAAGAGTCAGCTAGTTCTTGTAGGCTGAGGTAGCTGGATTGGCAGTCTCAATGCTGACCTGCAATCAATCACTCTGGTTTTTCTCTCACCTGACTCCCTAAGCCATGGTCCATAAGCTCCTTAAATCACCCCACATAATGAGGTTGGCTTTATAATAGGAAAAGATGTGTTCAATAGTAAATGGAGCCAACAGAAGGAAAAGTAGAGATGTTACTGCCTCTTGGTCTTTGGGTCTGCAAGGATAAGAGCCTTCCCTTGGGTTCTGGATTCTTATCTGTTAGTGTGGGAATTTGTTTTGCATTTCAAAGGGTTTGGGGATAAGTGTCTGACTGTGTCTAAAACAGATAGTTACACCGCATCAATCACAACTATGTATAGCTAGAAATTAAACCAATACCAAGCTAAGAAGACAATGAGTGGAACACAGTCAAATCCTCATTTTTGTCGTGATTACCACAGAGCTGCTTGAAACATTGTTTTCTCAATACATGTTTGTGGTTTGCTGAGACAGGGTATCGTGTAGCCCAGGCTCTTCTACCTTGAATTCCTGATCCTCCTTTCCTAACTTCCCACACACTGATGCCACCAGCTTGTCCAAATGCTTTTTGGTACCCATTGTCCTAAGCACATTTCTTTTCTGCCTTAGATAAACCAGCACTGGCTTTCTGTACTCATCTCCCACTTTGCCACTTGAAACAACTATATTGTCTCTTGCTCAAAAGCCAAAGTATGTTCAGGTCCACAATAAAATAATCTGCATCTCCTTTGACTCTTCCCTTCTGTATGATGAAGCTTTGGCCAAGTATGCTGCCATATGATGTGACTGCAGCTATGTTCTAGTTGATAACCAACAGTGCTGTTAGTTTACTAACTATGCAGTCTTCTACAGATCAGTCTCCATAATACATTCTCTTAAGAAGTGGTGTCAGTAATTCCCAAGACCGTCTACTAACAAAAGACAAGCATTTTGAAACTTAAAACTTCAGTTTCTATACAGTCTGACACCAAAGTACATTTCCAAGGTTTAAGCATTTCAAGAATTTGGGGGGCGTTTGACATAGGAGGTCTCTCCATTGGCTCATATATTTGAGCACTTGTTTCCCAGTTGGTGGAACTGTCTAGGAAGATTATGAAATCTTTAGGACCTTAGCCTTCCTGGAGGCACTAGGCTTTTACTGTTTATCCCTCAACCTACTTAGACAGTTTGAAGCATAAGAAAGTAGACAGTTGCTAGTGCCATTGAGCAATTCGGTAAAACCATATCAAAAGGCCGCCAAGAAGATCCTGATATTGTCCTTTTTAAAAATCATACATTTGGAAAGCAATCAGATGGCATTACTACATTTTTCTCGTGTTACCTTGGGTCTCTGTATTTGGCGAGCATCCTGGATGTTCTATGTGAGAGCAGAGCTGAAGTACAATAGCAACTGTCTCCCCTGGTAAATAATTGTACTCTGTAGAGTAAAATAATGTAACTCAGCACCTGAACTAAAAGATTAATAAAAAAAAAAAATAATAAGTCAAAATGTAAAAGACTATCTCCCATAAGAATTAAAAAAAAAAAAAAAAAGTTAGGCCCTCAAGAACTATATAAATTTTTTTAAAAAAAATTTAAATTTATGGTCTTTAAGGATCATAATGAAATCTACTCCAGATTTGGGGGGGGGGGGGATTAATGCAGATTCCTAGGAGAGAGCTCAAATATTTAACCGTTTCATTATTTCCCACTTTAAATTGCTGTCTGTCTCCAAGGACTCAACCAGGCCTAGAACTGCCATGACGACATTCAACCAACAAAAGGATCTGGAAGCTGGCTCAATGGGATTCCTATGAACGAGAATTTCACAGGCTAGCAGGTAGATCATGAATACAAATTAGAAAGACAGCAGTTTCAATCACAGTTAAAAAGAAATTTAAAAAAAAAAACTAAAAGTTTGTAACAGTTCCTTAAAAGGATAAGACCTCTCAGACCACATGTATCTCTTTGTTTTCCAGCTGGCCGAAGAGCCATGGAGCTAATGTTTAACTAAAAGTCACTCCAAGGCTTGCTGCCTCACCCTCACCCTATGGTCACCACCACTGTATGCTTAGGTTACTGAACCCAAGTTAATTATTGCTGTTGTAAGCAGAAAAGGATTGATTGACAGGTACCTGGAAGAACTAGGGCTTTACCACAAACTGAAATGAGCAGAGCATCAGCCAAGAGCACAGACAACATAAGACCATGAAGGTCATTCATGGGTATGATTGTGTTGGCCAGTGAACACTTGGTGGCACAGGGACTCACTCCCAAGCCTTTGGCGAGGGATACTTGAAGGTACTGCCAGAAGTTTTCTAAGGCCATGTCTACCTGCAGAATGAATACATCACTACCATTGTTTCAGTGGCCAATACAAATACCAAGGCAGGTAGATATTAGATCATAGACTAATATCCTAAATGAAAAGGAGCAGGGAACCCAGCTCCTGCAGATTTCAGTTCTTCTAACTGTAGAGCGTCTCTGTCTACCATCAAGACTTTGAAGATGATTGAAACTCACTAGAGAGCAAGGTAGACGCTAATGAAACACCTAGACATCTATCAGAACAATGGCAATGTAACCGCACATGCTTAGATATGATGGCTCCAAAGCTTTTCTAACAGTAAATTATTAGGTGCTACTCTTGGAAGACACCAGAGATATCTTAGTCCTGACTGAGACAATTTTGCTACATTCTTACCTTTTCTGGTAACCATGAGTTTAGTGTTTTCTAACACTGGGGACAAGGTTATAATGGATAATATTTAATCAACATGATTTGAGAAAATTATCTCAAAAGTTAATTTATATTCTCTGCTTCAATTTTACTGTTTACTAAATGTGAGTGGCTTATGTCTATAATGAACTGATGTATGGATTTTACAAAATAGTGTAAGAGTTTAAAAAAGTCCTAGAAAGAGTTCAATAAATGTTCTATTTTATTCTATACTCATTTGTAACATGAAGCCTATTTTTAACAACCTCACCATCATATCTAGGTTTAATCTCATTAAAGGACAACCTTCAACTGAACAGAAAGGTCAGTCATTTGGTACTTTTGTTATAGAAGAAAAAAGAGAAGAAAGATACTATTTTATTATTTTCAAAAGATCTGTAGGATAAATTACTCCACTTGATGTAAATGTAATGGTTTTATAATGATTTTTTTCCCCCGGAAGGAAAGTTAGAGGTAAAATACATAAATGAATTCTTTAAAAATTAAAGAAATAATGTATATATAGTTTATTTAGACCTGTTTCCAATGTCATAATAATAGTAATAATAATCATGTAATCTCAAAACTGCAATTTCTCTGGATGTTAGTGCACATGGCAGAGATATGTGTCACCATCAGTCTTGACTTGAAAGTATACTTTATACTGTACCTTCCATTGTGAACTCTGTGGCAGCATGAGTTCCTTGGGGGTCAGGAATTAATAAAAAAAATCATACATTGAAATAAAAAGTGGTAATATAATGTTAGTCCTCTGACTCAGGCACTGAGAACATTACAAGGATAAATCAGAGCCAGTTTGATTTAAATTTAAATTTACATCATCAATGGCAAACTTAAAACATGATTTCTACTCTATGTGTTTTTTCAAATCAGATTATGAGACAAGACAAAAAAAAAATTATGCCTACTAACTGCATCTGTGTTTAGGAAAAGAAGTGAAGATCTCTCTCTGTCACAGGAACACACCCTTTAACCAAGCTATCATTTGTCTCTGTCTCATTTTCTGCAACTTCATGAAGCATGCTTTGTGTATGGGTATATATACAAGAAGTTACAAAATGGGCCAACTACCCAGGATGTGGGATAAAAAGAATACATGGTCAATGTTTGTGAAAGGATGCTGCTTTGCACCCACCAATTAAGCATACCACTTACAAAACAATACAGTGCCTCCATTTTGTAGAAATGAACTTGTACACACACACACACACACACACACACACACACACACACACACACACACGTCTCTAGAGTGATCATTGTCTTCTCTTTATAACAATCTCTGGGAAATACTAGCTTCTTCAAAAACACAATCATCTATGTCTCTGCACACCATTCAAGTGCTTCAGTAAACACTGCCCAGGCAAAGCCTCCTGGAGGAAACCAGACCTGTAAGTCCCGTGGCTTTGCCTCCAACACCAAAAATAAGGTTCTCTTGTGTCTTGCTCTAAAGACCTTCATTTTAAAATCTGATTTTGATCTTTTCATCAGAAACAGCTAAATCTCTGTTGAGCTACAAAACACATTTTACAACTGAGATTAGTGTGTTCTGGCTTCTTGGGGGGTTTCTGCAGCTGCTGCTTTTGAGAGGGAGTGTGTGCTCTCCACACAGGAAGGAAGGATTTCTGTGAAAGGGGAAATTTTCTGTTTGTTGCAGTCAGGGCATTCTTCTTTCTTTCCTATCGTCCCAGAACATGTTTGAAGCATCTTCACGTGCAAACTGCGGCAGCACATGGGCTTAAGCTCAGTTTCAATTCCCTGTGATAAAAATCACAGGATCAACAAAAAAGGGGAACCAAGGTAGATGATGCCAGGCACAAACCAGGCCGAGGTGCTTTCACCTCGTTGTTGACACCATCCACACAAGAACACTAGCATGAAAGATTCACAACACAAATAGTCGTTTTCCGTTTCCTTTTGTAGAAAGTAAAGTAAAATATATGAGCCCCATTGTTCGTATCATCTTAAATTATCACAATTTGTGTCTTTTTAATGCGACATTAAAACTCTAAGAAAACAAACTCAAGTTGAAATGTGATCCTAGGTTTAATCCTACACACACACACACACACATGCACACATGCCGGGTGCACACCAGGGATACTGCAATGCCTATGAATTTTTAAATACACAAAATACTAAGTTTTGGCAAAACATTTAGTGGAGATGATCTTCTGTGATAAATGTGGTGATTTCCCAACAACTTAGCTAGAAATTTTATTAGACTTAAGAGAACAAAGATAACTTAAAGTTAGCCATCTTCTTCAATGGTTTACATATTTGCTGATTCAAGTTCAGTGACTGCAATCAAGATCAGTTGGTTCAGACTTGCAGGATATCAGAGCAGTACATGTGTTATTAAGTTTACAAAGACGATACAGTGAAGAGAGAAATTCATTTAACTTCCATGTTTATTAGATACAACTATTCCACTTATGTTTAAGAACATTTAGGGCCAGGTATTATGTGATACCCCTTTAATTCTAGCTCTAGGAGGCAAAGGCAGGAGCCTGCTCTACACAGGAGGTTCTTGGCCAGCTAGGGCTAGGCAGTGGGGCACTGTCTTAAGGGGGTGGAGGCAGAGGCTGGAGAGATGGAGTGACTCAGCAGTTAAGAGCATTGGCTATCTTCCAGAGGACCTGGGTTCAGTTCCCAGCACCAGCTAGGCAACTCACTACCATTTATAACTCTCCTTCTGAGTGATCTGACACCATCTTCTGACCTCTAGACATGCAGGCAAAACACTCATATACACAAAATAAAAATAAATAGATCTCATTAGTATGTTTAAGTTTAAAAATTTTTAAGAATAAATTTTAAATTAGTCCATGTGCAAAAGAGAAAAAAAATCACTTCACCAACCCAGAAGTTGATCAAAGTGATCATTCCCTGTCTTCTCTCCCTCTTACGGGCTAATCGTACACTTCCCCTGCATCTTAGTACCCCCACTTCTCCCCTGAGGTGACCCTGACACGCCTCATCTGTATCCATCCTCACTGCTCTATGTACACCTCATGGGCAAGAAAACTCTAAGTACAGCTTCTTTAAACAAGCAATTAAAAATAATTTTTTACTGACATATGTACAAGGCAGTAAGTAGGCAAAAGCCACAAATGGAATTCACAGAGCTACACCTGGCTCCTCTGAGCATTCCAGCAGCACAATGTATTACACAAAGCCTCCACCATAAATAACTCACTCCAGAAGATGAGTCATGTGATAACTCTGCACCTAGACTCAGCCAACTCTGTCAGGTAACTGTCCTTATCAACTTATCCACCTCTAATGCAATACCATTGTCATTTAAGTATTCTTTATATTTTACTCTCCAAATCTTCTCAGATATTCGAAAACTATTGTCAGAGACAGGGAAAATACACCACTCTTCCTTTAAAAAGGCATTTTTAATAGGCACATACCAACATGTAGGGATGCCTCATTGGGAGGCAGGTTATTCTTCAACACCAAATGAAAGCAACAAATTCCCTGTTCCACACAGTAAACTCTGCTGGTTTATACTTTCTCAAATTGATTTCCACTGCCTTGAGCTAACATAGCTTATGGGTACCAGTTTTCAAAGGAAATGTAAGAGCGTCTTTATATTACACCACTTAGTTTTAGTATTACTGAAATTGTCTAAACGTCTTGCCCAGCAGGGAGAAAAGAATACTTCTTATAATTCCTATCAGGGAATAGTTAATTATTTATTGAATGCCATCTATGTTAAGGCACTGTGCTCTGGGAAAAACAAAATTGCATAAGTGTCCTCTTATACCTCAGGGGCAGGTTTGGAAAACAAAACATAAGTGTTTCATTTTAAGGAAGACAAGAAATAGTAGAGTAGAGCTTGATTAATTACCCAATGAAAAGACAAATGACTGAAGGTTGGCAAAGGATAAAATGGGAATTAAATAGTCTTGGACAAATGAATTTGGAGAGCTTAAAAGTAATTGGTGAGGGTAAGTTAGTTAGATTAAACTTTGTTTTCTAGGCTAGTGAAAAGGACAGACCAGCACTGTTAGGACTATGAGCAATGAATAGAAGCTCCAAGTGAAGCAAAGCAAGTGGGCTGAAAGAGTTTTTATGACATGGAAATTTAAGTTAGAAAGAGAGCTGAGCTCTTGGATACTGAACTTGGATCCCAAGGGCACTGGAAAGCACAGCAACCTGGAGATGCCAAGGACTGAGAATTTGACACAGTGATTACAAAATGTGTCCCCACAGAAAGGTCACCAACATTCCAAGGAACATCTTAGGACTGACTCAGGAGCCCCTTCCCTGGTCTACTGAATTAGAAATTTCCAAGTTGGAGCCCAGTATCCTATGTTTCAATCAGCAATCTAGATAATTCGTTCATTCACATTTGAACACTACCGATTAAAGAAATTAAAATTACCAATGGGTATATGAGAAACACAGGGTACCTGACCTCACAGGTCAAATGCCAGTGCAAGCTCCTGAGGTAGCGTGAGGGCTGTTCTCTAAACAGCACTAGCCTAACAAATGCTAGCAAGGATGCAACATAAAATGCTTACAAATGACCCAGAAGTCCCGACTCTACATCCAAGGAAAACAAAACACAGCTTATTGACCTCTATCTACATTTCATGGTCATTGTAGCATCACAAAGACAAAACATATAATCAGCTGTGGTACCTGGTAGTGGATGTGTGGATAAAGACACTTTCATGAGGATATAAACAATGGAATATTATTTTATTCAGCCTTACAGCAAAATGTCCAGATGTGAGTGGATGGGCTTATATGAAGTGGAATAACAGGCCCAGAAAGACAAATAACATATTTTATTTCATAAGTGGAAACTACAAAAATATAAATGATCTCAAAGACGACCATAATAAAACTGAATGGGATATGGATCAGTACTAGGAAAGATGGAAAGAGGAGGGGAAGGGAGTCCAAACAGTCAATGGGTACCAAATGTATGGAGATGGGAGGAACGGATTCTAGTGTTGTATATTATAGGATGAGTGTAGCTTAAATGCCCTACTATCATCACTTGTAAAGAAGCAGAAGACAGGTACACCGAGCCTCTCAGGACAGAGAAATAAGAAATATGTGAACAGATGGAGAAGCTGGTTTTTTTTGTTTTTTGTTTTTTTTTTTTTTTTGAGTTGATGACTTCACATTGTGAATGTATACTGAATTATCAAACTACCCATAGATGTGCACAGCGACGATTCCAACTGAAAATCAATAAATTCATAAGTAAGCAAAGCAAACCACACTAAGTGACTTCTCACAGTGAACAGAATACTGCGAGGACAGCATGGCAGGCAGGCACAGCACGGCCTTTGATTTCCCAGTTAAAGATTAAGAAGAAAAAAGAGGAAATTTTTTGAAGGATGCTCTGTTTGGCAGTTAGGAGTACTTCAAGGCTACCTTTGAAAGCTGTCTGTTGGAGAAAGGGCTCTCTGGTCAACAGTGCATACTAACCTTGGAGGAGCTTAGTTTGGTTCCCAGAATCCTCGCAGAGCAGGATATAGCCAACTCCAGCTCTCAAACATTCAAAGCCCTCTACTGGCTTCCAGTGCATCTGCACTTGCATACAGGTAAGTGTACATATGTACAAATAGTTAAATCATAATTTAAAAATAATAAAAATGAGTCTTCTTCTTATGGGTTCATTTAGGGTTTTTCTCTTAGATGCTGATCACCAAATAAAATGTAAAATGATTACATCTCCAATGGAATTCCAGTGAAGGGTCCTTCCTGATGCTTCTGGGTAAAGATAAAGACTCCTCATCACTGTCTGCATGTCAGAAATTCATGATAGAGAGCTACTATTTCTTGAAGACCTCTCTCTTCATACTGTTCATATGGATCATGAGTCAGGAAATATTATTTCCCTTTTCTATAGGTAGGAAGAGTAAAATAACTACATCTAAAGCATATGGCAAGGACTGGGTCCTTCAGCTTCTGTGTAGCATGTTCCCAGAAGATCAGAGATTGTGGGGTAAAGACTTCACATAGCCCCCAGGTGACCATTTCCATGACTCTCTAATTCCAGCTGGGTGTTTGCAGTCTAGAGAAAAGAGTCACAAGGCACTTGTTGCCCTGAAGAGTCTGTGTGAGGAGGTGGCAACAGAAAGGAAATAAGATTTCCAGGTATTTCTCTCTGAGCTTCCTCTATGTAGACAAGTTAGATTCTGATCCAAATTCATTGGATAGCCCTCTGAAGAGATTGCACAGTGGGCAACCGTGCAAGCCAATCTTAAATTACAATGGTGAAGCACATAGCACTCAGTGGGAAGGCTACACCTCACAGGGCAGTGGGTAGGCCCCACCCAGCTGTCCTTAGAGCCTTCTGTAAAAAACTGAGCAGCTGAGTTTCTGCCCACATAGGTGGCCATATGGGTAGCTTGAGACCTCTGGCCTGGAAAGGCCAAGGAAAGGATAAATATTTCAGGAAAAG
The DNA here is from genome assembly GCA_033318265.1 of Phyllotis vaccarum. Taxonomy (NCBI): domain Eukaryota; kingdom Metazoa; phylum Chordata; class Mammalia; order Rodentia; family Cricetidae; genus Phyllotis; species Phyllotis vaccarum. The sequence continues at coordinate 7,847,397 of JARWLC010000005.1, forward strand.
GGTAGAGGCAACTTGATGTTTCTCAAGTTGGGCAAAGCCAGTCATGAAGTACAAAAGCCCAAGGTCAGCTGTACAGAGCAGCAAGTTCCTAGAGCTGCAAGAAGCCCTCCTTCTCTCACACAAATGAGCAGCCTCAACCCTGATTCGCTGCCTCTCTTATCTTTTGTGTGCTCTTCAGCATTTCTATGGGCTTGACTACACTTCAGCAGTGTGCAGAGGGCCTTATGACTGATAAATTCAATTGCAGTGATAAGAATTAAAGACTCTATTATTTCTGTTTGTATGTGGGGGAAAAAAAATGAGGCACCAACAGATTCAGAAAAACCGAAAGAATTGGTTCTAAAGAATCTAACAGGTTGGTTTTGTACAACCACTACACCTTCATGGGGATGCTTACAAGAAATGCTATCCCAGAGACATCACCGGTCAGACCAAATTTTGAACTGCATCACACTGTTTTCGCTACTGTTAACCCCCAACAAGTGGGTGCTCCTGAGCAAACCAGATGGGTTGGTTACAGGGGTGAGGAGGAAACCCCATGTCTTTCCTTAGGGTTGAACTGTAGATATCTTCACTCTCTGGGCAGAATATAGTAGCAGCTCACATACTCCCTGCTAAATGTTCCTGTGAGAATAGGAATTCAGGTAACAGGAAGCCTCTTTCTGAAAAGAGAGATGACTCATTTGGCTCTTCAGTATTCTAGTTACCATTGCAAAGTGAAAAATAGACAGCACTCCCAGACGTCAGTGAAATCGAAAGCACACTCTTGTACTCATCCTTAAAATCCAAAAATCTAACACAAACCCATCTCCAAATCCACAATACTAAACCCCAACTTTCTTCTACAATGTCCCATTTGGCCTTGGACTTCTCTGTGCAGAGTACACAGCTACCTGTTTGGGAAGCAACAGAGAACAGATTACACAGACTAGCACAAGGGGAAACCAAGGTGAGTGAAGAATAATTCTAAAAGTTAAATGTTGTGTTTTGCAAAAAGGTATTGTGAATTTCAGTACTAAAACAGTTGACTTAAAGTATAAAGGATTTTAGAGGCTTCCCAGGATTCTATAAATTATTTTTTCTCTGGTAAGGTATTACCCCAGAGGGCCACATTGACAGTGAGCATAAGTAAATGTGGCTTCACTTCCTGGTGGGCAGCACCGTGGGACAGGTCAATATAGCGGCAGATCTACCACGCTTTGCAAATGTTTGGAATTTATTTCAGTTTTTCAAATCAATACCACTGAAAAGATCCTAGGATGCACTACTAGTACAGTGCCTGTAAAAAAAAAGAGAGAGAGAGAGAGAGAGATTCAGGGTTCAGGGAGTTAAGGGTTGGGGGTAGTGCTTTCAATGTTCAGGATACTTTACATCTGTTGCTCAGCTGGAAAGACTGTTAAAAGGCCATTAGAACCTTAAGGTAACAGACCTCGAAAGCTATGACAGGCATGGAGCAATTTGCTGTTTTTGTTAGGAGTATCAGCCTCAGCCACTTCCTCCTCGTGGGCTGAAAACAGCTTCTGTCATGAGCCATGAAAATCAATTCCACAGTAAGCAGACTGAAACGGCTGAAGGTGGTATACCTACAGGCAGGCGCTGCGCAGCAGAGCCTCCTTCTGGGCATCTGTGGCACCTTGCAGATGTCCCAAACCATCCTCTCTAGCAGATCTGGAAGCTGTCAGCAGTCTGGGACTTCCAGAAACCTTCGGGCTTATCTCTTGGACACTGGTTTTCTCTAATGCTTAATTAGGTTAAAATCCGAATTGTCACCCTGAATGAAGATAGCTTTCTGAAATGTCAGGCTGCACAAAGCCTGTTCTTGCCTATTTGTTCCATTTTATACTTTCCCAGACTATAGTAATTGTAAAACAGGTTCATTTTCTCTCCACAAATAAAACAGCTTCAGGGACTTCTGTAACATACAGGACATTTTCCAACGTAAGGTCATACTTTTAAAAATATAAGTATTTCAGAGAGTTAACAATAGTTTTGTCAAGAGTTATGCTTTATAAACGAATGGTTAGAAAAGTCAAATTCATTATAACATTTTCAGTGGAAAGAAATTGCATTCAAGCTACAAAATGCAACCTTAGTTACCACATATAATTCAGACCATTCTAACCAATGAGACTGCCTATAGCCAAGCTTTTGTTCACTGAAAATCTTTTATATAATCAGATTAGATTCTAGGTTAAAAAAAGGAAGTATCACCCAAATCATAGCTGCTTATTCATATGACTTTCCATGATATTGGCTACCTTTACATCAATAACCAAGGATGAGAAACTGATTCAAATTCATGTGTTAAATAGTTTTTATTAAATACAAAATGAAAATGTACAATTTTCTCTTCTTTACCGTGAATATCAGATTCACTTAACTTGTTTGTAACTCAAGTTTAAATGTGTTTTTAGATAAACAGGAAAATGTATTTTGTATACCTCTTCACTCTCCCTTCAGAGTACATAATGAATATCTGTAAACAACGCTAAGATGTCTCCAGGTTATTGTTTTGCTGACAGAAAGGGAGTAGGTAAGGATGAAGAGCTTCCTCCTAGCAGTTTGTGGTGGTAGAAGACAGAGGTGTGCCATTCTGAATGTTACTTCATACCAGGTTGGACTGACCTTCCCAGGGACCACATGATAATGAACTAAAAGGAATATCTTCTTCATTGCTCTCTTATTAAAAATCAGCCTAGGCGTTAAACATTCTCTACCTGACCTCCAGATGGCTAACACCCTCTGAAAGAGTGCAGAATGAGATGATGCCATGGAATCATGTGAGCAGTAAAATTACAAGCTTTTCACACATTAGCACTTGATACTGTCAAAGTAAAGTCTTTATGACAAGTTCAAGGCAATGGCTGGAGGAGTTCTAAGAGATTACCAATAAGGTGGCCAAGAAGCCTCAACTTCCAAAGGGGCAATAGATGAGATTAGCTCTTCAAATTCTAGCTTTTCAAATGGAGTTCTAAAGACTTTAAACCCTCCATTAGACAAATAGAAAACAACAGCCACTGAGAAAATCCTGATTTATTTATAGGTGACTTGTACTTAGAGCTCAAACAAATCTCTGTCTTCTGAAATCAATTTGTTGGTCTGAATAGGTGTAGAGAACTGGAAGGTAAGTAACACAAAGATACAAGGATCTCTGGTTTCATAAGTTTGTTTCCATACTTGTTCCTTTTACAATAAATCAGGACACTGAACTTTAAGAAAATAGAATGGTTAAGTCATTTGGAGAAAAAAAAAACAAAAACCTTAGCACTTGTATGTTTTACATTTTGTTTCACCAATCATTAGGATTAAAAAATAATTTGAAAAGCAAACAGCTATAGGACGATAATTCCTTTTAATTTTTTCCAGATAAAGGTTAAAGCTTCTCACTGCTATGTATCTATGCTTCATGCATGGAGACCTTTTTGAAGTTCACCTCACAAGTGTATTGACTTTAAGCTATTCTGACCTATTAAGAAAATAAGTGAAAAGTATTCATTCATCTTCAGAAGACTTCAAAAGGCTTTTTTCCTTGCAAAGAAAAGTAGTTGCCTCAAACTCACTACAACTTTATGAGACAATATCCAGAGTTCCTTGGGATCCCTAGAGGAACACTGGTCCCTGCACCACAGCTGTCCACGGGGCACAGAAAGACAAGAGCAATTTCTTAAAATTCCAAGAACTGTAATAGGGGACTCTCCTGCCAATGATGAAACTGTAGAGGCCTGATGGGCATGCTCAGTATAGATATGCTCATCTGTAATTAGATACATTCAAAAATAAAAGAATGACCACTTCTGTATATAGTCTCCTTACATATGAACCCAGAGACTGGGAGAAAATGGCTAGCTCTGACCTGGAGGCCAGCGTGGGAATAAATGGAAGAGGAGGTAAAGGGGTAAAATTCCTCCAGAGCAGATAAAAGGATGCATATAATAAGACTCATATGTGCCGAAAGAAAGCAGGCCAATTTAGCAAGGAAATATAGGGACCATACAGTGAAGGAAACCCAATTCTGTTGCCCAGTTCTCCTGCTAAAGCAATGCAAAGTGTCTCTTTACTAATGATGACAGATCATTGGCAGCAGCAGGGAAGAGAAGATGGCTGTTTTCCTCAACTTCCCCAAATGTCCATGGTATAATCTTACAAACATAAAATCTGGAGAGATAAATAGTACAATCTAGAGTACCAGAGTACTATCCAGATGGATCAAGGTATAAAATATCAGAAAAAAAATTATCTAACATTTAGCTCTTTGTGGTGGCGGAAATATGTATTTAAAACCCACTTCGCAGAGAACTCAGTATTTCTTATGGGCCAACAATAGTGGCAATCATCAGGAACATTCCTGAATATAGATTCATCCATAGGCACAACCTAGTCTTACTCAATCAGACATATTGTGAAACAGGACCCAGACATTTGTCTAGAGCCAGCCCTTTAGAGGAATCAACACATGGCTTCACGAGGTAGTCCTGATGCAGATTACTGGCTTCTTACTGTGGAAGCACACTGTGATTATTTCAAAAAGGAAGAGAAGAAGAGGGTGTAAGGAGTCTGAATGTTGAAGAGCACAAAGTGAGGGGTTTTATGGGTGTTCCTAATGACTTCATGTATCCCTCCTAAGGTGACCCATGCAATCTATGATTCCTAAGAGCCAACGACTACATTTTTAAAAATTGTTGGAATCTTGGAAGAGGTGCTGATGAGACTGTTTACACAGAAATTGGCGAATTCTACAAAACTGGCTGCTGCTTCTCATTTCTCTCCAGGACAATTTAACATTTGTCAGTTCACCACTGGCCAGAGTTAAGAAATATCACCAAAAGTGTCTACTTGATTCATACATCCTAGGCAGTTTCTCTCAAATTTCTATGTCACCATTCAATGGGGAGGGGAGGGAGTATCTTAAGATGATAAACATAAGCAAAGCAATTCCTTTGCCATCAGCTAAGAAACTGATGTATAACCATCACTCTGCTCCCCTAGAACCATGTTTCCTTTCCTTCCTTTTCCTCCCCTTTCCCTCCACTCCCCTTTCCTTCTCTTCCCAGTATGACCAGAGGAAGCAGTTCTGGAATCAGAAGCACACGTCCATCGACTTCTCACCAGTGGGTGCATAGATGGAGAAAACACTCCCTTTTGGTGCCTTTGGCATTGACTCCTGCGACTCTAGCAGCTGTCTTGTCCCCATATGGAGATGTGTTAGAACATGATCCAGGAGCAGAAAGAGGAGCAAGCAAAGGCCCTGCAGATATTATAAACAGAGTACTTTCTCACGTCTTTCTCCCTGACCAATGTTGGCACTGTTGCTTTGTAAAGAAAGGGTTGTATAAACCAAGTGAGGTGGGATTTTCTGTGACCTGCAGCCAAAAGTATCTGAACTGATACAGATTATTTCAGGCACAGCTTTCAGCAGCTCGTCTTCCTTAAGTGCTTGTACTGGAACCTCTGAGTGACCGAGGCAGGATCTCAAGTTTCTTTTAGTTAATTAAAGTTTCTGTTTTTCACTTCCCTGATAACCTCATTTGCCCCTTTTTTTCTCCCCTTACAATCCTCCGGGATTGTCCACTTCCTGCTTAGGAAGCTGAGGCAGCATCTCAGCTGCCCTTCTCTCCCACCGGACATCTTAGAATAATCCCCTCTCCAATCCATCTTCTTTATACTGCTCAACCAATCTAAACAATACTTCCATCATGTCATCTCGGTGCCAACAACCCATAGTGATGACCTAACTCCTGCCAGACTCATCTGAAGATGGCCAAGGATCTCCAAAAATCCAACCCCACCCATGCTGCTCAATATAATTTTTCATCACTTCCAAATAAATTCCTGTCTGTATTGTCCTTTACACACCCACTATTTACTTCACCCTGAGTCCCACCTTCTCTTGCCAAACATGCCCATCCTTCAAGGTTTCTTTTCTTTTATTTAGCCACTTACTATTCAATTTCTGTCGTATTAATTAATGACCTTTGAAACTGACATGATTCCCAAATATGTTTTAAACCCTAAGGAGATGATGATAAAATTTAAATAGTTCTCTACTCTGTTGAACGATTTAAGTTTGTTTTTACACTATAGCACAAAAACAAAAATCTATTAATAAAATTTTGTGATATGCATGGTTGATTACCTGGCTACTGGTAATCCGACGTTTTCTCAGTATTACATCCAGCCCTACTTGAGAAATCTCTATCAGTCACACCGCTGTTGTTGACAGTCTTCCACTGGCTACTGATGAAGATACTGAGCTTCCTATCCACAAAATAAATAGATAGATAAATAACCAAAAAAGCCATGCCTTGGTAAGTCAATGAATGATTGAATAATGCCTTGATATTTATTTCTCTTTTATGAGAGAGAAATCAGTCCTTTTAGGCATGAATTCTTCCCCACTGAACAGTCACAACTTAACAGTGTTCGTGCGTGCGTGCGTGTGTAGTGGATCTTTAAAATATGATAGAAGTGTCTAGGGCAGAGAGCTGCAAAGGGCTAAGCATATCAAGGTTCTAGTGTGAGAGTTTGTTTCAGCCATGGCAAGCAGGACCAGGTGTAATTCACTTGGGACCCTAAGTAGGTAAAACATCCCTACCTCTCCTACTCTCCCTCTCCGTCCCCCATTCCTCCCCCCTCCTGCCCTCCACTCTACCCTACCCCCTTAGTTGACTTACACTTAAAACAGCTGAGTATGTAAACCTTGAGTTTTGCATCTGTAAACACTTCAGTCAAAGGGCCAAGCTGATAAACTTAGGGCTGATTTGCAAGGGTCTATCTTTGGGCCCCATATATTCCTAATTAACGCTTGGGTTCTGATTCTGTTTTTTTCTTTCTCACACATCTTTTCTCACCACAGCACATTACCATCGGTCCTGGTATTCTTCTCCTGTTTTTCAGGGTTCTCGTGGACATGTAATTTGGGCATATATAAGGCTCTCTGTTTAGAAGAAAATGACTCCATATTACACTTGACTTTAGTGCTTTTTCTCAGCTGTAAATACTAAGTTCTCAAGGATACCCTGAGTTTCTTCTCTTTTGGCTGGGATCAAAGTTCCCTGGAACAGCAGAGCAAGCACAAAGCACAGAACACGCACAGTAAATACTCATTGCCTAAATAAGCAAAACACCTGAAGTCACTAGTAAACTAAATGCTGTTTAAAAGTAGAACCTTTTCTATTTTTCTTTGTTGTTGTACCAAGAGTTTGAGAATAATGGTAACCAGGTGCAATTAAAATCTTACTTTTATCCAGATTAATAAAATTTAGAAGATTTTATCCAAGATTTACCACTATGAATGCCTTTATTTTCGTATTTTTCGAACCAGATCTTTAAGACTTTTTTGCTCTTGTTTTGCTGGATGTTTTTGCCGCTTGTGTTTGTATGGACTTTATTGTTGTTTTTAAAGCTAAGGTATCACCATGTAGGCCAGGCTGGCCTAGATCTCGAGCTCCACCTGTCTCAGCTTCCTGAATGCTGAGATTACAGACCCACCACACCAGGCTTCACAATACTTTTCAAATGGTGCTGAATAATGTTAGATAACCGGACGAATACTTAAAGGTAAGACATATACAGTGAAAAGATACTGCAGAGCAGACTTTCGCAGGTAAAGATAACATTAAGATTTTGAAAATATTAAAACAGTTGTTTATACTAGCTAGACAGCTCTCTAAATCTCTAGCCTTGCTAGAACTCTTCAGAGATATGTAAATTATGGAAGAATTGTATAATGTTAGTTTTTTTATGTTTAAATAAGACAAACTTGAGTTAATTATTTATCAACAATTATTTTACTACAAGTTTTACAAACTAAGTCACATAACAGTAAAGTACAATTTTGTATTTTGCAAATGTCCAGAAGTTTAAATACTACTTATTTCCTTATATAAGTGAATAGAATCTTTTTAAGCATGATATTTTAAGAACAGAATGCTGTGTACTTTGAATCAATTCTGATAGTGGCCTACATTTCTAGTCATAAACTATTAAGAGACAACTCAATTAAGAGAAATAGGTCTTATGTAGAAAAAAAAAAAGTGTGTAGGTGCTTAAACCATGGGAGGTTTTCTCTAAGTCGCTCAGCTGAGCTAACTTTGTTGACAAGGAGCCCTCACAATTGACTCCTAAATCAAAAGTTTAATAAGAGCACCACCTAATAACCTGGATTTTAGATGGTCTTTCAGATGGTTACCTGGAAATAGAGTGATTATTTTAGAAATCTAATGATTGCCAGATCATAGACACAAAAAACGAGAAATTTAGCTAATTCATTACTTTTTCATCCAAAAGACTTTGAGGTGGCCATCATTGATAAAGTAGAGGGCAAAGATCAGAAGAAACCTTTAAACAGGGCAGAGAAATGAAACTACCAAAAGCCAAGATGCTAAATACAGCCGAGAAGAGGCAAGACTGATCCAACTCTGTTTTTTCACTTAGGTTACTGTGACACCTACATGGGAACTGAAAAGAGAGTGTGTGAACAAAGCCAAGCCTATGTACGTGTGCACTGCCTATGTATATAAACATTTGAGGAATGCACATCCATATATACTTAAGGCCAGAATATGGACTGAAATATGAAAGGTCCATAGCAGAATATGAAAAAAATATGCGATTCTTACATTAAATCTTGACATAAGTATTAGACACATTGGCATAATGAAGATAGTTTAGTGCTTTCTTTCTTTCTTTCTTCTTTTTTTTCCTTCCTTTTTTTCATTATTTATTTATTTATTTTTGAGACAGGGTTTTCCTGTGTAGCCCTGACTGTCCTGGAGCTCACTCTCAAACTCAAAGATCCACCTGCCTCTGCCTCCCAAGTTCTGGGATTATAAGTGTGTGCCACAACCACCCAACATTTAGTGCTCTTTTAATGTTCAACTGTACTCCAGCTCTAAACATATCTGAAAGAGAAAGTGGGTTAAAACACCTATTAAATACGGTTGGTTTTAAGTTTTATCCTAGTCTGTGAAAATCGGACTTTGCTCTGGCTTCCCTGGGTAGTGAGCTATCATAAGCCTTGCTGGACCAACCCAGTATTCCAGGTTTTTGACCATGCTAATGCTCTAGTAGAGCCAATACACTGAAAAAAAAAACCAATACATAAGCAGCTAGATACAATAAAATGAGCTAGAAAGGGACTCGGGAAATGAGAGATGTTGAAGCCCAATATAAATTCAGCATTCACAACTCATGGAGATGTATCAATAGATGTATTGGCCAACAACACACAGCATGTACACAAGACAGACAAAGAGTAGATTTCCTATGTGCGAATGCACCAAATGCTGGGGCTGAATTCTGTAGGACAACGCGCCAAGCTTGAGGTAACACTTTTTAAATGAACCACCCTTATGCGGGTTACCTAAGTCTTCACTGTTGTCTTGTTATCTATATTCTAAGTTATTGGAAAAACTGAGTGAATTAATATTTTCTTTGATGTATTTTTATATTGAAGAATTATATATATTTGAAGTACTGTTTTGAATGGATGTGTGTACATGGGTACCATAGTCCGTATTTTGAAGTCAGAGGACGTGTTGAAAGGGTCCTCTCCTCCTTTAGCTGGGTATATCCCACCAATCAAACTCATGCTGTTAGGTTTGGCAGCAAGTGCTTAACCAGCCGAGCCATCTGGCCTGCTTAAGCATTGTGTAAACACAGGTGAGGGGCACATTTCTATATATGAAATGTTAAAGTTACACTAGACAGAGAAAGAAGAATCATGTTAAGCTAAGTTACTCTGAAGTATGAAATATTATAAAGAACTCAACAAAGCTAAACAAAAAAAAATTCTAAAACAACGTTCTCTGAATTCTCATGTACAAGGGTGATATGTTTCACTGTGGGGGGAGGGGTGGAGAAGAGCTCAAGGTGTAAACATGGGTGTGAGGTGTGGATGTGAGTACTTGAATAGGAATGAGTCTATGTGTGAGAGTGTGATGTGTCAGTGTCTGAGTGTATGTGAGCATATGTGAGCGCATGTGTTGTTACAGACATAGCAGTGCCCTGTGCATGCTGAGCAAGCACTCAACAGCTAATCTGAACCCCAGCCCAAGCACCTGTTGCCACTGCTAGGGGAGTCTCAGAAATGTTTAGCATCAGGAAGAAGTAGGACTTGCTGAACCTTGAAGGAAGAGTGAACCTTTGATCAGAAGGTCTCTAACCAAGCCCCTGGGGCTCTAAGCTGAAGATCTTCCCAGGACACCGAACCAGAGAAAACAAGCAAAGCCATTGTAAGGGCTTTTGGCTAGTTTTCTGGAAACACTCCTTGTACCACAGGAATTCCCAAGTGTTAGAATGGATTGCTGAGAGAGGTTCCAGAGTCTGCTCCTTTGGAGATCTTCCAAAAAGGAGTCTATCTACTTTGCCGACATGGGTTTAAAATCAAAGCTGAGTAAAGATTGATGGTGCCAACCTCCCTCTGACGGCACTTTCTAAGAGCTAAAGTTTATATATTACCTATAGTCACTTCTGCCGATTTGAAGAGCATCTCTCTACCCCAGGAGAGAAAAGGGCAACATTGTTTTATAATTGTGAGCTTGCAGTAAAACTTTAAAAATGTAAAGATTTAATATAATATCCTTACATCTTCCCAGTTATTCTGCTAAGCAAGTGATTTGCAAACAGGGCTCAACTAGAATCTGGAGCCTCAACAGCAATTCTTTTAAAAGCAAGTTTCCTGACAGACTAGCACACACCATTTTTAAAGTAAACCACTGCATGTGTAAGCAAAGGAGTTTAAAGAGAGCATAGCCCCCACACTAACTCTTACCTATACTAGATAATTAAATGTAAATATTACCAAGAGCTGGGGGGGAGAGGAAGCGTGCGTTTATTTAATTGTGATTATTCCAAAAGCAATGGTAAATGCGGTTTACTTTAGCACTGTGTAAAGTTTACTTAAGAAAAAAAATATGCCCCCCAAAATAAAAACTCTTCAGTTATCTTGGAAATCATTATTTTCCTATCAAATATGCCTTTGACCCCACAGGGCCATGGACCTTGACCCTGTCAACCTGCATTGGATGACTGCACTTCAAGTAAAAAGTCCTCAGCGTGCATTCATTCTTGGCCCAAGTGAGCTTAGTGAGGTGGGCGTATTTTTGGAACTCAGAGCTGTTAGCAGTCTGTGATTTTTAAGGCAGTAGGGAAGACAAAAAATATACAACAAAAACCCTCTGCAGTTAAACTCCTTTTAAAGCATGTGTACAGCCACTGGGAATGTTCTCCAGCAAAGTAATTGGTGACTACAGAAATTATTTACAATGTGCTCCTACACTCTGATAGTCAGGCCCCCGGATGGTGCTGAAGGTCAACGCTAGTCTCCTGGGAGTCTCATTACTTACTAAAGAATACCGACGCAATTTAAAAATACTTAGCTGTTTTCTTGGTGGAGATAACGTATCTAAAATCGCGTTGGAAATGTGTGTGTTTGAAAGATACAGTTTTAAGATGGTCAGAGTAGAGAACGAGTTCCTAGAAGGGATCCCTACTCCAAGCCTTTTAAAAGTTGAATTTCCTGAAATTTGGAGAGTTAAAAAGGTGAAGCTGATCCTTATCAATTAATTAAAAAGAATGAAATAACAGTAGACAAAGAGATGGAGGGTTAAGAAACCTCAGGAGCACAGTCCCTTTCTAGTCATTGATTAACAAATTAGGGAGTGCTGGAGCGGGGTGGGCGAAAGCCCAGAGACTAAAGAGTAGTCTTGTAATTCACTACAGCTTCTCCAGGCTTCTTGACCAAAGGAACAGAATGCCTGGCTATTAAATGAAACAAGCTTCTTCTACATAAATCGCCGCGCTGTTGTTTGTGATGTATGAACATGGTTTATTTTCCTTTTGGCAATCCCCAGGTTGATAGAAATGTGTTCATTGTGATGTAAGTAAAGACCCTCACTCCTAGAGTTTGGAGATCGACTATAATAAAGGAGTAATTGCCCAATGTATTAAGACTAAGATGTTTTAAGATAACTGCAAGTGTTTTCCATCAATCCAACAGTTCTTTGGCAAAACGCAGAGTCTGTTGGCAATCCAGCGATCTGAGGTCACTTAGGACTTCAGCTACCCGGTTTGAGCAGCCCGCGCCCTCACAGCATCTCCAGTCTTCCCTTGGCCTCTTTCAGCTCAGTTCCCTCTCAGCTAAAGGATTATCTGTCCCCGACACGTTTCATTCACGGAGCCCCAAAGAAGCTCGGGTTCGGTTGGAGCTAAGAGCCGGAAAAAAACCACACACTCGGCCAGGCTGCAGCGCAAGTTGGTGGACTGCACACTCCGGGCTTGGAGAGAGAGGGTGGGAGCTCGAGAGCTCCGGGGGAAAGAATGCCCGGGATCCGGCGATCCAGGGATCGCGAAGTGCACACCCCGGAGACGAACGCCCCCATCGGGTCACCGGCTTAAGTTGGCTCGGCGTGCGCCAGCGGGCCGGAGCGCGAGACCGTGCTCGGGACCCGGAGCCGCGCCGGGTGGCCCGGTTGTCTCCTCAGCCCGAGTGACCAACCGCAGTCGGGGAAGCACTGGAGCACCCTAACGGGAAAGCCCGCCCCAAATCTGAAGCCGAATGACTACAGAGTACCCCCCCGCCCCCACAACAGCCCCGGGACTCCAATACTCAGATCCTGGGGATCCCTGCAACGTGTGCCCTGAGTGGTCCGTCCGCAGCCCAGAAGCCGGGTGCTCGGTCTCTGGTTAGGAGATGGAGAGCAGAGAGCTGGAATAAGGGAACCTCCACGTCCCTCCACCGCCCCCGCCGGCGCGAAGGCGGGAGTGGAGAAGGCGCCACTCAGACGGTGGCGACGAGAGTACTGTGGCCGCAGTTCTCCCAAGTTTGCCCTGGCGAGGGGGATGCATGCGATGGGCGCCCCGCTCCCGCTCAGCTCTCTGCCCCCTCTAGCAGTCTCCTCTCCACGGTACCCAGGTCTACCGGCCTGGCCGGACTCTAGGCCATCCAGCCACCGAGGTAGCGGGGCGCGGGAGCAGACGCAGGGAGCGAGGGAGGGGACCAGGGTGCTCCCGCGTGTGCACACAATGAGGCGGCCGGCGTGCACACCTTCCTCCCGCCTGAGAAACGGGACAAGCCTTCGCCGCCCCGATGCGGGGACTCGGGGTCCCTGGGAGCCACCCGCAGAAAGTGAGCACCAAGTGAGCAACAGGGGAGAGGGAGAGGGCGCCCCACCGCCTCCCGAGGCTGCAGCGGGCCCCCGGGCCCGCGCTTACCTGAGATCTCCTGGTAGGGGATGTCCGCTAGGCTGAATCCCTTGGCACCGTAAGCCTGTCGGACCTCGTTACAGCTCCGAGCCTTTACGTCTGCCGCGGCCAGGAAGGACAGAAGCAGCCCGGAGAGAGGAAGAATCACAGCCCGGATCCAAGAAGGCATGGTGCAACATGCAAGTCCACCTCGGCAGCCCCCAGCTCCCTGCGCGATCTTCACCTTGCCCCTGGAGCCGAAAGCCCGCCAGAGCCTGCGGCGCGCTCCTTAGCCGCTGCCCAGCGTCACCCCCTTCCGCCAGCCGAGGGGACGAGCCGCGCAGCCCTCTGGACTGCGCTCAGCAAACTTTTATAAGCCAGATGGAGGATGGCAAGCCAACCAGGGCTGGCTTGGGAATGCAGCCGGCTCCGCTAGCCGCTCGGAGGAAACGGTGCGAGGAAGGCGAGAGGAGAGAAGGCAAAGAAATGTCTTTTCTCTCTCTCTTTTTTTAAATACCACAGTGGGGGCGTTCAGAGCAGCGGTCCGAGTTCCGAGCCGCAGAGTCGTGGAGAGCTGCGAGCTCGCCTGGCCAGTGTGTGCGAGGAAGGTGGGACCGCGCGCCGGCTCCCCCCGCAGGGAGATGGACAGGCCAGCGCGAGTGTGTCCGCGCGTGTTTGTGGGTGTGCTAGCTGGGCTTTCGGGGAGGTGTGTGCGTGGAGGTATGTGATGGAGATGTGCGGATTCCAGGGGAAACCTCCGCTTCACACAGACTGGGGAAGCCTGTGCGAGTCTTCTTGAAATAGGAAGAGAGAAAATCCTGGAGACTGACTCGGGAAGCAGGAGGGAAGGAGAAAGGAGGGGAGGGAGAGAGAGAGGAGAAACGTGCTACCCAGTACACCGCCGAAATTCAGAGGCAGAATCGGCCGCAAAACCTGGAATGGATCGCGAGCCATTAGGAAGAAAAAGATTAGAAACCCAAGGTCCCTATTTTCTCAATCACTTCACGGTCTCCAGACCCATCCGAAATGCTACCTTTCCCGACATAAATCAGCCCCAATAAAAAGACAAAGTGTTTGAGGCGAGTAATTGTTGTGATTGCGCTGTATTTTTTCTGGAGATAAAAGGACATCGCATTTCCAATTGTTGCGCTTGCCCCAGTGTAACTAACACAAAGCCAGGGAAGAAATAAGCACAGAAAAGAAACCTGGGAGCATATCAGAGCCACCTCTCTCGGTCGCTAGCTGTTTTCTGCTGGTCTTGGTGTTTTTATTTTTCTAAGAACAAGTAGTGAGTGCACATTTTAGAGAGCCATAGATCTCTCTCTCTCTCTCTCTCTCTCTCTCTCTCTCTCTCTCTCTCTCTCTCTCTCTCTCTCTGTGTGTGTGTGTGTGTGTGTGTGTGTGTGTGAGAGAGAGAGAGAGAGAGAGAGAGAGAGAGAGAGAGAGAGAGAGAGAGAGAGACTTGCACCATAAAACACTGTTGATCACTAGGCTTGGGTTCCCAGTGTGTGGAGGTGCAGAGGGAAATGCATGAAGCAAGCACCGGAAAAGGCATGGTGTCTTAATTTTCTCTCATTAAATACTCTCCACACACCGACCTTATCTTTCTCTCCCAAGTTCTCAGAATTTTCAAATGGAGAACCTACTCATTTTCTTCTCCTAGAAATGAAGAAATGAGAGGAAAGTGAAGATTTGGGGTTTAACTCATTTTTGTGGGCTTCCTTATGCTAATGAGCATAGAGATCCTGAAACTAACCAATCCTAATAACTGGTGACCTGGGAAACCCCCCCCACACACACACACACACACGACTGAATCTTTCTATTCGTCATGGGCACCTTGTACATCATCATCAACCTCATTCCTCTCCAATAAATCCTCTTTAACCCATCATCAATAAGACTCAAGAGGAGGATCCAGGCTTATTTTAGAAATGCTTTGAAGATGAAGCCCTGGTAGAGTGTTTGCTTTACCAGCATTGGCTTCCATCCCCCCCAAACTCATAGAAATGCCAGCATTGGTAACACAAAGGCAGGAGGAGTTCAGCCTCTTTAGGAGCTTGAAGTCTAAGGCAGTTCCTGTCTCAGAGGAGATGGCTCAGTGAAGAGCACATACAGAGGACCAAAGTTTGATTCTCAGCTCCCAAATCATGTGGCTCACAAACAGCTATAATTCCACTTCAAGAAATATCTGACCCCTCTAGCCTCTTGAGGCTCCTTCATTCACATGTGCATCCACACAAAACAAAAATTTAAAATAACAAAAAAATATTTTCTTTCAAGGACGTAGACAGCAATCTTGAGGAGATGTGCTCAGGATTCCATACACATGTGTGTACAGGCAAACACATATGCATGAAAAAGACAGTTGAGACAGTTTATTATTATTTAAAGACTGGCTAACCCTTTTGTGTTTAATGAGCAATCAATACATCTATATAGCAGAAGGCTACTGTAGACTTGAGAAAGGCCAATGCATAGAAAATTACAAGTCCCTCAAGCTTAAATAGATGAGCTTATATTTATCAGGAATGGTCAAACAGTTTGAAGTTTGTGAACTTCAAAGTATTAGGTAATGTGTCCAGCCCAATTATTGTGTAATACTGCATTGTTTGGAGTAGAGTTTAAAAAGCAAAGTCAGAATTCTATCTGGGGGCAAATGATGATGAGGTACTGAAATGAGCATGTGGCATGATAAAAATTTATACAAATGACCTGACTAGAAATAGAGAGCATGACTTAGATAGAAATGTTGGCCAAAAACTTGAACCTCAGACATCATTATTTATACTGAGCACAATAAGGAAAAAGGATATTGAAGAATATTATACAGAGGAAGCAAAGAGAGAAGCAAAGGAAAACTCAGGAAGAGGTACCCATAGCACTCTGCCATCATGCAAAGGATTTAGGTGTTTGAGTCTTAAAATATAAGGATTGGAAATGAGAAGAAGATGAAGATATGTTTTGAAGAATGGATTTGTGTGATATGGTGCTTGGTTTGGCAGACAACAACAATGACTGAAATATTGAGGTTGGTCTTATTGGAGATGCATGTTGTGGGCACTGAAATGCCTATTTCCAAAGCACCTTCCCACCCTAGGTGCTTTTAGAATCCTTGCAGACCTAATATAAATGGAACTTTAGAGACTTCTAGTTTTAGAGAAAACAATTTGTTCTTCAACAACCACAGGTGGCAGGTGAATCAGGCAGCCTTTGTCAATCACCCTGAGAAATGTGTTTGTGGGCCACATGCTCACCCCAAGGAAAGCATCTCATTTGGCTCAAGTCACCGTTGGCTATCCTTTTCCTGGAGTTGGGGGTGAAGATACCGTTTCTGACCAAAATGATTTAAGATGAAATTTCTAAGAACTATTTTTCTGGATGAAAAAACAAGAGAAACAACATGGGAGGGCTGAGTAGGAGAGAGCCTACTGGTCTTCTAGGAGATCCAAATTTACTTTGCAGCACTCATATCAAGGGTATCACTGGATCCCAACTACCTGTAACCTTAGCTCATGGAATCCAATGCCCTCTTCTAGTATTTGTGGGATTTCTCTCTCTCTCTCTCTCTCTCTCTCTCTCTCTCTCTCTCTCTCTCTCTCTCTCTCTCTCTCTCACACACACACACACACACACACACACACACACAAATAAATAAATAAATAAATAAATAAATAAATAAATAAATAAATAAATAAAACTTATTCGCCATTTTCATGTCAACTTGACACAGGTTGTTGTCTTCTAAAAGGAGGAAACTTCCATTAAGAAAATATTTCAGTAAGACTGGGCTGTAGGCAAGTCTGCAGAGCATGTTCTTAATTAGTAATAGAAGCAGAAGGGCCCAGGCCATAGTAGGCTGGTGGTCCTGGGTTCTATAAGAAAGCAGGCTGAGCAAGCCATGAGGAGCTAGTCCGTAAACAGTAGTCCTCCGTGGCCTCTGCATCAGCTCCTGTCTCCAGGTCCTGCCCTGTTTAAGTTCTTGTCCCAAATCCTTCCAATGACGAACTGTTAAATGTGAGTGAAGTGACTCCCTTCATTGATGAACAGTGATGTGGAAGTATAAGCCAAATAAACCCTTTCCTCCCAAGTTTTTGCTCTCTGTATTTCAGCACAGCAATATAAACTGTAAGATATATTTAGAGAAAAAGGATCTTTTTTTTGAGGCACAAGGTTCATTTCACCTCAACCTATTGACTCCTCAGACCTCAGACCTAGATGGCTGTATTGTGTGTATTGTGAGCAGGAAACAGAAAACCAACCATTGCTAACAGAGACAATGACAGAGGAGAGAGGTGGAAATACTCAAGGTCTCTGCTTTCCTATCTGAGTCACCATTCCAGCTCCAGACCTCCTATTACATAATCAATAAGTATCCTGCTGTTTATGTATATAAGCATTTGGGTTTTCTGCTTTTTCAAATGAAAACAATATAAACACAGACACCAAGAGAAATTGAAGGCAGGAGACAAATAGAAGAAAACAAATTGGAGGTAGCATTGTGAAATCCATGTCGAGAGATTTTTCCAGCAAGGAACAAATTGCAGTGTACATCAAAGACAGAGAGGTACTGGGAGGGTGATAAAGATGCCTCCAGGAAACCCCAGAGAAGCATTAGTGTCATCCTGTCCTGTGTGCCAGGCCACATGAAATTACATGTAAAATGGGCAGAAAGAAGGTAAATATATCAGGCCCAAAGGCTGAGTGCTTTGACCATGCAGACAGGAATTGTGTCAGTATTCAGGTGGGTTTTCCACAAGAAGCATCTAGACGTTAGGGAAGCTGGACACCGATATCAAGGTAACAGGAATGCAGTCTCCTTTCCCTTGGCATATTCACTTAAGTTTTTCTTCTCTTGTCTACACTATCCATGTTTTCTACAAGAATTATTTTGAAATTAATATCATATTTTTAACATAAATGTATTTGGTATAATTTCCAGAACAAAATCAAATACTTATATTAGGTCACACATGTAAAGCAAACAGCTACTAACATTTTTCTGCATAAAATAAAACACTTAACCTATGAAGTTTTCATGTAACTTTTAAGACTTGATGAAATTGTATTATAATCTCAAAAATAAAAATAAAAATAGAAGCTGGCTGAGGACACAAGAAAACTGAAGAGCCAAACTTTAAAATTGTTTTCTGAGTTGTATTGTCTCACAAATGAGAAACTGTGAGCTCTTATTTTTATGTGTTTTAGATCAAAGTGGGACAAATAAGTTCAAAGGGAATCTTATAAAAGCAAAAAGATGTACTGCGAGTTTCTATTCCACATGGTAGCTTGGCATAAATCGAAACTGCAGAGTTAACCTGCCTCTTGAAAAGCAGGCTCTGCTAGGAAAACCCCATGAAAAGCTCAGCAGTGACTGGGCAATGCCCGGGTGATAGAAGCTGAGTTTCAGAGAAAGAAAAGGTAAACGTGGGCAAATAATAAACAGAAAGAGTAAAAATTCCATTTTGTTTGATGATATACCAAACACTAATAGTTTAGTGAACAGTTCTGTAGAGCTAACTATGTGTCTAATGCTGGAAGACATCAATTAAAAATGTATCTTTAGTGTAGCCTGGAACCAATGGGTTTCCTGGATCCAAGGACAGCTGTTTCGTCTAGTCCTGCCATTTTTTTCTAAGACTCCAAAGCCAGAACTATTTAGCTTCAGAGAAGAGAATTATGGAATCTTCTTGATTTAATTTTGCCTCATAGTCATGACAGGTTTTAGCAAGAAGACTGAAAGAGTTGTAATTATTTAATTTATACCAGGAACATAGACAATGAGAGTATTTCATATTTCATATATTCATAAGCACTATTCATATTTACTTGAAATATGAGAATTGTCTAGAAGATATAAGCAAGAAACATTTTCAGGTGTTATATGATTATAATGATTATAATGCTAGTTCCAATTTTTCATATTTATTAATGATCTGCTCTCTCTCAATTCTTGCATGATGATTTTTATGTTTAGAATCTGTCTTGGGCGACTAAGCACATTTTTTTTTAAAGAGATTTATTTATTTATTATGTATACAGTGTTCTATCTGCAGGCATTCCTGAGATCTCATATAGACGGCTGTGAGACATCATTTGGTTGCTGGGAATTGAACTCAGGAGCTCTGGAGGAGCAGGCAGTGCTCTGAACCTCGGGAACATCTCTTCAGACTTGTACTAAGTACATTTAAATATTAAACAACAAAATATTTATGCTTTAAAATGCTATTAATATTATGTTATGCCTTGGGACAATCTTGGCCAAGGTGATACTTCTTTGAATGTCTTTTATACCATCATTTTTTTTTCTCATGAGCAAGGAAAGGATTCATTTGTATTGATAATTCAGAATATTGATACACTCCTCTAAGGCTCTTATTGTTTAAAGGTCATCATGTGTTTTGGAAGTGTTTCCACATCCGATATGTAAATATAAGATTGACACAAATAAAAATCTCGCTGCAGATGCATCAACTTACATCTCTGAAGCTCATTCTAAGTTCAGATATGAGTGACATGAGAGATAGTCGTGGCTAAGCAGTCAGTGTGACATACCTAGAGTGTTGGAACCACGCATCTTGGCAGTCATGACTCAGCCCTTCTGCTTTTGTGAGACATGAATGAAGCTTTGCACATTTCTCAGATCATCTGGTGCCATGAACAATGGCATTCCTTACAAGCAGTTACTGTACATGTTACCAACTTCCATCAGTTGAATACTTTTCTTCCAAAACATTACTGATATTAATTATTTTTATATTTAATTTAATTTTTAAATAAAAAATATTTTTATATATTTTATATAAACCTTCGTAGAACCTAATCAATTACATCAGTCTAGGAACATGCAAGAGACTTCCCTGACAAATTGTGCTTCCTTCTTTAACAAAGACAGTAATCATGTTATTTGGTGATTTATCTGGAGATATCATATATACAAAATGTATATATATATATTTATATTTTATTTATAAGCATATTTATATAAATATTTGTATATTTGTATTTTTATATGATGTATATATGTATATATACATTTTATATATTTTTAAATAATTAATTACATATATTATTTTTATGTACAGGAGTACATTCTTTTAGTACTTTCTATGGAACTTTAAAAAGACTACATTGCACTTATAATGTTTTTGACCATGCTGTATTCTGCAACTTATTATCTTATTTAAGAAAAGGAAGAAAAAAACGGATGAAAAAAATGTTACTTAGAAGAATAAATTATAAAATCTCTTGAAAATCTAAAGAAAATAAATCTAAGGAAAAATTTATGATACTGGTAGAAATAAACACTGCTGTTTATAATACTACAACTGATACAAAATTATATTTTAGTGATGGGAAGTGATCCAAGCATTCTATAATAAAATAGTCAAATATTTTCATTTTAATTTGGCATATAACCTAAAAATACAATGACTAGAGTAATCAAACCTATTATAAATTACCAAGAAAAACAATGAAAATTTTAAACGGATTTTGCTACATGTACTTGTAAGTAGAGGCCAATAAAACTTCTCTGTTGAGTGTTACAACGCCATAAAGCAGAAGTCGTTTTCCTGTGGAAGTTAATGGAAGGGATTAAGGGGAATGGTCCTGAGCTCAAGCAGACAGTGAACTTTTCTCTATTCATTGGCTACAGTCACACGTATCTACGTGACCATATAGATGACTATTATTGCACCCAAGAAAGACAGACGGATGGTGCAGAAGAAAACAGGTACTATAGTATTAATGAACCAACTCCAGAAAGAGGCTAAACCTTCATAGAACCTAATTGATTACGTCAGTCTAGGAACATGCAAGAGACTTCCCTGACAAATTGTGCTTCCTTCTTTAACAAAAACAGTAATCATGTTATTTGGTAATTTATTTGGAGGTATCGGGCTGATTTCTTTTAAAAATAACCTATCCTTTAACAGTAAGTGTGTTATCTCATGGCAGGGATGAGAGGAAAGCTTTTCAAAATAATTATTATTCATCTGAACTTTCAGATTCTACTGTATGAGGTTTATGGCCCAGACTTTCCAGCCTAGCCAGGTTTGGATCCACAGACCCACAGAACCGTAGACCCACAGATCTGCAGACTCACAGAGACACAGAGATGCTTATATTAATTGTACGCTGACTGACCTGGACCCCAGGCACATAACTTGTAAGCTCTTGACTTTAATCTAACCCATGACTCTTATCCTGTTCAGCCATGAATCTTGGCACCTTTCTCAGAGCAGCATAGTTGTCCTCTGCATCTTCTGGCTTCCTTGTAGCATTTCTGCTCTGTGCTTCCTGTTCCCAGAGTTTTCTTAGTCTGGTAGCCCCACCCACACTTCCTGTCTGCCTTTGGCCAATCAGTGCTTTTTACTAAGCTCATAGGCAGGACAATTATTTACGATGTAACATCATAAATCCACTACAAGATTCTAACAATTTGCTTGTATGGTTGCAAAGGAAATGCATAGACATCAGAAGTACAAATATGGGGACCTTCTTGCAGAGGACCTAAGTTTGTTCCATATACATACATTGGTCAGCTCACAGTCATTTGTAACTCCAGCTCCAGGAAATCTGACACCCTTCTCTAGGCTTAGAAGGCACTGCACTCATGTGCACATAGCACATACTTCCATACAGACACACACACACACAATTAAAAAATAAAATATTTTAAACTATAAAGACATGCAAAAATAATATGTTCCTTATTACTTCTTAGGGTGCTTAAAATGTTCACAAATACACTCCTATCTTTCACAGGTAACAAAAGTTCTTCATCAGTCTATGAATACATTAAATCTAAATGTGTAACATCTTAAAAGCTCAAAAGAACATTAAGTCAGGAGGCTTGTGATTAGCCCAAGAGGTACCAAATACCAATATTGTTAGATCTTTTGTAAGGAAAACTGCAGTGACCCTGATCTGCACCATTAGTTGATAAGCCAAAATCTAGACAAATTCAATGGCATTAATTTATATACAACATCTATGGGTGACATTCTCCCCCTGGCCTTGTATCTGTTTCTGTGCTGATGTTTATTCTGAAACAGAGCCTCCTTTTATAGCCAAGGCCTCAATTCATGGTACTTCAAACTAATGATTCTTCCCCTTCAATTTCCCTGAATACCTGCTTCCGGAATCTTCAAATGCTTGTTCATTTATTTACAACTGTGTTCTCATGATTCCCAGGTTGGTCTGAACCTCCCCCAACCCCATATAGTTCCAGGTGACCTTGAAATTCTAATCCTCCTGTCCCAACCACTGAAGTTTGGGATTATGGGTATCATTCACCATTTTTCTTTCATGCCTTATAAGCCCAAGGTAGGAGAATATATTTAGTTTCATATAAAGTATTATTGTCTTTCACTTGAAGAAGTGATATTTACCTTCATGTCCTGAACGTATCTCCATGTCACTCCTAACATTTGATACTATATTAACTTCACACATTTTATTACATCTCGGGGAGAAATAGTTAAATGTTTATAAGAGAATAAATCTAGTGCTTTTCAAGTTACTTGGGACCTTAAGGGGGAAAATATCTGAGATTTAAAGTTGGAAGTTCCTAACGATCTATTTCCAGAGGGGGTGTCTGAAGCAAGGAGACAGAGGAACGAGAGGTAGAGTGCCTTTGCTCCCCACTCGATCTGTCCATTCACAGTCACAGGCAATCAGCGTTGAAGACATTGCTAAGCAATCCAGTGCTGTTTGCTTTTAATTGGTAGACTATCTTCCAAAAATAACATCTCTGGGCTTCACAACACCCTAGTCATAGAAGCGCTAGAGAATGAATGTCTTTACTGTACAGGAGGGCCTCTATGAATAATGAATAGGGCTCTATTTTTCTGGGAAACAAACATGTATCAGCATGTTCTTGGTAATGAACAGCATTGTGAGTGTGCACAGCTTTGAGAGACACTAAATCTGCTCTGACTCCCATGTCAATTTAAGTTGATAACTGAATTTTCAATTGCAAAGAGGGTCAAACAAGCTATTTTAAACATGCAACACGCTTGCCTGGCTTCTGCTCTCTTAAGTTAAAAATGATGATTTAATACAGAAATTGAAAAGATGAAGGATCATGTTATGGTCTCTGTGGAGCAAAGCAGGCACACACAAATTTGAAAAGAACATTTTAATGCAGTATTTCAAAAACTAGAATTTTATCTTTATTTTAAACTTAGTGAAACCCATGGTTGAAATGTGATTTCTCCCAGGCTCACATAAAAAGGAGTTTGTGTCACGCAAAGCATAAGTAAATTTAGATATGTGTGCAACACATAATTTACAAAGTAACTAATGAAAAGTAAGATCTAAGACTTACATGATAACAACCTTGCAATGTGTTTAAAGCCATTTGGCTTCTCCTTTAGAAAGATTATGAAAGAGCTTAATGTATTTTGTGAATTATGTTCATAATTATTTCATTTACAAAAAATATAATTTACTAGTCAATTTTCATAATGAACGAGAGCTTAATGGATGACACATACTTCACCACTCAATGGAAATGTGGTGCCTACAGCATCAAATTGAAATCTTTCCTAGAAGAAGGCTTTGGACGTTGGCAAGAAGATTTCTAGAATTTTCCTTTCTTTTTATTGCTTTGAGGTGACATGCTCATGTTCAAGTTGGCTTAAAAGATTAGTTAGCCATCATGTTAAATTATCGTTTGCTGCCTTTGTAGCAGCTCAGATGGAAAATTTTCTATTTGTGTAATGGCCATGCATTTTCACAGGCTACAAATCCCAGTGTCAGGAATGAAACTTACTTTCTATTTTAAGTCTTGTTTTTGAACTAGAGGAAGAAAAGCTAATCTTTCCGATTTCAGGTAAATTTAGTTGCATAAGAATTTTCTCAGACAAATCTCCCTCTCCAGGCAGAGTTCTGTTTCCATGTGGCTCTGTGAGGACTCTGAGCATAGTTGCAATAAAATAAATAAATAAATAAATAGATAGATAGATAGATAGATAGATAGATAGATAGATAGACAGACAGACAGACAAACAAACAAACAAACAAACAAACAAATAAATAAATAAATAAATAATAAAAATGCTTTATTTGGTTATGGTTCTGTGCTTTCCAATCCCTCTCTATCCAGTCTACGTGATATCCAAGCCATATTATTCCTCTTCAACACTAAAACCTCTACATACACACCAGTGTGCACTAACTGCTGACAACAGTATCTTTCCCTCATTTGATCTCTGATCTTTGCACTGGAAAATCCAGTGGACACTTTGCACCTCTCAGTAGGTCCAGACCGTTTTCACTCCCAGGTTGTAGCATAGGGAAAATCACTGAAGCTACAGAGCAGGGTAAGTACTACTACCCACAGGTAACCTGTACCTATCAGGGTGCAGGCTACAGACAAGACAGAAAAAAGTCTTTATTTTTTCATTCTGTATTCCCCTTTTCTCTTCACCCAGAATTTTCTCCATAATATGGCATGAGACAATGAACTGCCTCTGGGTTCCCATTCTTTGCATTGTTGTTGATAACCTGCATGACAGAGTTTTATCTCTTTAAAATCTTATACCTCTTAGAATTTAGAATAATTCTTTGTTTTTTCAAAACATTTTAGACTTAGACATTTAAATGTGGAGATACAAAGAGTTCTGTCTCTACATTAAGTGTAAGTAATTTCAGAATTTTTTTTAATGAGAATTGACTTCTTCACTGAATAAGTGGATCAAAATTATCAGGAAAATAAAAACATGGCAGTGGGGAAAAAAGCAATAGAATAGTTACCTTAATGATGTTTTTAAATTGTTTTCACAAATCACTTTAGACAGTGTTCTTAAAGATAAGTAGCTAATGTGTATAAACTGAAGAACATTTAATAATCTTTCCCTATAAAATAATTCCTATCAGCAAGTCCCGAGTGTATGGTGGAATACAATGGTTACTGAAACCTGGCAGGAGGTTTACAGCAATAGAAAAAGCATATCAAGACCCTTGAGACACTTGTGAGCTCAGAAGACCTGGGAAGAAGCAAACATACAGGAAACCTCTTCGCTGGAGGTTAAAATTATGTTCCACTCATGACTACACTTGTTGGATGGTTACATTGACCATCCACAGAAAAATATTAATCAATCTGCATCGGGAAGGATCTTTCTTTCTGTCACATCCTCTCCTTTCTGGGGGGGGGGGGGTAGTAGTGCCCAGGGCTCTATGGAAGGATGCTATGAAATTTTACCAAAAATTCATTAAATCAGCTCATAAAGTATTTTGTGTTTCTAAAACACATAATGATAGCCGCCAGATATAGATTATTTGGTGTGTGTGTGCATTCATGTCGGTAACTTTCACGTAACAGAAAAGAATGTAGTCGTTTAAAGTCAGAAGATCATAAGAAAATCATGTAAGTGTTGAAGGGGAAGGGGAAAATGGGGGGACATTTTATTGTGAAAGGGGAAGTGTTGTATTAAGTTTCTGATTTGGAATTTTTAGTCTTGAGGTTTAGACTTGTAGACCCGTAGAACTGCAGAACCCTCAGACCTGTGGATTCGTAGAAGACATTTATATTAATTTTATGTTGATTGAATTAGGGCCTAGATATTTAATTTGTTATAATTTGTGATTTTTGTCTTGTTTAGTCACGTGGCTTGGTTTTTTTTTTTTTTTTTTTTTTTTTTTTGAGTAGTATAGTTTTTTGTATTTGTGGTATCTTTGGCATCTTTGTGGCATCTCTGCTCTGTTCTTCCTGTTTTCAGAGCTTTTTTAGTTTGGTAGCCCTGTCTACAATTTTTCTCTGCCTTTAGCCAATTAGCGTTCTTATTAAACCAGTAGGCTAGGCTGGACAATTATTTACAATGTAATATAATCCCACTACAGGGAAGGGTCAAAAGAGAAGGGGAAGGAGGGAGAAGGCACAAATAACACTAAGGAAGCTTGTGTTTGGTTGGAACCTGTAGCTCACTTTTGCAAGATCCAGATTTCTCTGAGAACAGAGCAGCATTTCAACTTCTTTCCTCTGTGTCTGCTGGTGTCTCATCGTGGTGTCTCATCGTGGTGTCTCGATTTTTAATAAAAAATAAATAAATCAGTATTTTTATTAAACCAGTAGGCTAGCAGGGACAATTATTTACAATGTAACATAATCTCACTACACAGAAGAAAAAGTAACAAAAAGCCCAGTTTCACATTCCTGATGACGGTTGCCACTTCCTCCCCTGTTGCCCCAGGAGCCCAAATTTCCACTTAAGCATTCCAATTTCTGACACAAGCCCAGCTTGCGGTTAACAAATCATCAACCTGTGCCTACAGGCTATGTAATCTCCCAGCTATAGTCTGGCAGACAGTTTCTCCAGCCTAGATCTCTGGGACTGGAGAACTTGCAGGGGAGTTGCTTTGCTCAAATAAACCTGTTGCTACATTTTTTCAGTTTGTTTTGATCAGGTTTATTGTACTGGCAAAAAAAAAAAAAAAAAAAAAAAAAAAAAAAAAAAAAAAAAAAAAAAAAAAAAAAAAAAAAAAAAAAAAAAAAAAAAAAACAATTATTGGGATGCAGAAAACTTATTGGTTTGAACATACCATAGAAAATTATATTTTTATTCACTAAAATTACGTGTAATGTGTGTGTATATATATATGTTGTTTAAAAAAAGTTATGACAAGAGCTCTCAAGAGCCATAGACTAACAAAACTCCCAATACCAGGCATGAAAATCCCCCTTATGAGTTATTGGTCAGGGAAGTCCAGGTGACTCCCCAAACAATATAGGCTGAAACTGTTGCTTTGATACTCCCCAGAAGTTGAAGATAATTCCCTGTTGTTGAAGATGCCATAAACTTGGAGCACAGAACTCAAAAGGATCTGAGCTGAAAGCCTCTTCCTGGAGGAATAGCTTCCATAGTGCAGAAAATATCATAAAAACTGCCAAGAAAGGGGAAAGAGTCAATAATTCTACTTATCTATGATACCTGTGATATATACCAATGACCAGCATGGCATGGTGGGGCTAAAGTACAATAGGGGCACTCTATCTTGTAAGAAACTAACAGTTGTCATATTGGACTTGAGACATTCTCAATGGGAGGGAAATCATGCCTGGTACTTGAAGCCTACCCAACCCCTGGGCCAGTGAGGTCATGGATCTTAGAGAAAACAATACAACTACCACTATACTAAACCAGGATAATTCTCAACTGTGTTCTAAATGCTTATTTTTAGACCCACAGAAATGTGTATCTCTTATCTGTCATCAAAGACATTTCCTTTTGAAGTTGGTGGGGACCATTACAGAAAATCGTATTGGTTATAATGCACAGAATCATTGCTTGTGAAGTGCCCCAACCTCACTTGATGCATGTACAACATGATTTCTTGCTTCCTCCTGATTGTGTTTTGTTTTGGAATTTTTTGTTTGTTTTTTAGAGTTATTGAGGTAAAGGAACCTCACCTGAGAAATGCCTCAGTGCAGACTGTCTGTAGGCAACTTTGTAGGATATTTTCTTGAGTAATGACTTATGAAGGAAGGAAAGGCCTGTAGAGTGTAGTCCCCCCCAAACCCAGGCTGGATAATCTAAGACTGCATAACAAAGCAAGATCAAAAAGCTACCATTCCTCCATGGCTTCAGTTCCTGCTTACAGCTTTCAGTACTGACATCCAAGGCATGAACTGTTACATAGAAGTACATGATGAAATAAGGTCTTTCCTCCCAAAGTTGATTTTGGTTGCGCTGTTTATTTGTGGTAATATGGTAACTAAGATACTCCTGTACCTCAGGCTCAGGGAACATTCCCAAAGAGGGAGCAGAAATATTTTGTGAGCCAGAGGATCAGAAAGTCTGCTGTAAGGTTGTGTCTCCTGAAAATAACAAGAAAACTATTCCCATAACATCTAAACAATGTATTTGCTTAAACAGGACTTGAACAAGAATAATAAACATGCTCACATGAAAAGGAAAACTCAGGAGCCCACACCTACATGAACTACAGGCTATTAAGGAATTCTGAGAATAGGAGAAATCATCTTCAACAAGGAAGTGTAAGAGAAATAGTTTTCCCAGTGATGCGCCTTTTAATTGTGTGTCCAAATTCAAGTGGGTAACCATGAAGTCATATATAACTCACACTTAATGGACTCAACAGATTGTATTTATATATTTGTGTGTGTGTGTGTGTGTGTGTGTGTGTGTGTGTGTGTGTGTGTGTGTGTATGTGTGTGTGTGTGTTGTGTGTCTGTAACTATAATAAAGAAAAGGGGAGAATTTGAGAGACTTGTGTGGCGCATGGCAGAGGTTAGAGAGAAGAAAGGCTGTATAAGCTTCTGATTTGGAGAAAGAACACTGACAGTCTCAGGAAGTAGGCAGTTGAAGGGAAAGGAGAGAATGAGCTGGATAGACCTACAGATTGAGTGATTTAGGCAGAGGACCCAGGTCACATGGCGCATGTTAAGAGACTGCTATGAGCATAGGCAATGGGGTTAATGGCACAGCAGCACTCCCAGGTCTCCGTAGTTGATTGTTAGTAAGGGCAGACACAGAGTGAAGGAATGAGCCTCAATCATAGGCTACCATGGCAAGACTAAGAATGATGACAGAGGTAGAGAGGTATAGCATCACTTAAATTATCTACTTTATCCACATCAGATTGTGTCAGAACATGGCCGAGGAATAGAGTCCTGTGAGGAGAGTCCTGAGTGCATATCTAAGTCTATACTTATGACACTCTGCTCAGAGAGGAACTGGAGAAACACACTCTCACGACAGGCACTCCAAACTGCACAGGGCCCTGCAGTTTGTGGTGGTGAAGAGGACAATATTTTGCAGTTCTGTGGTTACAGTGGCCTCTGGCCATAAGAATCTTATATGGTAGGCAAACCTGAAAGTTTTTTGGTTCAGTTTAGTTGCTACTACTTTTTATTTCTCCAAATGTCCTGTTTACTTGGTCTCAAAACAACAATATAGTAAACTTCTCATATTTTTTTTAAATTCTAGTGTCTGTACCCTCATACATATCCAGTCTACAGTTCTTTTGAATAGAGTAGTTTTAGACTTTATTTGTTTAAAAACATAAATTGGCCAAGAAATAATCAGTAAATGGCTTCAAAAGAAACAAACAAGTATAGGAATAGCAGATTAATATTTTTTGTCTCAGACATACTTAAATTTTTTTTCCTATGGAGGTATATAAATCTGCTACTGGAAGCCACAAGTTGTTGAATAAAATCTTCAGTACCAGGCATGCTATACCACTCAATGAGCTGTTGATCACAGAGCCCATGGCCACCCCCAAAATAACTGAGCCTATTGCTAATGCTCTTGCTTGCTTTTCAGGAGTAGGTGTTAAGAACAGCTGCTGAAGTTACCATGCTTTGGCCACAGGACACAGAAAAACAAAGTTGTACCTGAGCTGGAAGTGTCCGTCCTCCTTGGCTAGCTCTGCCTTGAGAGAAAAGTCTTCAGAAGTCCTAGGCTACTAACAAGTGACTCCACAAAATATGCACGTAGAGCAATAGTGGCATGGTTATCATGAGGCTTATCAACCACTTTCTGATCAGATTTAAGGTATGCCCCACATGAGGGAATTCATACTTTATACTAAAAACCTGTTCAAACATCTAGAATAGTTGGGGTGAGCATAGGACTGATAGGGAAGCTACTGCTATTGTCTTAACTTGGAAACATGCTGTAGAGTTGAGTGATGCTGTCAGCTCTTGTCTGAAACATTTCTCCTCGCAGCAAGCACATATATTTACCGAGATTCATGGCTGATGATTTCACAGCTGAGAATAAATGACTATTGAATGCTTATCACTAAATGGAAGTTCTGTACAATCTCTTATCAAGTCTCAAGAGATATCATAGAAGAGGTTGCAAGAACAGTGTAAGAGCCAGAGGAACTGGTGAGACATACTTGAATATTGTTTTCTCAGGCATGACATTGACGTTGTCCTCATGAACTTGCAGCAGCTAAGATTGGCTGCACAAAATGGGGCCATCGATAATATTCTATAGAGTCCCACTCGTTGAGATATTGATACAGTATGGTTGTTGGGGGAAAGGAAGGCAATCTCTTCAACAATAGAGCCATTTGTATTTATACTTGCTCCTATACATAAACCCCTCCCCATGCTACTGTCAGCAACCCAAGTTAAACTAGTCAAAATCAACATAAAAAGAGACAAATAAGGTAGGAGGGGAACTGTGTGGGAGGACAAAGGGATTAGTGGGGTTAGAGCAGGATAAGAGAAATGTACGGAAGGGTGACTGTGATCAAAATGAATTCTCACCTCTATAATGAAAACCGTATAATGATACTCAGTTCAGAAACTAATAAATTGAAGAATACATAAGATCAGTGTAGTAGATGGACTCTATGTAACCAGAAGTTTTTCTGACCCATCTGAGCCCTAGGTCAGGACAACTTATAAAATAATCATTTAGAGGCTTACATTAATTATAAACTGTTTGGCCTATGGCTCAGGCTCCTTATCAACTAGCTTTTATAACTTGACTCAACCCATTTCTATTAATCTATGTATTGGCACATGTTCTATTCCTTTACCTGTGTTCCCTTATATCTTACTTCCTGGGCAGCAGTTTGCAGCTTCTGCCTGACTTTGCCCTTCTTTTTTAATCTCTGCTTGAATTGTCTGACAGCCTCTAAACCGCTTTGCAATAGGCCAAAATGGCTTCTTTATTAACCAGTGGTAATAAAGCATATTCACAGTTTACAGAAAGACATCCCACATCATACTTGGCCTCTTTAACGCTCATTATTTCTGTAATGAATCATAAGCCTTATCAACAGCCTCACATTTTAACTTTTAACATGCTAAATATTTTCCAAAACATTTTGGAGAAAATTTTAACTTCTCTATAATGTACCTTAGCATTTTAACTGACCAACAATTACAAAGTAAACATTCATTTTTCAACTGTTGCTTTACAAAAAAAAGATTCTAACTTTGTTTCTTTTCTCTTCTTTATTTCATTAATTCTAAGGGAAGAACAGTGTTATGATTCCAGACTCTCAATAAAATAAACAAGAAAACTTTAAAACCTGTGAAAGGTCAGCCAGAAAGTTTCAATTTTGTAAGTGAATTAATGTGTACTGCTAGAGTTCTTTTCTAAATAGTAAGAAAAAGATTTTAAATAAAAAAAAATCATAAAATTATGTGCCCGTAATGTGGGTTAACCATATATGTACTTTAATGCGTATAGCAAATTCGAATTTGAAAGCATTTTTCACATCAGCTGGAGAAAGCACATTCTCAGTGCTGTGCCAACTTCTGGCTCCATTCTAGTCTCTTAGACTACTAGCTTTCTAATTTGTATAAATTACAGTCATAAAGCCCCAGGTCCTTTTCCTGAGCAGGGAACTTAAACTTACCTCAGAGGTTTGTCAGATTTAATGTTAGAAAGAATGTCAGTTACTCGGCATACTTTTGATATAAAATGATAATTTATATTTTCACAAATAATAAAATCATTGTGTATTTTCATTCCAAGCTTTATTATGTTCTATGATATATGTAACTAGTGGTGGTCAGAGCATCTGAATAAGTTTAAAAATCTTTTAAAAGTGTAACACATATAAAAGTATGTACAACAAAATCATTTAGCTCAATCACTATTCACAAGTAGAATACAGATACATTAATAAGAGTGAAGCTTTGTATAGTGGCAGGTGTAATTATTTGGAGGTGCGCCTTTATCACATGAGTTTGTGTTCTTCATCTTTATCATTCTTAAATATAAATTGGCTATAGTTACTGGGTTATTTTTTTACTATTAAATATCACATTTTATCTACTTTCCAAGAGATCAACTTAAACATTGATTGTAAACGTCCTTTCTTAAAATTGAAATAAAAATTACTTTGTTTCTTTTTCTAAGTTTTAGCACACTATTCCCAGCACTGTCAATGGTCGTTCCTCTACTGCTATCTGTCCTACTCAAGTTTTTAATGAGGATAAAGGAAATAAATGTCATGCCATTTTAAGAGATGATGTTATAGGATATGATCTTGAAATGTTTCATCCTCAGACAAAAATAGGTCCCCTGTTTGTTAATATATAACATTAGATATCTGTAAAAAAGTCCACCTTAATATTTGACCACTATGAGAGGCAGTGTTCTTTCATGAAAATACTAAAATCCTCATTCCCAGAGTCTCTGAGTTGCTTCCTTAGGTGACAGAAGGGTTCGCCAATGTCACTAGATGCAGTCTCTTAAAAGTGAGGTATCTTAAGGCCCATTCCATGAGAAGGAACTCAACCCAACACTTCTGGGATAACCACAAACCTGAGACTAGGTTAACATAGGGATATAGAGCAAAACCAAATGCTGCTAGTCTTAAAAAAAAAAAAAGAAAGAAAGAAAAGAAAAGAAAAGAAAAGAAAAAGTAGCAATAGAATAACTTCTAATTGCATTCTGCTATACTCATACATCAGTTTTTGCTCAGCCAGCAGCAGAGAAGCTTTCTCCTATAGCATATGGGAACAAATATAGAGATGCACAGCCAGACAGTATACAGAGAGTGAGAAACCTAAGAAACTCAGCTCTAAACATGATGCTCCCATTAAATCCCTCTGAAAACTCGGGCTAAAGGAACCACAAGAAGAGACAGAAAGAGTGTAAGAGACAGAGGAGATAAGGACACCAAGAAAACGAAGCCCTGAAATCAACATGACAGACACACAGAGACTAGGTCTATTGTACCCATGTTGAGGAACCCCCCAATGACCACCACGGAGCTTGATTCCATTGTAAATACATGAGAGTCACTTTATTCTTTTAGATTCAAACAAGCCCTGGCTGAAACTGTTTCCATAAAGTGGAGGAATGGCCCCAGCTCAGACAGAGGTGAGGGGGGTTTTAAAGAAGAGCATAATTAAGTGGGGGTGCTATATGTCATGGCATTTCAGGATTGGCTAAAGGAGGATGGAATACAGTAACTATTGGCTAATCTTTTGCTACAAACCCAAGCCCTGAATCTGTGGACTGAACTTTTGGTGCAAAACTAAATTTCGAATCTATTGGCTGTCAGGTGCATTTCTGAGATTTTTTCCAGACCCAAAAGACCTGGACCCTGCCCTCGGGCATTAAAGGGTCTTTTTCTGAAATAAAGTTTTGTAATGATAAATCTATGCCGTCACATTTCCCCCTCTGACTGGTCCCTGGGAGTTCCAATCCTGGGTCTCTCCTAATTCTAGTTCTATCCAGGTCTGACTCCAAGGTGCATGTGGACTTCCTAAGACCCCAGTCTCAGCAGGCAAAATTATCAGTAAGAGCCACCCTACGACTCTGAGGATGTTGAAACCTGTGGGGTTCAGGGAAAACACCAGATTTATAGAGGGCTCAGAGTTTGGGCCACACTTCCTTGTGGGCCCACCGGACCCCTTGTATAGGATCAAGAAGATCTTAGTTACCTACTTCTGCCAGCAAATTCACCTGGAGGTTGGTGATGATGGAGGATGGGATGCCAAGCATAATTTTGAATGGGGTTAGTTCCATCTGATAAGGAGAGTTCCTGGTTCTGTATAAGGCAAAGGGAAGGAAAGTCACCCAGTTTGCGCCACTCTCCAAGGTCAATTTAATGAGAGTCTCTTTTAGAGCATGGTTTATCCTTTCTCCTTGTCCTGAACTCTGGGTTCCATATGCACAATGCAACTTCCAATCACTTCCCCAGAAATGTAGCTAAACTCTGACTTACCTGAGACACAAAAGTTGGCTCATTGTCTGATCCTAACATGGGTGGAAATTCACACCTGGACAGGATGTCTTCAAATAACTTTTTGCCATCACCTGCGCCATTTCATGTTTGGTAGGAAATGCCTTTGTTTATACTGGAAAAGTGTTTAAAAAGCTAGCAAATACCTGTAACTGTGAAGATAGAAAAATCCCGTTTGATTCTTTCCCCTCGACTACCTTCCTGAGGTCCCTGAAACTAGCCAAGGTTGACAGAGTTTCGGCTTCATTGTATTACTAAATTAGTTTGTTCAGGGTTCAGATTCTTGGAAAAGCTTTGTTCACAGGATTGATGGCTGCTTGGGATACACCCAGCAGCCTGAGCTGTACC
This sequence comes from Phyllotis vaccarum, assembly GCA_033318265.1. Classification (NCBI taxonomy): domain Eukaryota; kingdom Metazoa; phylum Chordata; class Mammalia; order Rodentia; family Cricetidae; genus Phyllotis; species Phyllotis vaccarum. The sequence continues at coordinate 7,881,627 of JARWLC010000005.1, forward strand.
ACCCAAGGAGATACTTCCTGAATTCCTGAGATCCACCTGGAAGCTTCTGAAGCTTGCACAATGTGCCCATCATGACCATTGCTCCAGGAAATGAATGTCTTCAGGTGGTCCTATTGTTTCACAGGAAATACACCTGCCTGCCTGTCAGTATTCCTAAACTCTGTGCTAAGCAGGCCTTTGGCCCCGCCCTGTTGTAACCTTCCAAGCCTGAGTATCCCCTCCCCTACTCAGAGTGAGCCCAGACGTACCCCTCCCCTACCCAGAATGCGGTATAAGAATTCTACCCCGAAAGCATTTGGGGCTCTTGGCTTCTACAGTGCTTTGAGCCCACACATATGTGTGTACCAGTATATCATTCATATTCATTAAACTCTCTTTTTCTTTAAAGTTAACAGTGGTCATTAGCCATGGTCTTGGGGTGTCTTGGGGTGCTCTAAGGGTGCCCGCACATTACATAACCATACATTCCAGGTTTTATCTCAACAAAGCCCACTTCCCAGTAGGCTCAAGGCTTCTTCCCCCTGAGTTGAGACTCAGGGTTTTCAGGGTTGGCAACAGTGTTGGTGAGCTGACAGGCTTTGCAGTTGTTGACAGTGTTTACAATAAAGTCCTGCATTGTCCATGTTCCCATATGAAAGGATCGATGGATCTTGGTAAGCAGTCTTTTTCTCAGCTGCTCAGGCAGGATGATTTTACTGCCTGCAGCTCTCTATCACCCATCTGTGCACTGGGTCATTGGGAAGCTCTTGATCCAGGAAAGATCTTCCTTAGCATACCCAGGACTCTCTGCTAGATGAGATGTCCTGGGATCCACCAACACACATGTACAAAAACTACATCAGTATGTAGTGCTACCTGCCCAGTGGTTCCATTCACCAGACTGCTGACCCTGAGGATAGGTCTACCCCTTCTCTGGTGCCTTGGGCAATGGACAATGGTCAGTTTTTTGGGTAACCATAGAGCTTTAAGGAGGGCCAAGATCTCATCTTTATTTTTGATACTTTTTTCCCTGCAGTCAGCAGTCAGTCCCCTTTCTTTGTATATGCCCCCATGGACCTGTGCCATGGGGGATGTGTACTAGCTATAAGTGTAGATATTAACCTTCTGCCATTGTCCCAGTTCTAATATCTTTTTTAGAGCTATAAGCTTCACCCATTAGGCAGACATCCCAACTGGTACTGGCTCTGCCTTGGCAATTGCCACTTCCACACATCTTTGATTGTCCCGCATGCAACTGCTGCTATCAGTATTCTGGGCAACCTCTGCATTGGACAACAGGATGTCCCTCAAGGCTGCTCTGCACCTGGGTCAGGATCCCAGAGCAGAAATTCAATGGTACTTCCAGGTCCAGATCAAATGGATCAGGCAGTAGTGTAGCCAGATTTAGAGCTGAGGACACCTGGAAAGTTATTCTGGCATGGTTAAGCAACAAAGTCTGGTGGTGAGTCATTCTGGCTTTATTCAGCCACCAATCAGGGGGGTTCTTGAATGTGTGTGGGGTGATTATGGTGAGAGTCTGTCCCAAGGGCAACTTTTCAGCACCCTTGACCAATGCCACTACTATGCAGAGGCAAGATGGCCATCCAAACTCTCTCACCTGCATGGTGGTAGGGGGTGTGGAAATCCCAAGTTTAGTCTCCTTCCTTATGTCTGAAAGCCACCACTGACCTTCCTTTAGGATGTTACCCACTTACAGGTTTGGGCCTTTTTGGTTGGGGCACAATACCCTAGATCCCCCAGGGTTCTCAATAGCTGCTCAGTTTCAGCCAGCCAGGTCTCCTGGTTTGTGGCTGCTACCAGCAGGGCATATTGATACTGCAACAGACTGATTTCTGAGTTCTTTGTCTGGTACTCACTCAGGTCCTTATGCAGAGCTTCACTGAAATTGGTGGGGGAGTTTTTGAATCCAAAAACATCTCTCAGTTTTTCATCTTCCTCTCCAAGCACCAGACATCTAAGTTGTCCTGGGTGCTCTTCTAATTTTACACTAGTGGCCAGCACTAGTGAAATGTGCTGATTCCCATACCACTCTCTTTTAATTCCCTTTTCCTCTGCACTGACCCTTTCATCATGTACTTCCTCAGCCACCTTTACTAATCTCCAACTTTCTCAATGAAAGTCAAAGTCACTTCAGCAGCATTTCCTGGGCCCCAGGATTGTAGGGCATCTACCTCCTGGAGGCCTCCTGTATGTGTTTCATAATGCCACTGTGCCCTCACCTGCTCTCTGCCCTACACTACAGACCCTACTCAAATTTGCAAGCCATCTTGCAGCTGCCTTGAGATACCCACCAATAGAATCTGATGACCGACTAGGAAACTCACCTTACCTTCAGCCATATTACAGTCCCACACTGGGTGAATTATGGGGAAAGGCCACATCTGTGATAGCCTGGTTGGCTGTGGACTCTTCTGTGGGAACTGAAACCAGCTTTTGAGCCTTGTTCTGTATTGAATCTTGCTCCTTGGTCATGAAGGGGACCTACAAAATCTGTGCACAGTCATCCAATGTGGGGACAGCTGTACCAGGATGGAAGGCATAAGGAGGGGGTGAAGACTATCCTCTGTGTAGAAGCCAATGGGGTCTTGGAGGGTTAGCCTCTCTCTAGCTGCCAAGACTTTGACCTGTCAGACAAGAATGGTTTAATTCAAGAAGGGAAGTCCTTAACTAAATTTCCCCAGACCATTATGTAGGGCACTTGGTCTGGGTATCCTTTTTGTGGTCTAAAGGCCATTTCCTCTACTGTCCCATGAGAGCCAAATCGAAGGTTCCCTATGGAAGCCAGTCAGTCTGAGTGCTGGCCATCTTGACCTGCAAAGGGTGGCAAATTTAGACTTTTTAATTATGACCAGAAGACCACAATTAAACATCCCAGTAATAAGTTAAGAGTTAAGTCCAGAGGGAAAGAAGTCACCTGTCTCATGGTGTTCTTCACAATCAACACAAATACAGAGAAACACAGACACCTCAGAAGACCATGGGTGCTAACATCTCAGCAATAGATTAAGAGTAAACCCAGAGATCAATTCAGAGAAGAAATCATCTGGTCCATGGTGTTAGTCACAGGTTTGGGGTGCTCTGTTCCCCTACAGATGTGAGGCCCGCTGACATCAACAGTTATGGGACACTCTCATTTTGTCCCTGCCACTGGGGTCTGGAATGTTTTTCCAGCCCTACAGGTCTAAGGCTCCCTGACCTCAACAGGTATGGGGCATTCACTGCATCCCCGCCCTTCACGACCACGGTTCTCTAGCATATCTGCTCCTAACCGGGTATGGTCACGATCACCCAGTTGAGTGAGAAACGATGCACCCCAGAAACGATACTAAACATGGACAAAGCAGGCCAGATGCTAGACAACATTCAGAGGCACTTTCGGGTTAGACAGCCACCACTCAGAGATAGACGTTCGCGTTCAGAGTCCATGGGGTTCCCAAGCAATGCACCAATTGTACCAATGTTGAGAAACCTCCCAAAGACCACCAGGGAGCTGGATTCTGTTGTAAACCCACAAGGGTCAGAAATCTTTCATTCTGGTGCAGTGGAGAATTTTGGCCACAAGCTTAGAGGTGAGGGGTATTTTAAAGAAAAGCTCATGTAATTGGGATGCTACACAACTTGGCATTCCAGGACTGGGTAAAGGGGTTTGAGATACAGTAACTACTGGCTAAACTTTTGCCTCGAACCGTGCCCTGAATCTGCGGGCTGGACTTTTGGTGCAAAACTAAGTTTTGAATCTATTGGCTGTCAGGTGCATTCCTGGGATTCTTTCTAGATTCTTAGATCTGGGCCCTGCCCTCAGGCATTAAATGGTCTTTTTCTGAAATAAAATTTTGTGAGATAAATCTATACCTTCACAGGGCAGCATGTACAGGAACTGCCTGAGTCTGTATCAGATTGGGTTCTAGAGCTGAAAGGAGAAGTGGACACCTGTCCTCAACACTAAACCAGAAACAATCTTCAAATGATAGCCTCTCTCAAATAAAAATTTAGTTTTCCTCCATAGGAATCTCACTGGGAAAACAAATCACTTCAAAGGGTAGGCTGAATGCTCATCAGTAAATGGAAAAACAAAACAAAACAAAACAAAAAACACCCAACCAATCAAACAAACAAAACAAACCTCAGTGGCTCACTTTGGAGGTTCCTTGTTTCAAAATGTCATGACATGCCCAGGATCTCTCTCACTCTTCTCCTCTGCTCTCTCTCAACTTACTTTTTTCTTATTTTTATTTTTACTTTATTTTTATATTATTATTCTTTCTTTTTACCCTCCAAGTCCTTTGCACATATATTATTGCTTCTAGTATATATACATACACATATCTATAGAGAGATAGATTTTAATGGAATTCTTGGGTTTGTAAACAAATGAGTCTGTGTGTGTGTGTGTGTGTGTGTGTGTGTGTTTTCTAGGGTACTTTTCCTTCTATTTGTTAGCATTGTACAAGTCAAATTTATTAGTTTTTATTAATATCCCTTAGAGTCCTGTTTATTTTCTAATGAGAGACAGAAAGGAGATGGATCCAGATGGGAGAGGAGGTAGGGAGGGAGGGTAGAGGGAGGGCAAATCATAATCAGAATATATTATGTGAGGAAGGAATTTACTTTCAATAAAAGAAAAAGATTTAAAAAGGATATTAACTTGGATTTTTAAGGTGAGCTCCAGGCCATATGAAGAAATAATATAGGAGGGAGACAAGAGGGTCAGCACCTGAGACTGAGGTCACTGATAGCTGCTGGAGGGGACCCACACAATAAGAATGCTGGCACCCAACTGCATAAGCAGGACCACACCAAGAATGGATTCCTTCTGAGAGCCTCCAGAAAGTATAGGTATCTCCCCAGGGCCTTAACATTAGCCCCATTTGACAAACTTGGGTTTATTAATTTTCAGAACAGTATAAACTTTGAATAAAGCCACAAATACATTTTTGCTGTTTTAAGATTCAATGTTTTGCTGCAATTTGCTATAACTTCCATGAGAAATTCATAGATTTTATTGAGTTACAGAAAATAGAAGCATTCAAAGTTCTTTGGAAATGCAAAGAGGGAACATACACTGAGTTTTCAATATATTGAGTGGTCCTTAATTTTTTTCTTTTTTTCTGACATGCTACCTGAAAACTAATAATGAAGTGAACCAATAAAATAAAGGAGGGAACAGAAAGTGAAGAACAAAGTTCACAGCACTGAGCAGTCTATGAATTAGCTCGTAATCATCTAATAGTTGGTAGTTTTATTCTCTTGTTCTCTTCAGGGAAGCCTGTGATTCTGGTAAATGATCCTTTATCAAAGGCACAAAAATTTAATAAGACAGCAAGGGATAAAAGTGCTCTGTTAATCCTATTAACTTCTTCTCTCCAAACTCAGACCATGGATAGCAGACATGTTTGAAAGCCCAATGTCCATGGCTGTGTTAGCTAATGAGAGAGAGGTTGTGTCAACCAATCCAGTGAATGTGAAGTGAAACAGAATTAGAGTCATATTAAGTTTGTTAATTCTACATCAAAATATCTGCCACTGGGTAATTTATGAAAAACAACGTCACTATCTGAAAAATACCCTTTTGCTGTGTCATCTGTGGGAATATCAGGGAAGAAGCATGCACATTGAGAACACACTTTGGCAAGCTTGCATCTATAACAAGCCGGCCATCTCATCAGGAAAAGTAATGTCACACTGAGAAACTTTTTTCTGAAACAATATAAATCCATCTACAAGGGCAGAATGCTTGCAACGTAATGACTGCTTAATGCCCCTCCTTCTGAACTTAAAACATTGGTGTTCACGTTTCCAATGTATAAATTAAAAGATACATTTCATGTCTTGTGCAGGTCATACTTTCCAAATTTAAAACCAGAAAGTGTTATAAAACAGAGTGGTTTTATGATGTGATGAAATACATGTGCTTTCATGTGATGAAATATTTTTCCGTGAGTTACTTTTTAGTTGTGATAAAATGCCATGACCAAAGCAACTTAAGGTATAGGTTATGTGTGCGTGGCTCCAGAGGGGTAGAGTCCATCATGGCAGGAAAGCATGGCACTAAGCAGGAGTCTGGAAAAAGAGGGGCCACATCTTTAATTGCTTGAACAGAGCAGAGAGAGAAAGTGGGTTGCAACTATAAATTCTAGAAGACTCCCTCCATGAAATACTTTCTTTCACAAGTCTTTACCCACTAAATCTCCCCCAAACAGCACTGCCACCCAGGGACCAGCTGTTCAAATGCCTGAACCTATGGGGAAAATCTCATTCAACTCACAGTGTTCTTACATGTGAAGATGGGTACATGAAGTATCTGACAAGTCTAGAAGTCTCAGAGTCTCTAGTAGAACCAGGATGCACCTTGAACATCCTTGTAATAATAATATAGACCTCACCAGGGTTCACCTTCAAAAGCCTATAGGCTGACCCTTTTCATAGAATGGCTCTTCCTCTTAAACACTCGTTCTACTAGGCTGTCCGTATTGCTGCTATTTATCTGATTTATCATCACCCAATCAAAATTCCACCCTATTTAGGCCTATAAGGTTCATATAAGTGCATGGGTTCCTGAATTTTAAGATGAAGTGCCTAGAAAGAAACATTGATCTCTTCAACTAGATTTTACACCCCTTCTCTACTGTTCTACTAATATTAAATCATCATATAAGGTAAATATGGAGGCTATTACAAACAATCAGGGTACTTGGATTCTTTCTGTAGGCAATCTATTCAGCTATTAATACCACCCCCCCCCCATGACCTGTGCCAAACGTGCCATTGTCTGATGTGGGCTGTCTTACTATACATTGTGAATATACTTCATTACCATTTTTTAATAAATATGTTGTTCTGGCTGATGGCAAGGCAGTTTAGAGGTGGGGGGGGGGAAGTTTGAGATTAGATAAAGGAGAAGAACAAAGTCAAGGAGACATAATCCAACCGCCCTACATCCAGGGTGTAAAAGTACACGTAAGCTAACAGCCACTCGGCAATACAATAGAGTAATACGAATGGGTTAATTTGTAAGAGCTAGTTGGTCATGAGCCTGAGCAATGGGCTAAATAGTTCGTAATTAATATAAGCCTTTGTGGGATTATTTGGAACCAAGTAGCTTCGGGTGGGTCCAGACCTTGGGGCAATTTTGAAAATGATTGTTCAGCCATGAATAAGGACCTCTGACATATCTCATATCCAAAGGGAGGATGAGCCTTATTGAGTAACTTGAATTTTCCTGTCATATCTTTTAAAGATTCATTTATGTATTATGTATATAGAGTGTCCTGCCTGACATATGCCTGCAAGCCAGAAGAGGGCACCAGATCTCACTATAAATGGTTCTGAGCTACCATGTGGTTGCTGGGAATTAAACTCAGGACCTCCCGGAGAGCAGCCATTGCTCTTAACCAGTAAGGCATCTTTCCAGCCCTTTCCTGTCAGATTGTATATACTTATTCAAATAGACACTCATGATGTGAGCTTATAGACCTACATTGGGGATGTTCTTAGTTCTGCTTTCTATTGCATGACTCACACAGGTCATGTCCTCAGTGTCAACAGTGGGGTCCCGGGTCTATGATTCCTTTGCCTGTTTTACTTTGTGTGACTACTTCAACTATTTTTATGTTTACAATGAATGTAGGCAGGTAATGATCAGAGAACATTTTCTTCTGTGGTAGAATTGGGGTTTTTTCATGCATATGCATAACTAACTATGGAATATTTTTACATATGTAAGTTAAACACAGACATAATTACACGCATGTAAGATAAAATGCATTTTGATTCTTGCCTTCATTGACATAGTTAAATATAATATTTTCTCAAATCTGGAAACGAAACAACTGTATCAATTAACACGTTTGATAGAAATGTATAGAGAGATATTACCTGTAGCTTCAGAAATGATAGGCTACAGACAATGTCAATGTCAAAGAATGTGAAGGATTAAATCCTATTATTGTAATTATTGCATATTAACTTTTTTGTTATAGTTGCTCAGGTTATCATTTAATTTCCTCAGTGATGTAACAGTAAAGGAGGGATGCCTATTAATGTGGCAAGAATACCATTTGAAATAAAATTTTTCATAGTTAAATTATTTGATTCCTGCTAGGCCATTACATCGAGGTTAGCAAATAGCTTTTCTTTCATATGCTGACTCCAGCTGGTTTCAGGATGACTCTGAGGTCGTTTCTAGCCACAGTGAACAAAAGGCTCATTGCTCAGTCACCAATGTCTAACACTGGGATGTAATCTTCTAGGTTGGAAAAAGACCAGATGAGCAGTGGAGTTCACACCAGATTATCTGCTCTTCCCACTCTAGATCAGCAGTTAGATAACACTGCACACTTCCCCTTCCAAGTAAAATTGGTTTATCAATTATGACAGATTATCCTATCTCTTATTAATTGAAAAAAATAGATACTTCTTTTCTTATCATGAAAAGCACTAGAGAGAGCCTTTGATATTAGGAGTTTCAAAGATAGAAATTATTTTAATGAAATGTGCTTTATATTTCAAAGTCGAGACGTAAATTCGTGATTGAAGATGTGAGAAATAAAAGAACAGTCGGTACTCTGTTCTCAGCAAGGTCTCTGTGTCTTTTCTACCAGGCTGTCCTAAAAGCAGGAAGGAGAGTACTATTCATGCTTTAGAAACAGCACTACCATAAACCATTTCCTCTGGCTTAACATCTTTATAATAAAAATTGTACTAGAATAAAAATCATTGCTGAATTGTGTTTTTATGACTACAATATCTCCCATGACTTCTCAGTTAAAAATATTCTGGGGGAGGCAGAAACATGTCATTCATGTCACAGTATCAGTCTCTGCCTATCAAAAAAAAAAAAAGGAGTACAATTTGTGATAGCTTTCTCTTATTTTTAAAGTTTGATTCACAAATGTTCATGTTTATAATACATTTAAAAATAGGGAGCAGTATTTTACACTGTCAAGTTGTAAGTATCTAATATCTACTCCATGAATCTATTGAAGAAAATGCTTCAAATTGGGAAAGCAGATAAGAGACGAAAGTCTTAAAGGCTTTAATTTATAACCTTGGGATCCAGTTGGAGAAAATTCACTTTTTAGGATGATATTAAAGTGCATTGATTAACTTCTGATGTATTAATTTGTATTATGCTACTTCTAAAATTTAGATACCGTATAATGTAACAAAAACAAAAACATTTTGCTTGGTTTTGTTGGGGTGGCTTAGCTAATTGCACATAAAAGACTCTCTCTACAATGGAGTCTCCATAATAAAAGTTATTTAATTCTCTCTTCCTTTATATGGATGTGACTCAGTCACAAGTCACCAGATGTACACATTCATATGCAAATCTCACCCAGCAAATTCAAATCTACCTGAGCTTGCTTTGGGCTAAGGCAGTACTCCAACATTAACAAAATGAATCTTGACTATAGGCTTATGCAGGCAAATAGCCAAGAGCTCAAATGACTTCCCCTCTTCTTTCTAAAATGTTTCAGATCTCACTCTATCTGGAGTTGCTCTTGCACTGACATTTCTTCTCCGTTTCCACGACTTCTAGAACTTTCCATCCTTATGTAATGTCCTTGATTATATATAAATTTCAGCACTTTCTACATATATTTAAATAACTACACTATATTAATGTTTTAATATACAATATAGATATATTGACATTGTCATCTCACATAAGACTATGTTCTGTTTACAAATAGCATAAATACACTTCAATTTCTCATACTTTCCTATTGTTTTCCTTGACTGAACTCTCACATGTGAACTCTGTTGATTTACCCGCACTCTCTAAATAATTTGTATTCCTTCATGACATCATGTATTACTCAATTCTCCCTTTCTCTCCCCCCCCCCCCCCGTTGTTTTAATGAGCATGTTCTCACCACTGTTAGAACCTGGTTTCCTTGAGCAAATATTTTGCTAGCCCTTTTTAAAAATTTGTTTAGGGAAAAATGTGAAATACTTTAAAATGGTCAAAATAAAACAACTAAGTTGATTCCAGTAAACTTCTTCAGCTGTTATTCTCTACTTGCCTTTTTGGAAATGATCCCAATCTATGTGTGTCTTTCACTGGATTATTTTGCAACTCAGTCAACTGTAGAATGTTACCATAATGTGACCGATTACCATGCTTATAAATCAAAATAAGAATTTTGTATAGTGATATATTCAATATCTCCTTTTAGGAAAATGTGGTTTCAAAATTATATTTTATTATCCTAAAGGTACTGAAATGTTTACATTTGTCTTGGTTAGAATTTTATCACCAACTTTTTGGGAAGAACAAGCTTAGTGTTTCAGAAAGGAACACATTAATAAAGAAAAAGTAATTTGGCATAGCAATTTCTTTTTGTAAAAAGTGGCACCACAAGCTAAACTGGGCTAATGAATGTACTTCTCACAATGTCCTCTGAATTTTATCCATGACATAGATGGTGGAGGCTCAGTCTTAACAATCTGAAGTAGTTGGTTAATTGGTGCAAAGGGGAAGCAAGAGGTTCAGGAAATATGGGCACTGGTTGGGCTGACTCTATCCATCCATTCACTCATACACACACACACACACACACACACACACACACACACACACACACACACACACACACACCTCATATGTATACAAACACATATATATATAAGACATATATACATATAAACATAAATCATATACATCTACATGTACATAAACACACACTTGTATGTGTGTTTCTCACAGCTTGATACAATGTAGAATCACTTGGGAAAAGAAAACCCAAATTGAAGTATTGTCTAGATCATGTTGACCTATAGCCATATCTGGAGAGAAAGACATTGTCTTGATTACTGACTGATGAAGGAAAGCCACTCCCACTGTGGGTAGCATCATTCTACACATCTGTGGTTATAGATGGCAAAAGAAATGTAGCTGAGAATAAGTTAGGGAGCAGTTCAACAAATAGTGTCCCTCCATGGTTTCTACTTCAGATCCTACTTCAGCTCTTGTCCTGAATTCCCTTTCTGATGGACTGTATCTTGGATGTATAAATAGAACAAAGCCTTTCCTTAACAAGCTTCTTGTGGTCAGCAACAGAAAAGTAATTTAGAACATTATCTATGTGAAAATTCAGATCCTACCTACAAACACAAAAATTGTACTTGATTTAACAAATGCAGAAAAGCCGAATACAAATAGAAAAGATTTGGGTTCATAAATTTGTTAGTATATTTACCTTTCATGGCAAATTTGTTTCAGCATTGATCATGACTATGGTGTGTGTGTGTGTGTGTGTGTGTGTGTGTGTGTGTGTGTGTGTGTGTGTGTGTGTGCGTGTGATGTTGTATATGTACACTATATCTCTGTCTGCTATATGCTCGTTGTGGCGAACAGGGCTAGTCCTGCTTTAAGTGACTGCCCTGCTCTAAGTTGAATAAATCAGTATCTCTCATGCTGTGTCTTGCCCTAGGTGACTACACTTTACAAATGTGTGGTTGGTTCCATTTTAACATCAACTGCAGGATAATTCTCTATCTCCTGTGCAGAGACACCACCACCTGTTGCACAGGAACTATGTGGTATAGAATGACAAATAACATCTTCTTACAAGCAAACAGGGACCTGGATCCAAAAGACAAGGGCACAAATAACTGTTAAGCCACATCAAAAAGCTTGGAGAATGAATCTATCCAACAAAACAGGCAAAAGAGAATATAATAGATGCACCTGGAATACATAAAAAGAGGACACTTAATACTGTGATGGCAAGGCCACCATTGACCCCTGGATATGTTCATGTGTGCGTGCATGTGCGCGTGTATGTGTGTGTGTATGTGCCTGAGAGTATGTGTGTGTGTGCATGTGTGTGTGCGTGAGTGTCTGTATACATGTGTGTATGTGCATGTGTATGCATGCATGTGTGTGTGCATGTGTGTGTGTGCATGTGTGTGTGCATGTGTGTGTGTGCATGTGTGTGTGTGTGTATGTGTATATGTACTGAAGGACCAACAGGCAGAGAACTCTTAACTGCCATTGGGTCTTCGCCTCCATACAGATCCTACTGCTTGAAATTGTCCACTCAAACTGCTAACTGACAGGGTCTGATGACTCTGTACGTCTGCAGTTCCCCACTAGGTTAATATCGAACCACCTTCAGTGACCCCTTTCTTCCCTTTTGTATCAGCTACTTCATTTGCCTCTGGAAATACCTCTTCAGATTCTATATTGTCTTTGACCCTTTTTAGCCATCTTGTGTGTGTGTGTGCATGCACATGTGTGTGTGTGTTATGAATATGTGTATGTATGCATGTGTGATTATGTGTATGTGCTTTGTATGTAGTACAGATGTGTGTGTGTGATGCTTATTTGTATGTGTGGTCTGTGATTGTAGTGTATAAGGATGTGTGTGTGTGTGTGTTTGTGTGTGGTATGTATGTATATATTTGTGTGTGTGTGCGTGTGTGTGTATATATATATATATGTTTATGTGAGTGTGGTGTGTATGTATGGCTCATGAGTATGTATGTGTGTGATGTTTATGTATATGTGTATATGTGTGATTGTGTAGTGTGTGTTATATGTGTGATGTGTATAGATATGTGTGTGCAATGTACATGTGTGTATATGATTTGCCTGTGTGTGTATGGTGTGTGTATATGTGTGTGTATACTATTTATATCTGTGTGTAGAGTATGTTTGTGGTTTGTATGTGTATGTGTGTGTGTGTAGATACAAAGATATTACTGTGTGAAATGTAATGTGTGATCTGAGAATTAATAATAATAAAGAGTGGAATAAAAGAGCCTGTGATGGACAGTAGCCATGCCATTTAGGAAAATCAGGATTGCTTGGTAAATTACAACAATTGAAACTGACGTAGCTTGTGAATGTAATATTCAGTACATTCTGACATTGTAAAAAGGCAAAACACATATTTGTCTGTCTTTTTGACACAGCACAGTCATCCTACATGTACCAACACACAGCATGCATACCAACTCACATAAAATTTAAAATTTTTTACATTTTGAAGACTTTTAAAGACTTGCAGGTTTATGGGTAACTATGTAAAATTAATATTTATATTTGTGTTAGGGTTATAGAAGTTCCCTGAGAAGCTAGATTGTTGCACATATATGATTCATGGGTTCTCTAATCTGTAATTTTTATTCTTTGTATTTTGATACTTTTCCCCCTTTTATTTAAACATCTCAAGAAAAGCCCAAACAGCATGAAATTCAGCCTTTTCTGACATAGGGTATAGTGGTGCCTCTGCAGTTAAAACCACAGCTGCTCTTCCAAAAGACAGGGATTCAATTCCCAGCACCCACATGGCATCTTAGAACTGTCTGGAACTCCAGCCCCAGGGCATCAAATACCCTTTCTGGTCCCCTCAGGCACCAGACACACATGTGCAGACAAAATATCCATACAAATAAAAATAAACAAATACAATTATATTTTTAAACCTTTTGAGACTGTGTTTCTTTACTCCATACTAATTGTGTGAGTGTTTGTATGTGTATGCAGTTTGCACAATAAGATAATTTAGTCTGTCTGTGACAATGGTGATTAGAAAACTGATTTTATGCTGTGACTCTTTGATGATATCTGTCAGATAGATAATAAAAATGTATTCTCTAACGAGTGAGAAATGACAGCAAATCTCATGCGTACTTTCTGTTTATCTTGTTTCTATTTGTGAGCTCAAATTAATTAAGAATGTTGCATCCACTGATAATGAAAACAGTTCTTAGAGATCTGACTTAGAAAGTTTCTGTGCTTCTCCTTTGCTTTTGAGCTTTTCCTAGTGTTGTAAAACTGAAGGTAGGATCAGTGTGCTGTTGGTCTATCCGTGTGTCTACATGCCTAAAATTGAGAAAGCCCCTGTGACCCCATACTGTTTAATTGTGGACTGCTTCCTTGGTTTTGATAGACTGCAATTAATTACTTTTTAATCTCTTTTAAATCAAGACTTCTCTTTTGGTCGTTGGTCAGATTTTCTAGGCTTATTCACTCAGAACTGTCCATGCGTATGGTTACATTGGGCTAGGCTATTCTACAACTAAATATTAAAAGGTCATAGTAATAACGTAGAATAATAACTGAGACTTCTTTTTGTATGTGTGAGTGTTATTGTAGCTTGCTTTTCTGTTTTATTGTTGTGAAGAGACACCATGACCAAAGCAACTCTTACAGAAAAAAGCTTTAATCGAGTGTGTTTAGTCCATTATAATCATGGTAGGTACTGAAATATTACCCGATCCTTCCTGATCCTTGGGCAGAGAGGCACTGAGATTGAGACTAACTTGGGCTTTAAAAACTACAAAGCCCACACTCAGTGACACAGTTTCCTCAGCAAGCCCAGATACCCTAAACCTGCCATTTCCCGGTGAGTAAACATTCAGCTATATGAGCCTATGGCAGCCATTCTTATTCAAACCACATTCCACACTCTGGCCCCTACAGGTCTATAGCTATATCATCATATCAATGACATCAATCCAAAGCTCTTCATTTTAGGACCAAGTAGATTTTTAACGTAAGGTCAAAAAGCAGCCATATTTTTTTGCAAAAATATCGTAAGCGTGGTCTATGGGGCACTTACTAGTAATATTCTTTCTTTCTGGAGATGAGCCCCCATAGTTCAAATCACCCTCGGAACCATCTTTCATGCTCCTATTAGGATGTTCCATCAAACTCTGTTTAAAACATCCAATCACTTTTCTGATCCAAAATTGAAGTCTTCCATATTCCTCCAACAAAGAGCATGGTCAGGCCTGTTACAGCAATGCCCCACTCCTGGTACCAATTTTTTTTGTCTTAGTTACAACTGTTCTATTGAAATGACCAAAGAAACTCCCTAAAGTCATTTTCTTAACAAATACTTTGCATTTATACTGCTCCATAGTGATTTCCTCTGAGATTAAAATCTGTGTCTGTTTTAGAAGAAAACTCATTAAGACATGGGATGCCAAAAGGGAAGTGAAATAGAAGCTCTAAGAGGGGAAATTTGACACTACAGGGAACTTCCTTAAGCTCAGGACAATGCTTTAGGAAATCCCTGAAAAGTCCCAGATACATAATAGGTCCTTCCTCAGCTAGCTGTTAGAAACTGCAAGTATAGCCAAGAGAGAAAAACAGGATGAACAGTCTAGAGAAGAGTAGACCCACTGAGCTGCCTGAAAGAAAATCTCCAGTCTGCTGAGCTGGCTACAAGTTGTGAAATAGGTACTACAAGTTGTGAAATAGGTACTACAAGTTTTGAAATAGGTACCCTATTTCCAACTTCCATAATCCATCATCCCTCACTGATATGCCTGTAAGTTACCCCAATAAAACCTATTGACTCACTAAGTTGTACTTCAGTGGTATCTGTATTTTGGTCTGTTGTTGGTTCCTTATCTAAGGGGAAGAGGCTTTTGTTCATGTCTTCGCAGGAAGAAAGTCACAAAAACAGATTCTTTTTCAAATACATGCATAAAGTGACATCTCATAGAATTTAAATAAATAAATAAATGTATTGATTCTTATGGGACAGTTTAATTATAAAAACTAAATTTTTTTCAGAAAGTTAAAAATGATAGAGACATTTATAACAACTAACAAAATGGATCAAAAGTACAACTGTTTGGCATCTTTAGCTTACAAAGTAAGTAATAATTAGCTTTCAATTCCTAGACACCAATAAACATTTGTTGCAAGTGTTCTTTTTGAGGAGTCTTACCTTGTTTTGAGTGGAATCATTTTTGTAATCATCTCAGCTGCAAAATTCACTGGTCTTATATTAGCTTCATGCTATTCAACTTTTTATTCCCTTA
The DNA here is from genome assembly GCA_033318265.1 of Phyllotis vaccarum. Lineage (NCBI taxonomy): Eukaryota > Metazoa > Chordata > Mammalia > Rodentia > Cricetidae > Phyllotis > Phyllotis vaccarum. Next base: position 7,897,416 of record JARWLC010000005.1, read on the forward strand.
AAAACTGAATGTTTTCCATGGGCCTTCCTTCCTTCCTTCCTTCCTTCCTTCCTTCCTTCCTTCCTTCCTTCCTTCCTTCCTTCCTTCCTTCCTTCCTTCCTTCCTTCCTTCCTTCTTTCCTTCCTTCCTTCCTTCTTTCTTTCTTTCTTTCTTTCTTACCATGAGGAAAAAAAACACTCAAGGTCTGTGTTACAGAGATGGCCCAGTACTTACGAGGTACACTGCTCTTGCAGTGGACTCTGATTTGACTCACAACCACCTGTAACTCTAGCTCCAGGATATCAGACAAGACATTATGACTTTCAAAAGAACTTGCACTCACATCTACACACCCACAAATAGATAAGACACATAGAATTTTTTTTTAAGTTCTCAAGTGTTCTATTTTCATTCTCTTGGTCTGGCAAAATATTGTGACCAATAGCAATTTGGCAGAGGAAAGCTTTATTTCTTATACTTTTTTGTCACTGTCCATCACTGGAGAAAGTCAGAGTGAGAATGTAAACAAAATCATCTTGAAGCAGAAACCATGGAGGAAAGCTTCTTGCTAGTTCACTCACAGGCTTGCTCTCAGGCTCATTTTTAGCTAGCTATTTTACACACCTCAGGACACCTGCCCAGGAAATGGTGTCCCTTACAGTGGGTTGAGTTGTCCTAGATCAATTAAGACAATAGAACAGTCGTTCATTTGTTGTGGGATTATGTTGTTACATTGTAAATAATTGTTCCACCTACTGGTTTAATAAAAATGCTGATTGGCTGAAAACATACAGGAAGTGTGGGCACGGCTAAGAAAACTCTGGGAATAGGAAGAGTAGAGCAGAGATGCCCCGGAAGCCAGAGATGCCCTGGATGCCAGAGAAGCCAGCAGATGCAGCAGACAACTATGCTGCTCTGTGAAAAGATACCAAGCTGCAAAGGTACTGAGTAAAATCATGTAGCATGTAGCTGATCATCCAGGGAAGTCATGGCAGGAACTCAAAGCAGGAACCTGGAGGCAACAACGGATGCAGAGGTCATGGAGAGGGTGATGTTTATTGGTTGAACAAACCAATGGCTTGTTCAGCTTGATTACTGATAGCTCCGAGGACCACCAGCCCAGAGGTGGCATCATCAACCATAAGCAAGGCCTGCCAAAGTCAACCATAAATCAATAAAATACAGCATAGGTTAACCTAACCAGGGGCATTTTCTCAATCGAGGGTCCTCCTTCTAAAAGGACTCTAGCTTGTGTCAAGATGACATAAAACCAGTGCATCTTCATAAAAGGTATTTATTACCCACTTGTAGAAATCAACTACAAAATAACATTGTGGGGATTTAATAAAAGGTCCAAATCGGAGATATTATAGAGATCTAGTCACAGTCAGTCTAGGAGGATCAGAGAGTAGTGATTCATCCCTTTAATCCCAGCACAGGGAGTATCCCAGGAGTGGTGTCCTACGCCCTTAATCCAAACTGAGTTCAAGGTCATTTTAGTTTCCAGAAGGAGTTGCAGGCTCCCAGGCAGGCAGTGGTGGGGCCACACCTTAACTCAGCTGAAAGAGTATTTAAGGCAGGCATAGAAAACCAGGGGTGGAGGCCAAGAGAAGCCAGGCTGAGGAATCTGGAAGATAGCTGGGTAAGAACTGACTGTGGTGTTTACTCTCTCTAAAATCTCTGACTTTCTCAGAGATCTATCCCTGAGTTTCATTTATTCGTTTAACATAACATTAAATGTAATTTAAAATTGTAAAGTTTTTTTCTAAGAATTCCTGAGCAAATTAATATTTTAAATGGTTAATATGATCCATTTGTGGCACTGTTCAGTATGATCATTGAACTTTCTAAATATTCATAGGTACTAAGAGGAGAGCCATTCTGGTTTCAGACTGCTTATAGAAATTGTTCAGATAAAAAGAATAAAGGCAAGGAAATGTCATTCAACATATTCATCAGAGACTTGGAATCAATTCTTCATGCTACTTTGGGGAACTTTTTCTATTTGCACATAGTGCTAATTATAAAATAAAATTGTAATTCATTATACTCTTTCTTTGAAATATAAACAAAATGGCCAGGTCTATAAAAATCAAATGGTTATCCAGACCCTGATTTTCATAGATGTCATTAAATTTTAGAGTGAAATTAGTAGTATATTTATTGTATAAATTTATTACCCCAGACACTAAAATTTATAAAGTTGTTGTCATTGGTATTTTAAATAAAAGGATTAGATTCATCTCTCAATGCTTTTTTTTTTTTTTTTTTAAAAAAAGATTTATTTGTTTCTATTTTATGTGTATGAGTGTTATGCCTGTGTGTATGTATGAGCATTGCATGCAAGCCTGGGGTGCTTCCAGGCCAGAGAAAGTGCCAAATCCCTTTAATTAGAGTTGTTTTAGTTAGGGTTTCTATTGCTGTGACAAAGCACTGTGACCAAAGGGCAAGTTGGAGAGGAAGAAGTTTATTTGGCTTATACTTCCCCATTGCTGTTCATCACTGAAGGAAGTCAGGACAGGAACTCTAAGAAGATCCCAGAGGCAGGAGCTGATGCAGAAGCCATGGAGGGGAGCTTCTTACTGGCTGATTCTTCCTGGATTGCTTAGCCTGTATTCTTATAGAACCCAGGACCAGCAGCCCAAGCAGGACACCACCCACAATAGGCTGGGCCCTCCTCGATTGATCACTAAGAAAACACCTTACGACTGTAGCTCATGAAAGCATTTCCTCAACTGAGGTTGCTTCTTCTCTGGTGACTCCAGCTTGTGTCATGTTGACACAGAAAACCACCAGACTCCTTGTCAACGTGACACACAAAGATCATTATTAAGCCACAACCCTTCCATTCTTACTTATTGCCTAGATTTTAAATAACTTTAAAAGTTCCACAATATTTATAAGCCCAAACACATTTAAATTTTCAATTTCTTTAAAATAGCCAATCGTTTTTAAACATACAACATCTTTTCAAATTCAAGTCTCTCAACTGTGGGCTCCAGTAAATTACTTTGTATTTCAAGAGGAAAAAGATGAGTTGCAGTCAACGCAACCGCAAAGCAAAAGCAAAATTCCAACTGTGTAATATCTGGGATCCATTCATAATATTCTAGACTCTTTCAAAGGGCTTGAGTCACTTCTCTGGCTCTGCCTTCTGAACCACATACAACTTGTTTTCTAGGCTCTACCTCACTCCACTCTCCTGCTGCTACTGTCCATAATGACCATCCCGTGATACTGAGACCTCCAAAATGCAGGTGTCCCTTGCTGCAATTGGGCTGTACTTTCACCCACAGCTTCTCATAGGCTCTCTTCATGGTGCCGAGCCTCAACTTCTTTGCATGACCCCTTCAGTCCTGGGCCTTCAGCTGCCACTGAGGCTGCACCTTTAGCGATGGCCTTTCCTGACCTTTCATAGTGTCATGCCTCAGCTGCTCTCCATGATCCTTTTATACCTACATAGTAGTGCCGCCTGATGATGTTGACACATTACCATGTACCTTTGGCTGCCAGCATATTGGCCACCTCTATACCAGAGTTTCTCTGTACTCTCAGAAGGTTTTACCTTGGTGATCTCTTCCTAATTACCACTAACTGTGAACTATATCATCAAACTTGGCATCTTATTAGCATTTTTTTTCCCCTCAGACACACAAGACTCAGTCCTATAAGACTTCTTGCTTCACTTTCTGGCAAATCCAAACTGTTCAGACATGAGGTCCCCTAAAGCAATTTGGATTTTGATGTGTATGGATCTTAGTGTGTCACTCTTGTTTCATCCAGAGTCACAGACCTCCTGGTTGTTAGGGAGATGTTTATGCAACCAGTGGCCATTAAGGACCACTGTACAAGCACCTCCTTTATCCTGCTCCTACATCCTTTCTTTACATCTTAACCAGCTGACAGCCTCAGACATTGCTGGTTTAGAGCCAATATCTTTGGGTGATTTCTGAGGCTAGATATGCTTTTGGACCTAGGTGTTTGTATACTCTGGAGCTTGTAGGTGTCTGAGGACTACTTGGAAAGTAGTCCTGACTATCATATGCATAATGCTTGGGTCCTTGTCCAGTTGATAATGGTGAGATAAAATCTCAGCTCAGACTACACTGGGGATGCCTGTGCTTCCAGAAGCCCTACTTCAGTTCTGCTGGTTAAAATTGATTGGGTCTAAACCGATTGCCATAGTGACTGGCCTGCCTCCTAAACCCTTATGGTATGATCTGTGTGAAAACGACACACTTGGGCTATGACTGTTGACACTGCTGTTTGAAAATCCTGGATGTGTGAGCCAGAACAGCAGTGCAGGCTTTTACTCCCGGTACTAGCGAGGAAGAGACAGCCAGGCACATCTCCAAGTTGAAGTCCAGCTTGGTCTACAGAGGAAATACTGAGAGGCTACACAGAGAAACCCTGCCTCAAAACATTGAAAGCAAATTAAAAAGAGAGAAAGAATAAGCAAGAAGCAAAAGTGGAACCCAGATGCCTAGAAAATCTCCACATACTTCCAATAAACCATGAATTCTCTTCCACTGCTTTAGCCTCTGCCTCGCACTCACTTTTTTTGATGTTCTAACTCCAGTGGGCTGGGAACCCGGCTAGCCAGCCATACTGTCAACTTCGGCTCTTCAGCCAGCAGTAAGCTTTCCTTCAGTGACATCCCTCCCCCACCCTAACAGAGATATGAAGAGAAAACAAAAGAAGGCTTCCACATTTCACTCTCAGCTCTCCATCTTGTGTGTGGACCCACTCTCCAGAGCTGCCATTTCCTTCATCCAGTTATCTCTCTCACCTCGTTCTTCATATTCTGTTATCTTCCCCCAGTAGCTTTGGTTTTACTTGGACTTTGCTTCAGATGAGGTTTTCAGTACTTTTTATATTGATTGTCCTCCATTCTGGGCAACTAGGAAGTCCCCAAGCTAGAAAACTGTGCAACTGTAGTACCCAACCCACCTTTCTCAAAATTATCTGAGCTCACCATCCTTTGTTGCCTGATATGAAATGTTTCAACTCCCCATATTGTTTTCTAGGTATTTTGATGTTGGTTTTCAATCCCCTCCCCCATGTGTGTATGGGCAGGAGGAGTCAATTCATTAATGGAGTCTTCATATTTATTAAAAACAGAATTTCCTGCTTGAAACTCTTAAAATTTCCTTTCACTTTACTGATGGCCATGCTTTGTTTCATTGCACACACTTGAGAAAGTACAAGGTTAGGATGAAATAAGAAAAAACTGTGCGTGGCCTGGGAATCTTGTGTGCCTTGACTTCCCTGGGTGTGCTGTGATGCAGTGACGGGATGAGCATCCAGGAAAACTGCCTCACTAGAATGAAGTACTAGTACCCTGACTACTTGGCAAAAACGGAGAAAGGAAGGAAAGGAAGAAAATGGGGGTATACAAGGTTAAGCAATGTTCATTTGGCCTCAGTCTCATAAAGGAGCTGTGAAGAAACAGCAGTGGTCAGGGTTCTAGAGAGAAACAGGCCAATGGGGAATTGATCAACTGAGTGATTATAAGCAATTGACATAAAACTGTGAAGGTGGACAATACCTGACTCTCCACTGATTACATACGGTCCAGATAGCTGATATTGAGTTTGAATTCCTGAGAAGCAGGGCAGCTGAGGGCAGAAGTTCTAATCTGAGGCATGGGAGCTCTGCACCTGTATCTTGGATTAAGATAGGTAGACTGAAATATTCAGTGGCCTTTGGTTTTCTCCAGGTTTTTGTTGGGTTCTGTGAAACTCACTGTGGGAAAACACTGTCCTCAAATATAACAACTATTCCCACCTTAATCTGAGCAGTTGTGATTATAGCAAAACCTCAATATCAGGTCTGATGAAATTTCCTTACACAGGAAGGGATGGGGAGGATCATCAGACTCTCATCTGTGATCTCAGCCACTTTATCATGAACTTCTCTGCTAGCCAAAGGCAATTCATCCTAAACTGCATGTGATCTCACTGTCTGGGAGGTGCTAGATCTTATAAAGATGGAAGGTTAACTGAGTGGGAGATTCCATCTATGCATCTGTGGCTGTGGTCATGCTTTAGAATGATTCGGCTGCTTTGTGGTCATCCACGCATGCTCTTTAGGTAACCCCTCACCCATGCTCTGGGCCAGGAAAGGTTCAAACAATACCTGTCCATGCTGGAAAACAAGATTTGCTTTATTCATTGTACCAGGGGAAATACTAATCTTACCCAGAAGCACTCTGGAGGCGTACAGTAAATGATATTTAACCAAACATTTACGTACCTAGAACCCAGTTTTCAAGGCAACACATAAAGTCAATCATTAAAGTTGGACTTAAACGCCCAGGTTAGGAAAATTAGTATTTTTACTTATCCCTGTTGGCTCGCCTCTGCTCAGGTCAGAGGAATATTCTCATCTCTTCTGGTAGCCTTCTTGCTGTCAAACTACTTGCCTGTAATCCCAGTTGTTTAGATTTAGTATAAATCTTAGCTTCGTGGAGGTTATGTTAAAGATCCTAGTTTGATAGATTTTGGTAGCATTTCAAATCGATTCCCTTGATGTTGGTTCACAATCACATCTCTAGCCTTAGAAGTCTGAAATGGAGGTTTGTTTTTTTTTACTTTTAATTTTTTTATTTAAAAGTTTTTGTTGTTTGTTTTTTACACATCAACCACAGTTCCCCTCCCCCCAGCTTTTTCCCTCACCACCCTGCCATCCACCCCTCAAAGAGGATAAGGCCTCCCATGGGGAGTCAACAAAGTCTGCAAAATCAGGTGAAGTCAGGACCAGCCCCCTTTCCCCCCATCAAGGCTGAGCAAAGTGTCCCTCTATAGGGATTGAGTTTCAAAAAGCCAGTTTATGCACTAGAGATAAGTCTTGGTTCCACTGCCAGAGGCCCCACTAACTGCTCAAACCACACAACTGTCATCCATATCCAGAGGCTCTAGTTCTGTCTCATACAGGTTCCAGTTGTTAGTCCAGAGTCAGTGAGCTCCAAGTAGCTCAGCTAAACTGTTCTGAGTTTCCCCATCTTTATCTTGACCCTTTTGCTCATATAATCTCTTGTCCCTCTGTTTGACTGGACTCCAGCCCAGAGCTTAGCTTCTACCAGTTACTGGATGAAGGATCTATGATAACAATTAGGATGCTCACCAGTTTGATTACAGGTGAAGGCCAATTCAGGCCTCTCTGCTATTACTTGGAGTCTTAGCTGGAGTCATCCTTGTGGATTCCTGGGAGTTCCCTCAGCCCCAGGTTGCTCCCCCTCACAGTGTTTTCTTCTGTGAAGATATCTGTTTCCTTGTTCTCCGTCTTTTGTCTCTCCTCGACGCTGCCATCCTGTTCCCTCAGGTTCTCTGCCTAGTTCTACTAACTTCCCCCATGCTCCCACTTTACTAGGAGGTCTTACCTATTTCCCCTTCCCAGGGGATCCTTGGAGGTCTCTCTTAGAGTCAAGGAGGATGATTTAATTGTCTCACTTTACCTCATACTCACTCTATCCTTTTAGGACATTTGAATTTACATATAATGTCCATGTAGGTAGAGATGCTTGATAAATTCTACGATGGTATAAACAGAAGAGGCTAAAGGTTACATCAGTAGTTGTCAAACTTCTTACTAAAATTTACAACAAAAAACATTATAAAGCAAGGTTCTGGAGTTGCTTGCCTTTAATCCAAGCATTTGGGAGGCCAAGGCAGAAGAAGATAAATTTCATTGATTTTGAGGCCAGCTTGGTCTACATAGTGAGATCCAGGACAGCTGGGGCTACACAACACAGCGAAACCCTGCCTCAAAAGACCCAAAACCAAACCAAAAAGGTTGTAGGCTGTGGCATTATCTCAGTGGTAAAACACTAATCTAATATGCACATTGGGTCCTCAGCTCCTGAAGAACAAACAAACACATACATATGATATATATGTACATGTATATCTCACATATGGATTCATGCATATGAACACACAATGTAATCCAGCAATGTACATGTGTATTTCACATTATATACATAAAGTTATTAAAAACTTCCATAGAACATGCTCTTTCTTCCCATTCCATTATTTTCTTTATAGCTGATAAACAAAATTTTGCCTTATACTACACTACTAGTTGTTAATGCATAGCTTAAAATATGACCCATATGGTAGAAACAGAATTTTAATTCTTATAATGTATTTTTGTTCCACATATACAAACTATATTTATTTATTCATGATCTTTCACGCCTGCCTGAGACACGTGAACATTTGAAGGTAGTCAGGATTGTGGAAATATTTCCAGTTTGCATTTATAAATTGGTTGCTCTAAGTGTACTTAGCTTGGAAGCTGAAGACCACTTGGAAGGGTGAAGAACATTGTTGCATTGAGAGAAGCAAACTCCTGCAGCTAACTCAAGCCATGGACCCTACATGGCCACCACTGTCCCCACACAGAACCTGTCTCTTTACAGCTATTTCCTCAGTTTCTTGTTTCTTTTCCAAGTGTTTCTTCCAAATATTAAATTCCTTTGAGAGAATTCTAAATGTATTTTTCTGTTTATAGTCTAGGTGATACTTCTGTGTCTCTTACATCCTAATAGATGATAAGCTTTATCATAGAATTATATAGAATCATAGACATGCTAGAGTGTGGCCCTTCACCTTATTGGATTCTAAATTCAGTTATGTGACATGCTTATAGTATAGTTGTGGCAGGCAACCATGGCACATTTTGGATGCCCTTAAATTAGCAAGGTAGTCATATTCCTTGACCCTGCTTACCATTTAATGAGGGTGACAGATAAAATGCGAGAAGAGTCATCAACATGGTCTAAGCCTTGCCTTAGAGCACAAATTGTAAACGTTTAAACAAAGGTAATCAACCTCTTTTTCTCTAAAATTTGAGATGGTAAGTGTTTAGCTTTTTGTAGTATCCTCTGAATTGACTGAACTCTCTGCAAGCAGCCAGGGAAGTACAAGAAGCCAATGAGCATGTTTGTTTCTAAATAAAACCTTGTTTACAACAGACAGACAGCAGCTGAAAGTTTCCTTAGACCTTGGTATAAAAGCTTCTTGTTAATAAAGTCTGGGGAAGGATAGAAGACACTCTCTAAAGAAACTTTTAACAGAACTCGGAAGAGTGGAATTCACAGGTGCTGGAGAGCCCCGGACAAGACTGCCAGGTAGTGAGAGGTCACACTGAAAGAAAAGAGAGGTGCTCAGAGCAAGGGTATCTTCTGATTTTTAAGGATAAAATCTTCCTCCTACATTTGGCAACTTACCTTCTTTATGAAAACTAAAAATGACAGGCTTTTGTATTTCCAGTCATCCTGCTTGTTTAGGCAGACAGGTATCCTAGGCTATACCAACCAAGGACATTTTGTGAGATTTAAGTTCATAAACCCAAGAAAGAAATGCAGCAGTATATCTTTGTCTGTCTGTCTCTTAAGTTTAATGTATATTATGTGATCCTTGACAGACATAACTAGGTTAAAAAAAGAATTTTTAGAATGGATAATGAGTTTAAAATATTTTTTCTTGTTTTGAGAACACTTGATATCTGCTTGACAAAGAGATTATTAAAGGTCAAATACAGTAGTAATAATGGGCACTGTGCTGCAAAATAAATATATAGAATTGTTCACATACAATAGCAATGATGGATACTGCTGCACAGTGAGTCTACAGGATTGTTCACATACAGTAGTAATGATGAATGGTACTGCACAGTGAATCTGCAGGATTGTTCACATGCAATAGTGATGATGGACACTGCTACATAGTGAGTCTACAGGATTGTTCAGACTGCATAGCAGAAACATTATACTCAGGATCTGGTAACTCTCTCAGGTCTTCCCAGTGACAATTCCTCTATAATTCTATGAATTTACTATTTTAGCTACATCATATAAATGGAAACATGTGAAATTTCTTCCTGTGACTGACTTACTTTACTTACCATTCATCCTTTAAGACTTTTGAAGGATTTAATGAATGATGGCAAGAATCATATTGATGTGACAATCAGAGTGATGATAATGCAGAATTGTCCTAGGTCAAAGGGCTCAGAAAAATATGTACGTTCCAAATAAAGATATATAGGAGTCAGTTCTAAATACTATATATAGAAATTGCACATTAATATTGTAAAATGCAAATATCCTTAGAAATTAAATTACTCTAACAATAACATAAGCTTCAATAATTAAATGTAATATTAATAGGGATAAATATAGGGTAGTACATATTCCATTTTTTACACCCCCCACAGGACAGCCTTAGTTACACAGATGGTTGTGATACCAGGATGGAGGTTGCATACAAAGAACCTGTAACATAGGCAGGCAGGCAGCAGGAAGCAGGCAGGCAGGCAGACAGCAGGCAGGCAGCAGGCAGGCAGCAGGCAGGCAGGCAGGCAGGCAGCAGGCAGCAGGCAGGCAGGCAGGCAGGCAGCAGGCAGCAGGCAACAGGCAGCAGGCAGCAGGCAGCAGGCAGCAGGCAGGCAGGCAGGCAGGCAGGCAGGCAGGCAGCAGGCAGGCAGGCAGGCAGAAGGCAGGCAGGCAGAAGGCAGGCAGGCAGGCAGGCAGGCAGGCAGGCAGGCAGGCAGGCAGGCAGGCAGGCAGGCAATGAGTGTAGATATCATTTAATCCTGGAGCAAAAACCATCCCACCAACTACAGTCTCTCGTTATTCTGCTCTTGTCTGCATTACATAGGTTACTGTTACATTGAAGTTTCTTGGTCCCGGGCGGCCAGAGTTCCCGACCCACAGACCAGCAGCCCCAGACCACTTAGCTGCCTGCAGCTGATCAGGCCCCCAGAAATGATTCAGACACTTATATTAAGTACACGCTGCTTGGTCTATGGCTCAGGGACATTTCTAGTTAGCTCTTACATCTTAACACAATCATTTCCATTAATCTGTCTGCCATGTGGCCCATGTCTCACCTGTGTTCCTTATATGTTGCTTCTTTGATGGCTGGCTCAGTCTGTCTCTGACTCCGCCCTTCCTTTCCTACTGATGCTCTGATTTCCCTTCCTACTTTTTCTATGGTGCCTGTCATAGGCCAAAACAGCTCCTTTATTTAAAGATTGATATTCTCAGCATACAGAAAGGCATTCCCACATCAGGTTACACTTGCTGTCACATCTCTAACAAGCTTAGCAGTGGATTTCGTTAAGGAGCTGAAGAGTATTTAAAAGATAAAAGCAGACTGGCATTCAATACTTCTGTCTCCTAAGCCCATTGGAGATGACTTAAGAAAAAGGAGACAGAATATTAATTTTTCTGAAACTTTGTTTGGTTGGATGACCTTGCAAAAGCCAGTGGGATAATTTGGAAATTAGTTTAATTGACTGTTATTACCATTCTGCTCTTTCACTGGAATAATTCACAGGTCATTCAAGTTGATTCACTAATGGAGCAGATAGATAAGGTATGCAGGGATAGAATCTCCATCGGAGTTCAGTCATATTCCCTGAAGCCTCATCATAAATCACATAGCATAACATAGAATTACATTTAAAATTCTCAACACAACACTCAGTAATATAGAAAATGAGGTTATCAGTGAGTGTTTGCATAATACCTTTTGCTTTGATGTCCAGCATTAATATTGGAGGCTGAGGAATACCCTATGTTTTTAGATACTAGCCAAGAAAATAGTGTTCTTGGATAAAATGGAAAATGAATGTTGTCTGGGTTATGATTTGACTGGTGGGCACATTTTTAATTGTGAAGAAGAAACGGATTCTTAGTCTGTTCCTTAGTAACTAACATTAAGAAAAAAGTTTTTGTAAGTTTATCTGATTTTCAAGCTTCTCAAGTCTTGATGATGCCAGCACCACTGGTCATTTACACTCTGCTTCTTTCACAAAACAAGAAGGTGGACTATGACACATCCAAATCCCTTTGCAACAAGAGGCACATCTGTCCTGGGAGATAGGGAAACATCGCGGAGAGATGTAAATGAGCTTACTGGCACTAGGGACTTCATTCTTCAGCTGCCTGAACAACATAGTTGGTCCTTTCCATTTTCATGTTTCATTTCCAAATATTTGGAAACAGATTGAAATAAGGTAAGCTAATTACTTTTCAAATAAATAAATAAATAAATAAATAAATAAATAAATAAATAGACAGACAGACAGACAGACAAACAAACAAACAAACAAATAAATAAATAAATAAATAAATAAATAAATAAATAAATATTTATTACTTCTATTTGTGTGTGTTGGGGGGTGGTGGTGGTACATGTGTGTGCATTTGCAGGTGCCCACAGAGGCCAGAGATATCAGATTCCTTTGACTGTTGTAGATATTATTTTCAGATGTGTTACTTTTGTTTATGCTCTGGAACATTTGTTTAATGATGCAAAGATGTGTTTTATTAAATAAAACTCACCTGCAGTCAGGAGGCTGCATCGGCCACTGGCTGACAGGAATTGGTAAGCAGGAGCCAGGTGGAGAAAGGTTTTTAAGGAAGAAAGATAAGAGAACAGTGATGAATGCTAGCGGCCAGCCATCCTACCAGTCTCAGATAAAGAGTGAAAGGAAGGTTACAGACATAAGAAAAGGTAAAAGCCCAGAGGCAAAAGATAGAAAGGATAATTTGAAATTTAAAAAAAAAAAAAAAAGGCAAGAAACAAGCCAAGCTAAGGCTGAGCATTCATAATTAAGAATAAGCCTTTGTGTTCTTCATTTGGGAACTGGGTCGTGTGCTCCCCAAATAGCAAAACAAACAATAGGCCATTGCGAGGCACTGCTTTGGGTGCTAGGAATCAAATGTGGGTCCCGAAAGAGTAGTACATGTACTTAAGTCTTGAGCTATCTTCTAAATTAACTGTTCTTAGTGGTTAACAGCATTATGTCCTAATACTGAGCAGGCAGAGCTTATGGGGTCTAATATAATGGATGGCCGTCCTCTCAACCATAGAGTAGCTTGTGAATAGCATCTCCTGATGGCTTCTCTACTTCCTTCGAGACTCCATGTTTTGAATTAGCATACTTATCAGACTGTTTACATGGAGATTAGCCTGGAAAGAAGAGGGAAAGGAAGACAGAATTTTCGCTTCAAGAAAGCAGCTAGGAAGAAAGAAAAATAAAAGAATGGCTCCCCCACAGCCAGGTTTCATCAGGCCTGTTTGCCGACTCTGTCAGACTCCTTGTGATTTATCCAATGAGGGTCAGGGAGAGTACACATTAAATGCTTTAACTTGAGAGATAAAGCAGGGAACCTGGGTGTAACACTCCAATAAAACAACAGACTGAAAAGAGAAAATTTCACAGAGCCTATAATTTTGTCTACCTGCCACCAACTAATATGTTGTTTTGTTTTCACTGGAGAGACAGATTGTTTGTGCCTCAACCACTATAAATACAAAGCTGTACCATCATTAACACGCTTTAATCCTTGAAGCTAGCACCATGCCTTACAATAAAAGAAGCTAACTGAAGGCATGTTGAATGAGTGTGAAATCTTGTATGTGGCCTTCTGATTCTCCTGGTTTGTAAATTCATAGTCTTCCATCTAATCTGGACCTTTAACACCACCCGTAAGACTTGTTCTGCTTCTGTCTCCTTGTACAATCTTTTTCTTCTCTACAATCATCCCTAACCTATGACCCTGCCCATAGCCTCTCATCTGTATGATCACTTTCAGGGTCCTTCCTATGTGCTGCGAGTTTGCCTGAACTCATGTGCATACCTAATTCTCCTCTTCCGGTTGAAAAGAAACCTGATCATTCTGCTGAGTTCAATGTGTTCACAGATTCTCCTCTTTTCCTGTCTTACGATGGTCCAGTGTCGTCTTCTCTATGTATCCTGCAGATCTTTCCTTCCTTTTTTACATATGTATGTGTGTGCATATGTGTGAAGGCAGGTATGTGAAGTCTGATGTCTTCCTCGGTGCCTAATACATCATCTAGTTTAGCTAGCCATCTTGCTCTGGAATTTCCTATCTGAGAACCCGTGCACTGGAGCTACAGGCCCATGCCCACCTAGCTTTTTTACTTGGATACAGATTTTTAGAACCCTGGTTTTCAGGCTGGATAACTGTGTGGAATGCACTTAACTAGGCATTTTCCTAGCACCTCTCCCCTGGATTTCTGCTCCTATAACCTCTTTCTCAACGTGTGAGAAAATATCCTCCCCATACACTTTAAAAGGAAAAATAAGGTTATATTGTTTTTCAGCCAACATCATTCTGTGCCCACTTAGGTTTTCATAACTTTATAATAAATAAGGACAGGACATTAAGTCATAAAAAGCAGGTAAAATTTTTACTTTAATAAAGCTTAAAAATTTAAAAACAATGTCATAAAATAATTATAAAATAAATTCCAGATATGAAAAAGCACAATTAAAGAGAAAATTGCATCCCTTCCCTGGAGCATCCCAAGCTCTGAAGCCTTACTTCTCAGATGCTTGCATTGTCTTGTAAAATCTGATGCTCTTGGGGACTGATGTTGATTCCACCCCTTAAACTGTCATTAATCCATCTTTAGGTTACATTCATTTTATTTCTTATAAAAACTTGCCTTATTGAATGTGCCACTATTCAACTGGTAGAGAGATTAAAATCTCAAATCTGATCATGTTACCCACTGTCCTGTCACTTTTAATTGCTAACTTTAAGCAATCTAGAATCACCACTGAAAAGAATACCAATGAGGACTTGTCTAGATAACACCGTCTTATAGACTTGCCTATAAGGGATTGTCTTGACTACATTACATTGATTGATTAAACTGAGGTGGGGAGGAACCATCTATTGTGGGTTGTACCATTTCATAGGTTGTGGATCCTGTATTTTAGAAGAGTAGAGAGTGGGAACTAAGGAGTGGTAAGGACACAAGTATTTGTAGTAAGAGGTTTCTGTCCCAGACTTTTGGGCCTAGCCTCAAGGTTTAGACCCGCAGACCCACAGACCCGCAGAGACACACAGATGCTTACAATAGTTTTAGGCTGATTGGCCTAAGGCCCAGGCATATAACTTGCTAATTCTTTACCCTTCATCTAACCCATGACTCTTATCCTGTTCAGCCATTCGGCTGGGTACCTTTTCTCAGAGCAGCATAGTTGTCCTCTGCTTCTTCTGGCTTCTCTCTGGCATTCTGCTCTCTTCTTCCTGTTCCCAGAGTTTTCTTAGTCTGGTAGCCCCACCCATACTTCCTGCCTTCCTTTGGCCAATCAGGGATTTTTATTAAACCAATAAGAGGGACAATTATTCACAATGGAATAACATAATCCCCTTACATATCTCCTTTTCTCTTTTTAAAACAAAAGGAACACTCTTAGTCCCAACACTTGGGAAGCAGAGGCAAGAGAATCTCTGTGAGTTCAAAGCCAGCCTGGTCTTCAATCCCCACAAGTATTAATTCATTTCTTTCTTGTTATTGACTGTAGATGGCATAGGACCAACTGCTTTGAATTTCAGTCACCTTGAGTTCCCTGCACTAATGAATTAGAACCTGGAATTGTGAGAGAAAATAACCCCTTCTTTCTGTGAAGGCTGTTCTTGATTGTCAAGTTGACTATATCTGATATGAACTCTAATAATGGAGGGAACATTTTGTGGTGGTTGAGACTTGCTTTCAATCCAGATCTTGAGGGAGGAAGACACACTTTTAATCTGAGCCACACCTTCTGCTGGGAATCTGTATAAGGACAATGGAAGAAGGAAGGGGTTGCTTGTCCTTTGCCTGCTTGCATCACCTTGTCAGCCCGTTTATTCTATCACTGGCATTACAGCCTTCATCTTTGAGATTCCATCTTTGAGATTCCAGCATACACAAAAGAGACACCTGGCTTCATGGAACTGAGCAGCTACTATTCACAGCTGCCATTATTGTTGTGACTTGCCATCTACAGCTAGCCATTGTTGAACTTCAGCCTATAAATCATTCCAATAAAGTTACATATATATTCCCATATACACATATGTATATATATTTATATATCCATACTTACAAAACAAATCCATATATATTCATTCTATAAGTTCTGTGACTTTAGAGAACCCTGATTAATACACTTTCTTCTGCAAATTTATGTCAAGGTTTTTATCAAAGCAATAAAAAAGTGACCAGAAAACTCTTTTATTACAGTGGCTAAAGTAATTATTACCAGCTGCTGAAACAAAGGCAATCAGATCTCAAAAGCTCAAACAATCAATTTGCATCTCATAGTCATGTCAGAGTCAAGTATGCCTCAATAATTTTCTTGGTTCCAGCTATTTTTATGCTTTCTAACTTGGCAGGTTGTCACTTGAAGCCATATCTTTGGTGTCCTTGCAGAAGTGGAAGAGGCTACATTGAGAATGTCAGTGATGGGCATCCACATTTGTATTCCTATGTCATTGGCCAGATGATCACATGCCTATGATCATATGCCTTTCCTTCCCCACTGCATGGGAGCCTGAAATGCAGTTTCTTGGAGTGCTGTGGAACATGTCTCAGTGAGCATCAAACAATCTTGGCTTCCCTGGCTTAGCTAGTCTGTTATCATCTGGCCTAGCCTCCTAATGGGCATTATAGGACCACATGTCTCCACGCCCTTGTCTCTCTCCTTCCTCTCCTCACTTGCTTTACTTCTATTTTGTCTTTCCCTCTTCCTCTCCCAAGTTTCCTGAGGCTGGAAAGACGGCTCAATGGTGAAGACCAATACTACTCTATTGGAGGACCCAGGTTCAGTTCCCAGCAGCTCACAACCATCCTTAATTCCTGTTCCAGGGAATATAAACCTTACTCCAGTCTCTGTGGACACTAGGCACACATGTGGTCCACAGACATACATGCAGGCAGACATACTTGTATCTGTAAAAATAAATGAGTCATTAACTGATAAAATATATTTACAAGTTCTGTATTTACATTTTCTTGTATAGATGTTTACAAATGTGTATGTATATTAAAAGGAACCAATTCTCACACTTTTGTGTTTTAGGTGTTAGAAATATCTACATTTACAGAAATCCTTGTTAAGAAAAATTTTTCGTCCTTCTGGATAAATTACTGATTCAGTGAAATGTTTCTAGGTGAAAACTTAACCTTTGACTACTTTAGGTGTACCAGTTCAGAAGGATTCTTACAGAAGGTGCCATTCAAGCTGGCCAAAAGAGAAATGCTAAATGCTTGTTCCACCCATTTAATTTATTCACCTGAGTAAACACACTAACGTCTTTGGAGCTGAGAGCACAGTCTGGTAAGAATTACTCACCAGGATCCACAACCTGTAGATTAGAGCCCAAGTGAGCAAGGGTTTAACTTTACATATGGAGCCCCAGGTGGAAGCATACTTGCTTAAGCCTCATAAATAAAATTGCTGTTTTCCCATAAGTGTCATACTGTGTGTGGACCTTATCATTGACTCTAGTTTAGCCCATTAGTGAACCCCAGAATCTTGTTTTAGCTCCCAGTACTGGTCTTACATGTGTACACTACCATGCCCAGCTTTTTATGTGGGGGCTGAGTGCAAGACTACTACAAACTGACCCACTTCATTATTCCAAGTGTTTACCTTCTCCTCGAGTGATTTAAATATATACAGATTTCAGAATGCTTCTCAAACCAAGTAACTAAAAGAGAAACTTAGATATAGAGACCAAGTTGAAAACTAAATAATTATTTTTTGATTATAATCTGCAGGCAGGTTAGAATCACTAGATTAAATTCTATCAAAATTGTGATGGACTATTTCAACTCTTAGCTTTATTTTGTTATAATAAATGATGGCTAATTTTATTGTACAAAAAGAATGCCAAAAATGAAAAATTAACATGCACATAATATTCACAAACAATTTATGGTTAGGATAGCCTGAGTCATAGAGGATCTGAAATATAAACAGGTTCCTGTGCCAAACAGTGAAACTTTGAATGGATACAATTCAAATTACACAAATTATATTTTCTGGGAATGTGGCCATATTCAATATCATCTGAAAATATTAATTATGTATTGAATATAGCTTTTATGACTGATAAATTTATATTGAAAGAAAGAATGAATCCATTTTTCTAATTTCATTAGCTTATCTAGGGTTTCATCACTATATAGTTGGAAAATTAAACCTTGTTTAATTACATATTTCAGCAAACATTTGTTGAGTACTATGAGAGACACGGGGCTGGTATACAGTCAAAAAATCTCTTCCATGATGAAACTGTAAGTAATGGAATCTAAGGCGAATTTTCGTAGTTTGACATAATTTATTTTCAAGGTTGAAGTCACTGCCTCTGTCACTGGGGTGTGACTGCTGTTCAGAGTTTGCAGAGAGTGGGAAGTACAGAATGAAAAGCTTCAACATTAACTCTTTACTAGTTCAAGTGCCAGGAGAATCCTCATGCTAATGTATAATATTACTTCACTAAGTAAGAAGTACATAGAGGAAACTGAGGAGAAAAATCCACTTGATTGATACTGGCATTGAAAGCAGACTCCATGTCGATTCCCATTTCTTCATTTTGTGTGTACTAGGTATATAGGCATACCTAAGGGGTAAGGAAAACGGAGTGTTGTCTCTTCTGAGAATTTCTACGGTCTTCCTAGAATATCAGATTGGAAAGAAACTTTCAGTCTCTCTCAGAGAGACTTGGGGTCTTTGAAGTTACAAGATGTTAGTGGAAGAACTCCTTCAAAGAGGCTGTCTCCAAGAACAAGATGGACAGCCGCAGGAGAGCAATTCCAGTGACCTGAGAAGAGGGCATATGAAACACGTTTGTGGTGCTGGGAGAAAAAGCCAGAGGGAAGGCCACAGGAGCCTCCTGAAGCTTTGGGGTATAGGAGCAAGACAGACAGCAGCTCACCATGACTGAGTTCACGACTGGAAGAAAGAATTTCAAGAGAGAAACTGGCAATGGGTGGTGGTGGTATGTGTCCATTGCTACATTTATCTATTATCACTTCAGGGAGAAATAAGAGAAGTTTTTTGAAAGAAAAGCAATTGTGCCTTAAACAAATTATGGTGAGTTCTGTGAGAGAAGATGCAGAACTGAGTGCTTCTGACATACATAAAATGAATGGAACTGGATAGAAAGACGAAGAAGGGCAATACAAGGGAATTGTGGGAAAGCAGAGCTTAGAACAGGATTGTTCTGAAAAATAATCAAAAATATGACCAAAATTAACATGTAAAAAATGAACGTTTTTAAAATAAGAAAGTGTTATATTAAACTGCTATTGGCACGGAAATTTTAAATCTCTTTTGGGATCATCTTAGGAAATGAAACAAAAATGCTTCCATGAAAATATTGCCTACATGAAAATTGACTTTCTTCCACTTCCTCTAAATTCTGAAAGCACCTACCAGTTTTCAGAATATACATAGAGGATGGTTGTTTTTAATTAACTTTAAAGGCATGAACTGTGGATTTTAGAAACTACAAGTTTCATGACTTTCCTGGAATTCAAGATGGTCTAGAGTCAGGTATAGCTGAGGCTACACCTCCAGCTAGGCAATGAGGGAGGGAGCTTTCCTGCTGCTCTATGATCGTGGGCTCTATTGTAGGGAGCCTTTGAAGGATCTCATGAGAGAATATTGTAAGATTAAATTTACATTTTATAAAGGCATTTTGAAATGTAAGTCTGAGAAAAGGTGCATAGGGATGATTTTAGTATTTGTTGGTGACTTTTTAAAATAGTCTGGGGATCGGGAAGCTGGTTCAGCAGTGAAAAGTGTATTTTAACGTTTCAGAATATGTTAGTACCATTTTCAGCACTTAAATGCTATCTGTAACTCCAGCTCCAGGGTATCAGATGTCCTCTTCTGGCCCCTGTACACACATGATCATATGTACATGGGGAAAGGAAGACAGACACACATAAAATAAAAACAAACAAACCTTACAGCTAATAACTGGAAGCCAAGCACTCAACATTGAGAGAAGAACTGAGTTACAAAAATAACCACAGAGTGAAATGGGGAACATAGGAGATGTTTGGGAGGAACTGCATAAAGAGAAGGGAGTGTCCTTTTAAATCCAAATTATGTATTAGTTTCTTTTCTAGTGCTGTGATAAAACACCACCACCAAGGTAACTTAGAGAAGAAGATTTTTTTTGGGGGGGGGGATTTACAGTTCCAGAGGGAAGTGAGTCTATCATCATGGCAGAAGAAGGACACAGCAAGCAGAGGGTGGGAAAAGCAGCTGAAAGAGACGTGGCATTCCAACTCTTGGAACAGTGTGTAGCCTGAAGTTTCTGGCCTGACCTAGCACCAAGGTCTGGACTTCCCCACAGCTGCTTAGTCCCAATAATTATACAAAAGCTTATATTAATTACAAACTGTTCAACCTATGACTCAGGCTTCTTGTGAGCTCTTACAACTTAACCCATTTTCGTTAGTCTGTGTATTGTCACGTGGCTCGTGGCTTACCTGTATTTTTACAACTTGCTCTTTTGACAGTAGCCTACAGCATCTCTTTGACTGTGCCCTTCTCCTTTTTCTATGCTTGGAAATCCTGCCTACCCCCAGGCTACCTTACCATCGGCCCAAATAGTCCCTTTATTAACCAATGAAAAGGTGTACTCACAGCATATAGAAATACATCCCTAGTGACACCTCTTCCAACAATGCCACACCTCCCAAGTTTTCCCAATAGTTCTACTAGTTGGGGACTGAGTATTCAAATATTCAAGCCATGCTTTTTCAACCATATGGAGGCCGCGGTTATTCAAACCACACATGTGCTTACGTCCTTATATATGTTAGGTACTTATTTTGTATGAACTGAAAATAATATCAATTTTTTATTTGAAAACTTTCAGATTTTTATTTTATATTTATCTTCATATTTGTAAGAAAAGGAAAGATACATGAACTCAGAAAGGTGAGATTGTAATCTTTCTAACATAGAAAAGCATCTGTCCACTTAGATAATATATTTTTTGGTAAAGAGAAAAATATGTAAATATAATTATTATTCAACTTGACACATAGTATAATATCTATGCTGTATCTTAATAAACATGACAACATTTATTACAGCTTAGCAAGAGAAAATAAAAAATTAGTTTTAGCAATTAACCTTATCCACATGTAAATGAGATTAATTAGTAGTTTTTCCTTTCTAATCTTTGGGGGAAAGCAGATAATTGTAATTATACTGTTTATGCAAATTTGTAACCAAATATGCAAAAGGATACAATAGTTTGCAAATTAAAGTTCAAATAAGAAAATTATTCTAGAATTTACACTCAGAATGCTAAGATAACCATTTATAGCATGTTAACAACATATTGTAAACAAATATAAACTTTTTTCTCTAGAGAACTAGCTTTTTAATTTTACTTTACAAATGTAATCCTCAACTGGAGTTATGAAGTGAGCTCTAACATATGATGTGAATCTCCCTTTTAAATGTAATAAAAGTTTGAAATTATTTGAAGGTAAGTCAAATTCTAACAGTTATGTATTTTCCCCACAGTAGTTATTTTTAACTGAAAGACCCTCACAATGTGAGGGTCAAAGGTAAGTAGAGCTCCCATCTGGAAGTAGAATCAAATTTAAGAATTTTAAGAGATGTTAACATTCTACCAAAGTCTCTCTCCAGTCCTGGTTCTACTTTCCTCAAACCACTGCATAGAAAGTTCCAGAAAATGATAGGCTTTAATGAACATTTTTTTAACTCTGTGATGTTTTATTTACATATGAGTTATTGGTATTAATTATTCATATCCATAGTTAATAAATTAATGTTTATCATAGGTATATATGTATGGGGACAATCAATATACTCAGAGTTGGTAAGGGTCAAAGAATCAGACACTCATGCATTCATAGTTTATAAATTAATCTTTATCGTAAGTATATATTCAGGGCCAATCAGTAGACTGGTACAATCAGAGACACTCACATGTGGTTTTTGAACTGCAACAGGAAGGGACATCAAATATCTTGTCATAGTTTTGTGGTTTTGTATAGACTTTCTCTTATGATCTCTTTTCCTATCCTATATTCTTATCCTAGGAGAAATGCGTGTGTTGTGTGCAGAACAAAAGAAAGCAATTCTTCCCAGTCATTTCAGAGACCATCAGAATTCCATTCCAATCTCGGTCTGAGTGACAACACTGGGATACACATTTTTTGACTTTTTTACTAAGAAACTTATACTTAACATTTACTGTGTGATAAGCTGGCTAGTTTTATGTCAACTTTTGTCACAAGATTTGGTCATCAGAGAGGAGGGAGCCTCAATTGAGAATCCATCTTCATTAAGACTGGGCTGTATGCAGGCCTTTAGGGCATTTTGTAATCAGTGAATGATGAGGGAGGGTCAAGCCCATTGTGGGTGGTGCCATCTTTGGGGTGGTGATCCTGGGTTCTATAAGAAGCAGGCTGAACAAGTCATGAGAAACAAGCCACTAAGGAACACACTCCATAACCTTTGTATCAGCCCATGCCTCCAGGTCCCTGACTTGCTTGAGTTCCAGTCCTGACTTCCTCCAATAAAGAATAGTGAGTAGATGGTGTTTCATCACAGCAATAGCAACTCCAACTTACGCAAAATTATTACCAGGGCTTATATCCTTGGGAGAAAGGCTGGTATTATATGGTTCCCTTTCTCATGTATGTAAAATATTTTTATGGTGTGACAAATTCTGTAACAGAGCAGTGAGCTGCAGACATCTTTATCGTTGGTGTCTTGGTCTTTTCCAAGGATGACCTAAAAATATGAGGGTCCACTCAAGATATGGACAAGACATGCTCTGATCAGGAAGGAGTTTGATTTTAGTGTTGGTCCCAGTTATAGAGGAGCCTGTCAAAGAACATCTAGTGGTATTAAATGTTTCTTCAACAAGAGATCTCAAACCATGTTTCCCTTCTGTCAACTTGTGAGTAACTCAAACCCACTTGAAAACTCAGAGAAGTCCTCACCCTATCCAGTCCTGCTGCCTATTAATGATTTGCTCCACAACACTGGTAGGATTCATGTCAACAGTTTGAGTAGAGATGGTAAGAAAATAAAGGTTTATTTAAGACTTCTGAGACGTGCATTCTTTGAACAAAAATATGTTGTTCCAGTTATATTACATGAGACCTGAGTGAAGTTGGGGTCCAGAAAATGAAAGGCGGTTACCAATGTGCCTCAACAAGTTTCCACAGGTATAAGAGAGAGATCACTAACATAGTTGAAGTTACAGCTCAGGAGTCCATGTTTGCTGTTCCATGAAGAATTACCACAGGGCACGGTCAACCTCGGGCTGTAGATTGCTGTCAGCTCCCCAATTCCAGAGTGGAATAGTTTCAAACAACAAAGGAGAAAGACCACACACACTCTCTCACACTCTTCCAGAAGTTTCTTCTATTAAGATCACATTGTTGCTAAAAAAAAAAAAAAAAAAAAAAAAAAAAAAAAAAGTCGGTAATGAAGGTGTTAATATGGCAGAAGGAATTGAAACAGAAAAAACCCTAGATATTGGGAAAATAAATAATGATGAATATTTGATAGAAGAAAGTAGATGTAGAAGAATCTGGGACATGCCTAGTATCAAGTGTGACATAACAGTGGATTGTTGTATGCATGGGTAGTTTGGAGTCATCATCCTCTAAGGAAGAAGGATTTTTCTCTCCTCCCCTGTTAAATTAATGCATTTTTCTTTTTCCACCTTAGATTTTTCAAATTAATACTTACTTAAATTTTAATTTTTTTCATACACACCACGCTCTCCCTCTCTCTCCTTCCCCCATCCCATCGCCCATCCATACCCTAGAGAGGGTGAAGACCCCCAAGGTGAGTCGATTCAGTTCGGCATATCCAGCTGAGGTAGAACTGTATCCCTCCCTCCAGTATCGAGGCTGAGAGAGGTTTAGGGAAAAGGTTCTGAGAAGCCAGTTTATGCACCAAGATTAAACTCTGGTTCAACTGCAAGAGGCTCCACAAACTGGACTGAGTTGTTGAACTCCAACTTTAGTACATGGTGGTCTGATATGACGCAAGGGGTTGTTCTCATTATTTTGTATCTATACATATTTGCTTTATGACTGAGTATGTGGTCAGTTTTAGAGAAAGATCTGTGGGGTGCTGAGAAATATGTGTAATCCTTTGTATTTGGGTAGAAAGTTCTGTATATATCTATCAAGCCCATTTAAGTCATAATATCTGTTAGATCACTTACTTCTCTGTTAAATTTCTGTTTGGTAGACCTGTCCATTGTGAGAGTGGAGTATTTACGTCTCCCATATTAGTGTGTGGGGTTTGATGTGAGGTTTAAGTTTTAGTAATGCTTCTTATGCATATGTGATTGTCCTTGTATTGGAGGAATAAATGTTCAGAATTGAGACTTTATCTTGATGGATTTTTCATGAAATGGATGAATAATTGTTGTTCTTGATCTATTTTGATTGATTCTAGTTTGAAGACAATCTTGTTAGATTTAGGGTGGCTACACCAGCTGTTTCTTAAGTCCATTTGATTAGAAAGTCTTTTTTTATAACGCTTTACTTTGAGGCAGTGCCTGTTTTTGAAGTTGAGATGTATTTTTTATGCAGCTGAAGGATGGATTCTGCTTTCATATCCATTGTGTTAGCCTGTGTCTTTTTAATGAATTGAGTCCATTAATATTAAGGGATATTAATAACAAGTAAATGTTAATTCTTGTTATTTTTGTGATAGTATGTGTGTGTGTTTCTTTTTGGGGTTTTCTTCTGTGGGATTATTTAGTGCTTGTGGTTCCATGAGTATCTAACATCCTTAGGTTGGAATTTTCCTTGTAGTTTTTTCTTTAGGGCTGTATCTGTGGATAGCTATTGCTTAAATCTGATTTTGTCATAAAATATTTTGTTTACTCCATCTATGGTGACTTACAATTTTGCTGGGTATAGCAGTCTGGGCTGGTCTCCATGGTATCTTAGTGTTTGTATAACATCTTATCAGGACTTTCTTGGCTTTCATAGTCTCCACTGAGTAGTCAGGTGTTATTTTGATGGGTCTGCCTTTATAAGGTACTTGACCAATTTCCTTTGCAGCTCTTAGGATTCTTTCTTTATTCTGTAGGTTTAATGGCTTGATTATTATGTGGAGAGCAGATGTTTTTAGTAGTCTAGTCTATTTGGTATTCGGTAAGCTTCTTGAATCTTTATAAGCATTTCCTTCTTTAGATTAGGAAAGATTTCTTCTATGATTTTGTTGAATATACTTTCTATACCTTTGAGCTGGTATTCTTCTTTTTCAATTCCTATTATTCTTAGATTTTTGGCTTTTCAGGTGTCCCAGATTTCTTGAACATTTTGTGTTATGACTTTTTTTGGTTTTAGTGTTTTCTTTGACGGAAGTGCATCTGTTTACACTATTGAATCTTCCATGCCAGAGATTCTCTTGCATTCTGTTGGTTATGCTTGCATCTGTAGTTCCTGTTTGTTTACTTAGACTTTTCATTTCTAGCTTTCCCTCTTTTTGTCTCTTCTTTATTGCTTCTATTTCAAGTTTTAAATCTTGAACTGTTTGTTTTTTCACCTGTTTGATTGCTTTTTTGTTTTTTCCCCTTTTTTATTAATAATTAATTTTTTTCTCAAACCCACCACTGTTCCCCTTACAGCCCCTCCCCCAGCCTCTCCCCACCCCAACCCCTCATTCACTGTCCAGAGAGGGCAAGGAATCTGAAGGTGAGTCAATTCTACCTGAAATATCCAGTTGAGTTAGGACCTAGTACCTCCCCAAGTATCAAGGTTGAGAAAGGTGTCTCCCCACTAGGCATGGGCTTTGAAAAGCCATTTCATGCACCAGGGTAGATTCTGATCCAAGTGCAGGAGGCTCCACACACTGTCCATGCCTTTTGATTGTCATCCACATTCAGCGGGTACAGATCTGTTCCATGAAGATTTGTCAGCTGTCATTTCAGACTCAGCAAGCTCCCAACAGCAGCCACTGCCTACTCCCCGGGTCTCACCACCATGATTCCAATCCATCCACTCATGCAATCCCTCCTCTCTCTCTTCATCTGGATCAGTAGCTTGACCCAGTGTTTAGCTATGAATCTCTGTATCAGCCTTTATCAGCTGCTGAATGAAGGTTCTATAATGGTAATTAGGGTGATATTCATATAATACTAGGAAAAAGGCCAGGTTAGGTACTCATTATTACTTGAAGACCTAGCTGGGTCGATCTTGTGGGTTTTGGGTATTTCCCTAGCACCAGGTTTCTCTCTAACCCCACAATAACTCCTTCCATCAGATATCCACTTTGTTCTCCCTCTCTGTTGCTTTCCCCATTCAACAATCCCATTTTGTCATGTTCTCTTCCCACCTCCCCTTGCTCCCCGCCCATAGGATCCTAATTTACTCAGGAGATCTTTTTTATTTCCACTTTCCATGGGAATCTATGGACGTCTCTCTTAACTTCCTCCTGTTATCTGGCTGCTCTGGGGTGGGGGGATGGCGGTGAATTGTAGCCTGGTTATCATTTTACTTTGTGTCTAGGGATTTGTTTGTCTTTTTCCAATTTTGTGTTTGTCTTTTCCTCTATTTCTTTAAGGGAATTTTTCATTTCCTCTTTTAAGGCTTCTATCATCTTCATAAAGTTGTTTTTAACGTTGCTTCCTTCTGCTTCTTTTATATTGGCATATTCAGGTCTTGGTGTTGTAGAACCACCATGAACCCTTCAGCTGTTACTGTATATACAGACAGAATCTATCCCATTGTTGCTGCAGCAGAGCAGTGTCAGTGCTACTGTTCTAATGAAACACCTTGACCAAAGTAATTCTTATTTTAAAAACAGACAATTTGTAGCTTGCTTTAGTCCATTATCATTATGGTGGGAGCATGGCTGCATGCCATCTAGGCAGTGGAGGGGGCAAGACTGGCCTTGGCATGGGCTTTAAAACCTCAAAGTCCTCCTCCAGTGATAAATTTTCTCCAACAAAGCCACACTTCTTAATACTTTTCGAATAGTGTCAGTCCCTGATGAATAAGCCTTCAACTCTATAAGCCTGTGTGGGCTGTGCTTGTTCAACCCACCACAAGCAGTAATAAACAGGACATGCAAGTATCTCTGTGATAGAATGTAGAGTCCTTTGAGTATATGCCCAGGAGTGACACATTGCTGTCATATGGTCACTTAATTGTTTGTTTTGGGAGGCCTCCACACGGATTATCTAGTGTCTTCATTGCTTTGCCTTTAGCAGTGAATGAATAATCTTTTTTCACATCCTCATCAGCATTTGCTGTCATTTTTTTTTCTTTATTAAATTTGTATCTCTGTGTGTGTGTGTGTGTGTGTGTGTGTGTATGTGTGTGTGTATGTGTGTGTGTGTGTTACACATGCCAGGCCTTTTTGAGAAAGTCAGAGTATAACTTTCATGAGTCTGCTCTCTCTGTCTCTCTATATGGCATCTAGGAATCAAATTCCCATTATTAGCTGGATGTGGAGACTGTGATCCATTGAGCCATCTCATCTCAGTAGCCATTCACTCAGTTGTTGGTGATGGTCATTCTGGCTGGAGTTAGATGGACTCTCAAAGTAATTTTAATTTGCGTTTTTCTGGTAGCTAAGGATGTTGAACATGTTTCATTATAAAATAGCATTGTATTTAATTTTTTTATACAATATATTTTGATCATGTTCATTCTTTCTCTCTCTCCTCCCAGATCTACCCCCACCTCTGTGAATACACAACTTTATGTTCTCTCTTTGTATAAGCTGTGTACTCCAATCTGGGTTATCCAGATACTCTTTGGTGTGAGGCCTGCCCTGTGGTCCTACCAAGTGTCACAACCTTAAAACACTTTTCCCAGCAGCTGTCAAATGACAGTAGCTCCTCAGCAATGTCCTCTCAACATGTACAGATTGTTTTTGTAGGAGTCTACAGGGGTAACTGACTCATTGTAGTCATCCACCACCCTGGACTCCTATAATCTTCTAACTCTCTCTTCAGAGAAGATTCTTGAACCTTGGCAAGAGGGATTTGAGATATATATGTCCTACTTAAGGCTGAATGATACAAAGTCTCTTTTTATATATACAAGGACTAGTTGTGGGTCCCTGTTAGTTGCCATCAACATCAAGAAGAATGTTCTCTGGTAAGAGTTGAGAAATGCAAAAATCTACCAGGATAACAGTAAGTCATGGGGAGTACTTTTAGGGCCATGCTGCCTTAGTAAATTCTCCCTCATGACCTGGGGCCCATCTAGCCACAGGATTGTCTGGTTGCTCCCATAACATTTGGACTATTACACCAGGATGCAGTTCTTAGCCTAGCCATTAATGTTGCCCAGTTGGGTGGGATTGTTGGTAATTACTTTTCTCCTCTGGCGGCATGCTTTACATCTTTCTGCACTTAAAAACTAGCCATTTAGTTTTCATCCTCATGTGAAAAAACAAAAACAAAAACAAAAAAAAAACCATGCAATGCTTTCTCTGGGTTTTTCCAATATCTTCCTGGGGCTAGGTTGCCTCCCTTAGAATAATTTTTTTTGGTCTTTCAATGTAACTTCTAATTTTATTTTTTTCTAAACAAATGAATATTTCATTGCACAAATGTACCATATTTCTTTACCCACCCATATGCTCATTGACATCTAGACTCCATTTCCTGGCTACTGTGGACATAGATGACTAAATATCTCTGAAATAAGATATAGAGTCCTTAAGACATATGGTCAAGAGGGCTAGAACTAGATCATACAACAGATGGATTTCTAGATTTTTGAGGATTTTCTACATTGCTTAAAGCATTTGACGCACCCACCAGCAGTGAATTAAGTGGTCTGCTTTCCTTACATCCAAAATAGCATTTGTTATCATTTTGCTGTTGTTGTTCTTAGTTGCCTTTTGTTTTATTTGTGTTATTTCTCATCCATTCTGAACGGTATAAGATGAAATCTCCAAGTAATTTAACTTGCATCTCCCTGATGGCTAAGGATGTTTTACATTTTAAACAATATGTATTGTCCACTTACATTTCTTCATCTGAAAACTTTTTGTTCAATTTAATATCCATGAATTGCCTAAAAAATATTTTTGTGTTTTTGTGGTATACTCTGTATATTTTAGATATCAATCCCTGCATGAAAGTATCATGTTATAACTACTCCCTTATACTTTCCAGATAGCTCGTGCGACATGTGTGTTAGGCTAAGATAATATTGTCTCCACAGAATGCTGTAAAGATGCACTTACTTCTATTGCTTCAAATTTCTTTGAAACTATCAAACAATTATCTACATAAAAAGCTAAAATAGTGCTATTTGACTATTTTAATCTAATTAATGATTTGCTGTTGAGGGAGGTCAATGATTATCTATGACCTCATAATATGTTACATCAGGATGCTGAGTAATTTATTTAGCAGTGGTGATAAAGTGTAAGAACTAACACTGGTATGCAGAGACCCTAATAACACTGTAAATATCTATTCCCATTGGAAGATTATCCATTGGTTTGTCTAGGTAACTAAAGATGACTTCTAACTCTACTATCTAAATATCAGCTTTTCCAAGTCACTGAGTTTGATTTTCTACAGAACAATCCAGTGTGTAGAAATGGGTTCAGAGCAAATATCTGCCTCTCCAAATATCATCAGGTTGCTGAAGTTTCAGGCTAATGCCCCCGATAAAGTGGCATAGAACACAAGGAATGGTATCCCCTTTGCAATCAGAAAGATAAATTACCAGAAACTGAGTGATGAGGTAGAGGTGCTTGAGCTCAAGTCAAACAACTTACTGAGCTGTGCTTCAGTGTCATGAGTCAGCAATGAAAGGATGCTGGGGGCTGCTTGTGGTTCTACGGTCTCTGACTGTGAGGCAGTTTCTCCAGTCAGAGGGGATAAAATTGGACTGATAAAAACTTTAAAATATAACAGATATTGTAGTAGTGGGGTTTTTCAGTCCCAGGCGGCCAGAGGTCCGAGACCCACAGACCTGCTGCCCAAGACTGTTTAACCATCCAGCCGCTCAGGCCCCCAGAAATGACTCAGACGCTTATATTGACTTTATGTTGTTTGGCTTATGGCTCAGGCACATTGCTAGCTTGCTCTTACATCTTAAATCAACCCATTTCTATTAATCTGTCTGCCACATGGACCATGGCTCACCTGTGTTCCTACATGTTTCTCCTTGGGCGGCTGGCTAGATCTGCCTCTGACTCCACCCCTTCCTTTTCTACCTATTCTGATTCCTCCCCCTACTTCTTCTATGGTGCCTGTCATGGCCCAAAACAGCTCCTTTATTTAAAGATTGAGATTCACAGCATACAGAAAGGCATTCCCACATCAAGATATAGATCTTAAATTACTTCTAAGGACCAATTCCTACACAATAGCCTTATATTTTACCAGGGAAAAATTATATAATATAATATAATATAATATAATATAATATAATATAATATAGCATAGCATAGCATAGCATAACATAACATAACATAACAACATAACATAACATAATATAATACAATTAATATAATACAATTAATATAATATAATTAATATAATATAATTAATATAATATAATTAATATAATATAATTAATATAATATAATTACAATTATATAGCATATATGTATGTTAATTTTCCTCTACAATGTCAGATGCTCTCAGAATCTATAATGTTCATCTTAGTTAGAGTTTCTGTTGGTGAAGAGACACAATGAACAGGGAAACTCTTTTAAGGGGAAACACTTAATTGAGGTGGTAGCCTACAGTTTCAGAGGTTAATCTAATATCATCATAGCAGAGAGCATGGTGTCATGTAGGCAGATGTGGTGCTGGAGAAGTAGCTGAGAGTTCTTATATCTAGAATTAGACTGAGAAAAAAAAAATTAAGTTCAGGAGGGCACTGAATGAATACTCAGCTGCCATGACTTTATTTCCTCTGGGCTTTTTATATCAAGCAAAGGGGAGCCTTGGGAGGTGATGACAAACTCAGATCATCTGACCTTGATTCATAGTGGAAACAAGCCAAACTGGATTCCTTGTAGGCTGCCACACCTCAAAGCCCATCTCTTGGTGTCACACTTCTTCCAACAAGATCCTACCTACTCCAAAAAGGCTGCACCTAATTTTATTCTCTTAGTACCACTCCTTTGAGAGTCATTTCTTTCAGATCATTACATTTCACTCCCTTCCATGGCTCCCAAAGGCTTAGAGCCACATTATAATGCAAAAATGCATTAGGTCCAATGTCAAAATTCCCCATACTCTATAACAATATCAAACTTATTTAAAGGTCTAAAGGACAAAGTCTCCTCTAAGATTCATGTTCTCTCTCAATTGTAATCCCTTGTAAAATTAAAAAAGCAGAACACATATTCCCAACATATAGTGGCACAGGATAAACATTACCATTCCAAGATGTAGGGAAGGGAGTATAGTGAGGAAATACTGGACCAAACATAGACTAAAAACCAGCAGGGTAATCTCTAAACTCTGCATCTTCATGTCTGGTGCCAAAATGCTCTTCAGATCTCCAACTCCTTTTAACTTTGTTGACTACAGCACACTGCTTTCTCTTGAGCTGGTTCACTACTCGTTAGCAGTTACCCTCGGCAGGTTTCTGGTGACTTTTGTCTATCTAACATCTCCAAGTCTCCAAGGCAATCAAGGCTTCAACTTCACAGCTCCATTCAATGCCTTTCTAGACTTCATTCAGGTACATCCCTGACACATGACTGGCCTCAGCAGCTTTCCTTAGGCATGGAGCCAAATTTCATAACCCTGTTCCTCTATCTATAACTATAAAGCCAGAATGACATGCCTGAAGCTGCCAAGTTCTTCTGCCTACTGGTGCTAGAACATGATCCCCTTATTCAATTATATCTTCACAAGTTGTCTGTCCTTCATTGCTCAATTATATCTTTATGAGTTTTCTGTCCTTCATCGTCTTAACTTGGCTGTCCTGAAACTGGACCTGTAGACCAGTCTGGCCTCAAACCCAGACATCTGCCAGCCTCTGCCTTATGAATTTTGGCATTTAAAGTATGTACCACCACACCTGGCCTTAAACTTTTCTTTATGGTTGTTTCCTTCCACTCTCTGAGGAATGACTGGGGAAGACTGGGAAGATGGGAAGGAGTGGGGACAGAGTGGGGACAGTAGTGGCTTTGTCAGAAAAAAACTTTTAAATAAAAACTGTCATCATCTCCCAAAAAAACCCCAACCCTTTCTTTAGTTCCTTTTCACAAGTTGGAAACTCAGCTAGGCAAGATCTTGCCGTAGGTCACCATTCCCTATATTCCATTTCTTAATCTGCTTATCACCTTGAATAAGGATTTAGCTCCATTACTCCTCCTGATTCCCTTCTCCCCCTTAAAATTTACATTTTATAATTTTTATTGTTCAGCTTGTTCCTTTTCATTATAAATCCTCATTAGAGTTAACACCAATAACCACATAACAGAGTCTGCACTAGGCTGTTTTGAGATTTCCTCTGCCAGTGGAATTAATCCAAAACTTCTCATTTTGGTCTCATTACAAATCTTTGGAAAAGTGCAAAAGGCAACCACTTTTACCAAAATATCGGAAGAATATCTTTAGTCAACATAATAAAATTCTCTTCTGAAATGTCTTGAGTGAGTTTCTTACAGCTCATATAACATGTAGAACCAGTGACTTCCATCCTCTTACTTGTATGGCCAATTAAGCAGCATTTAAAGCATTCCACTGCTTTCCTTACCCAAACACCCCAAGTCCATACTTCTCCAAACAAAAACATGCTCTGGACTATGAGCAATAGCCTGTTCCTGGTACCAGTTTCTGTCATAGGGCTTCTATTGTGGGAAAGAGACACCATAACCATGGCAGCTCTTATATATATAAAAGCCATTTAATTGGCATGTTCAGGCACACATGGTGCTGGAGAGGTAGTTCTTTATCTTGTGCAAGCAACAGGAAGTGGTTGTAACCCTGGGGTATGGCTAGAGCATATATGAAACCTCGAAGCCTGCCTCTACAGTGACATACTTTTTCCAATCATATCCTACCTACTCCAACAAGGCTATACCTTACATTAGTGTCATTCCTTTGGGGGGAATTTTATTTCAAACTACCACAGTTTTTTTGCTGTTTTAAAATTGCAACTAGTCTTAAGAAACTCAGAGCTCCAGGTGGGATTTCATGTGCCTGCAGATAACTTGAGAGGGTTATCAACTGTTCAGATCTGTATTGTGTGAAAGACACTTTCCCACTTTGGAATGTCAATAGGGTCCTTAAAATTTTTATCCAGTGTTCAGACACAAATTCTTCACATTTTTGTGGCTTAATTGCTTATAACAAAATTTCAAGTAATTGAGTTAAACTCTAGCAAACCAGCTCAACTAAGCTTCTGAGAGCTGGCTGAGGGAAAATGGACCAAGGTATAAAAGGATGACCCATCATTCCTGAGCTGTCATTTCATTTGCCTTAAGATATGCATAAGGTAAGTAATAACACATTTATGAGACTGACCACCCACCTAATGCAGTAACATGGCATCTAATAAACATATGCTTATATATTTATTTAATTTTCTTATTGCTGTGGAATTTCTAAGTTAGTTACCTATTAGCTTCAAAGCAAAGGGTATACTGCTTAATTTTGCCTATACTACTGACTTGAGAATTATTATTTGCAAGATTTGTTTTTACTATTCTACATTGTGTAAGTGTGTGTGTGTGCGTGTGCGTGTGCGTGCGCGTGTGCGTGTGCGTGTGTGTGTGTGTGTGTGTGTGTTTGTATGCGTACTTGTGAGTGTAGGCCAAGGGAGTAAGATCCCCTGGAGCTGGATTTATAGGCTATTGTAAGTTATCTGATATGAGAGTGGACTTACTCATGGTCTCAGGAGGAATAGCAAGTACTTTTTATGGCACTGCAACTTTTGTAGTCTCTACTTAATATATTATATAATGTATATTTAAATATTCTAAGAGGGTAGAAGCTTAAGTATTTCCACCAAATTCATACAAAGATGATGTGCAAAAGCACAAAGGTTACTGTGCTATGATGACTAAGCCAATTATGTTCATTGTGATAACCACTTTTTATGTATGTAAAACATCAAGCTATACACATCATGTGTATTAATTTGTCAACTATATAACAATCAAGCTGAAGAAAACTGCAATAGAATAAGCCACAAAGCCAAATACCTCTGCAAAATAAAAAGTATGATCTACAGAGGAATTTGGCCATAAAACACACCTTTTAGGTGATGACTGGAGTTAGACTGGCCTAGCCAATGAGGGATCAGAAACTCAGAGGACAAGAACAGATCTTTCTCTTGAGCCTGCTGAGGGAGCCTGGCCCTGATACCCTCTTGATCTCAAGCTTCAGTATTCTGAAAAGGGAGACAATATTTTCTTTCTTTCTTTTTCAAAGCTATCTGGTTTGTGGTCCATTGTTATCATAGCCTTTGAGAACTACTACAGACTACAGACATGACACTTAGGACACACTGACAGCTCCATTTGTCCCAGGAGGAAAAGAGTTGTGCAAAGACAAAAAGACAGCCAGCATCTAGACATGTAGAGATGAATGTCTGTGAAAGCTGGAACAAAGTCCCGGAGCACTTAAGAGCCCACTTCTCAGAGATGAGGATTTCTCTGATCTTCAGGTATTTCTCCTAACTTTACAAAGCAATATAGTCTCTTTGCACCTTAAATATTAAAGCAATCTCAAGTTAGATTCTTGCCATTTGCAAGTAAAAAGTCCTAATATCTAATTTTGCATTTTCAATTATTTTGATGAAATTTGATTTGGATTGTTTAAGAAATTGACATCATTGTAAAATAGATTTCATTTTCAGGCATGAGAGAAGACTGTATTTTCATACAGTTTTCAGAAACAGGTTTCCATGGTGGTCACTGGGAATCCACAGGAATTATGCTACCACAGAGAGATATTTCTATAATTATTGCACATAGGTTCATTATCACTACTCAAAGTGTTGAAATACTTCTCCTGATAGCAGACCCTGCATCATCATGACCGTACTCCTCTTCTCTATTGGTTCTTAGATTCTTTTAAGATAAAAATATTTCTTTTGTATATCAATAGAAATAGATCTCTCTTATCTCTGTCTCTCTTTTTCTCTCTCTGTACGTATGTGAAAAAATGTTAATAGTAGCTTCTAGACTAAGCACAAAATGTGTTGCTATGGAAATTAGAACATAATCTTTACTTTAAAGAGCTTTGAACATTTGGGAAGCCAAGGTTTTATGTAAACAAATTGGTAACTACATTGGTTAAATACATTAAAGATAACCAGGAGACACTAAAATACATCTGTGTGGCATTAAGGAATGGAATCACATATTTTCTCTTGCATTAGTTTAACTGAGAGTGAGCCTAAGTTTGAACTCTCTCTTCTTTGTCTGTGGTTGCTGGCTTATCTATCTTCTGCCTGTTTGTACTCAACCTGTTGGGTGCTTTCAAAAAATTATTACCACAATGTGTTCTCTCTCTCTCTCTCTCTCTCTCTCTCTCTCTCTCTCTCTCTCTCTCTCTCTCTCTCATACACACACACACACACACACACACACACACACACACACACACAACTTTGGATTAGAGGCATGAAATAGTATCTAATTTAAGATTAAAGCAGTATACTAACTTAGGTTATAAAAACGATTGCATGTTGTATAAAAAGTCAAGCAAGGTTGGTTCTTACATTGGTTTCTTAAAGGTAGGTTAAACATACAGGATACTTACACAATAGGATATCAAGCTAAATCTTATGTGATCCCAAGATAAGTTATTAAGTTAGCTGTGAGATCTAGCAAAAGCTCAGTCTTCCTGAATGTATGAGATACTGTCATAAAATTTTATCACTATAGGTAACTATTAAAATATATTCACATGCCAACATATACCAACATATCTTTTGATAGAAATTTTCAGTGTAACAAGTTTTCATTTTTTTGCGAATTTCTAGGTTTAAAAAGAGAATATTTGTTTTAAATCACAAAGACAAGTTGTTTTAACTTTTTTCTTTATTTTATTTTATTTTCATTAAAATATGTCATCTCCATCAATGTATCCTAATGCTCCCCTTCCCCTCACCCTCCCAACCCCCCCCCCCCAGCCATCCCTCAACCTCGCCCCTCTCCATCTACGCATCCCCTCCCCTAAAAGGGCAAGAAGTCCCAAGGTAGGCCGCCACAGTGTGGCTCATCTACTCCAGGCAAGTCCAGCTCACTCATCCCAAAGTCAGTGTTGGGCTGGGCGTTCCTTTACAGGGAATGGGCTCCAAGGTGCCACGCCCATGAACAGGAGCTCAGTCTGATCCCACCACTTGTGACTCAACACACTCTTTGGCAGTCCATGCCTGGAGGAGCCCAGTGGCCATGCCGGATAAATTGAGCTCCTCAGAGGTCCAGCCACCCATCACCATGGGAACTTTCCTCATAATCCCTATCCTCCCGCTCATATAGACTCCCATCCCCTGCTCTCAGCTGGACCAAAACCTCTGCCCAGTGCTCAGCCAAGGATCTCCGCCCCACCTCCATTCCCTGTTGGATGTAGATTCTGCATGACAATGACACCTAGGGTGTTTACTCATTTGATTGTAGGGAAAGCCCCACTTAGGCACCCCCTCCACCACTGTTTGGAGACTTGGCCAGGGACATCCTACCTACACATTTCCCTAGTACCCAGTCTCTTTGGTTTTTATAAGAAATGAATCAACTCCATAAACAATATAGTGAAAAATCTACGACATTAATATTATATAGTATATGTAATATCTATTATCTAGTAGTAATATATCTAATATATTATGTGATAAATAAATTGTGTGATGTTAGCATTACATAATTTAAATGATAATATAGCTATTGACTGTATTACATTCTCCTGTTATTTTATATACGTTTTAACTCTTTCATTTTGCTTAACACATGAACATTTTATACATTTGTTCATTAATTTGACAAACTTTATTGAATGTTTCTTCATTGCCAGAGGGGGGCATCATTTAGAGCACAAAACAATGCTCTCTCAATATTTCCTCATAGCACTTAGATCTAGCAAGAAGAAATATAAGGCAAGGAAACAAAGGATAGAGGTAGGAGAAAGGAGAAGGATAATTTTTTTAAAACATATAATAACAGTTTATATTTTCCTTTGTATCTGCTTAGTTTTCTGTCATAAAATCTCACTGGTTATTATGTCTGAAACTGTGTTCAAGAATATTTGTCATTACAGGGATCCTTGACTTTTTATTTTTAATGAAGTATAATGTTGGCAATTGCTTGAGATGCATGCTTTTATCATTTGGAGTAGGATATGTTAATATTTCGCCCGTGTCTTAATAAGAGTATTACTTATTTCTTATAGCAGTGTGTGACTGTCTGAGCACCTTTCTATTTACTG
Organism: Phyllotis vaccarum; assembly: GCA_033318265.1. Taxonomy (NCBI): domain Eukaryota; kingdom Metazoa; phylum Chordata; class Mammalia; order Rodentia; family Cricetidae; genus Phyllotis; species Phyllotis vaccarum. The sequence continues at coordinate 7,934,626 of JARWLC010000005.1, forward strand.
TGAGAGCTGACAAAGAAATGAGTCCATGGCTCACCCTCCAGAGGTGTAAAAAGCTATTGACTGTTTGGTGTCAGCCATAATTCTCAGCCCCTCCCTATGTGTCCTTAAGACTCTAGTGGTCTCAGGTCATCAGAGAGCGTATAAGCTATAGATATCTATTTGCTTTTATTCAGAAAAATTTACCCACCAAACACTAAAATAGAGAGGGACTAAGAGGACATAGTAAACAATAATAACACATGTCTATGATACACTGAGGAAGAATGAGTTTGACAGAAAGAATATGAACCAATCTGACTATCTATTGAATTTCTATTACATGGCAACTTGCCCTTGCTCTAGATGTGTGCTGTACCTTAGTCAATAGAACAAAGAATCTTTGTTCTAGTATTGATTGCTCCATTTACACAAAGGAAAATGCTTAAGCTTTAATTTGGCAAAGGTGAAAATCATTGTCTTTACTCTGGTGCAATTTTGCATATAACAATGTATTTTTTTTTTGAGATATTGGGGATAAGTTTTCTTATTCTTAAAGACCCTTTCCCCAACTGAGTTACTGTATTATGCTCTGATCTTAAACTCTACCCAGGTAGGCATTTATTTATTCTGTTTCTATATTTGCAGAAAATAACATAGTGAGCCAGGAAAACACACCTCTGGAAGGCTGGTTTCATTTGGTAACCCTAAATTTACTACTAAATATTTTGAATTCTAGAATTCATCTGACTATTGAAAAAAAATCAAGAAATGTAACATTGTTGATATTCTCTATATTGAAGTCCAAGTCTTAGAAATTCTGGATTAAAATGCTCAACTTTTACTCCAAGAATGTTTTATTTTAATATCTTCTTACTTTTGAAACAAGTGTTATCTTTATCAATGTAGGGAACATTTTCTTTTCTAAAATTTCACAAAATATTTTCCTTTCCTTTCTTTTTCATTTGAAAATGAACCAATTCTAGCTGTTCAGGGACAAAGATTTTGTAGATAAGTTAAACTTTACCGTTTCAAGGATGTAACTTCAACCTTGAATTTCAAGTGGCATGTTGATACTAGAATATGTATTTTTCTTATGGAATTCTGTGCATATTATTAGGTTTCACACTATTTCCATCTCCTCTACTGTGTCCTTACAAAGATTATGATCTCAAATAGCTGATTTATTAAATTTTACAGTAGGTACCTGAGAGATGAAATTTCCTGATAATAAATACAGGTGTTCTTTTGCAATGGTTTTGTTGTTGTTAGGAGTTATAGATTCAGTTTCTCTTTCTCTAGAAAGATGGATTATAGTTGTTGTTACATATTTTGAATATTATCTTTTATTTTATGGAAATGAAATCCTGAACTTGGATTAAAGTGCTGTGTACATGACTCCTGAATACATTACAGTACCTCTGATAGACCGTTTGCATATAATTAACTGTTGGGTAAGTTTTCCTGCAAACAATGAAGCCCATTACATTAGACTTTCACTTTAGTCAATGTACACTGTGCCCTTGTAACTTCTTGTAAGGCATGAGCTTTTCTTAGGAAAGTGACTTTCTGTAGACGGGAAGGGTATTAGTTGGAGACACTGGTGAACAGGAAAAACAGGAATGTTTTGGTTTTAAAGAATAGAACTTCAGGGATTCCATTTTGTATTTTCGTGGTTATTTCTTTTGTGCATTTTCACAGACTCTTAACTCTCTAGGAAGCAGTACTCACTACCTCTTGATTCTAGCTGATCTTCAGGGAATAACATCTGAACTATGGTTTAAAGGAGTCAGTAGCTCTTCCCAGTCATGATGGAGTGCACTGGCTGGGTACGCTTTAAGACTTTTGACCCCAGGTTCTGACCAGTGATGGAGATGGATGCTTTTGTTCATCTTGTGGGTTTCCTTTCGTCTTACTATTTAGGACACACCCATTTCTCCATCCTTGTTTATTATATACAAGAGTGTTGTAACTTTAGTGCACACCCTACAGATGAACGTCAATCTGGGGTTAAAGATCTCAGCCCTTTGTGGCTGAGAAGATGTATCTTTAGGGAAGAAGTGCTGAAAATTTTACATCATGACCTCTGGAAATCAGAGCACTCTGTTCTACTACCAGGGTGGTAAGAGAAGACACTCACCAGCTGACCTGGTGAAGAGAAGAGACACTGAGGTTGGGCATCATGTGATTCTGAAGCTCAGTTCTACCCTTAGTCAACGTTTTGCCCAACCTGTTATTCTCTGCCATTTTATGTGTATAGAGCCTACTGCTTTCTTTGTTTAAGATAAATCCATAGCTATATTTCTCTGTATTCTGTAGTTATGTAACTATGCTGTTAGAATATCTTAAATATCATTTATATTTGTAAGGTATATGTATTATATTTGTATGCTACTATCTTTATGCTACAACTTTGAAAGTAGGGATAGTAGTCTTTTTACAACTATACGTACAGTAAATAATTTTAAAAATTTTAGTTATTTAACCAGCTCAAAATATAGATACATTCACTTCTTATATATCTTTTGGAATTGGAAACAAATTAGGTAGACAAGGAGATGGCTGAACTAGTAAGTGATTACTGTGCAAGAATGAAGACTTTAGTTGGATCCCCTGGAACCCACATATAAAAAAGCCAAGCATGGCTATGTGAACTTGGAACCCCAGCACCAGTAGAAAGGAAGATTCCAGGGACTCACTGGATAGCCAGGCTACTCTATAGGACAAAATCCGAGTTCACTCCGAGAAACTGTTTCAAGAAACAGAATGAAAAAGTGATGGTAGGAGACATCCAGTTGTTAGCCTCTGACATCCACATTTGTCCACATGCACAGGTATACATATACATGCAGTCCACCCATGACCCACAAAGGAAAATAAATCAGAGGACCATAGAGGAAATAGTAACAAGATAGTTCTATATGAAAAATCTCCTTGAGAGTGAGTATAAGATTTTGTGATAGTAAAAGCATGAAGTAATCTATAAGATAAAATAGGAAGCAAATAAAGTACTTACTCTTTATTATAGTTCTGTGGTGATTTGAAAGAAAGTTGATAAAGATATAATTGAATGAGAGGACAATGTCCCAGTCTCAGTAAGCCACAGAACTTGGAAGCTCCAGCCACATGGTTCTGGAATTAAGGATAGAAGAAAGGCGCTATGGAATTTGCCTCTCATACTAAGGAAAGCTGTAGAAGCCAAACATATATAAGGAATGTCCCTTAATGGAGGCCTAGAGAAGCCATTGCATGACGCTGTGATGGTGAAGCCTGGACTGCTTTGTTCACCTCAAGATGTTGGAAATGCCAGAGCCATGAGATACCTGCCTAGGAAAGCTTCTCACAGGGAGTGTAACCAGCCCAAGAAAAAGAAGTATGTTGCAATCAACAAACCTGAAATGAGTTGAAGATCTGAAGAGTGTATTGACGTCAGACACAGAGATGCAGAGTTTCAAGTTTGCCCAGCTGGTTTTTAGTCTTGCTTTGGTCCAGTATTTCTCACTATGCTTTCTTCCCTACATTGTGAAATGGCAGTGTATAACCTGTGCCATCATAAGTTGGAAGCATATGATCTGGTTTTTTTTTTTTAATTTTAACTTTACAGGTGACTATAGTTAAGTGACTACATGAAACTCAGAAGAGACTTTGAACTTTAGAGTTTTAAATAAGTTTGGGACTGCTATAGATTATGGGAACTTTTAAAGTCAGACTGAATGCATTTTTGCATTATGATATGGTTGCAAGCCTTTGAGGGACAAGAAGTGGAATGTGGTGGTTTGAAAGGCTATAGCTCTAAGGGAGTGGCCCTTTTTAGAGTAAGTGTGGTCTTTTTGAAGGAAGTGTGCCATTGTGGAGGCAGGCTTTGATTTCTCATATATGCTCAAAATGCTATCCAATGTCTCTGTTCACTTTCTGCTGCCTGCCTATTTCGATGTAAAGACTTTTAGTTCGTGCCCTAGCACTAGGTTTGCCTGCACACCAACATGTCACACCATGACGACAATAGACTGAACCTCTGAGAATATAAGCCACTTCAATGAAAGGTTTTTCCTTTATCAGAGTCATAGGATCATGGTGCCTCTTCACAGCAATAAAAACCTTTACTTACATTTTTTTTGGTTTTATTAAAACAATTATGTTTTATAAGAAACATGGTTCATAAATGGAAATTATTTTTAATTAAATCATTTATTTCAAATATTTTCTTATTTCTTGTCTCTTCTCATCAGAGTTGATCTTTTCCCATCGTTTCTAAATCTCTGTGTGCCCCAGGAAAATTGGAGATTATATAGTTCTGAAGCTTCTCAGGGATGAGTACCTGGTGGTCTTTGACTAGAAACTTTGTCCGTCTATATTTCTTGCTGATGAGGTAAATATACTTTCAGATCTGAGTCTAATTACTTCAGAAATTCTAGTGGCCTGGCTTGCAACCTGAGTCCAGCAGATTCTTACAGAATCTTAGAGGCCTTTGACAATGCCCCTGTAGCAGAGAGATTGTTACACATTCTCCTGAGTGTGCTGATTGTGATGCCTTATGAAAGCTGATGTGCATGAAGCATGTCAGGCAGTCTGAATCATGTTTGTTTATTTCTTTCGTAGTTTTTTAACTTTAAAAACATTCTTAAAGTTTATCTGTCTTCTTCACAGTTTCTCTTTCCTTTCTTGTGGCCTTTCCATGAAGCTGATGGTGTAGTGAAGTGAAAAGAGCTGTTACCTGATATCAGATAACCTGTGTTTCAGCCTTGGCCACTCCTTCCACCTCTATGAATTCTTAGGCATCAATGAATCTGCAGTCTCACTTATAAATGAGAGAGAAAATTTCTTTCAAAGAGCTATTATAAGAACTAGTGTAAAATAGGTGGCATGGTATTCTTTGTAGAGTTGTGGACAATTACTGATGATGCATTTATTTATTTTTTCCAACAAAGATAAGAAATCAAGCATGAATAGTAAGGATGAGGAGGAAGTCTGAATAAATCATAAAGGATTGAATTCTGCCTCAGTCACCAAGTATGAGTATGACAGGCATTGGGGGCTTAAGGTATTTTGCAAGCATGAACTCAGTTCTCACAAGGACATAAGAACATACAACTATTGTACTCATTCTTAAATGAGTAAAATGAGACACAGAGATAGAATTTCTGACAATTTCAATCATCCACATGCTGTATGTGCTTGTTGAATAAACAAGAAACTGGCTAAATAACCAAAGGAGCTTCTTGCTTTCCCTCAGTTGATTCAGAAGTCCAACTTCTGACACTGACCTTGAAGAGTGTCACTAATTGCTGTAACATTCAATTCTCTCATATACAGTCTTTCAAGATATGTCAGCTAGGGCATTGACAAAAGATGGTTTGATCCTCTTTCCTGTGGGCAATCTTCAGCCTAGCATCTCTTCAGCATGCAGGAATCCATTCCCAGTATCATTATGAGTGCTGGGTCCATACTCAATGCAGCATCTTCTCAAGATTCTCAGAAAACATACAGTCTACAAACTTTCTAGAACTCAGATTTCTAGGCAAGAGGCACCTTTCTTTTTTAATGATTTGGGCACTGGAGAAATGTTCTTTCCAGTGCTCACCAGTATCTTGGACAATGGTGCATTCCCATTGTTCTGCACACCTTCTTCTGGCATTTTTCAGGTCTACAGGGGTTCATTATATGTTTTGCCCTGGAAAGACAGTCTGTGTATCTTCTTGCAGTGCATGCAGGAAGTAGGGACTGTGACCTTGTCGACTGAAAGCCACTCCTAGTAGGTCCATGTTAGTTTATGAAAAGAGAAATTTTGAATTTTGCCAGTCAGTTTAGTTCAATTAATGTTCCATTTAGGATTTAGCATCTGTAGTTGCCATCAATATGTGAGCAAACTGACGTAGTCAGCTAACCCCTGATAAAATGCATCTTTCTCTTACAGGCAAATTATTCTATGAATAACCGCTGCTCTTATAATGGCTTACAGAATTCTTAATTATAATTTTAAATTCAAGTTTAAGATTTAATATTCCCAGTTGTCTGAACAGCTCTCAGGCCTCATTTCTCACCAGTCTCTACATTGGTAAGTAGATTTCACTATAAGGAGCTGTGGTGATTTGAATAAAAATTGCCTCCATGGGATTATATGCTTGAGTAATTAGTCATCACAGAGTGTCATTCTATGAAAAGGATTAGAAAGATTAGGAGGTGTGGCCCTGTTGGAGGAAATATGTCACTGGGAGTAGGTTTTGAGGTTTCAGATGCCCATGTCAGACCCAGTTTCTCACTCCCTTTTGTGAATCAGGATGTAGCTCTTCACTATTTCTCCAGCAACATACGTCCCTGCATCCAAGTGCCTCGCTATGATGATAATGGACTAAGCGTCTGAAACTGTACAATCTCTGTCTTATGATTTGCCTTAGTCATGGTGTCTCTTATTAGCATTAGAACAGTGACTAAGACAGGAACAAACAATTCATAGCCTGTCTGTCATCTGTGCTTCTGAGTTTGGACCTTCTAACTTTTAACTAACTTCAAAATTTCTTCTCACACTTTGATTTCCACAGACAACAGTTTTTGTTAAGATAAATTATATTCTTGAGTACTCAGTTGGGACATCAATGCCTCTATTAAGCCTTTGACTCTTCCCTTCCACTGAGTGATACTGATCCCCTGTGTGTTACCATGGCCACATATACTTACCTCCATCATAGCACTCATGTATTATGCTATGTTCATTTAACTATGTTCTACTGAGAGAACTGATTTCCAAAGAGCAAAGACAATTTAATAAATTCTGTATCTTTTTACCACAGTTATAGAATAAAAATATTAATTTTTTTTGTTGAAAGTATACCTTAAATAATGAAGCTATCATTATTTGTTGATGATATTTGAGCAAGTAAGAGTAACAATGGTCACCACCTACTTGACATGTGCCTGTCAGTCTTGTTACTATTGTGCTTCCCTGTGGTTCTTTTAGACATGTGCTGCTCCTCTTCCCTCTTCCTAGACTCACTGTGCGCTGACTGCTTATTTGTCAACATTTCTCAGAGCTCTAAATCACAGGTCTTTGAGCTCCTTAGGAGAGTAAAAGGGATTTTTTTCCTCTTTCTATCTTGGCTATATTTGATTCATAATGTACAAACACATATTTAAATTCACAACATAGAAACATATTATGAAATTTCCCAACGACTTTGACTTTCTCAGGTTCCTGGTGGGAATCCAGGCATAGATGAGAGGAGCACTAGGCCTGCGCCTGAGCATCTGCCCCTCCTGGGGGGGGGGGTAATTCCTTTTGTCAACCCCGTTTTCTAGAGATCACTGTGTATCCATGATAATCTCATCCCTGTCCACCAAGTGGGATTTGGGCACCTGGATATGAAGTGGATATGAAGGATTTCCCCAGCAATCCTGCATTTCCTTTTTTGTCTTTCCAGCTTTGATGCCTCTCAGAAACACTCAAGTTCTGCAAAGACCAGGAGTGTTAGACACTCACATCAAACTAGAAATTCCATGTCTTTTAAAATATTTCCACATGTGTACAAGAAGATGTACCTATTCACTTAAGTATTACATATTTTTTAGCAGAGCTTCCCCCTCAGGAAATTCAATACTTTTAAAGAAATCAAAAACAAATGTCTATCCTCATATTGAGAAGGAAAATGTTCCTACAATGTATCACCATCGTGCACATGGACTTCTTTTCTGTTCTATAAAAGAACGAAGCTGCCTTTTGTAATTTTTTTTGGTTAATTTTAATTTTTTGAGAATTTAATATGATGACATCGTTTCTTCCTCTACTTTCACCCTCCAAATTTCTGTTTTAATGAAAATTTCTCTTGTACTAAAAGATTTTTAAATTTAGGCAAGGAATTTATTTCTTGTTTGAGCAGAATAAAATTGTTTAGTCTCCCCTCACAGAGATGTAGTTGGATGAAGAGTGAATCATGTTAGTGGAGTCATTCTATTTCCTTTATCTTTGTGCTGTTCATACTCAAAGGTGGTCCTGATGATCATTATCTTGATGTCTTAATATTATTAATAACTTAATAACCTCTATTTATCTTTTATGAAGATTGTGGTGTGGAAGCATAATACAGTTCTGGTCAAGAGCAGAGTGTATGTTTTCTTTCTGTTTCTTTTTCCCATTATAAGAAACTTTACTTGAATTTTACTTTCTTGAGTGGGGAATGTATGGATGCAGAATTCAGTTGTGGGATGGAAGCCTTGGTCTTTTATCCAACTTCAGATCTGTACATAAGCTCTACCTGTAGGACAGCATAGGAGCTGCTTCTGCAAGTGGGAATAAAACCCTGGTTCTAAAATACAGAGATCATGGTGGGTCTAGAATATCACACAATCACTATTGCTTCTTTATGGATAAGTTAGAAGAATTGATAAAGACTGTGTCATGATAGCAGCAGACATCTGCCTTGGTTAGTTTCAGGAACTAAAAAAGACTTGGGTACAACTAACTTCAGCTTACACTGGGAAACCAAATTCATAATAAATTTTATTTAGATAAGCCATATGAGAACAAGGATATTCCTGGCTCATGTGAGTTCCTAGGATTATCATAAGCTATGTTATCATTTTCTCATTCTGTGAATTGAAGGACATTTCTTAACCTCTCCAAACCTCATGTTATCATCTGCTAATTAGAGATGATAAACTCACTTTGAAGGGTTGTTCTCAGATGGCACATCACTGAGTTCCTGTTCATGAAGGGCAGCAGGGGATCTTTAAAGGGCATCCAGTTATTACATTATCACCACTATTTGCAGAAAATGACAATTATGTTTATGTAATAGTTTGACAAAAGGCTCGTTTGGTCCCATGTGAACCTCTCATTACTAAGCTGCCACTTTGCCTGAATACACATTTACAGTTTCTTCAGATTTCTAAGATATAAATACAATTTAAGAGTGAGAAGATCATTGCTGGTGAAAATGTCTCAAATTTATGAAATCAGCTCAGTATTTAAGTGAGTAATACAAGGAATAGCTGCTCCTTTTTTGAAATTTTGAAGAGTTATTCCCAATAAATTATAACTTATTGCTTATGCATTTCAAATAAGTTTGTGAGAAATTCATTAAAAATCATGAAAATGTCAACATAGAATTTTAATTATTGTTCTTACCACATACTTGAAATGTCACAAAATATCAGGATTATATGAGCCAAACAAATTGAAAGCATCTTTAGAGAATAGCCATTTCTAGCATGAAGTCATATGTCCTTATTCCCCTAATGACTAATTGTTCAATAAATGCTAATGGATAATGATACAATAACATTTTACAAAGTTAATACTCCCAGGCTCTCTTCTCCAAGAGAGTGTGTGAAAAGTATACTTAATAAGCCTGTCTTTGATTCAATTCATTAACTTAGTATTAAAATGATTTTGGCTTTGAAAGTGATTTTCCAGCCACATAAGCCTTAGTACCTTTATCCAGAGCTTTCTGACCAGTGATGAATGACGTACCCAAAATTATTTGGGGGATATTGGAGAGAATTTTCTAGTCTTAAGTCGTCGGCATGTGTGATCTCAGAAGGCCAGTTCTTCAAGGTCCCTCCAACTAAAGGTAGTTTTTCAATCTGTTCCAGTTCTCTCTGCATGTTATTGTTCTATACATGACTTCAGTGAAAGGAAAAGAGTAGATATATTGAAAAACAAATAAAAATTACAACCATCATCTAAATAGCATAATGGTCTTATTTGATGTTTGTGAAGATTTTTCATATCATTGAAACTTATAGAAATGGGACATAATGATTAGCCTAGCACACTTGAGGTACTAGGTGTAACTCCTGGCATGGTAATAGATAATAGGTATGGAACTTTCACAGGTTTTTTTCCAATTATATATATATTTTTAAGAAAGACATGAAGAAGAAACTCTAACACTGAGAAGTATCAACTCTGACAGTGAACAAAGTAATAAAAACAAAACAGAATAAGCCTGGTATGATTTCTAGAAAATATACTTATTTTTAAAACTTTTGTATTAAATCCTATTTTAATAATTCATTCATTTCAATTTATTATTAATATAACAATGCTTTCTATTAACATCTTGTATTAGAATTAATTACTTTAGAAAGGTTCCCTGGAATATATAAAACACAGTTATAATGACATTTACATACAGATTTGCATCATACTTTGAGTTTTTATTTCCACAGAAATTTTCATTTTTATATAATAGAAATAAAACAGAGCATTTTTCTTAGGATCAGGGTAAGTAAAATATGGTAATTTATATGCTAACTATGAGGTTAGTTCTGTAAGAAAGTCCAATATAGCACAATGCCTTAATTCTTCAACAAGTAGAGAAAAAGAGCCTGAACAAGACTTATATATGATAACATGCTGACTTATCAAAAAAAAAAATGTAGCATTAACTGGACATTTTGGTCCATGCCTGTATCCCACCCAGCACAGGGAAAGCAGAAGGATTAGGAGATCAGGACCAGCCTGGACTGAATGAGGGGAGTCTTATCTCAAAACAAAAGAAAATCAGAACCAAATTAAACTGTAGGTATATGTAGTACGAGGGCGTCTCTGTACCACGGCTCATGTGGGAGACACCATTCAGAGGCTGCTTTGGGCTCTAGACCATTTTTTAAGCTTTCTATGGCTTTTTGTGGGTATATTTGCCACACGTTGGGCTGCCATTTGTAGTACGAGGTTTCTGGCCCGGACTTTCAGGCCTAACCTCAAGGTCTAGGCCCACAGACCCGCAGTCCCGCAGAGACACACAGATGCTTCCAATAGTTTTAGGCTGATCAGCCTTAGGCCCAGGCATATAGCTTGCTAACTCTCTACCCTTAAGCTATCCCATGTCTCTTGTTCAGCCATGCGGCTCGGTACATTTCTTTAAAGCTGCATGGTTGTCCTCTGCATCCTGCAGCTTCTCTCTGGTGCTCTTCTGGCTTTCTTAGTCTGGTAGCCCCGCCTACACTTCCTGCCTGCCTTTGGCCAATCAGCTCTTTTTATTAAACCAGTGGTTGGGACAATTATTTAAAATGAAACAACACAACCTCCCACAGGTATATAAAAATCAAATACTTCTTTCTTGTGAGAGAAAGCTATTGTGCTGGGTGTGGAAGATTCAAAACAATATTGATAATTTACTTAACACTGTAAGCATATCACTTCTATTGCTGTGAAGAGACACCATGACCAAGGCAATTCTTATAAAGGAAAATAAAGGAAAGCATTCAATTTGGGGCTTACTTACTTCCAGAATTCCCTATCATCATTGTAGAGAACAGCCAAATGTGGTGCTGAAGCAGCTGAAATCTACATCCTGATCCCCAGAGTGTGAGAGACTGGGCCTGGCATGGACTTCAGGAAACTCAAAATCCACTCTAAGGGACACACTTCCACCAATAAGGCCACACCCCCTAATCCTTCTTCTAATCCTATCAAAGAGTTCCACTTTTTGATGACTAAGTATATGATTCTGTGGGGGCCATTTTTATTTACACCTTCAAAGGGCTATTCTACAACTTCAGAATTTATTGAAAAACAATAAATTTGAAAGCTACATTAGTTCCATTGGCTGCAATTGTTCTGATTTTCCTTGATAGCTAAATGATGCAAACACATGTTCTTTCACATCAATCTTAATCACTGATGCTAACTGACAGAAATCATGCTTCAGTAACACAGAAAATCTATCCAATATCCATGAAGATTATTGAATGGATATACAAGTGTTAAGGAAGCAGCAAGAAAGTTCAAGTATTTATAAAGAAGCCTCACTTTTGAAAGCAGAGACAGGAAGCTGATACAAAACAAAACAAAAAACAAAATACTATGGACTGTTAGATAATATGCTAGTAAATCCACTTGGAGACATGGGTCTCAGAGTCCAAATCACAAGGAGAGAGTTGTGATGAGCTGCAAGATTTAGTGGAGCTCTCTAGGGAGATGTGGAGTCACATATGCTGTAAAGTCCCAGCAACTGACTGGGCCCAGATGGAAAAATGAGTAGGCCCCATCAACAGTGGGCAAAAGAGCAACTGTCACCTCTCCATTACCAGACCATCATTAGGATTCTAATGAGGTTTAAGTTTGAATGGAAGGAAAGAAGGATTATATAGTTTAGCAGTTTTAGATGAGGCATGGTGCAGCTCATCATACCCAATCATAATTTTCAAGTCTCTAGTCTTTCACTCAAGGTTCTTGGACATATGGTAAACTGTTTTTCCCCAACGACAAGTTTCCTTGGTCCTAAGGCTCCAAATGTTTCCTTCTTCCAGTATGAGATTCTCGGGAACTATCCAATTTTTGGATGGGTCTGTTGTTTTAATATTCATTATTCTCATTCTTTCCACAATGCTTACAAAGTAACACTATCACAGCATTAGATGTTCTTTTGTTTATGGGAATCACATACTTTTTCATTCTAATATGTTCACTAAGCTTTTAGATATGGTTTTCCTGGTAGAATTTTAACACACCCATATGGTCACAATTTACTTTGATAAATTTACAAAGTGGCATCCTCTTGTGCTTTTAGGAATGTGCTGGTTTTCAGTCTATGTCTCCTGGATGATACCAGACAGATGGTACTGCTTACATACATTAAAAGGTCATCTTGCCTTTGTGTTTGGACTCAAAATGGAGTCAAATGCTACTTGTAAAATGGAATCTTTTATGACAAGATAGTAACTGCAAAGCTACTGTTTTACGCAATACAGAATGATTTAGAACAGGGCATATCCACATCTCAGCATTTGACAGAAATTTAAAGCATAAAAAATACCCCTGGTGCTGGTCTCAATGGGACAATAAAAAGAGGGATCCCAGCAAATGACACTTCTTGTGGAGACTTGCAGACATTCATTGGATCTGTGTAAGTTGAGGCATCCAAAGTCTGGAGGGTAAATTTCCATAAAGGATGATGCTCTTGACATTTATGGGAAAAATAACAAATATATACAGGTTATTCCAGACACTTGAAGAATATGAAATACTTTGTAAAGTTGATATGAGTTTGACAGCAAAACCAGACAGGAACATTAATGACTCATGCATGCCACAGTCACTTATTCATGAACCCTGATGCACGTTCTAGCTAACTAAAATAGTAATAAATTAAGTTTAGCAACATACATTGAAAAAGATTTTATATGGTGTGAAAGACTTACAAATATATTCTATAAATGTAATAGTTGGTTCAATATCAAATATCCTCTGCACATTCTTCTAAATATTTCTCTTATGTAAAATCCTTTGTAGTCAGAAGTTTCTAGCCTGGCCTTACCCCATGATCTGGACCTGCCCTCACTCTGCTTAGTTCCAAATCATACAAAAGCTTGTATTAATTACAAACTGTTTGGTTTATGGATCAGGCTTACTACTTGATAACTCTTATACCTCAAGTTAACCCATATTTCTATTTATGTTTAGCCATGTGGCTTGATACCTTTTTGCTCAATACAGCGTTCTCATCCTGCTTCCTCTGCATCTCACTGTCTTCTCGTGTTCTGCTCTTCTACTTCCCAGAATTCTCCTACTCAGGTTGCTCTGCCTCTACTTCCTGTCTAGCTACTTGACCAATTGGCATTTTATTGAACCAATATTTACAGTAGAAAAGCATAGATCTACAGCAGAACTCTGCAGCTGGAAAGATGACTCCATGTTAATAGTTCTTGTCTAGTAAGAATGAAGACATGAGTTTGAATCTTCAGCACTAACATAAAAAGGCATAGATTTTCTTGACTATAACTCCAGCATTTAGGGGCTGGAGAAGTGGATCTTGCAGTTTGCCGGCCAGTTAGGATATTCTGAAAAATAAACTTCTATGATGTGAGAAACCATTTATCAAGGAAAAATTGCATAAAGTGATAGTAGAAGGCAACATACCAATCTGGCCTCTATATGCTCTACATAAGAACATGCACATACCCATGAACATACACCGCACACACACAAGCACAAACACACAGGGAGGGGGGAGAGAGGGAGAGAGGGAGGGAAGGGGGAAGGAGAGGCAGGGAGTGGGGGAGAGACAGGGAGGGAGAGAGAGATTCTGGAATAAAATAACCACAATTGCTAAAAACACTACAGAAATGCTTTTAATAAAATTAAATTACTGTTATGAACAAAGATTTTTATAAAATTATGACTAGAAGAGGATTAAATTAATATGATAAAGGGCATCCAAACACACACACACACACATACACACACACATACACACACACACACACACACACACACACACACAATGAAATAAATCTCTAATGTCAATAATATACTTTGTAGTAAAATGTTTTGAGCATTCAGTTTGTAAGTGAAATCAAAACCAAAATGTTTGGAAGGGTCCCATCTTGGGTCAGATTGACAGGACTTGTCATCACAAAAACCCACAATCAGAACTGGTAATTTTAGAACTCTGACAATACTGACCTGTCACTAGGGATCTACTATAGCACACAAACAGCCACACATCACTATTCAGGTAATAGGTATTCTAATTAGCTTCACTGTATTAATCATTTTGCACTGCACATGAATATAAAAACATAATAATTTTGTCAATTTTATGTCAATAAATCTTGAAGAAAAAACCCAACATATCTAACCAACAATCCTTCACATACATTTTTTAGAGAATAAAGGATTTATAAAATGAATAAATGACACTGAACTTAAGCAGAGAGTCTGAAATTAAACAGAACTTTTATTCTGTTATGGGGTGTAAGTTATGGTTTGGAAAAGATAATTTATATTGCCTCTGACTTAACCAAATTAGCATTATGGGAAAAAAATTTCCCATAGGCCCTGTTCATGCTCTGCTTGATGTAGATATCTGGATATTGTGAGTTCCAAACCTTTGACTTTTACAAAAGTAACTTTTTCTTTCAAAAGCTATAAAGTTGATATTCTAAAGAAATTAAAGCAGAGTTAACATTCTCATACTTCATGCACTTATTTTGTATCTATGCTTTTATAGAAAGCTGTTTGAAGTTAATATTTTTTCCTCATAAAATACATGCTATTGTGAAAATTTAGTTGTTTGAGAAAGTATAAATGCATGTCCTTTGTTCTATGCTTTGGTTCTTAAAATAGCACATTTTAAGATTTGTGATATTATGTTCCTTTCCTAATCATGTCCATTTTGATATCCTTAATTTGTGTTTCTAGTGTATGCTGGTAATTAAAAATAAAAAAAGCAAAACAAGTGATTTTAACCCAACTGATGCAAAACTCACTGCCAGAGCTCAGCATGGAAGCAAAATAATGATTTTGTCAGTATGGTTTAATCAGCCTGTAAGGTCTAGTTCAATAAACAGAAAGCATCTCATCCTGGAGTACTGAGAAATGATGAGTAAGGTACAGTAAATGCATATAAAAATGTGCGTGTGGACCAAAAGGAAATACAGTAAGTACTCAGATGCCCCAGCAGAAAGGCACAGAGCAGCAGCAGGCACCCACGAGGGCATCCCACAGAGTTTGGCTACTTGCTTTCTTCCGTTGGAACCCCCTGGCTAGGGAAAAGGTGCTGAGGGTTTGGGTTCTAATGTGATAGAATATAGACACACATTGGGAATTAGGTCTTTAAAGGATATCATTTTGAATGACTAAAGCAAGATACCTGGGAAGGAAATTTGCTCATATTGGTCCTTGACTCAGCCAGAAAAATTGAAAAAGAAGAAAATCAGAATCCAATAAACTACAGAGTCCAGTAAACTAATGTTAGTGCGAAGGAATAAAATGTAATACAGAAACTTAATGTGGTTAACTTTGTCACTCTACAATGATAAAAGTAGTTATTTGAACATCTTGGGTGTAACAGTTCTAATTCATAACTATCATGATAAATAAATGATAACTTGGAACAACCATACTTGGACTTACAGATTAGTTACAAGAAAGGGAATTGTTCTTTCAAATATCTTTCTTAGTAACAAAGCAGCAAAAAAAAAAAAAAAAAAAAAGAAAGAAAGAAAGAAAGAAAGAAAAAAAATGGGCACATAAAACATAAGAAATAAAATTATCTCCAGAACGCATACAAATGTCAATCTCTGTAGTTAGAAAATATGGTGCTTTAGAGAAATAAGCTATTTACAAATATTACTAGTGTAAAAAAACCACATAGACTAACCACCAGCAAACCATAATGAACTGGTATCATTGGATCACACACTTTGGTCACAATATTGTTCAATTTGAATTGAAAAATGAAGTTCAGGTATTTGGACACCATTTCTAGATAAATGAGCCCCAAGATAATACAAAATTTAAAATATACAAAAAGATAAAATACTGAGATTATTACATGTAGCATTTTATAATAAGAAGATAATTTATAGTTTTAAGTTATTCTATTAGAAAAGAAGAAAACCCAGGTATCCATACAATCAATCTGATCAAAGGAATGGATGTAAAGCTATGGAATAAATACATTATGACTGTAACATGAGGTTTCTGGCCTGAGTCCAGCCAGAGGGCCAGAGGTTCAGACCCTCTCTTAGCCCCAAATACTCATACAAAGGCTTATATTAATTTGACACTGTTTGGCCTATGGCCCGGACACATTGCTTTCTAGCTCTTTCATCTTAATTCAACCCATTTCCATTAATCTGACTGGCCACATGGCCCATGGCTTACCCGTGTTACTTTACATGCTGATTCTTGGGCAGCTGGATTGTGTCTCCCTCTGACTCTGCCCTCTTTCCCCTATCTATGCTTTGATTTCTTCATCTGCTTTTTAATATGCCAGCCATAGGCCAAAACAGTCCCTCTTTAAAGAATGATATTCACAGTATATAGAAAAACATCCCACGTCAGATGCCACTTGTTTACCAAAAGATCCTAGAGATTTAATGAATGTCACTAAAAATATCAATAATTTTTTTTTGCAAAATGTATAAAGCTGATTATATTTAGAAGAAAAGACAAAATAAACAGAACAGTCTTATTCAGGCCTGGTTGTGCACACCTGTAATTCCAACATATGTGTAATGGAAGCAGGTAGATCCATGTGAGTTCAAGGCCACCATGGTCTACATAACAAGTTCCAAGACAGCCAGGGCTACACAGAGAGACCCTACCTCAAAAAAAGAAATAAGAAAAAATGGAACAATCATCTAACTAGGAATGCAGGTCTGTTATGAAGCTACTCCTTTTCTGACTGGGACACTTGGGAAATCAACATTTGAACAGGAAAAAGATTTAAAAGGGCAAGGAAAAAAAAAACCCTATAAATGCTAGAATCCTTGACACAATGACAGATGTGTTTGGAAATTAATGAGAAAGAGGACTACATGTGTAAATTCAGAAAGAACAAAAAAGAAAACTAAAGAATAAAAAAACCCAAATACACTGAGAAATTAGTGAAGATAAAAAGTTAAATATGATAGGGAAAAAAGGCATATAATCTGTTGAAGAAAAAGCAAAAAGTTAGGTTAGGGTTGGAATGGGTTATATCATATACCACATAAAATAATAATATGATAAAATATTGGCCAATATTCGCTTTTAAATTAAGACACCACAAAAGAGAGAAGAGACACAAGAGCCGTTGGAAAATTTGTTCTCAGTGTATTTTTTTTCTGAAAAACAACTGTTACCCTAAAGCCCTGCAGCTACCATAGAAGAGCAACAGCTCCAGGAACCAGACTTGGAGGGGTCTGCAGAGCCCCCACAATCTCTAAACAACTAAAGGAGGAAGGTACTATGGGAAAATGCTTTTAAAAAGTGGTTTTATGAAACTGGAAGAAAAGATGTAGAGCATGGAAACAGAGATCCGATGTGAAAGGTATTGGCAATATGGGAGAGTGCAACCTCAGCATCTGCAAAAAACATGGCATTGCTGACTGAGTAGGGCCAGTCCTCTGCCTGTTATGTGAATCCACTGCTGCCGCTCAGCCTGCTTGAGGACTGATTGCTCCGGATGCCAACAAGCTGCAAGCACACTGGTCCTTCTCAGTGAGCAGAAGGGCAGCTAGCACTGAAAACAGGTAAGTATAGGGGGAGGGGTGGGCTGAAGATCCTGGAGATCGTGTGCATGGATGACCTGCCTAGCTGCAAAGCCACCCTGAGTCCTTGAATCTGAAAGATACTCAAGAAAAGGCTTGGGAATGGTTCAGTATTTATGGTGATTCAGAAACCAGAAACCTTGAACCAGACCAGTGACTCATTGCAATGAGTCTTTTCATGGAAAACTGTTCGGGTTTAAAAAGGAAAAAAAAAAAAAAAGTGACAAGCTGCAGTTTTCAGTGGTACTTCTATGAAAAAAATGTGTGATAGAGAGGCTGGAAAGATGGAGCTTGTGCTGTGGAGAGAAGCAGAACCAGAGTTTTTGGGGGTTATTGGTGATAGAGAAGGCTGCAGTAGTTAGGGGCAAGTCATTGCTGGGTAGGAATGACAGGATAGTGTGCAGCAGCCTGGAACACACTCGGGCTCAGTCTCCCAGTTGTCCTGGCTTTGAGCAACAGCAGGATATTCATGATGTAGAAAGGTCAATTTTCTGGATTAGGATTTCTTAAAAGACCTCCAGAGTTCTTGTTGCCCTGGGAAGCCATGCTGGTAATCACGACCTTTGCTACAGCCAGAAGATGTGCTGGTATCCAAAGTCCATGCTTATGCCTGTGTTGATGCCTGAGGTCCATGAATGTCCGTGGTCTGTGAAGCTAGGGAGGAGGGGAAGGCATGTTGATGTCAGTAACCTGTGCTACTGCCCGGGGCCATGTTGTTGTCCATGATCCATGGTGTTGCTGAGGTCTGTGTTGATGTCTGTGGTCTGTACTGCTGCCAGACACCATGCTAATGCCAGAGGCCATGTGGTTGTCCATGCTTTACCCTGTTTCTAGAAACCATGTGGAAGTCCATGATACCTGCTTCTGCTGAATGTAAAGGGCAAGGAAGCTTCCTTTGCAGTGGTATTGACGACTGTATACTCAGTTGAGAATGACAGCCTTTCTCCCCTTTCCTACACCAAAGGTTCCCCCAAGAAAGAAACAGTTTAGAAGCCATTGAAGAAAACACTGAAAAACTGTTTTAGGGATCCTGGAGTGTAGCTCTTCATAGTTGATGGCTTCTGGAAGGATAGGGGTGAGGACGGACTCAGTTTTCTTTATGGAGCTGCCAATGGGATTCGATCATGCTCCAGTGATTATATGGGAAACACAAATTGGACTTGGTAGGTCTTCCTCCTCCTCTTCCTCTTCTTCTCTTTTCTCTTTTGTGTGTGTGTGTGTGGGGGGGTGTCTCAAGATTAAAGATGGACCTGGGAAGACAGGGAAGTGAGTATGACTAGGGTGCGTGATATGAAACTCTCAAATAATCAACAATGTAATGTTGGAAAAATAACCATTATCTAGAGTATATAAAGAATATTCACAAGTTCTTGGGAAAAAAATCTACTTAAAACTAAAAGCTAAAAACACATTTCCACATGTATACATATATACATAGTTAAAAAATTTTAAAAATGGTTTTAAGAACAAACTTGATCAATACTATAGAAGTAAAAAAAATAACAAGAAGCTAATTCTTATATGAAAACATGCCATTATGGAGATGTGAATTTAAAACTTCACTGAGGTAATGCTACCTAGTTATAGTATGAGAAAAATAACTGAAGGATGCTCAATAATGCTGAATATAGTTGAAAGCTAGCTGTGTGTAGTGGCAACACATTCTACTTAGACCGCTAATTAATCTTGAATGAAAAAAATAACAGAACAAAGAAACATGTGAAAAATCATGATAATGGACATGTTGAGTATTGTAGATGGTGGTGGAAAGCTGTCAGCTTGTGTTTAAGTCAAGTAATGGCAACATTAAATAGGTCCTATGCAGGTTGGAGAACTGTGACCATGGTTTAGTGTAACTTGGAACACTTCTAACCAGGACAACTGATCGGATAGCATCCATTTCAAGACTGAGACCTCAGAGATGAAGCCAGTGTTCTGAGCAACAGAGAGTATGATCTCTGGTGCACAGCGGTAAACAAGCTGATCTCAGCTCTTGGGAAGGAGGATGCTCAACTGTGTTTGTTGTCTCTGGTCCCAACTCACTGGACTCTTGTGATCCTCATATATGAGTCTTCTGCACCTAATCTTCTCAAACCAACATGTTGTGCTCTGGAAATGTACTCTCAGACTTACCCAAATAGGCTTTATATGTTTAGAAGTATCTCTTAATCCAAGAGAAAAGACAACCAAAATTAGGCATCCCATCACTGACAACATCATATAAAAAAGATATTTAGTATTCACAAGACATGGGGAAAATTAAAAGTTTGATACGGACAGGATACGTAAGCTGAGGGCTAGCTGTGTTGTAGAGTAAAATCTACCGTGGGAAGTTCACTTTGTTGGTTGCAGGATACCTCTGTTTTTCAATAGAATGATGAGGCTGCATTTTCTTTAAAAGTCTCTATATCGTACCTATTCATTATTAATATTTCCTTCCAGGCTGAAGAGTTTGGCTTAGTGGTCAAGAGTGCTTACTGTTCTTGCAGAGGACTCAAGTTTGGTTCACAGCAACTACATGAATTAGCTGACAACTTCCTGGAACCAGTATAGAACCAGAAGATCTGACACCCTCTTCTGCCCTCCTTACGCACCTACACTTACATCCAAATACCTGTGAATGGATGCATACATGCACATAACTGGACATAAAAATATTACCCTGCATGATTTAATATCTAATATAAAAATACTAAAAATTAAAAAAAGAAATGTTAGGAAACCTCAAAAGACTTTAGGGTTTAAAAAATATCCTTTAGCATTATAGGTAGAAACAAATAGTATTAAATTGATGAATGAGATGATTTTCTGTGAAATCTTGAGTAAATTGTTCCGCTGTGTAATTTCCTATACAATGATTTTGTCACCTCTAGATGATCAGTCCTGAGCAAGATGGCAAAAAGCCAACTATATTTCTTTTCTTTTGAGGTGAATAATTTATCTTCTATCCTCTCCTTTAGCCCAATTTCAAATGTAAAAGAATGGCAAACTGTTAAGATAGGATTTTTTTTTAATTAAGAACTAAAAAATTAGCAGGCACAGCAGAATTGATGCAGATGAGACAGAACACTATCCACTTTATGAAACCAATGGTGGTGTTTTGTAATTGAATTTTATTATCCTCTAGTAAAACTACACATTTATATTTTGAGAGGTGATATCACTTATTGGTATATATCAAACTCTTTGTATTTGGATGGAGAGTAAAGTAACCCCCTCAGTGTCAATGAGATATGAGCAAGAAAAACAAATTGACTAACACTTAACATTGACAAATAAAAACCACATATGTTATAGGGTATAGTATAATGTTTTGGAATTATTATACTCAATTTTCCAATATCTCATTACCTTTTAATCTCATATTTTTCTTTCTTTTTTGTAATGATATATTGAAAAATCTAAGTGAGATATAAAGCATTTACCTTTCTTTGCCTGGCTCATTTCACTTAGCATGATGTCTCCCAGATTAACTAACTTTAGTTCTCAATCCAAGGCTGGGCTGCATACATACTTTGTTTTATCACATCATCCAATGATGACATTTAAAGTTGCTTCTATTTCTTTACTATCATGATTAATACTCAACACAGGGCAGATTTATTCTTGAAATACTAATGTTATTTTCACTATGTATGTGTGTGTGTGTGTGTGTGTGTGTGTGTGTGTGTGTGTGTGAGAGAGAGAGAGAGAGAGAGAGAGAGAGAGAGAGAGAGAGAGAGAGATGAATCCAAAGCTCATTCTATTTATAGTAAGTCTTTCTCTGTCCTGCCATCAAGCTCCTAAAAAACAAGAGAAAAGTGTTGTTAATTATGAAAACTCTGCCAATCGCATAGGCCTTTTTTCTAACTGGTTCCTATAACTTAATCCATATCTTTTAATCTATGTCCAGCCATGTAGCTTTCACCTCTATCCCATTTTGTGTGTCTGACATATTCAGCCGGTGACTCCTGGTGTCTCTGCCCTTCTTCTTACTTGTTGTAGGAGGTTTCTGGCCCGGACTTTCGGGCCTAGCCTCAAGGTTGATGCCTGCAGACCTGCAGACCCACAGTCCTACAGTGACACACAGAGGCTTACTATAGTTTTAGGCTGATCGGCCTAAGGCCCAGGCATATCACTTGCTAGCTCTCTACCCTTCATCTAACCCATTTCTCTTGTTCAGCCATGGGGCTCAGTACCTTTTCTCAGAGCAGCATGGTTGTCCTCTGCTTCTTCTGGCTTTTCTCTGGCATTCTGTTCTCAGAGTTTTTAGTCTGGTAGCCCCGCCTACACTTCCTGCCTGCCTTTGGCCCATCAGTGCTTTTTATTAAACCAGTGGGTGGGACAATTATTTACCATGAAACAACACAATACCCCTACACTTACTGGTGTTCTCACTGTTATGAAAATCCTGCCCTAGTTATTAAGCCAGTCACAGTTATGTATATTTACACAATGTAAAGCAATGTTCTACAGCATCTAATTTTAGTATTTGGGGTTCTGAAATTTTTTCATAATGGATACACCAGTTTTTATCCTCACCAAGATACAAGGATTCCCATTCCTCATTCCTATCTATACTTGCCAGAACTTTTGTCTTCAACTTGTTTGATTATAGCCATTGTAACAGGTTTTAGATCTGGAATTGTAGCCACAGGTATGTGTCAGCCATCATGTGTGTCAGCGTGCTGAAACCTATGTGTTTTTAAAATCAGTTTGTACTCTTAAGTTCTGAGCCATTTCTCCAGCCCCAGACTCAAAGTTTCTATAAAACGTTGCATATATAAGTGGTATTATATAGACCAATTTTAATAGGAATAATTGTAAAAGTTATAGTTCACACATGATTTGTTAGGTAAGATAAAAATACTACTATATAGGTGTTGGATAACTGAAAAATGTCTAAGTACACACACATATATATATGTGTGTGTGTGTGTGTGTGTGTGTGTGTGCGTGTGTGTGTGTGAGATGAACTGCAGATGGTTTTACATAACCAGTTATATGTAGTGTATACATGATAGTTTACAATGATAATAATATGACCATTGACCTCCCCCCCAACTTGTCGAGTCCTTCTCTCTATAATTGGCAGGATTCCCTGAGCTTGGCCCAGTGCTGTGCTGTGGATCTCTGCATCTGCTTCCATCGGTTACTGGGAACTCACAGACACAGCTGACCTGAGATAGTCACTATAGTGACTCTGAACCAATAGTTAGGGAGCCTGCATGGGACTGACCTAGGTCCTTTGCACATATGTATCAGTGATGTAGCTAGGTCTATTTGTGATCTGACATCAAAACCTGTCCCCGGCACTTGGGACAGCTGGCTTTTAGGAAACTGTTCCCCATATTGGATTTACCTTACCTAATCTTATGCGGGGGGGGGGGGGGGGGGGGGGGGGGCTTGGTTCTACCTCAACTTGATGTGCCATGCTTTGTTTAAACCCATGAGAGGCCTGTGCCCACTTTCTGAATGGAGATGGAAGGGGAGGGGTGGGTGTTAGATAGAAGTTATGTGGTGAAAACGAAAACAGAAAAAGAGAAAACTGTAGTCAGTATGGAAAATAAATAAAAAGTTGATAAATAAAAATTTAAAAATTATGAGCATTGTCTTTTCCTTTGCTTATCTGATTTCCTGAATTCTACAATTCACAAAGTGCATTGAGGTTTAAAACAAAACAACAACAAAAAAAACCTCATATGGTGCCATTGTAAATAAGGAAATCTCAAATAGGTTTTTAGATAAATAGCATTTAAAAAGGCTATGGTATTTGACTTAATTGATAATTTATTTGTATTTCGTTAAGGATTATTTAAAATGAATACACAGGTTTCAGTGAACAGTAGACATGTATATACTTCCTCCCTTCTAATTGCGTCTGTACAGACACAGTCTGCTTAGTCTGTGCCAGTTATTCACTCCCATCTTGTCTATCACTGGGAATTGTTAAGGATTTCAGTTAAATATACAGCACAGAAAGTAATAAGCAACATTGTTTCCAATTACTAATGAAATTACAGTTTTACCAAGATTTCTCCAGAGAACACATTTAGCCTGGCATTTCAATAATTAAATAAATTTAAATGGCACTGTAAATTGTTTTTATGTAAATCATCTAATAAGGAATGGTATTTTTTTTTCCATAAACAATTACCAGGAAATTGTAACATGTCTAACTTGTCACAAGTCTTTGGAATACTGTTGCCAGATCTTCCTCTGGAAAAACACAACAATGGCATGTTTATTATGTTACAAATTTATATCTACTCCTTACTCTTACTGATACTATTGATTTTCAAGTTTTAAAAATAAGTATCTCAAAACATTGTGTTTATTTCTTGTAGTATTTGATTCTTTGTTGTGAAACAGTTGGTAAGTATTCATTACTTATCAAGTTATGATTAAAGAGCTGCTACAATTGGAGTTTGAGCATAGAACTCCATTGCTTCCTCCTCCTCCATGGAGGGGAATATTTATCAGTTAGAATCAGACCTCTGGAGTAGATTCTGAATTATTTAATAATATTCCTAAATGCTGATGCATTTTTATTCAAATTGATGTTGGAAAAATTATAAAATAATTTTCCCTGGATGTTTTTATGTTTCAGTCATCTGAGAGGCCCTACGCATTCAGTGATTATTTTAGTAAATGATAATGGATTTTAACTCCTTCGCATGAAGAATTCTACGAATAAAAATACAGAAAGTTAAGGAAGATTTGAGCTACCAGGAACTTGCAAATATTTTCCCCTCAAGGAACCAGAGAAAGTAGATGGAAAAAAAGATAGGACTGAAGGGTGTTCCAAAGTATTTTGTGAGTTGTTTAATCATCTACTATAGTATTTATTGTGGATTTAGTTTTTCCTTTATTATTCTTCTTTCAGCTTACATATTGTATCTCCTACACATCCCATTTCTTCATATATGACATTTACACATAAATTAAATTGTCATATTTGTACGTGTGAGAATGTGTGTGTGTCTGTGTGTATGTATTTGTGCATGTTTACATGAGTGTGCATAGTGTGTTGGCAGGTGTATTTGTGCACATATCCATGCATGGAAGCCCTTTCTCTCTCTCTCTCTCTCTCTTCTTTTCATTTCCAAGATACAATTTCTCTGTGTAGTAGCCCTTGTCCTGCAACTCTCTGTAGATTAGGATGTGCTTGAACTCACAGGGATCCCTTGCCTTTGCCTCTCAAGTGCTTCGATTAAAGGCCCATGCCACCATTATGCAGCTCAGCTCTATTTTTTTTTTATTTACTTTTTGAATAGGGTCTCTTACTGAACCTAGAGCTTGACGATTTAGTAGATTGGTTGTTGAGTGAAATCCTTGCATCCACTTTGCCTGTGCTAGGGTATCTATGCAGTAATCTTCTGGGATCCACTGTCTATGTGCTGTGGTTAAAATCTGCCACTGAACCTAGCATTTATGTGGGTGCTTAGGATCCAAAGTTGGGTACTCACACTTTCACATCAAGCATATTATCCACTCATCCGTCTCTTAAAATTACTTTAAAAATATTTTATCAGCCTTCTACATGTGAACATGAGTTCCTGCTTATCTAATTTTTATCTCTAAGGTAGAGACGAACCTCAGTCTCACTAGACATTTATTGATCCCAATAATGGAATTAGTGTTAACCAATCATGGCATTTACTAATAGTAATTTATTTCCTATAATTGCTGATCTAGATAGCTTCAGTTAGAATACAAAGAGAAGTGACATTGTTAAAATTGTGTGTATCCAGAAGATATATATATATATATATATATATATATGCTCCATCAAGGCTGCCAGGATAACCTTCACTTTTCAAAATACTCCTCATGCCTCTCTGTTCACAACATACGGAACAAATCTGTGTTCCTCGTACCAATAAGAACTCATACTTTTTGACGTTCTGTAGAGAGACGTGGAGAGTGAGGTATGTGACTTGCTTGCATTTATTAAGCATCAGGTACTGATGTGCACATGATATTTCTTTTGATTATCTCACCATCTATACTGATTAATTTTTATGCCTCCTTGACACAAGCCAAAGCCATTTGAGGGGTTTCTCAATTGAGAAAATTGATCCATAAGACTGGGCTTTAGACAGGTAGGCCTCAATTAGTGACTTCTGTGAGAGACCAGCCTTTTGAGAACGGGACACCCCTGTGGAGGGTGGTCTGTGCTTTCCAAGAAAGCAAGCTGAGCCAGCCAGGAGGAATAAGCCAGTAAGCATCACTCCCCTGTAGCCTTTGCATCATCAGCCTGTGCCTCCCTGTTGGAGTTCCTGTCCTGATCCTCTTTGGTAATGGACTGAGGTATGTAAATATAAACAAAATAAACCGTTTCCCCTCCAATTTGCTTTTGGTTATGGTATTTCATCAGAACAACAGAAACTCTAACCAAGACATTATTTAAATAAAGTAGGAGGTAAGTGTTTATTTTATGGAGTGATAACCTGAATGCTGAAGAATCGTACTAAAATACCACACACTTAGTGTATGTTAACAATAGATTTTAAACCTATTTTCACTCCAAAGCAAAAATACAGTCCACATATTTTTGTAGTAGTGGGGTTTCTTGATCTCGTGCGGCCAGGGACCTGGACCCACAGACCTGCCATGCCAAACCCCTTAGCGGCCCAGCCGCCCACCGCTCAGACCCGCAGAAATGACTCAGACGCTTATATTAACTTCATGCTATTTGGCCTATGGCTCAGGCACATTGCTACCTTGCTCTTACATCTTAAATCAACCCATTTCTATTAATCTGTCTGCCACGTGGCCCGTGGCTCACCTGTGTTCCTTACATGTTGCTCCTTTGGGCTTCAGCACGGTCTGTCTCTGACTCCACCCTATTCCTCCTACCTCTGCTCTGATTTCTCCTCCTACTTCTTCTATGGTTCCTGTCATGGCCCGAAACAGCTCCTTTATTTAAAGATTGAGATTCACAGCATACAGAAAGGCATTCCCACATCATATTTTTATCTTCCTTTGTACCTGAAGTGGGTATCACCTCTTGACAACACTCCACGGCAACCCAGAGCCAGGTACTCTACAACCTTCTGCTATTGGAACTGCCCTGGTATCTAAGAGACTTAACTCAATATTGTTTATTTTTCTTCCATCTTTCTCTTTGTTCGCTGTACACATAGTGCTGTGTGGAAAAGAACTTTCAAATTAACAAAACTCCCTTTGGCATTAAATTTCACGTCCTCACATAAGACCATCTCAAAAATATTTTACCACTCAGAATACTGTTTTTGTCTCACTTCCTTGCTTTACTTTTAGCTGCTTTTAAACCTTCAATTCTTCAAACTGAAGCTATTTTCTCCCTTAGGTTAAATTACAGAATTTCTTAAAAGCATGTCCTAACATGTTAAATGTGTATCTAAGTATTTGATAGTTGGCTATTATTATCATAAATCATTTTAGGATATCCATCTTGATTTTATTTAACAGTTAAGGTCCTCATTTGGTCTTTCTATTTTCCTGGCTCTATTCTTTAAGACAGCTATTTTTGTTTTCAAATGTGTCGTTAAACTACTCAAATATCTGTGTGGGATACTGTGTACACTATAAACATTTCTTACTTGTATTGGTTTAATAAAACACTGATTGGTTAGTAGCTAGGCAGGAAGTAGAGGCGGGGTAACCAGACTAGGAGAATTCCGGGAGAATAAAATGCAGAAAAGCAGATGCCAGGCAGACTCAGAGGAAGCAAGATGAGACCACTGCACCGAGAAAAGAGAAAAGATACCAAGCCATGTGACTAAAGATAGGTTAAAAACTATGAGTTAATTTAAAGTGTTAGAGCTAGTTAATAATAAGCCTGACCTACTGACCTAACAGTTCCTAAGATATTAAGCCTCTGAGTCATTTATTTGGGAAGTGGCTCCCTGGTATTTTAGAGTTTCTGACAGGACAGAAACTTCCAGCTACAAGTCTGTTTTAAACTCAGAAGGTGATAGGTAAATAAAACTAAATCATTTACTGTGTAAATGCCAATCAAAATACCATATTTGACACCTTAAATTTATATATTAAATTTAAAATTCAGGGCCAGTGAGATGACTCTGTGGTTAAAGGTGCCTATTGCCAGGCCTGATTTGATTCTTGGGATCCACAAAGTTGAAGGAGTGACTTCATACTCAGAATCTGTCTCCTTAGTTCCAGAGGGCTCTGTGTCACATGTAAACACATGTGAGCATGTTCATACCCCCCCCTTCATACACCCTCCCTGCACACACACACACACACACACACACACACACACACACACACACACACACAGACTTTAATCTTAGAAATTAAAAATGCTATTTTTCAGTTTCTAATTCAGAAATGATACCAACACAATTGAATATGAGTTTGTCGGTCGCTGCTGCTAATGTGCTATTTTGTAGCCCAAGTTTGAAAACTACTATATTAAAAATAAATACGTTTTTCCAAACTTTTAGCATCTAGCTTCTCATTTACTCTCCTGTATGTCATTCTTTTTCATGCCTCCAAAATAACTATCTCAGTTATTATCCAAAGCCCCAACCTTGTGGTTAAGATCTCCATTTCACTCTGCTCATGTACAGCAGCTGTTATCTTAAAATACCGTAAAATACTGCCCTTGATCATTGAGAAGTGTCAAATTCTGTTCCTTTTTATGTTACCTTCTCTCCATCTCTTGTCCACTGGTCAAATGATGCTTTCTGCTTTGCCTGGGAACATCCGTGTTATCTGTCAGTCACACTCTTGTGCTGAATGATGACTTGTTCATTAGAGCACTCTTGATTCTGTTCTGCCATGGATTAAGTAGTCAGCTGCCTGGATGTTTTCTTGTCAGTGTTCTGCACTCCCTTAAGGACCCTTCCTGTTTTTAGTCTTGAAATGCTTTATTGTGAGCTCCCCGCTGGCAGACAACAGAGAGCTGCTGGAGAAAGCCGAGTGGTTCAGCCCAGTTGGCTCCCTTGGAAAGAGCCTGTTGTGTAAGTTCATCATGGTCTGATTCACTTTCTTGGTGCTGCATTTCCTTACTTACTGACGCATCAAAGCACTGCACACAGAGACATGCCACTACCTGCTTTATGTCTCCAGTCTCCTAATCCCACTGGACTTCTCACCTTTAATCAATGTTTTCGTATTTTTGTACTTTTGTATTCGATCATGTCTCAGAGGCAGCATAGCTCTCTGGGACAGTCAAGTTAACTAGTGACTTTGAAAATCAATGGCTTGTATACCTTTGCCCTCATATTTTGACATTTAGAAAGAAACTTGTTTTGGAATTTCTGTACACTACCTTCTTTCTAACTATCTTTTTTTTTAAAGTGATTTTTGAAAAGTCTATCTTCTTATCTCTTCCAAATATTGGCTTTCTGTTATCAATCAGGATCTGTGGAGGAAGGACCATTTTCCATTTAATTTCTATAATAACATCTTTTCTCCTTAATTCCAGAATCTTGTATGGAGGCACAGTCTCTCTGCGAAAACACTTCCTTTAAACCTGCTAATGGGAGAATTATGTATCTCTATCTGTTCTAATTGAGCTGAATGTATGTTATCAGAATGAATTCTTATTGTTTCAGTGCTACATTTTTACTATGTCAACTTACTGATATTTCTAGAGACAGGCTGAAACATTTTTTCATTATTAAATGGGCATGAGCCTCTGGAGGTTAACAATAGAATGCAATGGTCTTAGAGTTGTATGTGAGTTGATAAGAGGTAGATTTATGGTGGCTAGTTGTGTGCTTTAAAATAGTCTTTCTGTATATTGTGAATATATGTTGCTACCATTGGTTAATAAAGAAGGTGCTTTGGCCTATGGTAAAACAGCATATAAGCTAGGCAGGAAATTCAAGAGACAGAAAGAAAGAAGAAAAAAGAAAGGAAGGGTCAGAGCAGACATTACTAGCTTCTGGGGGAGCAAGATGTAATAGGACACAGATAAGCCACAAGCCATGTGGCAAAACATAGATTAATAAAAATTGGTTGAGTTAAGATGAAAGAGCTAGTTATAGCTGAGCCATAGACCAGTTTTTGGTTAACTAAGCCTCTGTGTATTTATTTGGGGCAAAGTAGTTATGGGACACAAGAAACCTTCTGTCTCAAAATGGCACTCAATATGGGACACTGATTCACACAGACCTTAGAAATCTTAAAAAGACTCTAAAACAAAGCCAAAAACAGATTCCTAGTTTATGTGGTTCATTACTGGTACAAAGAATCATCCCTCTGTAACAGCATGTGGACTTGAGCTGAGCTGCAGCATGGTGGATTGCTGCTGCTGTCTCTAAATTTCTGCTACCATTTCTCAATGCTATAAACAGGTGCTGCATAGCAGGTTTAAAGCATTTTCTCAAATGAATAAAAGGCTAAAAGATATACAACATAACAGATTCAGATGAAAGGAACCTCTAAACGAGTTGTAATGTATGTAAAAATGTATGTAGGCTTAGAAGAAAGATAAAAAAGAATATAGAAAGTTCTATAAAGAAATACTAATTCTTTAAAAATAAAATATTTATATAGACAGTAAAAATAAAAGAAATAGCAACATATAGATGGAAAATACACAGAGAGTCTGAATTGTGTATATTATTGTATTTTCTCTGAATTTTTGACTGTTAATGCACTAACTACAGAAAGACATTTGATTGTAGGGGCTGCTAAGTTAAACCAACACACACACACACACACACACACACACACACACACACACAGAGAGAGAGAGAGAGAGAGAGAGAGAGAGAGAGAGAGAGAGAGAGAGAGAGAGGGGAGAGGAGAGAGAGAAATTTAAGTATCTTGACTTTAAAATTTGGGTCTAAGGATATGGTGTTTTGGAAAAGAGGTTCTGCCTTTGTTATCACAGAAGATCAGAACCTGTGAATTGCTTCCAGGCTAATATGGTTTGATCATCCAAGACACTCTAAAGACATCTGGCTGAGATGATGCAGGCTCACAGATTACTAAACTCAAGATTTAACCTGACTTTACATTTTCGCAGGATCCGCATAAGATTGCTAGTAACCCCAATCACAAGTGACATACAAATTTTCAAAATATTGTTTAAAAATATTTGTTTTCATTATAAACGGTTAATGGTTATCTTCAATCACTTTCTCAATAGGGGATAGGGCATACAAATGATTTAAAAAGATAGATTATTGACTCTACTTTGGTCCAAAAAACAGTGGTTAATATCAAAATACATTGGCATAGATTTTGGTTTATTGACATAAATTTAAGATCAATTTTGTTATATTGTATCTATATTTCTACTTTTGTTTAAGGTATTCTGTTTATGTAATTTATTTACAATTATAATGTATCATTAAGAAATACAGATAAATAGTCATATATGGCAATCAAACTTATAGTCATCTTAGATTTTTTTTTTAAGGTACAGTATGCAAAGATACATTTCAGGTAGGTAATCTTAGAATACTTCCAAGACTATAGAATATAGCACTTAAAATTTTAAGAACTTAGACTTCTCTGGTCAGTGAGGTTTGTCTGCTCTTGCCAGAACCTATCTACTTCAAGGGGATGTTGGGTATTGAAGACAATACATATAGAATTTATCTTCTTGGCACAAAATGGCCTGTTGACCAAAAAACTGCTTTGTCTTGACTGCTGACAGTAATCATGCTGCCAAATTCAGATGAGCAGGACACAAGGAAAAGTGACTGCTGAACCTTGCCAAGACAGGGTAAGATGATCTTTCAAAATTTCCTGCTTCTGGAAATGGTCTGTTTACTCTTCATTGATATCCTCAGGTCTTGATGTTGTAGAACCACCAACTTCTTCTGGTGGTGTCTTCTGGTTCTTTATATCGTTATATGAATTCTTGCACTCTCGTCTGCCCATTAATTCTTTTTTTTCACTCTTAGTTGGTTCTTAGTCAGCTGTAGGCCAGGGGGTCTCCAATTTTCACAGTGGTCTCTGGGATCACTGTGTGATGATGCCATTTGGATTGGGGCTGGATTTGGCCATAGGTTGCCTCTCCAGCTGGGTTTTCCTGAGAGCTGGGCTTGCATAGAAGCCTTAAAAGAGGATATAAAAAAATTCCTTTAAAGAAATAGAAGAAAATACAAATAAAAAATTGGAAGAGATGAACAAATCCCTGAAAGAAAATAAAGAAAACCAAGAAAAAGAAAACAAACAGGTGAAAGAAGCATTCCAGGAATTAAAAATTGAAATAGAAGCAATAAAGAAGGCACAAACCAAGGCAATGTTTGAAATAGAAAACATGAAGAAATGGTCCGGAACTACAGATGTAAGCATAATCAAAAGAATGCAAGAGATTTAAGAGAGAATCTCTGGAGTGGAAGATTCAGTGGAAATAAATATGTCAGTTAAAAGAAAACACTAAAACCAAAAAAGGCCAGGAAATTTGAGACACCATAAAAAGACCAAACCTGAGAATAATTGGGACTGAAAAAGAATACCAGCTCAAAGGCACAGAAAATATATTTAACAAAATCATAAAATAAAACTTTTCCATCCTAAAGAAGGAAATGCTTATAAAGATACAAGAAGCATATAGAACACCAAATAGACTAGACCCTTCAAAAAGTCTGCTTGACACATTAAAATCAAGCCAATAAACCTATAGAACAAAGAAAAAATACTAAGAGCTACAAATGAAAAATGCTAAGTTACCTATAAAGTCAGGCCCATCAGAATAATACCAGATTACTCAATAGAAATAATGAATGCAAGAAGGTCCTGGTCAGATGTCATTCAGACACTAAAAGAGCATGGCTGCCAACACAGACTACTATACTCAGCAAAGTATTAATCACCATAGATGGAGTAAACAAGATATTTCACAACAAAACCATATTTAAACAATACCTATCCACAAATCTGGCCTTACAGAAAGCACTAGAGGGAAAACTCCAACCAAAGGAAATCAGATACACCCATGAACCCACAAACAATTGATAATCCCAAGAAAACCCCACAAAAGGGAAACACATATGTTACCACCAAAAATAACAGGAAATAACAACCATTGGTCATTAAAATCCCTTACTATCAATGAACTCAGTTCACCTATCAGAAGACACACCCTACAATGATAGTTACAAAAGCAGAAGCCATCCTTCTGCTGCATATGAGAAACACACCTCAACTTCAAAGACAGACATAAGATCAGAGTAGAAGGTTGGGAAAAGACTTTCTAATCAAATGGACCTAAGAAGCAAACTGGTATAGCTATCCTAATATCTAACAAAATAGACATCAAACTAAAATCAGTCAAAGGAGATCAGAATGAACATTACTTATTCATATCAGGAAAAATATACCAAGATGAAGACTCAATCATGGCTATGCCCTCTCAACACAAGGCACATACATATGTAAAAGAAATATTACTCAAGTTAAACCTCAAATTAAACACCACACATTAATAGCAGGAGAAGTCAATATCCCACTTTCACCCTTGGATAGGCCAACCAAACAGAAACTCAACAGAGATATAAGGGATCTAACAGATGTTACGACCCAAATGGACTTACTTTACACCCAAACACAAAGAAATATAGATATTTCTCAGAACCCTATAGAACTTTATCTAAAGTTGACCACATAGTCATTCATAAAGCAAGTATCAATAGATACAAAATAATAGAATAACTGCTTGTGTCATATCAGATTACCATAGTTTAAAGTTAGAGTTCAACAAAAATCTCAGAAATCCTACAAACTCATAGAAACTGAACATCTCTCATTTGAACCACCTCTGAGTCAAGAAAGAAGTTAAGAAAGAAATCAAAGACTTCCTAGAATTCAATGAATGAATGAATCCACAACATATCAAAACTTACGAGACACAAAGAAAGCAGTGTTAAGAGGAAAACTCCTAACACTAGATGCCTAAAGAAAAACTTAGAGACATCTCACACAAGAGACCTAACAGCACAGCTGAAGGCTTTAGAACAATTAGAAGCAAGCTCACCTAGAAGGGGTAGACAGCAGGAAATCATCAAACCTAGGGCTGAAATCAATACAATAGAAACAAAGAGAACAATACAAGGAATCAATGAATCAAAGAGTTGGTTCTTTGATAAAGTCAATAAGATAGATAAATGCTTATCCAAACTAACCAAAAAGCAGAGAGAGAGAGAGAGAGAAGAGAGAGAGAGAAGACACACACACACACACACACACACACACACACACACACACACACACACACACACACACACACACACACACACAGAGTCCAAATCAACAGAATTGGAAATGAAAAGAGGGAGATAAAAATACACCCCCAGGAAATCCAGAGAATTATCAGGTCATACTTTGAAAATCTATACTCCACTAAAATGGAAAACTTAACCTAAACAGACAGTTTTCTGGTCAGGTACCCCATAGCAAAATTAAATTAAGTTCAGATTTATTACCTAAATAGACCTATAACCTCAAGGGAAATTGAAGCTGTAATTAAAAGTCTCCCAAGTAAAAAAAGCCCAGTGCCAGATGGCTTCAGTTCAGAATTCAACAAGACATTCAAAGAAGAACTAATACCAGTACTTCTCATACTGTTCCATACAATAGAAACTAAAGGAACATTACCAAAATACTTTTATGAGGCCACAATCACCCTGATATTCAAGCCACTTCAAGATGCAACAAAAGAAAATAGAATTATAGAACAATCTCACTCATGAACATTGATGCAAAAATACTCAATGAAATTCTGGCAAAACAAATTCAATAGCATATCAAGAAAGTCATCCACTATGATCAAGTGGCCTTATCCCAGAGATATAGGGATGGTTCAACATACAAAAAGCTGATAATGGCATCCGTCATATAAACAAACTGAAAGAAAAAAAAAAAACATGATCATGATATGGGAATTCCATTTTATATGCTGTGAATAAAAGAACTGTTTTGAGCCATATCGGGCACTTTAGCAGTAGGTGGGAAATTGGAGCATAGGTAGGAGAAGGAGAGCATAGTCAGGAGGGGACAATCCAGCCACCTAGGGAGCAAGATGTAATTACAGTTATTCTACAGGCCATGTGGAAGAAAGATTAATGGAGATGGGTTCAATTGAAGAGGATATAAGAAAATGGAAAGATCTCCCATGTTCCTGGATAGGTGGGATCAACAAAGTAAAAATGGCAATTTTACTAAAAGCAATCTACATATTCAGTGCAATCCCCATCAAAATCTCAACATATTTTTTAAAGACCTTCAAACAACAATACTCAACTTTAAACAATTTCATATAGAATAACAGGAAACCCAGGATTTTCAAAACAATCCTGCTCACTAAAAGAACTTCAGGAGGAATCACCATCCCTGACTACAAGCTATACTATAGAGCCATAGTAATAAAAACAGCCTGGTACTACCATAAAAACAGACCTGTGTATCAATGGAATCAAATGGAACTCCCAAAAATTAACCCACATACCTATGAACACCTGATTTTTGAAAGAGGCCAAAGTATTCAATGAAAAAAAAAAAGGTAGTATCTTCAACAAATGATATTGGCATAATTGGGTGGTAGTATAAAGAAGAATGCAAATAGATCCAAACATATAACCCTGCACAAAACTCAAATCCAAGTGCGTCAAAGACCTCAACATAAACCCAGCTACACTGTACTTGATAGAAAAGAAAGTGGGAAATACCCTCCAACACATTGGCACAGGTGACCTCTTCCTAAATATAACACCAGTAGTTCAGACACTAAGAACAACAATTGATAAACAGGACCACCTGAAACTAAGCTTCTGTAAGACAAAAGACATAGTAAATAAGACAAAACGACAGCCTACAGAATGGGAAAAGGTCTTCCCCAACCCTATATTAGACAGAAGACTGATCTCTAATATATAGAGAACTCAAGACACTAGAGGCCCAAACTCAAATAACCCAATTAAAAAATGGGGTTCAGAGATAAAAAGAAAATTCTCAACAGAAGAACTACAAATGGATGAAAGGCATTTAAAAAATTGCTCAACATCTTTAGCCATCAGAGAAATGCAAATCAAAACAACTTTTGAGATACCACCTATTACCTGTCAGAATGGCTAAGATCAAAAACATAGATGCCAGTCTATGCTGGAGAGGATAAGGAACAAGGGAAACACTTTTCCATTGTTGGTGGGAGTGTAAACTTGTACAGCCACTCTGGAATGCAGTATGGTGGTTCCTCAGAAAACTAGGAATTAATCTCCCCAATGATCCAGTAATACCACTATTGGGCAAATACCCAAAGGATGCACATGCATACCCCAAAGGCATTAGCTCAACTATGTTCATAACAACATTATTCATAACAGCAAGGTCCTGAAATTTACCTAGGTGTCCCTCAACTGAAGAATGGATTAACAAACTTTGGCACATTTAACAATGCAATACTGCTCAGCAGCTTAAAAAAGCAACACACACATCCTAAAATTTGCAAGCAAATACATGGATTTGGAGGATATCCTCCTGAGCGAGATATCACAAGCCCAGAAAGATAGGCATGCAATGTACTCACTCATAAGTGGAGTTTTAGATAAAAAGCAAAGAATACCCAACACAACCTGCGAATCACCACCCCTGAACAGCTTGGGATCTGAGGTAACCTAAGAGAGACATTCAGGAATTCCCCCTAGGAAGATAAAATCTTAACAACTTGGGATCATTATGAGTAGCAACCAGGGAGAGGTGGGACCAAATAATAAAAGAAGGCGATGGTTGAGTAGAGGAGCAACAAAGAGTGAAAAAAAAAGAGATGGAAATCTTGATAGAGGAAGCCAATGTGGGGTTGGAAAGATGCCTGCTCTAGGGAAACCTTCAAGAACTCACAGGGTGTTCATGGTTAAGTCTCTAACCAATAGTGGAGGGGGTGCATAAACAGGACTTTCCCTATAATCAAATGAATAACCACATTAAGTGTCATCACAGAACCTCCATCCAATGATGGATAGAGGTGGAGGTAGAGATCCATGGCTCAGCACAGAGTAGAGCTCCACGTCCAGCTGGAGAGGTGGAAAAGACAGTCTGTATGAGCAAGGGGGTAGGGATTATGAGAAGTCCACAGTTATGGCTGGCAGGAGCTCTGAGGAGTTCACTGTATAAAGAACAGCCACTGGGGAACCATCAGGAAAAGGAGTTTGGCCCTGAAAGAAAAGGCAACTGTCGATTGGCACCCCACATGTGAGCCTTGTGGGGTGATATCAGACTGTGTTCCAGGGCATGGACTGGCACCTTTGAGCCCATGCCGTGCAATTGAGAATCTAATTCAATCCTGGTATTGAGACAAGTGGATGCGGACCTGCCTTGAGTGGATGTGCCGGCCTAACTGACCCACCGTGGGACTTCTTACCCTTTTTGTGGAGGGGATGGGGGAGTGTAGGGTAAGGGAAGGCTGAGGGACTAGGAGGGATTGGGATGAGGGAAGGGAGGGAGAGCATGGGGATACATGAAAAAAAGGACCTTTTTAAATAAAAATAACCTTTAGGGGGGCATACAAAAATGATCTGTCAGATATTCTAAGCCTTACCCATAAGTGGAATTCCCAGCACTGCAAAGAAACATTGGGTAATTGTCCAGGCAGCAACTGCTTCTTTCATTTCTTGAAAGCTGTTCGCGCACACTTCTGGTGGATTCGGGTAATACGGTTTCCTTTCTCAGGTCTTTGATGGGTGTGAAGAGTAGGTAGTTACAGCCACCACCATCTCATATCTTAGCTAAGAGCATATTGGGTACTAGATTCAGATTCTTCAGGACAGAGCAGCTTTTGGAGTAATCTCTGTATTTTGTCACTTGCCAGTGTTCTGGACAGTTAGTATGGTTTTTGTTCGGTGTTCTTGTAGGTTGTAGTTCCAGTTTTGTTTATGTTATTACCCCTTTTCTGTCTCCTGGAAATGACTTGATAATTTTCCTCATTGTACATAGATTTTTTTCTTTAAATTGTGCTTAGAACCCTCTTATTTAGATGAAAAGGGAAAGTATAGGGGTATTTGCTTTACCCCTGGCCTTGAAGTAAGGGCTTTTCTCAGACCAGGCAAGCGTGAAATGAATGTGATAAATAACTCATTTTCTCCATTATTTTTATAATTTATTATTTTATTTTTTAAAATTATTATTTTCTTGTTAATTTTTCTAGTCTCTTTACTTCTACATGATTTTTTGGCATTCCATCTTTTCCTAACGTTACCCAATACTCTCCATATTTCTCATCATTTCCACATTTGTGCCTTCTATCCCACTTTAACGTCATTTCTTGCTCAGAATTTCACTGTGTTCTCTCTTTCTCTCTTGCTTTTCCCCATAGATAAGCCCATGCTCCTCTTTAAGACCAGCCC
Source organism: Phyllotis vaccarum (assembly GCA_033318265.1). Classification (NCBI taxonomy): domain Eukaryota; kingdom Metazoa; phylum Chordata; class Mammalia; order Rodentia; family Cricetidae; genus Phyllotis; species Phyllotis vaccarum. The sequence goes on from JARWLC010000005.1 coordinate 7,972,872, forward strand.
TGTCTTCTGAAGACTTTACCTGTTACTGTGTCCCATTTCCCTTTCCCTTGACTTCCCTGTGCCACTCAGGAACTCATATTAAATATATATTCTTCTGAGCTCTTCCTTAGAATCATGTATACAAGTCTCCAGTGAAATAGTAAGGATCATAGTCGTGGATTCTAGTCACTGCAAGTAAGTATTATACAGACTACTTTCTAATAGATCACGGCTCTAGTTTGTGGCTGTATAATAAAAGGGCCCTAACAGATTTTCTGCTGTTGTATAGAAAGATCCAATTTAATTTAATTTGAGATTTTGTGACTTATTTTTAAAATTACTGTAGGTAGATTTTTCTGTCCTTCCTGCCAGCTCCCAAATCAGAACATGAAGACTTTGTATTACTTATGAAAGCTTGGCCAATAGCTTAGGTTTGTTTCTAACCAGCTCTTATAACTTGTTACCCCTTTAATATTAATTTATTTTCCACCTCATGGCTTTTTAAAAAAAAACATTATTTTGCTCATATTGCTTTCCTGCATCTCTCACTCTCTGTGCCAGGTGGGCAACGCCTCAGGAGTCTCCCTTCTTCCCAGTGTTCTCTCTGCCTCCCAAATCCTGCTTAGCTATTTACCAGTTAGCTTTTTATTAAACCAATCACAGTGAAATATCTTCACAGTGGAAAGGAATATTTCATATTAAATTGCAAGGTTTTGATAACCATTATTCATAGTGAATTCATGGTTTAACACTACAAAGTATATCAACTTTGCTCTTATTAGGAATTCAGACAAAATACACAAATAACATCAAAGTCACAAAACTTGCAATGTATTTTTTGTGTATTGATTCTCATTTCTCTCCACCCCTGTCTTTCTGTCCCCATTTCATTTATCTTTTAAAATATAGTGAGACTTTAGAAAAATTAAGCCTCAGTCCTATTTCTTTCCCACATTTTGATGAAATTTTTATTTAAAATACTAAAATCAAGAGATTTTAAATACTAAATTAAGAGAATTGTCCCACGCCTATTTCTCGCCAGCAAGGAAAGACGCAGTACACACTTAGGATCCTTCTGCAGTACAGCTTTAATGGATCTTGGGGGAGAGCATTTAGCTTACGGAAAATGGAGGGGAGGGCAGAGAGAGGAGAGAGAGAACGAGGGAGATGGGGGCCGTGCGGGACAGGGCCCGGCGGGGAAAGAGAAAGCGAAAAGGGGGAGAGAGCTAGGCCCCGGTGTGGCCCGGGCCAAGCCGCCCGCCATGCGGCCTAGAGCCCGCGCCCGGGAGCCGGGCCGGCGTCCGTGCGCACGGCGGGGTGGAGAGAGAGAGAGCCACGAGGTAGGAAGCACCCAATTTTATGTCGACCAAACGGCCTTTGCTTTAGACGTATCATCTTCCTATAGGTTGCAGTCCAGTATCCCACATGACGCCACGGAAGAGGCTGAGAAACCAGTCTCGCGAGAGCACGCATGCGTTCTCTACTGACTCAGGCGGGTTGGCCAGCACCAGATAATAGCGCCACCTTGAGGAGCTGGAGCCAGCGGCCTCCAACAGAGAATCTAATAAAAATATGTTGAGTTTTTGAAAAACACATGTTTAATAATGTTATTCAAAATGTACTCCATAGTAAAGATTTATGGAAACAAAATATACCATTGTATAGCTAATTCTGCTTTTAATCTGCTAAACAACTTTTGTTAATTGCACATTTTAAAGGAAAAAAATCTTTTATTAGTAAATGTTATGCAAAATTAAACTAAGTATAATGAGCTCTAATTTTTCTCTATATAAAAATATTTTAATTGATGAATTAAGAGACTAAGTAATAATTTACTATTCTTTTGTTAAAGTGACCAGTCTATGTAGAGTGTGGCTTTCCCCTATTTTTCTAGTCAGTACCACATAGTACAATTGTTTCTGGAGAAGATCTGAATTCCTGCCACTGACCTGTCATGGCCACTGGATGTCACTAAGACCAATAACATGTCACTGTGTCAGATGTTCATGAGAAATAAGTTAGTACATTTTCAATCTTCTTTACTCAGCAAAACTGAAGATTAAAATTTATAAGCAATAATTGATTTACAGAATTAAAAGACTGCATGTCAACTAAAACATACAAAATATTGAATGAAGAACTGCTGATATGCCCTGAAACAGATCTCAGCATGAGATGGAGGGGTAAAACTCTAACAGGCTGCTAGATTGTTCTAATGGTGCAGATAAAACTTTGATTCAGTGCCTGTGCTGTTCTGCTATAAAGAATGCAGACATTTTTACCTGGCATCCTAAGTTCTTGTTGTCATGAACAGAGTTAACATATCTTTATTTTTTATATATATATAAAAATGTCATTTTTATCCATGTATCTCTCTGCTCCCCTCCTTTCCCTCCTTCTAATCCCTCTCATTCAGTCTACAGCCTCCTTCTCCCCGTCCACCCATCCCCTCCCCCAAAATGTCAAGAAGTCCTGAGGTGGGTCAGCTCATCTTTATTATTGATATTCACATTTCTTGTACCTCTATATCTAATTTTTCTTGGAGATGGGGGCTTTACACAGGATGTGACATTAACATGAAGTCATTGGTGGGGAACTTAATATCACTGATGCTCTCATAAAAATGGGAATTTGGCCAGAGTTATTCGTAGGCTGGGGACAATGGTAGGGGACTTTGGAAATGCTGAATATTAAAAAAAAAAAAAAAGAGCCAGCCTGGAGTGTTTCTTTTCCTCACAACCATTAGAAGGACTCTGTATAAATAGTAGAATGCTATTTATCCTATTAAAATTTAGAGATCAGTAAATTGCAAAAGGGAGATTGTCAAAATCCAAGCATAAACTGTTTTATGATCATCACCATTGTTTGTGTTCTTCAATCACAATGTAAAAAACACAAATATGTACATTCTCATGAATTTTGCCACTGAAGTTTCTCATGTATATATTGCCAAAGATATTTTTACTCATATTTCTAATTTAAATCCTAATAAAAAAGTTGCAAGTCAACAAAAATAAGAACATTGAAATGACAGTTTCAAAATATTACATTAATATATACAAAGTTCCAAAAACTTTAATACTTGTAGCCAGAAGTTTTCCTGTGTCCTGCAGCTGTGTGTTTCCAAATAAACACACCGAGGCTTGTATTATTTACAAACTATTTGGTCTATGGCTTAGACCATCACTAGCTATTTCTTGTATCTTAAATTCACTCATTTCTATTAATTTATGCATTGTCATATGTTTCATGGCTTTACCTACGTACCGTTGCATCTTGATTCCTGGCCATGGCTTGCAGTCTGCTCTGGCTCCACCTTTCTTCTCCCTGTATCTCTTGGATTTCCAACCTGGCTGCGTTTTGCCTTGCCATAGGCCATAGCAGCTTCTTTATTATCCAGTGGTAGCTACACATATTCACAGTGTACAGAAGACCATCCCACAGCAAATATTTAAAATCAATATTTTCCAATAGATGGAGTACTTGAAAAGAATGGACATAAAACACAGTAGTGACCAGAGTAGTCAATAACAGAGGTACTTAATATAGTCCTTTTTGTGTGTGGTATGGGGATTAAACCTAGTGGTCACAGTAGGCAATCACTCCAATAACTCCAGTACATCCATTCCTTATTTTAAAAGTTGAGACAGAATCTTGCTAAGTTAATCCTCCAGGTCTTCAACGCATTGTAGCTCAGGAAGACCTTCAATTGTGTCCCTCTTACCTTATCTTTTACCATAGCTAGAGCTGTAAGCTTGAACCACCATAATGAGCTTAATTATAGTATGCTTCATTCTTTAAAAATGTCAGATTGATGCCTAAGAGTGAAAAAAAACAATGAAATTATACCTATAAAGGGATTAAAATATTGTCAAAGGATACATAAATACTGTCATTATAATTTCTGATATCATAAATTAAAGACCTATGCATGGTGAATCATTATGAATAAATAAATATAATTATGCCTGGAATAATCTGTGTAGATAAATAATGAAAGTTCTTGTAATCGGGGAAATTGTATCTACTCAGAAAAGACCAAGTTAACACAGGAAATGCAAACAGCTCTGCCTTTGCGATTTGACTGCACACTCTGCCACCTGTTACCAACTCCTATGTAGCTAAGTTTATGCCAATACACAATCCCCATCGCAGGTGCTCATAGCATTCAGAGCTAATATAGAAGCATCTGTGAGCTCTTTCTCCTAACGTTTTGGTCTAAAAAATAACCTAGCCATTGGTTCAAGTACGTACAACAACATAATGTGCATATGGTTTGACTCTTTTATAGAAGTTTTCAATAATTTTTAAAAATCCCAAATGGAACATTGTTAATTTTTTTCCTCAGAAACTCTGAGTGTTTTTATCGATAAATAGAAAGCCTCAAGTGACTTTGAGCTTCATCTCAGAATTATTGAGTTTTTTTTTTTTTTTTCCTGGGACTTGATTTTTAGTGTTTGCCTCTTGTTTACTGTAATTGTCTTTCATCAGAAAATAGCATCACATCCTACACCAGCCTTTTCTTTTCCAGTGAACCTGTTTCAACGTACAATGACTGGCCATGCAGTGTCTTTGTTTATGATAATAATAAATATTCAGTGTTCATAAAGCCCATTAAAATCTGAGAGTGGCCAAAGATAAACACAAGGTTTCATTATTATTTGAATGAATATTCATTACTCACCCTTATTTCATTAGAGAAATATTCTAGTTCTGCCCTAAAGTATTAGGTTACAAAATAGTTAAATGTTTCATTGGAATTTTATTTGGGGGGAGTTGTTTCCTGGGATAGTTGTTTCTGTAAAAGAATTTATTCACTTAAACTTATGAAGGATTGCCATTGGTAGTAGCAAGCTGGACATGCTGAACCTTCATGTTTTCTGTATATAGGAAAGATAAAGAAGACTGACCAGCTATTTCCTCACTCTCCTGCCCTGAGACAAAAGATTGGCATCTGGCAAATTAAAACAAAGGCTTGGTAGGCTTTTGCTTCTGCTAGTAGAGCCCCAACTGCCCCTGGGCCAGTTTGAGAAGTTCAAAGCCAGAGACAGAGTTGTGGGACTATCAGCCTCCTGACGTCTTGTTCAAACTGATCGATGCTAAATTGGAGGATGAAACCTGAAATAATCCCTCAAAGACTTTTAATATACCCTGATCTCAAGGAAAGAATAGATTTTGGCTTCCAAAGGCCCCCTCTGCTTTACAGACTTTTTTTCCTCTGTGTGTGCCTTACTGAGTTGGTGGATTTTCTTCCCTCCTATAATAAATGCCACTTTTTTTTTATATATAGTTTTGAGGGGATAAAAGCAGCCTGCACATTTATATCTTTACTTTAAACAAAGTTAAAGCCAGACTTTGAATTAGACTTGGGGATTTCGGCTCCAATGGTGTTTTGACAGGTAAACTGATACTTGCTGTTGTTCACTATAAGATTTACTAATCACGGGCTTTTGCTCACAATGTTGACACTAAAATGGCAAGTCTGAAATTGCTGAAATGCTCTCTTAGTATTGCATCCCAGTTTCTAGAAGTCAATCCTTCCCAGCTCCATCTGAATGTTGACAAAATCTTCATGACATATGACAGCCAGAGTGCATCCAATTTTAGCAAGTATCTGGATGTTTGGCATCGTGTATGAAAATTCCAGATGGTCGACTAGATTTCTCACTTTTCATTTCGATGTTTTCCCCAAGAGTTTCATTCAGTTATAATGTTCATTCATGAAGACAGCCTGTGGTAGACCTATGACTTTCAGGAATATGCTTACCTTTTATTAACAGAACATGTGGCACCTTTAGACATGCCATCTTTTTGCAGATTAAAATAGCATTAGTGAACAATTAAAATATTTGCAGGTTTGAAACCTGTGGTCTGAGGGAACAAACCAGTTGACTGTCTTCTCTTCTTTTATATACAATAGAGTAAAAAAATTCTCAGGCAAGGTATACATGGGATTTCTCAAAATATCAAGAAATATATTCTCTAGTTGATAGCAACTCTGTTTTGATCTGATTCTAGCAACTAAGAGCTCAGCTCTAGAAGAGAGATACCAATTGTATGTTCAAGGTTCTGGCCTGTCCTACTGCTATAAAAAAATTACCTTTTATTTTATGTATATGGCTTTCCTGCATGTATGAAGTGCAAGAGATATATGCCAGAAGAGGGCACTAGTCCATATGACTGATACTGGGGAAGGTTTCAGCCTCATGTCTAAGTGCTGAAAACCAAACCTGGCTTCTCCTATGCAAGAGTGGTCAGTGCTGTTAACTTCTGACTCATCTCCCCAACACCCTTAGTGGTTTTGAATTGGAGGCTTTCTTGACCTTTTCACCTCTAGGGTATGTGGATTTTTATCTGGCACTTCAATTTCATTGTTCCAAGTATCTGCTTTTGTGCCATTATTCTCTTATTAGTTTAGGTCTGTAGTAAAATTTGAAATTGGAAATAGTGATACCGCCAGACATTCTTTTAGTAGTCACACTTTTTTTTTTTCCTGTCCAGGGTTTTTGTGTTTCCAAATCAAGCTGAAAACTGAAAAATGTCCATTCATGATCTCTGACTAATTTGAGTAGAAATTTTCTAGGGATTAAACTGAATCTGTAGGTTTTTTGTGGGGGTGTAAACTGGCATTTTTACTATATTTTACTAACCCATGGGCATGAGAGATCTTTCTGTTTTCTGATAGCTTCTTCAATTTTTTTTCAATGACTTTCAAGTTTTTGACATACAGGTCTTTCAATTGCTCGGTGAGAGATACTTCAAGATATTTTATATTATTTGAGCTTGTTGTGAAAGGTATTTTCTTGATCTTTTTAGCCAATTTATCATTTGTTTATATGGGCTATTAATTTTTGTTTATTAGTTTTATATCCAGCTACTTTGCTGAAAGTGTGTCAGTTCAAGGCGTTCCCTGCAAATGAAGATACTTTGATTCCTTCCTTTCTATCTTTATCCTTTGGTCTACTTCAGATTTTTTTTTTTTTTTTTTTTTATTTTTCTAGCTAAGACTTCAAGTACTCTATTGAACCATAAATGGAGAGAGTGGGCAACTTTCTTTTCTTCTGGATTTTAGTGGAAATGGCTTGTGTTTCCTCTATTTAAAGTAAAAGTTGAATACGTACATTCTGTAAAATTCCTTTATTACGTTGATCTACAACCCTTGTATCCTAATCTCTTTAGGACTTTTATCATGAAGTGGTGTTGGATTTTGTCAAAGGCCTTTTCGGCATCTAATAAAATGAACTCGTGGTTTTGACTTTCTAGAGCTTCCAGTTTGTTCATATAGTAGATTGCATTTATTGATTTATCTATGTTAAACCATCCCTGAATCTCTGGGATGAAGATACCTGGTGAATGACATTTTTTGAAGTGTTATTGAATTTGGTTTCAAAGAATTTTATTGAGTATTTATAATAGTGATTTATTTGCATTTATGTTCACAAAGGAAATCGCTCTGTTCTCTTTCTTGGATCTTTATGTGGCTTAGGTATCAGAACAATACATAAAATAAACTGGGCAATGTTTCTATTTTGTGAAAAAACTTGGGAAGTTTGGTATTAACTTTTCTTTGAAAGTCTGGTAGAGCTCTACTCTAAAACCATCTGATCCTGGGCTTTCCTTGGTTGGAAGACTTTTAATGACTGTTTCTATTTCACTAGCATTATTGATATGTTTAAATTGTTTATTTGATCTTGATTTAAATTTGGTAAGTGGTATGTATGTATTGAGAAAATTACACATTTGTTTTTAGATATTTAAATTTATACAGTATTTTAAAGTATGTCCTTATGATTGTCTGAATATTCTCACTATCTATTATGTCCTTTTTATTTCTAATTTGGTTAATTTGGATATCATCTCATTTCATCTTAGGTAATTTGTATAAGGGTTTGTCAATCTTATTAATTTTCTAAAAGAATCAACTCCTTGTTTTATTGATTCTTTGTACTTGTTTTTGGTTCCTATTTTGTCAGTTTTAGCTTTGAGTTTCATGATTTCCTGCCTGTCTTTCTTTTAGGTGTGATTTCTTCTTTTAGTTCTAGAGCTTCCAGGTATACTAGTGTGTTACTAGTGCTGACATTCAGACCCACTCCTTGGGGACCTAACCAATAAGCAGACTACACCTTGGCATGCCCAGGATCCTGAAAATGTCATTATATGTAAAACCCCCTTTAAAAGAAAACCTCTCCCTTCTCTGTCTAATGTGGGAATGCCTTTCTGTATGCTGTGAATCTCAATCTTTAAATAAAGGAGCTGTTTTGGGCCATGACAGGCACCATAGAAGAAGTAGGAGGAGGAATCAAAATAGGTAGGAAAGGAAGGACGGAGTCAGAAGCAGATCGAGTAAACCGCCCAAGAAGAAACATGTAAGGAACACAGGTGAGCCACGGGCCACGTGGCAGACAGATTAATAGAAATGGGTTGATTTAAGATGTAAGAGCTAGCTAGCAATGTGCCTGAGCCATAGGCCAAACAGCATCAAGTTAATATAAGTGTCTGAGTCATTTCTGAGCAGCGGACGGCTGGGCAGCTGAGAGGTCTGGCGCAGCAGGGTCTGGGTCTCTGGTCGCCCAGGACCTAGAAACCCCATACTACATCTGTCTCTCTGTTTCTCTGTCTTTCTCTCTCTGTCTCTATCTCTTCATTTTTCTATTTCCACAGGGTCACATTTGCACCTTACCTCTTCTCACTTTCTCATCCCATTTCCTCTTCTGCTTCCTCCTATCTCTCTCTTCCCCTTTTCATCCACCTCCCAATAAAACTCTCCACATGAGTGCTGCCTCAGTGGTGTGTCTTTGTCTTTTCAGCAGCTCCTACCTACTGCTGTGACGACCATAACTTGAGTGCAGTCTATATAGCATCTCTGTCTCTTACTCATCATGGGGTACCTTGGCTCAAACCCATTAAGGCTGCTGTGTGCTCATTTTAAAAATACAAGTATGAGATCTCTCCAGTATTTTGATAAAGTCAGTCACTTAGTACTGTGAACTTGCCTCCTAGAGCCACCTTCATTGTGTCTCGTTTGTTTGGTACATTGTGTACTCATTTTCATTTAATTCTAAAAAGTTTATTTTATTTTTTATATTATTTAGGAAAATCAATAAACAATAGAAAGAATAAACACATATAGAGAGGTGTTGGGAGAGTCTAAAGTCATTGGATAAAATGATAAAACTTAAAAAAAAATTGTCTTCTTCCATTTTCATTCAGTGGTGAGTTGTTAAGTTCCCAATAGTTTGGAAGCTTTCTGTTTTTCTTTTCTCTTGCTGATGATATGCAGCTTTAATCTGTGATGGTCAGATAGGATGCAGGGCATTATTTCAATTTTCTTTTATCTATTGAGATGTAGTTTTTGTCCAAGTATATGGTCAATCTTAGAGAAAGTTCCATGAAGTGCTGAGGAAAAGGTGTATCTCTTTTGTGTTTGGGTGAAATATTCTGTAAATATCTGTTAGGTTTATTTGTTTTATAGTATCTGTTAACTCTAGTATTTTTTTCCTCAGTTTTTGCATGGGGAACCTGTCCATTGGTGAGAGTGGGCTATTGAAGTCTTCAGCTATCAGTGTGTGGGGGGGACACTATGTGACTTAAGCTAGCAGTGCCTTGTGGGTGAACTTGTGTTTGGGACATAGATGTTAAGAATTGAAATATCATCTTGGTAGATTGTTTTCTTTTAGGAGTATGAAATATCCTTCCCATCTCTTTTGATTAGTTTTGGTTGAAAGTCTATTTAGTCAGATATTAAATATGGCTACAGCAGCATGTTTCTTATGTTTGCTTATAATACCTTTTTTGTCATACTTTATTCCCCTCCCCCACAGGGATGATATCTATTCTTGATGTTAAGGTATAGTTTTGGATGCAGCAGCAGGATGGATTCTGCTTTCCCATCCATTCTGTTAGTCTGTATCTTTTTCCAGGAGAACTGAGACCATTGACTGTGGTGGGATTCAGGTGTTACTGAAGGAGACCTAGAGGTGTAGCTTTGGGGTCTTGAGGACCCTGGATGGGGCGTGGACAGCCCCATTGAGTACCTTTTGTAAGCTGACCTTCCTTCCTGTTTGTTCCTGTGTTTTCCTAGGGAAGATTGTTGCTGCTGTCACATGGGAAATTTCAACACACCCGGAATTCCCCTAAGGTTCTATCTGGTATCAGTGAGTGCTTGTATACCCCCTTAATAAGTATTAATCTTTTTATATAATAAATTGCCAGTAAATAATTCTTACAATGATTGATGTTGAGAGCTATTCAGTGATGTTTGTTGATTTCTGTTATTTTATTGTTCTTTTTGTGGTGCTTTTATGTGTATGAGTGTGTGTGTGTGTTTATCATTTTACATGTTTTGATTTGCTAGTCTGGAATTACTTATTTCTGTGCTTTCTTGGGTGTGGTTAACCTCTTTAGGTTGAGGTTTCTCTTCTAATATCTTCTGTAGGGCTGGATTTGTAGACGATTGCTTAAGAATGGTTTTATCATGGAATGTCTTCTTTTCCCCATCTATTGTGTCTGAACGCTTTGTTAGGTATAATAGTCTGAATTGGCATCTAAGATCTCTAAAAATATGTAGAACATCTGTCCAGACCCTTGTGGCTTTTTAAGTCTTCATTGGTAAGTCAGGTGTTATTCTTATAGGGCTGCCTTTATATGTTACCTGGCATTTTACCTTGCAGCTTTTAATATTCTTTATTGTTTCTACACATTTAGTGTTTTAATTACTGTGTACTAAGAGGATTTTGTTTTCTGATCCAATATATTTAGTGTATTTTAATGCAGGATGTCTTTCTGTATGCTATGAATATGTGTTCCTACAACTGGTCGATAAAGAAGATGTTTGGACATAAATTGTTTTAAGACAAATTACACCCATGCTGAAAAATTGAACAGAAATACAGGAGAAGAAGGGAAGAGTCTGGGAGACATGATTTAACTACCCAATAAGCAAGATGGGAAGGTACTAGTAAGTCACTAGCCACATGGAAATATATAGATCAATAGAAATGGGTTGAGTTAAGTTGTAAAAGATAGTCGGCAATCAGCCTGAACCATAGGTCAAACAGTTTGTAATGTTTATTTGGGACCAAGTGGTTGCAGGACACAGGAAAACTTCTTACTGCATTTTATAAGCTTCTTGTACCTTTATAGGCATCTCCTTCTTTAGGTTAGGAAAACTTTCCTTGATGAGTTTGTTGAAAGTATTTTCTGGGATTTTTAAACTCAGGTTCTTCTTTCTATATTCCTACTATTCTTAGGCTTGGTCTTTTTCATTGTGTCCTAGATTTCCTGGATTGTTGTTGTTGTTGTTAGAATCTCTTTTTAGATCATCTTTTTTTTTGATTGAGGAATCTATTTTTTCTATCATTTCTTCAAGGCTTGAAAGTTTCTCTTCAATCTCTTGTGTTCTTTTAGTGAAGCTAGCCTCTTTGGTTCCTGTTGAAGTTTCTAAAATTTATCTTTCACGATTGTCCTTCATTTGGATTTTCTTATTTGGTTTAATTTTTACTCTTAGATCTTAAACTGCTTTATTTTCTTCCACTCTTTGTATTTTTATAGATTTATTTATTTTCTCTTTAAAGACATCTATAATATCTATAAGGTTATTTTAAGGCCTTTGTCTTGTGCTACAGCTATTCAGTGTTCTGCTGTGGTAGGATTCTTGGGCTCTAGTGGAGATCTATTTCTGTGGCTATTATTGATTTTGTTTTTACATTTGTCTGGTCATTAGTCATCTGGGTTGGGGGAGGTTATATTTCTAGGTTCTGATCTCTGAGCCTGTCTTTTGTTTTTGGTAGGAGGTAGGTGTTTTGTTCTTTGGTTTCTGTTGCCTTCTCTGATTCTTAGCAGAGTGTGTTTGCTGTTGCTGCTTGGTAGAAAATTCTTTTATAATCCTGATATGTGCAACCACTGGGTGTACCAGGTAAAATGCTTTTCTAGGTATTGAGAGCTGACATCTAGGAATCGGGGTGGTTGTGGAAGAGGAGCTGAAGGGGCAAAAGAGCTTTTCCATCAGAATCTCCTTAGTCCCCATGGGAACAGGCTGTAACATCTACTAAAGAGCAGGGGGTAAGATCAGGGTGCTGAGAGAGACATGAAGATCTACCCTTAGCCCTACCTACTTCACTGACAGGAATCTTTCTCTCTCTCTTTTTAAAATTTTAGCTCTCTTCTTCTTGCCTCACCCCTTTCTCCTCCTATTTCTCTCTCTCTTTCCTTCCTTCCTTTCATTTTTTTTTTTAAACCTCAAGTAAAGTGTTGCCCTGTTACCAGGCTGGTCAGTAAGTCCTGGACTCAAGTGTTCTTCTCTTCTCTGCTTAGCCTCTGAATCCTCTCAGAAAACAGATGATGGGCACTATTAGGCCTGAGGGTATTTCATCTCTCTAAATTCAACTTTCTACCTTACAGTGTTCTCACAATACTAGATAATTTCATCTCAAGTGTTTAATACAGGTAAAAACACCAAATGATTAAATATCTTATCACTGACAAACAATGTATCCAGTTCATATATCAAAGGGGTAAACACAGAGACACAGACAATTTAGGAAAGAAAAAGATTCACTAAGTATGATGCAGTCAGAGTATTTAGTCTGACACTATTTACATTGTGCTGTGAGATAGTAAGGCATGACGTGAAGTCAACAATCTGAGGCTATTCTCTTTTTCCGCCTGATGTTCTGGCTGATAGCAAATGGACTTAGAAATGTAAATTCACATATGAAAAATAATATTAACAATTAATTATTTTGGCCTTTGTGGGAGTAGAAATAAGGGAGGAGCAGATCTCCCTTTTGTCAAATACTATTAAACTTTGCATATTCAACACACATACTGAAAAAAATTCCAGCTGTTTATGTAAGAAGGCTGATTTGGACTAGTGAACAGATATTGTAATTGAGAACATGGGTTCTAGGCAAGACATTAAATATTCATAAGTGTCAATTTCTTTGTCAGCTTTAGTATGGGTTTTACATATTACATTTGCATATCTCTTATAAAATGTATAAAGTTGTCCAATAAATGTGGTTGAAAGTTCTTTAAAAATTGAAAAAGTCCTGTTACAATTTACATCTGGACTTTAATACTTTGCAAAGACTCATATATGAAGTCTTCATTCATGGCCATTTTGCTGTTGAAATATGGTGCAAATATTGGGAGGTAGGTCCTTAGCTGGAGGAACTGAATCACAAGGGTGAGACTTTGAGGAAGATATTGGGGACTCTGGATTCATCCTTTGCCTCTGCTCTCCTCTCTATCCCTCCCCTTGTCTCCCTCCCTCCCTCCCTTCCTCCCTCCCTCCAGTCTCCCCTCCTTTCCCTTCTGTCCCCTCCATCTTTTGTCATTCTTTTCCTGTCCTTCCCTATGTGTCCTTCTCTTTCCACGTGTCCTCTTTTCTCTCTGTTCTTCTCTCCCCTCCGTTCTCCACCCTCTTCCCTTCTCTCCTTTTCTTCATAGCCCTCAAGAGATGAGCAGCCTCCTCTAACACAGGCTTCTATTATGATGCTATCCTACCTTGCCTGAGGCAATAAAGCAGTGCAGTCAGCAGACAAGCAACTGAGACGTCTCCTGGGCCAAAATAATTCTTTTTTCAGTTAGTTGATTTTGTTAAGTAGTTTGTCCCACTAACAGAATGGTGAATCCCACCTTCCCTGTGGAGGATTTGCTATCTGCATGTTAGCATGGAAGGTTGCATAAGGCTGCACCTGAGGCTTCTCTTAATTTTTTTCTGGACTAATTGTCTAATGAAAAGTGGAAGAACCTTACAGTTCGCTAGTCCCTATTACTTCTCTCTAAGGAGCTCAACCATATTGATATGTAAATATCACCTGTTGTGTAGAAAACAGCCAATGGCAGGCACCTGACTGGCAGTAGCTTCAGCCAAAGGCAACTTTAAGCAACTCATCATGATAGTGGCTATTACTAGATGCTAAGTTACCTAGCTCCCAGTTCTGTTAATGCATGATTGGCAGCTTCTATTAGCTTCCAGGCATTAGAATTGCTCTTTCAGGAGCCAAGCATCATGCGCATTTCAATTATTTTGGCTGTTAGCACTTCGCATACATTTTGGGCATTGTTAACTGAGGGTAGGAATAAGTAGGTTGAACTCCAGTTAGATCTGCACTGCAAAAAGGATCTGTTATTAAGACTATTAAAAGTTTTGATTTTCATGTCTGTAGGTGAAATAGCAAATATGTAAATGTAAAGACATTTAATCAATATGTGCCTTAAAAATTCCTAGTTTAAGTTACAGGTGGAAGATGAATGTATTTAATTTGAAAACAAATAATAATGAGTATAGTAATCCAGGCCTTGGAGACACAAGATGGATACCAACAAAAACAATAAAAAAAAAAAAAACCCAAAACAAAGCAAAACAAAAGAACAAAAATATGTCTCTGTAGTTGCTAGCAAGAAGAAAAGTTTATGAATATAATATAACATAAATATCAAGAAAACACATTTTATAAAATGAATGGTGGTCTCAGTGGTTGTTAGATAAGTTGCAAGCTGAGGTAAGATCATTGAAACTAGCCATTATTGACCAAAGACAAACCATTAAACCAAGAAATGGAAGCTTTCAATTCCAGAGCACAGGCTGAGATACTGTAGCAGAATTCAGCAAATCACTTTTGCCAGGAAAGAGGGCATGACACAGTTTTCACTCAAGTCGCATCCAACAGACACTAAGTCCCTTAGCTTTTGTATTTTCAGTACTTCACCCTGCAAACACAGAGGATGTTAAAACAAAATACAGAAATTAGCCAGCTTATCAACACTAAAACCAGATTCCCATACTTCTAGAGTCCAGCAAGTCAATGAAGATAACACAGGTTTGGTGTCTGCCAAAAGATTGCTTTCTGGCTTATAGATGGCTCCTTCTGGCTGTGACTACACATAAGGAAAGAACATGGCTGCTCTTTTGACCAACCACTGTCCTGAAGTGTCTACCCTCATCAAGTAATTACCTTCCTAAATTAAACACTTCAGTAATTATAGTTCAACAAAATAATATGTGCACACAAAACATTGAGTCTACAGCACTCTCGTACTTTCCTATTAGCCATTTCTTTTTTATACTTCATGTATTTTTTGAAAATTTCATACATGAGTAAATCATGTCCATTCCCACTTCTCTTGCAAATCCTGGTGGAATTTCCCCAATACATCATCCTCTCAACTCCAAGTTCTCCTTTTCAACTTTTATTAGTACGCCAAGTCCAATTAATGCTGTCTCTATACACACGGCTCTATATGCACACCCTATGAGTGGCCACACTCCAAAGAAAAGTGACTCTCCCTAGAAACTGTCACCTGCCAACAGTTCCTCAGCTACGACTGTTCCTCAGGAGCCCTCCCTCTGTTGTTTGTTTCTGATGTTGCTCAATTCATGATCACCTATCTGTAGAGCCACAGTGATACTCTGCAGTGGGTAATCCTCACCACTCACTTACCCTCTATATCTGCCTATCCTCTGGAAATATTTCTGTTCAGTTCTTTTGTTTTCTTAGCAATGAATGATTTACATATAAATCCATTGATTATTTGCTTTACCCATGGCATTTTCCCCCAACTTAATCATTTGCTTCTACTCTAGCTCTTCCCATTCAGCGTCATCCTTCTTCGGTGTTTCTTGCTCCTTTCTGTATGTGTCCATTAAACACTCTATATATTTTTTTCAGTATGGCATATCTTTTATCATCTGTATAGAGAATACTTTTTTGGGGGGGGGGTAGACTTACTTTTCCATTCTATGCACACTGTAAACCAACATCCTAAGGTTGCCCCCGTTATATAGCCCTCCTGTATTCCCTGCTTGCTCGTATGGAACAACTACATTCCTCTCCTATGCTTCCCATTTTACTTCACTCCCCTTTGCCATTCTTTCCCACGCATCTCACAGTGCCTTCTTTATGCGTTCACTAAACACGAATAGATATGGCAATGTTGACAGTACTCAATGTGTCCCTTGTTTTTGCTTGGATCGCTGGCATTAAACCCTGTCCCTAGCATTTGGTGTATCCAAAAAGAAAGTAGCAAGCAAACCAAGAATGACATGGTGACAGTATTTAATTGGTCACAAGGAGAGTGAGATGCAGCATGAAGAGGAGAAGAGCGCACAGGGAGTCAGGGAACAGTTAGGTCAGAGGACAATTTTGTTGTTGGTTTTTGTTTGCTTGTTGTGCTAATACTCAAAACTTCGGCCTTTCTCATGCCAGCAAAAATGTTGCATGTCAATCCCTCCTCTATTCTTCAAACGTCTGTTGAGATTTAGCTCTTACTAAGATACCCAGACTGTCTTTGAAATCACTTTGTAGCCAGAGCTTGACTTTAGATTGTGATTCTTTGAGTTCGGTCTCCTGGGTAGCTGGGCTCACAAGCCTGCACCTTTAGGCCCAGATGAGGCAATTTGTTTAAGTCAGCATTTATACTTATTTAATTCTTGTAGGGTGTATGGAAGACTTTATACAAATGGGAATCATGTTTCATGGAGCCTTTTGGAACCATCCCTCTGGTAGGGTTATTTGAAGTGGATGTGTTTGGGAGGGAGAAGCAAGTTGATGCCAATATTTAAGGTAAGATAAGTGGCCAACCCACTAGGAGCCTAGTGCAGTTGAGCAATGTTATAGATGAGGGATAGTTATTCTGTGTGTCAGGTACTGGCAATTGAAATGGAAAAGAAAGATTTTAAAAGACATGCTTACATAGCTAAAAAGGCATGCCCAAGTGTGTGCTTTGTTATCGTTAAGTAGGAGGCACTGAGACCTGCACTAATTTCTAGATTTCTATTTTAGACCACTACAAAGAAGGAAAAACCTTTATGTAAGACTGTTTATAAGGGGCAGCAGCCTCAGGAAAGGAGATAAACCACATATGGGGACTCTGGCTCATGGATGCTAATAGACTATCAGTTTGACATGCCTAGAGGATAGTGCAGTATCATTGATTGTTCTGAGATCATGACAAAGAGCTGAGGTGCAGAATAAAAATTGACATGATAGATTTTGCCCACTTACCCTTCTCTTTTCTGGGCTTTTGTCTGCGTTGAAAGCATGCAAGTCATGTGCATGCTGCCACAGTATCTGTGAGTTCATATGAGCATTTCTTCTGTTGTGCCTCTAAGAGGCTGTTTTTTTGGATTCATTCACTCCCGTCTGGCTTTTGCTGTCTGTCCCCTCTTCTTCTGCATAGATCTTTGAACCTTGCCGGGAGAGGTTTAATGTAAGCATCCCATTTAGGACTGATGTCTCTAAAGTGTTTCACTCTCTGTGCATTGTCAAGCTGTAGGTCTCTTTGTCACTTCAAGAAGAAGCATCACTGGTGAGGTTTGAGCGATGTGATCCTCTTTTCAGTGGTTAACTACCCCTTGGGGTTGGTGAATGACCCTTTCACAAGGGTTGCCTAAGCCCATTGGAAAACAGATATTTCTATTACAATTCATAACAGTAGCAAAATCACATTTTTGAAGTGATAATGAAAGTAATTTTTGGTTGGGGGTCATCACAACATGAGGAGCTGGATTACAGGGTCGAAGATTAGGGAAAGAACCACTGCTCTATCAGATGTATAATTTGGAAAGATCAATTAGGTTTGATTAAGTAGATTTTTGCGAGCCCCAGGGATTTTCTTGTTCATGGTCACCATACTGATGTTTTTGCATGCATTCCTTTTAGTACGGTGTTTAAACTCAGGCACTTCTATCTGTATAGCAAGAACCTCACCCACCCACGGAGCCATCTTCCCAGAAGTTTACATTTTGACAGTACTAATTTAGCTGTTTGGAAGTGAAGCTCAGGATTTCCTCCCAAGATACTTGGTCGGCCACCTGTCTCACTTTTTTTTTGTTGTTTTGGAATAGTGGCTGTCTACCCATGCCAAGTCAGTAGGGTCTATTTGTGCCTGGTGATGCCTCCTCCATCTGTCCTCACTTTCCCTCTCTGTCTTCACTATCTCACTACATTTCTTATCTTTCTTGCTGTGATGCTATAATTATGTCCCTGACAACAATCTGAAAAGAAATATCTGAAAGTTATTTGATTTTGGTGGCATGGTTTGGTGACATGTCTTCTCTTCTGTAAAACCTGGAATGATAAACCTTGGTGGTACTATAAATGTTAAGTAAAACAACTCCAGTAAACCTAATGATATCTAAACAGCTTTGCGCCAGTGCCTTAACTGATAAGGAATCATAACATATCATAAAAGAATTAGATACATAGAGAAAACAGACAGACAAACAAAATAATTCTAGTCCTTAACTTGCAATTATAAGAACAAATGGATTGTTCTTAGATAGCATGGCCATTTCCCTGTGCTGTACATCACTAGGTGAAGAGGGAAGCCTTTCCTTGTGCTGACATTGCATGGTTCTCATTCGATTAGCTCACCCCATACCCTGAGATAACTTACTACTCCAATGAAAGCCATGTGGTATGAAGCTGTGAGTGTCTGCATCTTGGTTCTGCACTGTAAGCACTTTTTCATGGTCCTTTGGATGCAGAGCTCTGACTATGAGGTGTCTGTCATTTTGTTACCCACACGCCTGTGACTATTGTTTGGTCCTTCACTACAGCTTTGGCACAGTTAACAGAGTTTAGATTAGGCCTGTTCTTCTGAATTTTCATTATATAAATTCCAGACTTTTAAACAAATGACCAGATCTTAAATGTCCTTCAACATGCATGCACCCATCCTTTTAGTTTTTGCTCTGAGAACTCTGAGTAGTGCATATTTGTCATCAGGATAGTGTAGGAGAAGCAACCTGTTGAGAGAAAGTGGCTCTAGTGACTCCACCTCCAGCCACACAAAGGTGCTGATATGATGTGTTCTTGGAATGATGGGGACTCTCACTACTATGGGTACCCATAATCAAACACTGATAAGTGACTAACATTGTGGTAGCTATCTATGTAAACTAAAATTTGAAGAACTTCTCTGAAAGGAATGTGAAGTAGTAGGGCTTCATGGTCCTGATGTGAACTTCTGAAAGAGATTAATGAAATAAAACCTACTGCTGCATTTCAACATTATCTAACATACTCAGGTCACAGGTATCTACTGTTACAGTCCTGTCTCCCTTCCTTCCCCCTTTCCTTTCTGCTCTCCTTTCTTCCCCCTCCATGTTATAGGCTCTGTTTCTGTAGAGGACCTTGACTAGCATACTAGGTATGGGATGTCTCTACTACATCACACATGTACACAATTATCACCTCCAGATCAAACACCTCAGTCATGCTTTTACTGCATTGGACTTGCTTCACAAATGCCTAATGGACTTTGGCCTTTCTGATTCATTTTGCTCACTCTAATTGGAGCATCTTCCTAGAAGAACAAATGTAAAGATGTTTTCTTGGGAATAGTTCTTGGATGACTACACATAAATGTTTGAAACCCCACAGCTCCTCTGATCTCCTACCTATTCCCCCATCTTTCTATTTCTCTTCTCCCCTTGTCCCTTGATCTGGTGGAGGTGAGTTTATGAGGCCTTATCCCCATGATTCAGTCTCTTTTTATCCGAAGCTATTGTTTTTGCCTGACTCTGGTTCCTACTTTTCTTTCTTTTTTTGAATGAGTACCTCTTTACCTTTAGATCAGCTTCCTCTGGATAGGGCACATCCTTTCTGCTTAAGAAAACAGTTTTCTTGATGAACATTTCTACTCAAGTTTTTGTTCATTAAAAAAAATTCTATTTATGTTTGAAGCATAAATGTATTTTTTTAAGTCTGAGAAAATGGCAGTTCTCTAAGGAAACAATGCAGAAAGGAAGGACTGACTGTAGGAGGCTGTTTACTAATTGGATGAAGGG
The DNA here is from genome assembly GCA_033318265.1 of Phyllotis vaccarum. Lineage (NCBI taxonomy): Eukaryota > Metazoa > Chordata > Mammalia > Rodentia > Cricetidae > Phyllotis > Phyllotis vaccarum. The sequence goes on from JARWLC010000005.1 coordinate 7,992,649, forward strand.
ATGGAAGCAGATAATGAAGACGTGACTAATACACTTTTGTTTGACTGCAAGAGTGATTGAGCATCATCAAACAGAACTTGAACTCCCAGTGTCTAGAGTACTAATGGATGGGATGTTTCCCTTTCTCAAATCGATCTTTCTCTATCGTAATCCCTTGGTGAAAGGCATACAATGTCACCTCTCTTGACCTTGACTCCAAATATAAGTAAATAATGCTACCATTGTGGATAGGCATGAAAAGTCACACTTGGAGGAGCCAACATACTGTGCTAAGTCTCCTTTTTCTTAGCAGCAGACCTCTGAAGCTCAGGCCTTGTTAGTCTGTCTCTAAAGAGTAAACACACCTGTCTAAAGTCCTAAGTATGTCCCTTGTCTCCACAGCTTCCATCCACTCTGTCTACTGTCATCCATATCTGTGGTGATATGTTACGTATTTTATAAAAGCCAGCCTAAAATGTCAGAGAAGAGATCCACCCACTGTCAACCCAGGAGGATCAGAGAGTAGTAACTTAAGCCCTTAATTCCAGCAGATCTGAGTTTGAGGCCAGTTTGGTTTACAGAGTTCCAGGCTCCCAGGCAGGTAGTGGTGGTGCCACTCCTTTAATCCCAAAACTCCAGAGACAGAGATCTTTCTGTGTTTCTGTGAGTTCAAAGCTACTACCAAATGGAAGTAGCCCACGCCTTTAACCTTAATCTGGATGTAAAACAACTTAGTGAAGAAGGTGTTTAAGGCAGGCAAAGGAAGACAGAGGAGGCAGTAGAAGCCACAAGGAGCGAGGCTGAGGAAGCTTGAAGACAGCTGGGTGAGATCTGACTGTGGTGTCTCCTCTCTTTGATATATCAGCCTTTCCCTGATACCTGGCTGTGAGTTTCCTTTATTACAACTAGAGTTCTAGCAGCACACATCTTTTCCATGTCTTTCTTCTTCACATTTCATTAGCCCATTGTTAAACTCTGTATGATGACCAGCTTAGCTCTGGTGACAAGTGTTCAACATTAGTGACACGATAATGCAGACAATTTGTTGCATTGGGGTCATGTAGTGATCAACAGTGAACCACACATACAACAACTTCACTATCCCTATTCATGACAGTAAAAGTACTTTTCTACTTCACTTGGAATACAAAATCATCTCCACTATAAATGCCTCATCCACTGTCGCCTTTCCTACACATATATTTATACTTCAAACTCATGCATGGTTCTAGGTATTTATATTAGATGGCATATTATTTTAAAACATGTATACCCTGTATAATATTCAGATCAAGAAAATTGGAACATTAATTACATTAACTATTTATCCATTTTTAAATAATGGAAATACTCAAAATCATCTTTCCCAGATGTTCTGAAATATAGAAGTGTTGCCATTCAATTATAAAGTTACATGATAGGACCTTAGGAGAGGTACATACTCTGTCATTGCTGTGCCATTAGCACCCTGCATCTTTAACATCTCTCTCTAAGATTCTCAGCCTCTGGTAAGATATGTAATTTTTGTAATCTCTTGGAGTCCTGTCTGAGAGAACAGCTTTTCTGTCAATCCTTTTTGTAGTGAAAAATTGCAAGTAAACACACTTCCCTAATTCCCCTCTTCCCTAATTTTTTTTTTTTTTAGTTCAGTGTGGACACTTAGCTTTTTGTATGTGTAGCCATTTCTTCAACTTCTAAAAGTGTCTCTAATTGAGGAACAGAATCCTTACCAAATATTATTAAACCCCTGTGGTTTCTAGTCAGACAGTCAAATAGTTGATAATCAGATTATTTTGTGGTATGAGAATCTGGATGATCTGATGCTGTGTAGTCATTTAAAACACTCTGAGTCTCAGTGGCTGTGATCACAGGTTTCAGGTTACACTGGAGACAATAGCAAATGACATCTATCACATGTCCTCTAAACTCTTACAGTATCATATCCCCAAACAACAAGAGCTAGAATTTCCAACTGATTTCTCTGTGACATTGAAAAGGCAAGAGATGAAAAACTGAAGTGAACTCATGCATGATTAGATGTTCAGTATTTTCATCTTAGTGCAAGAGAAGCCCTATGCTAGAGACAGGAAAAGAATTTCTATTAAACTTCCAACTTTTTTACCTAAGTAGAGAATGCATTAACCTTTCAGCTTTTCACAGGTGTGAGAAACAAACAGATGTTAACATTTCTCATGTGCCTGAGCCTCTGGTCAAGTTTAGGAATCCTTAGCTTAAGTTGTTCTGGCTTTTTAAGCTTCAAACAATCATTTTAAGTATTGTGAATTGGCTCAAAATACTTTCAGTGTTGACATAAAAAATTCTATTAACTTTATTTTATGTTTTTTAAAAAAGTTGTAGGATGAAAGTGATAACTCAGTGGCTAAGAGAGCTTGACACCAAGCTGGGGGTCTGAGTTTGATACCAGGAACCCACATGATCTAAGGAGGGAACTAACTCTTGGAAGTTGTCCTGTGACCTCCACATTTATACAAATACACACCATACATACACAACTAAGTAAAGCAAAATAACTATAAAAAAGTTGTTATTCATTTCATACTATTTATTCTCTAGGTCATTCTGTTTGCATACTGGCAATGCTTGGTATCACTGATTTTCCACATCTCTATGTCCCACTTCTTGACTCAACCCTCTCTGAGTCCAAAATGAGTCAGAAGAAAAGTTGCATGTACTGTGCACAGACAGCTTCCCTTGTCAACATTCTACAAATAACATAATGAGGATTCAGAAGGCAAATAGATTGCGTTGGAGTCATAAGCAGTCTAGAGCAGATATAAATCTGCTGGAAGATATGCACAGGTTAGATGTAAATGTTATGTCATTATCTGTAACAAAACAGAACACCAGTCCATTCTGGTACCTAACCAATGCCCAGTCAACACACCTTCATATTGTTGAATAAACAAGCTACAGAACTTTGTACTACGGCAACATTTACTCTCTGCCAATCAAACAACTCTCTTCTGTCTTGATTCAGAACTTGCCAGTGTTCACTATTACATTCTGTTTGTATGAACAGAAATTCTTTGAGATACTTCATGGAAGTTTAATTATGAGATAGTCATATTTCTGTGTCTGGGTCAATTTTTATGTATCACTATGAACCAAAAACATCAGCCATATTGGGTCATATATCAGCTCCTTTTTCAGAATGACCGATAATCATTGTATCTAGTCACTGCATTTTGTTTATTTATTCAGCCATCACTGGATACTTGGGTTGTTTCTATCTTTTTGTATATAATGCTGCCCTAAAAGCATGTGTAAAAATGACTTCAAATTCTAATTTTAGTTTCTTTAGGGTTACAATTGAATGTTATGGTATTCTTACTTTTAACTTTTTGAGAAGCTGCCAGACTGCATCATATTTTACTCCTGTCAGCTCTGATAAAGGGGTCAAATTCTATGTTGTTGGCAACATTAATCATCATTACTTACATATTTATTGATTATTATTTTACATGTATTAGTATTTTGTACAAATGTATGTTAAGTTAATAGTGTACATGAAGTACTTACAGTGCCCAAATAGAACAGTGGATCTGTAAGGACTGTAGTTATGGGAGGGTTTTAACTGTCATGGGGGTGCTGGGAACTGAATCCAGACCTATGCAAGAGTAGCAAGTATTCTTAACCACTGATTCAGTTCTCCATACCATATTATCATCATTATTATTATTATTTGTAACAGTGGGCACCCTAATAGCTTTGTGGTGGTTATCTTTTTGTGATTTTGTTTTGCATTGTGCTAAATAGTAATGATGTGTAGCACATGAGCCTGCTATTGATGTTATTCATAGATTTTCTTTGGAGAAATACTTATTCCTGTTCCTTGCTTATTCATGGGCCACTTTGTGACATTTAATTGTATGTGTGTGTGTGTTTTTTTTTTTAATTGAAGGATTTAACTCTATTTCTACTTACTCTTGCCATTGATTACTTACTTTGATGCAAAAATTATTTCATTTACCTCAGTGTATCTATTTTCACTTTTATTATCTTAGATTTTTGTATCTGACTTAGAATATAATTGTTAAATCCAAAGTCAAAAAGGACACAATGAAACTTGAAATTTTTGCAGGAATTAGAGCTTATTAATGGCTTTCTTGTAGAGTGACAGGGATTTTTAAGTATAACCAAAGCCAAGTCTTTATAAAATTTTCTCTATTGCAATTGCACAATCAACATAAATATAATTCATTATAAACACTGGAATTATTGTTTATCTCTTCCTGTCCCTTTTCTAGCTTATTCTTCCAGACCTATTTCTGCCCTGGTTCTTGTGGTCTTTTCACACTATATAATTCAATTCTTTTCTAATATTTCAAGGGTGAGTATGGCTATTTTTGTTTATCAAAGCTATGCCCTTTGTATTTACCACGTGATGTAGTTTTAGTGGTTAAAACCACAGTGTAGTTTAAATCCAATATCTGTCACTATTTCAGAGTATGTTATTTGTGTTGTTTACTCTGTCACACATTAAGAGCTGAATAAATACTTAGTGAATTAATGCTGACATAAAATGGGTATATTGCCTAATCCATATGAATGTTTTAGGAAAGAAACAAATATTCCAAATCTCATGCACGAAATTAGAATAATTAGCTATCATCTAAGTTTTTGGGAGGTTTAATGAAGAATAAGAGCATGCATGAGTTTAGCAATTCTTAGCAATAGCTGCTCTTCTCGAATGATGCTCATTACGCACTGCTTATAAAATATCAGTGACTCCCAGTCCCAGGAATTCTTGACTAACAGTTTTTGTTCTGCATGACTCCATTAGAACAAAACTGTGAGAATCATATACTCGAGTCAAGGAGACAGAGTCACATAAAAACAGAAGATAGAATGAAGCATGGCCATGCCTGAGTGAAGCAAACACAGATGCCTGCTAGAGTTCCCAAGAAGGAATTCCTAGGAGACTGAATCACCAGATGGAGTTTTGTAGAGATGATGAGCTTGAGCTGTTCCTTGATGGACAGCTGAATATAGATGACAGAGGAAAAAAAAAAAAAAAGAAAGAAAGAAACCACAAAAGCCCCTCCACTCAGCAGGATAAGAGACATCTCAAGTATGTTTAGTCTCTCAATTTGGTTTCATAATGTACACTCCCATGAATGTCTTCCAATGGGCTTATACTCTTCCTCCAGGGCTGGGACCTGGCAACTTACTAACTTGGTTTATTAAAGTCCAGATAGTAAATATTTTAGGGTCTGGTGCCACAAATGCACTCTGTCACATTCTTCATTTTTTACCATCCATTTTATAGCCCTTGAAGAATGTTAAAAAAAAATTAAGCTTTCAGGCTACATAAAAATTAGCAACAAGCTGAATTAGGCTTAATTTACTGACCACATAGATCTATCAAAAGCTGAGTGGTTATTTGATGTGAGATGTGTTCTAGGATAATGGCTCTGACAATGAAAATCACCTTACACCTGTCCCTTTCCCTGAACTCTGTGTCACCAGAGAAACAGGCTTCTGTAAATAAAGTAGAAGGATCAAACTTCATGTGCTTTGCTGTGTAAAAGGCAGAGAGTACTTCATGGAGAAGACAACAGTATATAGGTGATATTTCATTGTGTTCTGTCTTCTGCTTACTGGCTGGAGTTGGTATCATAATTGCTATTAATAACATTACAAATGTACATGATGTAGGCACTTAATGGCTACTTCAAGAGTTGAATTTAGGAGGTTCAAATATTTTATGGACTCCATAATAAAGAAGTTTTATGGTGGATAGTTTAGAAGCAAATGTTATGAGAAGTGCAGATTCTCTTAGTATGTGTAATAAAGGATGGCACTTTATGCTAGTGACTTAATTCTCCAAGCCTTATGTGTTTGTGTTTTAAGGGCTTTCCATCAAATCAGCATACAAAGCAAGGACATGTAGTGCCTCCTTTACTCATCTTCTGATTTCTCCCAACTGATGATTAATAAGGAGAACTGGGCCAGCCATACAAGAAAGCTGATCACTTTGTTTTATGAACAAGATAAAATTTCTTTGTCTATTAAGGGAAAATCTGAATGCTCGGCATGTGAAATTGTTACAGCAGTCATATAGTAGTCTCATTTTTAGTCAAGCATTATTCTAAATGCTTCTGTGAAAAGTATTTTCAAGATTAGCAACACAGAGTAAATATGATTGTCCTCTATAATGTGAAAGGGTCATATCCAGAAGTATCTGAAACCTTCATTTTAACAGTGACACAGGCCATGTCCTTCATTCAATCAACCAAATAATCAATCAATCAATCAATCATTCAACCAACCTCCCAAGCAACCAATCAACTTCCCTCTTTCTTCTCCCCATCTACTTTCATTCTTTTCCTATTCTCTTCCTTCCCTTTCTCCCCATAAACACACCTGCATACATCTCTTAGTGTTTTTCTAGAACTTGAGGAAGCAACCAGAGAATTGCAAATAGTGAAATATCACCTTAGATATTCTGCATGCTATGATTCCATGAAGTAGTCTTTGCTTTCTTCGCAGCAAACACACACGAAGAATCCAGCATATGTTTGCATGGTTGCATGTATGCATGTGTGTAAGATTCTAAGTAGGAATAGTGCTCTGTAACACATATAGGTAAACCTTAGAGGATAGAAGGGCGAGAAGGCAGTTGGAAGACTCAGTATGATTGAAACCAATGCCCCGATAGACAAGCTTTACTTGTTAAGCAAATGAACAAAGAAAACAACTCTTCAGTTTTCACTGCACAGAGTCAAAATTATAGAGATAGATGCAGGAATATCAGAAGCGTGGGTAGGTAGGATGTTGGCCATTATGAATGTTGTAGATAAGAAGTGTGCTCCTAGGGAAGTTCAGGCAAGAGGTTAATTTTTAGAAGCTGAACATTATTCACTTAAAGACATTCAGAAAAATAAGTTTTATAGGGCTTTTCCACTGTGTTGAGGCTTATAACCTTAATAAATGAGAAAAAATTATTTATGAATATGGACTAATTCAGAGGTGATTTTGGTTAACTTCAACCACAATTTATTAAGTAAATACCTTATTCCATTTTTAGGTGTGGTTCTAGACTGAATCAGAGACAGTTTCTTAGATATAGTTTCGTAGGGTTTATGATTTGTTTCTAATGCTTGAAAAGACTGTTATTCTGGAGAGAGAGAGAGAGAGAGAGAGAGAGAGAGAGAGAGAGAGAGAGAGAGAGAGAGAAAGAGAGAGATCTGAATAGTCAACTATATGTATAAGTAGTCCAAATTCATAAATGTCTTTCCCAAAATAAAGGAAACTTAAATTTTTATCCCACTGTGACACAGGTCCTTCAACAAGGAATATAAATAAAAAGTACTTGCACAAGTTTGAATATAATTAGCCCTCACAATCTCACAGAGAGTCACACTATTATGAGGTGTGGTTTTGTTGGAGTGTATATGGGCTTTTTGGAGGAAGCATGCTACTGTGAGGGTAGCCTACGAGACTTTCTGTGCTTGGCACACTACTTAGTGAGTCATTCAAATTCCTGTTGCCTCCAAGATATAATCCTCTTAGCTACTACCCTAGCACCATGTCTGCCTGCCTGCTACCATGCTCTCTCCCATGATGACAGTGAATTGAGCCTCTCAAACTGTAAGGGATCTCCCTCAATTAGATGGTGTCTCTTCACAGAATAAACTCCCTAAGACAATAAATACTCAGACATGACTATTACTATATGATATGTTTATGGTATCAGAATTCAGATATGTGCAGCTTCAAGGAAAAAAACAGAGAGAGAGAGAGACCTAGAATGGGGACATAACAAAGATGTGAAGAGCTTTCGAGTCTTGAGACTTGAGATGTGCTGGTGGTCAGAGTAGGTGTGGAAGTGCCACTCAAACATAAATCAAATTTCACCCTCTTGTGGACAATCAATGAGATCTTACCTCATGAGGGTGGGGCTTTTCTTCTGCTGTTTCCCTTCCAGACTCTCACTGTAATTACAAAGTTCTATCATTGTTTCTGATTCATAGAATTCATTTTATTTATTTTCGAATGGTTTGTTTTTAATCATTTATTTATGTGTACGTGCCTGTATCTGTGTGAGGGAATTCAGCCTGTGTACAGATGCCCAGAGAGGAAGTTTTATTCATGAATTGGAGCTATAGGCAGTTTTGAACCTCCTGACATGGGATCTAGAATCTGAACTTAGATGCTTTGGAAGAACAGGAAGCACTCTTGAATGATGAGCCATGTCTCCAGTCACTGTGAGATTTATTAAGAACTAGACCTCTTAGAGGGGCCGATACTGTAGAACTACCCTTGCACAATCCACATCAAAAAAGTCACAGCATTTCAGCACTTCACACTTACAAAACAAACAAACAACAAACAAACAAACAACACACACACACACACACACACACACACACACACACACACACACACACAAAGCAGCTTTATTTTTGGTAGAACTTCAAAGCAGATGGGAATTATTGTCTCTCTTCACAATTTTGACACACACTGTCTTTCTATTTGAACTATGGGCATAATGACTTATTTTCCATTCTCATTCTGTATAAATCCAAATCATCGTGAAAGAAAGAACATTGAATGTCAAAATGCGTTTCCTCTTGCAGACACAATCCAAGGTATAACTAATGAGGATTTGTATATAACCATAATTTTGCACGGCTCAACATTCATAAATAACCTCTGATCAAATCCAGGGAGCAAGTTCTTCTCCTATTGTAGCTTTCCTATGAACTGTGCATGTTTTCTCAACATCAAAGTAGACATGGTTCAACTGGAGGAAGTAATCTGATGAGAGCAGTGCTTTGGTATCAGCAGATCACGTAGGGTAAAGCAGCATTCCAGCCAGGCTTGCTTTCTTTTATGCTGCAAATAAAGGCTGTTTGTTCATTTGCCTATGTTGGAAATCTGATGTGTTCTGCTGGCTGATTTTAGTACGTGAGTCATTTATTTCTACTGCTATTGCATGATATTTGTGTGTATCATCTTTGGAAGTTTGTTACCCCATTCAAATTTGTATGTTGATGTCTAATCTGTAATAGTTTGGTGCAAAGAGGTTGTTTCTTTGGGTTTGTAGAGCGTTATAGCAGAGCTCTTCTGTGGGGGGTTAGTTTCAAAGGTCTGAAGGAGCTTCTGAGCCCTTAGCATATGTGAAATCATCAAGGGAGTAAATATCCAAGAAAGAGAGCACATGACTCTCTACATGCTGAGCTTGACAATACTTTGGTCTTACTTTCCTGTTCCCAAGACCATCACCTACTCTGAGATGTCATGTGAGAACAGTCCTCACAATTAAAAGAATAATTTACACAGACACATATTTATTCTCTTTTGTTAGCTTCTAAATGACCTATAGCGACAACAGCACTAATCTGGCTATGTTCAGAAATCTATTTGGTGGGTGGAGAATAATCCCCTTTTCATATATGAGACTCTGTTCAATTACTTTATAAACCTCATCATATCTGATTTTAATATTTCTAGCTTTAAACTGGCAAAGTCTGGCTTCCATTAGTTATGATAGCCCTGCCAGCATCCTCATGTACATACAGCAGCTTAAAATTCCACAGCTACGCTCTACCCAAATGGTATCAACATTATTTCTGTAGAATTATTTTTATTACCCAAATCTGATCTTTAGTAAAATCTTAAGTGTTGAAACAGCAGTTCTGATTTGACCCTCTTTTGTAAGTCAGTTTATACTTATAATTTTATTTTTCTATATTTTAATTTTTGCTTAATGTTTTTAGTCTTTTCTGCTTCTAAGGCAGAAAGCCATTGCTTGAGGCATAGGCTGCAGATCACTGAATAACATAATTGTACAAGTTTGGCTTCACTGTCATTTGAGTCTCTTAATATAAAGGCTCATGGGTTTGGCACAATTCATTGTGCTTTAGAAGAATCAAAGCTCAGTCTTAGAATTTGTAGAGTATTATTTTGCTTCTCAATATTGTTAACATTTTAGCTTAGTCTTTAATGATTGCACATCTATTTATAGTCATCTTTAAGAAGTAAACATCTCAGGTGCCACCGAGTTTGATATCATGTAATTGTTTAGGTAACTATGTAACACTAAATGTGTTAATGAAAGATATAACATGGTGATAATGAAAAGTACGGCATTTGAATAACTATATATAATACCAAAAGTTCTGGATAAGTTTTATTTTTCTGAGAATCATAAAATGCTATTTTGAATTAGCCTGGATCCACTAGCAAGAATGGCTTTGATCTCTTTCACCTTTCTTTAATATTTAATAAGCATTGCTGTATAAAAATTTAGGCATTATATAATTCATTTTGGGCTCCTTAGGGATAATTTTGGGTTCATTCAAGCTTTGTAGATTTCCCCACTCAATTTCTACATATGAAATGGTCTAGGGGCTAAATACTCTATGTAAACAAAGACATACATCTATCTAAGAAGTTGAAATTGGTGGCCATTAACAGAAAAGTAAATTACAATATTGATTATAAGCCTGTAATATACATCAGTTGTAATATGGATGACCTAATTTCAAGTAAATCTCAAACAAGTGCTCCAAGATGGCAGCTCGGTTAAGGGGACTAGTTAAAATCCTTGGCTGCAATGAAATTATACCTAGTTACAGGAGGACGGTGATTTCTATTGTGACTTAAGTGTAGTTTTCACATGGTGTGGAGCCAAAGACAACTTTATACCTAATCTAACACACAGCCTATGTGCACAACAAAAACAGACTTAAAAAAAAAAAAAAAAAAAAAAAACCCAAGAAACCAAAACACTGTTCCACAAGAGCCAGGCCCTTAGCATCTCTGTAATGTACCATTGTTTCATGCAGGGTTATTTCCAATGATCCATTACAACACATTTCTGTGTAGAAATGTGTTAAAGAGATATGGGTTGTCCCTTAGTAGTTTGCTTTGCTTTGCTTTGCTTTGCTTCCTTCCTTTCTCCTCCTCTTCTTGCTTGTCCATTTTATTTCATTGTTTCTGCTGGTCTTGGAGACACATGGTATATCATTAATTGCCTATGATGTGAAACTTGTCTGCTACTTGTCTATTAATAATGATATCAAGGATAACAGATTGACTGAAAAGGCTCTAAAAACAGCATGACTATATCTATACATGGAGTACTACTCATCTGCAAAAAAAATGACATCCTCAAATTTTCAGGCAAATGGATGGATTTGGCAAATATCCTCCGAGAGAGGAGATTCCACAAGCCCAGAAAGATAGGCACAGGATGTAAGGATGTACTTGCTCATAAATGAATTTTATACAAAAATCAAAGAATACCCAAGCTGCAAACCACAACCCCTGAACAGTTTGGGATCAGAAGGAACTTAAGAGAGACATCGAGAGATTCCCTTAGGAAGAGAAAATAGCAAATTAGGATCACAATGGGTTAAAACAAAGAGGAGGTGGGAACAAATCATGAGAGAAGACGATTGTTGAGTAGAGGCACAACAAAGAGTGAGAAAAAAAAAGATGGATATCTTTCTAGAGGAAGCTAATGTGGGGTTGGAAAGAGACCTGGTGATAGGGAAAACTCCAAGAGCTCACAAGATGTCTCTGGCTAGGTCTCCAATCAATAGTGGAGGGAGTTCCTAAACAGGACTTTACCTATAATCAAATGAATAACCACCCTAAATGTTATCACAGCACTTACATCTAAGAATAAAGGTGGAGGCAGCGATCCAGGGCTGAGCACTGTGCACAGCTCCTGGTTCAGTGGAGAGTGGGTAAGAGAGTCTGTATGAGCGAGGGGATAGGGATTATGAGGTAAATTTCCACAGTGATGACTGGCTGGAGCTCTGGGGAGCTCACTGAATAAAAATAGCCACTGGAGAACCATCAGGGAAGGAGCTAGGCCCTCCAAGTGTGGGCAACTGTCATTTGGCATGGGCAGTATGTGAAGCCTCGAGGGGTGGGATCAGACTGTGTTCCTGTGCATAGGCTGGCACCTTGGAGCCCATTCCCTGCAGAAGAACAGCTAACTCATTCTTGATTTTGGAATGAGGAAATCAGACTTGCCTGAGGTGGAAGTGCTATGCTGAGCTGACTTTCCTTGGGACTTCTTGCCCTTTTTGGGGAGGAGATGGTAGGATGGAGATGGGGGAGGCTGAAGGATGACTGTGAGGAATTGGGAGGAGGAAAGGGAGAGAGTGCAGGGAGATACATGTATAAAAATGACATTTTTTTTTATAAAAAATAAAATGAACAACATTTTTTTTATAACATTCTTAACTTTCAGAAAGTAACTCTATAGCTTGGTCTACTTTTAAAGACCAGTGAATTCAAAATGCTTCACCATCTAAGAAACTTTTTGATTCAGACTACCTGATGGATTGATAATTTTCTGTTAGAAAAAAAAATAGAATAATCTAGAATTTATTAGGCTGAGTGAATATAGTCAGAATAGTCTCAGAGCTGATTTTAACACCCAAGTTACACTTTTAGGTTAGGAATGTAGAAAGCTGGCTTGAAGACATTGAAAGAGCGTGATTTGAAAGGACTTGTGTGAGCCCAGTTCAAAGGAAATCAGGAAGCATTGAGTGAGAATGTCTGAGAGAGAGAATGAGACAAATCCCAATTGCAAAAGCTCCTGAAATGGAGAGCTATTGCGCCCCTCAACAACTTGAGGTTGATACCTAAAAGGCTTTAAATTTGGAGTCTGTGTTATCAGTAGCCATCCAATATTATCTTGAGAAAATTGACTGGGTAAAATTTGTTAAAATCTTTTTCTTTTTGACAGTGTTACAGGAAGTTCTGCTAGGTTAAGCAATCAAAAGATCTCTTCATTTTAGCTACAAAGTATGGCAAATAGCAGGTTAGCACAGAGTTAGAAATGAATGTCTCCCTATGCAGCTCCTACTTATTATCTTAGTATGAAACAAATAATTACTAAGGTCTCTGTATTTCAGACTGCCCATGTAAGTTCTGTGGCAGACCCCTGACGGCAATGTTTTGGTTTCAAGTCTTGATTTGAGCTTCTTCTTAGTGACTATTTCTTCTTTCAAGGATTCAGGGATTTGTCAGGGTTCAAGAAACAAGCTGTCTAGCAGGATTTGGATTCTCAGTGAAAGGTATTCTTCCATGCTGGCTGTAAGTGCTTATGAAGGTGTGGTGGACTCTGAGAGGCTAGAATTCTCTATCAGACATTCCAATGTGTACTTACAAAACCTTGCTCTAGGAGATAACAGGCTTTATCTCTGAGATTACCTAAACTGATAAAACTGACTTCCTCTCTTTCATACACTTTCTATTTTTAATCTGTTATTTAAGCATATTAAGAAAACGTTCTTACAGTCTCCCATTCTTTTGGGACCAATTATTTTGCAGTGTGGTTATTCTCAAGCCTATATTTGAAACTACATAAGACAGTTAAAAAAACAAAATGTTGGTTCCTGGGTCCCAGGCCCAGAGATGAAGAATGACTAGTCAGAAAATGTCCCTTGATGATTGCACAGCACAGGACAACATGATGGGATGTGACACCACTGACCTTGAGGGCTCTTGACCTCACACTTTAATCAGTAGTACTGGAGTATTAAATTGCTATCAGTTTGAAAGTGTTAGCATGAAAATGTCCTTTTCACTGTTCCTTGTGCTAGCCAGACTTGAAGGTGAAGTTCAGGGAGGGAGGTCAGGTGAACTTGGGCAATTTTGATTTATATGAGTGGTTAACACTTTGCACCTTATATCTATAACAGTGCCTTAATAAATATCATGCTGTGCTGGCGAGATGTTCAGACAGTAAGAGCACCAGCTGAGAAGGGATGGCAATCTGAGCTTATTCTCTGTACCCGAGAGGAAAGTAGAGGGAGAGAGGTTGACTTTACAGATTGCCCTTTGACCTCCACATGGATGCCATGGCATGAAGAATAATAAATAAGGAAGAAAATTAATGTAAATAATTAGCATAAAGATTATAGAAATTATATTTTCATCATTTTACCTTTTATGTTTTACATGTATTGTTTATTTATCTCTTTCAGTATGCACACGGGCATTTCTCTGCAATCATGATACAGTATGTGGAGGTCAGGGGATGCCATTTCAAGACTTGATTCTCTTCTTCTACCGTGTGGGGTACAGGCATTAATGTCAAGTCCTTGGTTTAAGTGGGAAGGCCCTTTACTTATGAATCATCTTGCTGGCACCAAAGTCTGATTTTTTTTTCTGAAGTATTAAATTCAAGCTTAAATACTGATCTATGGTGGTTGTTTTTGAAATGTCCACCAACATGATTCCTTTTCTTAGCAACTTTACTACCCTTCAGATTAGGTTCCAGTCACAGATACTCCAGCTATCTGAAATTTGAAAATAGTGTATTACCATAATTGGTCAATTCTTGAAATGTGAATGTATTCTAATTTCTCTAGCTTAGTGAAAATTCTCCTCCTTTTGGCTTTTAATCAAAATATACACTTTTAAAATTTAATTGATAAGCATTCCTTTCTCTAGAGGCCATTTTTTGGTCTATTTTATTTCATTTCTTTTTCCTTTAGATTTTTAAATCAAGATTCAAACCAAGTCTTATTCACTGATGAGCTAAATAAACTGTTCTCTAGCAAAGGGTTGCTTTCTAATTAGCTGCAGGATATAATTAGCACATTCTCTGGGCCAGTAAGAATTGGATTCACCAGATGCCAACAGTTGACAATCTGAACAATATTTGAGGCAGCCAGGCAGTCAGAAGCATAGGTGGAAAAGTGGGGATGAGAGAGAGTTTTCACTTTAGGGTACTAAGCTGTCAAGGTTTCAGTGTGAATTACTGATAAATTATTCACTTGTACTGTTAAGTAAGGTATAACTTCAATTTTCAATATGCAGTTTTCCTGGACCAAAAGGTATCAAGGAGAATTCTGCGTGTATCACAGCAGATAGTCCATAGAGTCACAAAGCCTGCCATAACTACAGAGCATCTTAGCCAAGGGCCAGAATCTTGGATCTATGTCAAAGTTCAGATTTTGCTAAAAGCCTACTGTCAGGTGCAGCATTCATATAGTACCAGAGCACCAGGAGCCTGCGATAAAATTACATTATTTCCTAATAAGAAAGTATGCAATATCTCAACTCTACTTCATTTTCACGATGTTCCAGTTTATCTAATCCAATCTCTGACACATGTAAACAGATTCAAATGAAAATCTTAAGGCCATTCTATGTATTTTTAAGATTCAGGAAGCAGCTAGTATATCAGATACTATGATGACATTCAAATAGTCTATTTACAAACAGAGAAAACATATCATAATCCTTTTAAAAATCTCCTGTCTGTAGAGATGTGCACTGTAAAGAGGTCTTGTGATTTTATCGTGTGTGAATAGACTCACCAAGGTCTTTTGGACACTTTATTGGACCTCTTATTTTTAGTCACAAACGGGCTAGTAATAATTATGAACATTTTCAAAATAGAGTTACCTAGCAATGAAGTGGAAAGACACTATCAATTCATGTTGTGAGGCTTAAGTAACACAAGCTGTGCCAGTAGAGAATCTATGGAAATAAATATATTCTATTCACATTACATAATTGTGACTTATGAATGAATGATTTTTTGTTGATATATTTATAAAATTCAGTCAGGAACCAGGCAAAAGTTTTCTGCACACTCAGTTTAAAAATTATTTATTTTAAAAAACAGAAAGTGTCAACATAGAAAATTATTAGAAAAACTGATAATTTTATCTTGAAAATGAAGAGATTAAAAAAAAAACTATAACTATAATCAACACCCAATGGTTTTTCCTATGCAAAGAGTACAAAGGCAGAAATAATAAGAACAGCATGAAGCTTGAAGTGATAATGTCAGGTTCATAGAGAAGTTTTCAATCTGTTTAATGTGTGGTCCAAATAAATACTTCTTTCTCCACTGAGTGTGGTCTGGAAAGACTCCTTTCTGCTCTGTGTTGCAGATAACTTGGCTTAAGTCTAGGACTGAGACTATCAGTTAGGTCACAGAGGTCACTTATGGGCTTCCTAAGCCTTTTGCTTTGTCAGAATGTGAGCTTCTCACATGCTCAGCCCCCAGTAGGTGTTATCATCCTTTATCTTTATACAAGTTAAAAATTCTTCCAGAAACAAGCAATCCCCATTACGAAGAATTAAACATTTAACCAGACTGCATTCTTCCCTTCCTGGTATGCTTAGCATCTCATTATCTGTGTCAGAGGTTGGACTATTTCTAAACACTGTAAACTGTGATTCAAGGATATGAGCCCAGCACTCAGAGGGTCACAAATTACACTCATTTTTAACTGATTCATTTATATTTAAATATTTCCAAATTCATAACAATGATGTGCTCATGGTAAAAGTCAGCATTTTTGAGTTGTTATTACTTATTGTCTAAGTAATCCAAGTTAGCCTTTAATTTTCCATTTTTCCCGTCTTTTAAAATTATTAGTTTATTATTTTTTTTCATATGATCTTTCTATGTAGCCCAGGCTGTTCTGGAACTATGTAGACCAGGCTGGCCTCAGATTCACAGAGATCTATCTGCCTTTGCCTCTTATGTGCTAGGATTAATTGTTTATACCACCAAGCCCAGTCCTTTACCCACATTTTAACACTTCCTTCTGGGATAAGCATAGAAAAGACACTGATGTGAACAGACTCAGAAATAACTTGCTATTTTACTTTCAGTTACATGAAAATTTGTCTTTTTTTTTTTACTTACAATAGTTTAAATGTAGTGGGACCCTTTAATGGGTTATTATGTTAAATATCAAAAAGTTCCTCTGAAAACTTTTTAATTTTCAAAGTATATATTTGAGTTCTATATTTTAAAAATGTTATATGATCATTTTTATAAATCATGAAGATTATTTTTATGCAACATGCCATTTCATTGTAGAACTAACTGCTTATCTGTCTACTTACTTGTTGTGGCTGCTATTGATTATTTCAGGTGTGGCCTCTTATAGGGGACACCATGTTGTACACAGACTCTTAACTGCCTTCTTATTGTTTCCTCAAGACATACTCTTAGAAGTCTAAATAGAGGCCAATGACCACCAAGAAAGCTCCTAAATCCTAATGCTATACTTCTTTCTGGAAAAGATTACATTTTTTTTTCTACCTATCTTAGCTAAAATGGTTATTGATGTGCGAATGTCTTTCTATACGCTGTGAATATCAATCTTTAAATAAAGGAGCTGTTTTGGCCCATGACAGGCACCATAGAAGAAGTAGGAGGGGAAATCACAACATAGGTAAGAGAAGTGGGGTGGAATCAGACAAATCCAGCCAGCAGCCCAAGAAGAAGCATGTGAGGAACACAGGTGAGCCACGGGCCACGTGGCAGACAGATGAATGAAAATGGGTTGAATTAAGATGAAAGAGCTAGCTAGCAATGTGCCTAAGCCATAGGCCAAACAGCATGAAGCTAAGTAAGTGTCTGAGTCATTTCTGGAGGCCTAAGCAGCTGCAGGCAGCTAAGGAGTCTGGGGCTGCAGGTCTGTGGGTCTGGGCCTCTGGTGCCTGGGACCAAGAAACCTTATTGTAACAGGTTATTATTTCAAAAGAAATGAATTCAAAATAATAAACTTCCAATCCATCTTTTCAAATGTTTTAGGTCACAGTTTGAACTGCCATCAGTGGTATACAACATTTTTCCACATTAGAACATTCTTATTATAGTATCATCTTTGCTTTCTTGACTGTTTTACTATTGTATCTATAAAAATTATCAGCTTGTAAGCAATGTTTAGATAATACAGATATTCACTCAAAGGATTGCTTCTGAAGATGCTTTGTGAATCAAGAGTTATAAGTTTGTATATTTCAAGTCATAATATCATCGTCAATTCTGCCTAATACAATTATTTCTTCAGGTGACACCCCTGTATAAAACAAAACATAGTAAGGTCTTATACTCCAGGAAATGAAGCTGTATCTTGACTGTTTTCCTCTTTAGCTTCTGAGTGCACAGATTGTCTTTAATTCCTAAGGTAGCCTTCAGGTGTCTAGAACCCTTTCCACTCTACCAGGGACTAGACACTGATCTTATAATAGAAACTTGTTTTCAAGAGAAAAAAATTCCATGCAAAAAATTTGAGCAAATGTATTTCCTATACAGAAGACTTCTTCTCTACTCTATTTAATGTTTCTTTTAATGACATATAGTTGCATGGATTTGTGGGGGTGCAGTGTGGTTGGTGATTCAAGTACACACTGCACAATGATAATTATGATAATTCCATTTGTATGTCCTTCTTCATGTGCTGAGCCTCTCAACTTCTCTCTCTGCGTTTCACAGACAGGTAATGACGTCGAAACTCTAGTCAACCCACTGTGCTGTGAAACACTGGAGCCTGTTCCTTGCATCTTGAGAATCATGGGAATATACAAAGCTTCCTTTCCTTGGGTGTTGTCATGCCAACAGATGTTTAACTTCCAGACTGAAGACAGCACTGTTCAGAGGTAGACAGAAGTGGAAGAGCAGAGGCCTCAGATGCAGCCCCGCATATATCATCCTGAGATCACAGTACATCCAGACTCTTAACTATACAAGCCAACTCAATCCTTAGTGCTTTTTCATGACCTTCCTTGGTTTGCTGCTATAGAATCTCCTAAATTCCACCCTGTTGCCTGTCACTGTGGCTCATGACCAGGTAAGGCATGAAACAACTGCAGATGAGCTTACAAATAATGGAGCAGCAGTAAAGCGTTTGAAAGCTCAAAACTTCAACCAAAATTAAGTCATAATGAATCTGAGGAGTCTCTGGCAGCCGGGGACCATGTTGTATCTTGTGACTTCTGAAAACCTTAGTTCTGAACACACAGCACACATTCTTTGCAGGAGCATGCTACCATGCCACCTAATTCTAGCAATAACTGATTTAAATATTGCTACCTGAATTGCAAGCTTTAGTTTTATTAAATCATTGTCTTCCTAGCATCATTAATTGAATCTAGCCGTGAAATTAGAAAACATTTGCCAACAATTTCTCAAATGTGCTTCTGTGTATTTCTGCCATTTATAACATATATTTATGTTCCTGGGTTTGTAACTTTAACTATTTAAATTAAATAAAATATAGTTATATATAATATAAACTAAATTATACTATAAAATATGCTATATAGTTTAAAAATTATCTAAAAATTTACAAATGTATACTTTCCATAGTTCTATTCTCACCTCTGACTTTCCTACCACCACTGTTAATCCTCCATTCTCCAACAAATAAAAACATTTCTTTCCTGTACTTAAGTTTATTCACTTTATTTTGTGATCCACCAAGATTAAGCAGGACCATTTGTGGGAGATTATATTGTTTCATTGTAAATAATTGTCCCACCCACTGGTTTAATAAAAAGCTCCGATTGGCCAAAGGCAGGCAGGAAGTGTGGGCGGGGCTACCAGACTAAGAAAACTCTTGAGAATAGGAAGCACAGAGCAGAATGCCAGAGAGAAGCTGGAAGAAGCAGAGGACAACTATGCTGCTGTGAGAAAAGGTACCGAGCCACATGGCTGAACAGGTCATGGGTTAGATTAAGGGTAGAGAGCTAGCATGTTACATGCCTTGGCCTTAGGCCGTTCAGCCTAAAACTATAGTAAGTCTCTGCGTGTCTGTGGGTCTGTGGGCCTTAACTTTGAGGCTAGGCCTAGAAAGTCCTGGCCAGAAACCTCCTACTACAACCATTTGTGTGAGAGTGGGGGTACAGCTATTTGGTGAAGCCTCGTGGGCTCAGCAAAAGGATATACAAAATACAATGATTTGTTGAATGAATTCTAATTGGGTTTATAATAAAAACCTAAAGCCTGATATTGGAGTAAAGCTGAAAGATCACTAAGACATAAACCAGCCACTAGAGAAACTTCTCACCACTACTGAATCCAAAAGGGGTAGAATCTATCTCCACAAATCCTCAGACTGAATATTCTTAGTCTTCAGCTGAAAGGGAGGAGGGGATCATGTCTCCACCCACCTTATATTCCTTTCCCTGCCCAGCCATATCACTTCCTGTCTCAACCTTCCTAGTGCTGGTATTAAAGGCCTGTGTACTTCCCAAACACTGGGAACAAAAGCATGAGAAGCCAAGTGCTGGGATTAAAGGTGTGTGCCACCCCTGCCTGGCTCTGGTTCTATTTTAGACTTGATTAATTTCATAAAGTTGAGGGTGACTTTGAACTCACAGAGATCCAGACAGATTTCTGCTTTGCTTCCCCAACGTTAGGATTAAAGGTATATGCCACCACTGTCTGACCTCTCTGGCTAACTCTGTGGCTGGCTCTGCCCTCTGATCTTCAGGCAGTCTTTACTTGTTAGATTACAAACAATATATCAGCACAGTGTTCCCCCTCTCCTAGCATCTGTCCACAGTCAGTAGTTTTAAATAGCTTATTTATTATAATAGCTTTGAATCAGAGACCATTAAGAAGTTATTTCCAAGTCTGTGTAATCATTAGAAAAATTTATTTCCTAATGATTTTGTTAAACTGTTCCTTTAATTTTTTTAAAGTAAGAATCTTAAAAGTTTACATACACACACACACACACACACACACACACACACACACACACACACACGACCTACATTTAGTTTTGAATACTTTTATACACTCAAACCTTTTATTTACTGTAGGAGAACTCTTACCCGAATTGCCCAGACTTTGATAGTAATTGCCAAAGAAAAGAGAAATAAATGAAAGTGGATAGCAATGACTACCAGCAAGGGCCAGCTTGTACCATGTCCTCTTCACCAT
Source organism: Phyllotis vaccarum (assembly GCA_033318265.1). Lineage (NCBI taxonomy): Eukaryota > Metazoa > Chordata > Mammalia > Rodentia > Cricetidae > Phyllotis > Phyllotis vaccarum. The sequence continues at coordinate 8,013,329 of JARWLC010000005.1, forward strand.
GTGTGGTGTTGGTTTATGGACCTGGGAGGCCGTACAGTCTGCAGCTCTGGGCAAAAGGCTCTGATCTTGGTTTCTGATTTGAACTGAGGCATGGCGGTTTGATGTGGTCCTAAAGAATTCATTTAATCTTTTTGTGCTTCTATCAGTCCATCGAGAGAGCACAGGCATATCAGTAAAGAAAGACGACAAGGGGAAAAAACTAGTCTGTCCCAGTTTATACATTCCACTCATTAAACTTTTAATAAAGTGAAAATCTTTATTGGTGATATCAGAGCATAACAAGAACATAGACAGACGTATGCCCACATTTATGTTGAGTAAATAAACTTAGAGAAATTTACTCTTCTGGTTCACAGTTCCCTCTGAGAATGAAAGACTTCCTCCTCATCCCAACGTAAAGAACATAAGTCCTAAGAGAATGGTCTCTGGAACAGTCTTTGAAGGAGAGCAAATATGCTTCATCAATTGGATTGTTATTCTCTTTTCCCTCTTAAAAAAATCAGCTTGAGACAATTAGAAAGCCAGAGAAGAGGACCTTTAACAAGAGACATTAGAGCCAATCTTGTGAGGAACCAAGTGGAAAGCATTAGAGTGCATTATTGATTGTTCGCTTGGAAAAATATATTAATTGCACTGCGGATATCAGGAGCCATGAACTGGATGCTCTGCTGCTTCCCTCAGGTGCTGTAATCTTGTCGGCTTCTCTGGGTGATAAGGAGAAGAGTGGTATTCCTAGTGAAGCTTGATGCCTTCATATCTGCAGTGGTAGCTAGAACACCACACACAAGTCCTCCACCTCAGCTACATCACTTCCTAGCTCAACACAGACCTATGACTTTTGTTACTGTTAAATTGAACCTTATGAGGATTCAAATCATGTTTGTTAATGCCATGTAAACTACATTATAGTTGACATATCAGTGACTCTCAAAAAAATGGTATTAATTTTTTTCCAGCAAATTTCTCCCAAGTAGATCCTTTTCCTAAATCAATTCTCCTCAGCATCATCTTAACAGAAATTTCTTTTTATGTGAAAGGAAAGCAAGCATGTTGGCAATTAATCCATGTTAAGAACAACAGGAATCTATCTTATTGGGATAACAAACATTCCTGACACATTAGTTAAAAAGATTACCAACTCCCTTTGTTTCTAGACCTATCTAAAAGTGTCCAATTTTAGAGAAAGATGAGGCTGAAAACAAGGTAAGAACAGAAAATGAGGAAAAGCAACAGATGAGTTCTTAATCCTTGCAGTCCTGCAGCAAGATCTGGAAAATTCTCCTGAGCTGTAGGGCTTTCTGTCTGACAGCCCTGATATGTCACCCTTTCCGAGTATACACATCCTAATTGGAAATGTGGCATTTTATGCATACACACGAATGCAGCCAGCATAAAAGGGCAATCTATGTCTCAGTGAAGATTCATCTTGTGGAGATAATATGCACAGGGAAGGAATCAGGCAAGATCACGTCACAAATCACCCTTTTTGTAATACTGTGAGTGAGAAAGAAACTCCCAAATGCCATCTACTGAGGTGGAGGAATTGCATCTCCAACCCAAATTATTTAGTTTTCAGTGCCCATCAGTTCATTTATTAAATGAGCCAAACACTTATGAGAAAAATCTAAAGCCAGTTTTGTTCATTATGAAATGGTTCTTGTGTGCTAACATATTGCATCATGTCCTTTCAGTAAGGGACATAATAACTTCTCATTTGCAGCCTATTAATTCAGCATGGATGGCTTTTCTCAGTTGTTTTTTTTTCTCTCTCTTTGTACCAAATTTTTTTTTTAGGGGGGAGATACAGTGTGTTGTAAAAGTACAAGAGTAACACTATCTACCCTATCACTTTGTTTACAGTCATAAGTGGTCTCATGGCTTCCAACCACTAAAGAACGTGGGCTCTGTGTCTTTTGTGCAAATGGCTGCAGACATAGCAGATAGGGATACCAAGAGCCAGGGTTCTGCCTACAGTTGGTACAACTACATTTTGAAAAACCTCTTTTACCTGAGCTACCCTGCTGCATATGACAGGGCCATTTTTGATGGGAAGTATCGCAGTTAGATAGCTACCAACATGACGCAAACCTAGAGTCACCTGGGATGATGGAATATCAACTGGGGACATGTCTAGATCAGATTGGCCTATGGGCCACGTCTGTGTGACATTTTCTTAATTTCTAATTGAGTTATGAGGACCCAAATTACTGTGGAAAGTACTATCCTTAGGTAGGTGAGTCTGGTATGTACAAGAAAGGTAGTTGAGAAAGCCAGAGTAAGATAGCTTGTAAAAAGTAATCCTCCACAGCTTCTGTTTAGAGCGTCTACCTTGAATTCATGCACTGGCTTCCTTCCACGATGGACTGTGTTAAAGTCATTTACATCATTTTATCCTCAGATGCTTTTGGTCTCAGTGTTTCTCACATCAGTAAGAACCAAACTAGAATAAGGATGGAAGCCCGTGAACTCTCACTTTCTCTTCTTCTCCCAGTCCCTACACTGTTATTTTATAATTTACATCATTTGAAAATCAAGCTATTCTGTAAGACTGTAAGACTGTAAGAGTTAGAGGAACTGGAGCTGTACCCTTGGTAGAGAGTTCCTTTAAGGAATCAAGCTTTTTTCTTAAAGTATGAGTTTTGATCATAACTGTGGGGATTTAATAAAAGCTCCAGAAGTTTCGGAGATATAAGAGGGATCTAACCACAGTCAGTCTAGGAGGATCAGAGAGTAGTGATTCACACCTTTAATCCCAGCACAGGGAGTATCCCGGGAGTGGTGACCTACGCCCTTAATCCAAACTGAGTTCAGGTCATCTTAATCTATAGAAGGAGATCCAGGCTCCCAGGCAGGCAGTGGTGGGGCCACGCTTTAATTTACCAAGAGAGTATTTGAGGCGAGCATAGAAAGACAGAAGGGAGGAAGCTAAGGGAAGCGAAGCTGAGGAAGCTGGAAGACAGCTGGGTAAGATCTGACTGTGGTGTTTATTCTCTCTTATATCTCCAGCTTTCTCAGACATCTATCCCTGAGTTTCATTTATTTGTGCAACATAGAACTTTTGCTTTACAAGAAAGGGTAAGAATAAAAAAAAAAAAAAAAAAAAAAAAAAAAAAAAAAACTCCAGGCGAGCTAGCACAATTTTAGAGCAAATCATCAAGTAATCAACAAATGTCTGCTTTGACTGAAGACACTCTGCAAATAATGGAACCCACAACCAACACGGGCTGGGTAGCCAAGAATATGAGACCATATATAGCCCGGGAGCCTAGGGGGAAAAAAACCACATACTATTGTTCTATTAAAGGTACGTAACGGTACAATAACTCCAAAAACATTCTGTTATACTCACAGATCAGTGCCTTGCTCATCAGAGAAGCTTTCTCTTGCAGCAGTAGATAGGAATAAATACACAGATCCACAGCCAGACATGCAGAAACGGAGAGACCTTGGAACACTCAGTCTTAAACTGGATGTTTCTATCTAGCCCCCCCCCCCCCCCCCCCCCCGGGAACTTTGTGGAACAGGAGGCAGAAGGAATATAGGAGTAACAAGGGATGGGGAACACCAAGAAAACAAGACCTTATAAATACAACAGGTATGATGCACATACGAATTTAGAGAAACTGAGGCAACATGCCCCAAAACCTACATAGCAATAGATGGCCAGTAGAAAAGGAATTCAAGTTTGTCTTTAGAGATTTCTTGTCACACAATGTCATGTCAGTGACTTCGTAAAACATTTTATCCTTTTATTTTCATTTAACATCTTATTTTATAGTCTGCAGGTCCTTCATGTTTATACTATAGCTTCCCATTTTATAATTTAGTAAGATTTTGAGTACGTTAACTAGTGGGTACCTGTGTCTATATCTGTGTCCTGGGCCTTCTGGGGGTTCTTTTCCTTCTGTTGTTTTGTCCTACTCTGACTTTTTGTTTTTATTTTATCATTATATTTTAGATGCCCATTTATTTACTAAGGAGAGACAGAAATGATATGGATCCAGATGTCTCTTCTCCCACCTCTAGGGTCCTATCTGGAGCAGATCCATGCAGGCCCTGGGCATGTTGCCTCAGTCCCAGCAAGTTCATATGAGCATAATTCCTGTTGTATTTATAAAGTCTTGTTCCTGGCATCTCCCCTTTCTTCTGACTTTTTCTGTTTAGGAACTGAAAGGGAGGGGAACCATAATCAGGATATAGTGCATAAAAAAAAATATCTATTTTCAGTGAAAGGGAAAGAAACCAAAAATGTTGGATATGGTGGCCTATGTCTGTAATCTCAGCTATGGTAGGTTGAGGCAGGAGAATTGCCGTGAGTTCAAAGGCCATCTTGGGGGTACAAATTTTAGTGTAGTGTGAACTAAGAGTGAATCCTTGCTTTAAAAAACATGACAGAAGAAGGAGGACAAAGAGAAAGGGGCAGTTGAGCTACATAGTCTACAGCAAAGCAACAATAATAAAACCCCCACACAAATAAACAGAAAAATCAATAATTACTCTAAAAGCAAAATTACAAACACTGGAGAATGTTTAATTATCACAGTAAAACAGAAACAATTATCAGAGCAAAGCAGAAAAATATGTTTCTAATTAGTGTTTTTACTTTTGTCTGAGTATCCGGGTAATTGTGTCACACAATTAATCATGAAGAGGACATCATCCTACTTTTTCCCAGTCACTCTCAGAATGATAATTGCTTGTCAAATGTCAAACCCGATCAGGCTTCATGCTTCCTTTCTGCTTTTATGTACCATTCTTTTTGTTGTTATATTAATTTTTAGACATGCTCATTTGGATCCACAAATAAGTTAATTCATTACAAAATTATATTCCTGAGAGATTCTTTGCTCTGAGCCCCTTAAAAGGTCCCTTTTCTGCTAATTCAATCTCCCTGAAGCATTTTCACAATCCACAAATATGAATCATGCTGTAGCATTTTACTAAATTGAATCATCTACATTTTCTCAGTCCTTGATATCACTCACCTGCAATTACGCCACTGAAATGGGTTTTTGTAATTCGTACAGAGCAAGATAACAAGATTATGTGAATTAGAGTTGGAAGGCAGAGGCCATGTGTTGTGAGATACACATGTGGCTTTCCAGCAGATAACATAACAGGGCTGGATTATACCAAGGTTCATTTTAGCCTTTATGGAATGAGGGAATTGTGAAATACATGACAAAATCGGAAAAACCATGATGTCAGGATCTTGCATGTAGATTCTCTTTCTAGCAGGTTAGTTATGTAAGGTATCTCCCTCAGATGATATTTTAAAATATAGATTGCTTACAGAATAGATCCTTACTTTTTCAGAACATTAATTCATAGAAGGCAACAAATTTGATTTTTCTGTGTCAAATCAGTATCTTCTTGCATTAAAATATCATTCTTTTCTAGAATATCATGTCCATCAAATTTAGAAAATAATCTGGTTTATAGACCTAAATATTTAATACTTCCATATTTATCAACACAGAAACTGACTCACTATGTTCCTCATAAATCAGGGTGAGGATGCAGTGATTTTCTAAATTCCCCCCTCAAAATGAATCATTCTTGCCTGGATTTGTAGTTAGATCTCATGGAGGATGGGACAATGACAGCTTAAGCAGAACAGCGCCTTTTCCTGTGGGAGCTCTCATTAGAACCAGAGATTTCATTGGACCTGAGGTTCTTTGTGTTGACAAAGCTTGATCTAATCTTTGGATCATAAAGCTTGGTGTATAAAGAAATGCAAAAGCATAACAATTCAAAATAATCCAGTAAAAGCAAACTTGGCAGGACTTTTGCCAGAAATAAACAACAAAGGAAGGCAGAAGGTATTTTTAGAACTTTGGTTTACGTGTCCATTCAACATTAAACATTTTCTCTTCTCCATATGGTCTGTAGGCACTGGGCTAAAGAGAGGAACAGAAATGAGGCACCGCCACAGGGATCTCAGTCATAACCACAGTTGCCTTATGTGAGAAGCTTAAAAAATGCAAGTGTCTTGTACTTATTTTTTTTTTAATTTCTAATATTCAAGCCTGAAATTCGCACATTTGATGAATTTAGCTGAGTCTCTTGTCAGTTGGTTTGTCTCTCAAATTAAAGAAATACAAGCGAAGAATTCTGGAAGAGTGCGGAAGGAGAAATCAGCGATACAGTTCACAGTTGCTGTCAGCTCTGGTGTTCTTGGAAACACTTTCTCGGGGCTTTCTTATCACTCAATCCTTATTTATAAAAAGACAGTGAAGACACTCAGGAAGGAGATACATCAAGTTTCTTCTGCCATTGAAAGCATTTGCTCTGATTGTCAGTGCTGGAAGCTACACTTGCAGGTTTCTCTACTTTCTGGCACTGTTTTGTCTTCCTGATAGGTCTTACCTCTGGGAACGCAGAGGATGAATATGATCAAATACCTGACATTGGAGTTTCAGAAGCTGCCTTCCAGGCAAAAGATAACAGATTTACAATAATAGGAAATGACCTTTGTTTTCTTCAACTCTCTAAACTGGATAATTTCATGTGCTCACAGGAGACCAAATTCCTCAGATGCATGGCAATACCAGCATCAAACACAAGACAAATGGTTATGCAAAACTGATGCTGAGTTCTACACACCTTGCATTTGTCACTGACTAGCTGTTAGGAACATTTGTTCCCAACTCTCTACTCATTTATCTAGCTAGGTTCAGAAGTCATACTTAAAAGTTGAGTTATTTTTAGTGACAACCCGTAGTTTTACTCATAGGTGGCCTGCGGTGTGATCACTGGATAGATTTGTAGTATGTAAAGAAGGCTCAAGTCAAGGTATTAAGTTTTTCATCTTCTTGAATGTGTATCATTTATTTCTTGGTATTAAGAACCTTTTTACTTCTATTAAAAGGAACATTGTATGTGCATGTGTGTTTGGTGTTTGTACATGTATATATATATGTGTATTATGTGTGTGTGCTCATGGAAGTGAATGTCTGTGTCAGTATCTGTATTTATGACTGTATTTGTGTCTGTATGTTTGTTTGTGACTGTGTGTGTATATATGTGTGCATGCATAGATGTGTGTGTGTGTGTGTGTGTGTGTGTGTGTGTGTGTGTATACAATTGTGGAGTCAGTTCTTCCCTCTCATCGTCATAAAGATTCCAGAGACTGCACTCAGGCCTCAGACTTGTGCTGCAGGTACCTTTACCCACTAACACAAGGACCTGTGAATTTGTGTAGGTTTGTTTTCATGATACATTCAAAAATATAGATAGAACATACTGAACACATTGAACAGTGCACAACACTGAAGAACACTAGAAATGATTTCTTCCACATAACTTTTTCAGAACTCATTTTTCAGACTCTTTATAATGTCCTTCCTGGGCCCTAGTGACTATTTTACTCTCCATTTTTATGAATTCAACTCTTTTACCTTCCATACAAATGTAAAAATATGTGATACTTATTTTTTGTTTGTGGCTTATTTCAATTAAAACAATGATCTCCCAAGACCTCACAGGCCAGTGCCATATGTAAGATTTATTTCTTTTTCAGGGCCCAATAATATTTCATTTTCTTGCTATTCTTCCATCTGTAGACATCTTGCTTGATTATATGACTTGGCTTTTGGTTTGTCATGCTGCATTATACACAGACATGTAGATAGCTCTCTGAAGCACTGATGCCATTTCCTCAGAGTTTATCACATGGCTTTTCAGATAAGAGGCAAGTTAGTTGATAATAAACTTCCACAGTTCTTTAACAAATGAAGAAGTATGTGACATGATACCACTATTTTATACACTTCTCCAGAGGAATGTGAGAAGTATTAAGTTGCAATTTGAGAAGCCACTGGAAGAGTTAATGTGTATGTCTTAAGAGTAAAAGTATATGTCTTTATGGATTAGAACTGATGAAAAGATGAAGGGAGACAACCTCAGAAAATCAGTGGTGAGTTTGTTTCCATCCTTCTGGAGCATAACTGTATCCTGTGGGGTTGATGATAGGAATATGTTCAGTGTGGAAGTTCTATAATGATGAAAAGACATCCAACTAGCTTCAGAATTTGGATATGCTGGTGGCTGACATTTATAAAATAATTAAAGATGAATTAGATTGTTTTTATCTCTGGAGATTTGACATAGTAACACACTCAGGGCCAACATTTTTCTCAAAGGTCCCTTCTCCTTTTAGGAGCACATATGCTCTAATATAATGTAAAATAGTACTGGAATATAAATTGACTAATGTTCTGCAGTTGAACAGATAGTTAGCTGCCTTAGGCATGACTGTGGTCTTGGTAGAATATCCCATGATTTCCCACTTTATTCATGAGTGGATAATCAACCTCTTCACTGAGAATTTCAGTGTATTGTAAATTTGTATGTACTTATAATTTTATATATTAGTCCTTTTGATTTTTTTCAAGTAGTTTTTATCAGCACTCTATACTTTATCATAAAATGATAGAAACTCAGTATAGTTGTTGTCCTAGGGAATGGTGGGAATATTTAATATTTCACTCCTTCATTGGGAAAGAAGTTCAGTCAGCTTAAATACGACAAAGATCTCCATCATATAAATTTAATAACTACAATATGTAGAAAATTTGTAAATATCATTAAACATCATTATTGAAAATATCCTAATTTTTAAGTGGAAAACATTACTACGGAGTAATGAGTAAATAATAAATGTTGCATTTTAGCAAAAGTGAAATTCTGGGGGGAAAAGTAAAAAGATACTCAGATTGCCTCGTTAAAGTTTGTAAAGTATTCTACTACAATAAGCAAGTAGTGTTTAGTGATGTCTTCCAGTTTTGAGAAATAGATTTCTCTTGTCCTTCAAACTCTCACCTGTTTTAATCACAGAATCCTTCCCTGTTTCAAGTAACAATTATTAATGCTTAGTTTTATGTGCAGAATGAATGAGACAGAGATGTCTCCCATAAAGCTTTTCCCACACATCCATCGTTTCTTCATTTTTGATTTCCTACATGGTATATCTGCATTTGATAATGGACATATGAGAGTCATCCAGTTACACAGAGTATGCCAAGGTTCACTTCTGGTGATGTATGGTATATGGGTTTTGAAATGTATGTGCACCCACTATTATAGTAGTGTGTTACCTGGAATGTTTCCAAATTTCCCCGAAAGTTTCCACTCTTCACTTATCCTTATAAACCCCAGCATTCAATATTTCTACTGTGCCAGCACTTTCCTTCTAGACTGGTAATTGGAGCTAGAGTTGGAACTATTCGGAACATAACTTTAGGATTGTCTTCTTTTATGTAGGAATCTGCATTTGCCTTTTCTCCAAAACTTGTAACTTCACAGTTCATTTTTATTTTTAGTACTGATCCATATCCCATTGTGTGAGCATACCATGCTTTATTTTTCTTACAAGCCATAGAATCAAATAAGCAGGGCTCACAGGAGCTCATAGAGACCAAAGCAGCACCTTCAGAGCCTTCATGGCTCTACACTAGTTCCTCTGCATATGTGCCGCAATTGTCTAGCTCAGGAGTTTTTGTTGGACTCATAACAATAGTAGTGGAGGTGTCTGCGACTCTTCTGCCTACTTCTTTTTCTCCTACTGGATTGTCTCGTCCAGCTTTGATATGAGGGTCTGTGCCTGGTCTTATTGCAACTCTTTATGCCATGTTTGGTCAGTTATCGCTGTGGGCAGTGGTGGCTGCCCTTTAAGCAAAAAGGAGGAACAGTGGAAGGGAGATTGTGGTAGAGATGTACTGCATGAGAGAAGAATAAAGAAGAATAAAGAGAGAAGGAAAAAAGGAAAACAAAATCCGTGACTCCTTATTTTAGTTGTTTCTAAGGTTTGAAATTTATGCCTAAAACCATTATTAACATTCAGGTTTTTGTGTAGACACAGTTTTCAACCATTTTGCATAAATGCTAAAGAGGATGACTTCTAGAAAGGGAAATTCAGTTCTATAAGGAACAAGCAGGGTATTTTCAAACGTGCTTGAAGCATTCTGTGATTCAGCAGAACCAAATGAGGTTCTGTTGCTTCATCTCCATCCCACCATGTGGCATTGTTAGTGCCCTGTATTTGGCCGTTCTAATGGGTGTGGGGCAGGATCCTGGTGTTCTAGTTCACATTTCCATGAAGTCATAAGATGTAGGAAATGATTTCTTATGCTTATTTACCACACAAATATCTTCTTTGGCAAAGTGTATGCTCTTGCCTTTTGCCTATTGCAAAATTGAATGTTGGCTTTACATAATTGCTGTTTTGGAGTTCTCTGCCTGTTTTTAAAATAATAATTCTTTATTAGATTTCTTCACCAAGTATGTTTCTCAATGTGTGCCTGTGTTATTCTGGTGATCATCCTTACTAGGTTAGTATATTTAAATTTAATTACCCCAATTATCAATTATTTCTTTCACAGACCAGTTGGTACGATTGATGCTGTGTCTAAGCAATTATAGTTACATATTCAAAAAAATCTATATTTAACCTCATGTTGTGGTTCTGAATTTAAGGTACATTTTGGATTGTCCTTGTGAAGGAAACAAGTACACATTCATGTCATTATTTTGCAAGAAGATATCTCAGTTCTCTCTCTTTTGTTTCTGCTTTTTCATCAATATCAGCCACCTGTGATTCCATAATGTTCTCCGTTTTCTATTTCATTGCTATATTGGAAGAATTCTCTATTTTTACTTGGTTAACATAAGAACATTTTTAGCTAAAGGAAAATATATGGCAATATAATAAAGCTAAGGTTAATTTTGGGTCGCACCTTTTCAAGGTTTCTAATGTTAACATATGTTTGAAGTTCTAAGTGGGTTTAAATGTCGTGATTGTGTAACATTGAAAAGAAAATCAGCGATTCTCTTTTTTTTGCTTTCTCAAGTCTCTCTTCTCCCAAATTAAAACCCCACAAAGGCCAATTCTATGTGTGCTCTTTGCAAAAACTTTGCAAAACCAACTCTTTAGTTTTCTTTGAACTACAAAATCAAAAAAGAAAGAAAAAAAAGGAAACAGAGGCAAAAGCAGAAAGAAGGAGAAGAATCACCAAAATTTACATTCCCTCCTCTGCCTCTGATACCTTGACACAGTTTAGTGTAGGAAAGGAAGCAGTTTCTTATGAGGACTAGGGAGCCAGGGAGGCTACTACTAATTTCAAAGTGAAACTTGATGGTAAGAAACTTAAGGTGCCAAGGCAAAAGACCTGATTAGGATACCCAATAAGGCAGGCAAGCAAGAAACTATGGTTTTAATAGCCCAAGATTGGTTGAGAAAGTTTTGGTATATATTTAATACAATCAGTCTGGAGTATCAGTGTAAACCACAGAGCCAAGCCATGAAGGTCAGGGAGTGGTGACCCACACCTTTAATCCTAGCTTTAGGAATGTTGGAAGAGGACATTAAGCTATCTGGCTGGAGGGAGAGAAGGGAGGTTTTCAGTTTTCTAGGACACTTCCATGGTGGGCTGAGGAAAGATGACAGGGAGATGCAGAGGAAGTGGATGAGAATGTTGCACTGAGCATAAAGGTACCAAGCCATGTGGCTAAGCATACATAGAAATAAAGTATGCATTAGTGAGTAATAAGTCTGAGCCGTAGACCAATCAGCTTGCAATTAATATTAGCCTTTGTGTGATTGTTTGGGACTAAATGGCTGTGGGACTGGCCAGGGGAGGCAGAGAAACTTCTTACTTCATTACAATGAAGGAAAAAGAACCAAGGCTCAGACTACGTGTCCATTTGAGAAAGGTACCTTTCTGTTTTACCTGGGACTGGTGCAAACATTTGAAAGCAAACAGATATAGAAGAGCACGTGTGATCAAGCACACTGTGAGCAGGAAAACCCATCAAGGCCTGAAGAAGGAAGACTGAGAATCCTCCAAAGGGAGTTCTCCGGGATGATTAAAACACAGGAGTAGAGGTCATCCAGACCAATGAGTCCTAGATGAAGAAAGATGATTCATGATGATGGCCTGTAACCTGAGCTCCCTACCAGGTAAACTTTATTTAAATTAAACTATCAGTTCATTTCTAGGCAGACATAATAGTTCTGAAAATTGTCATTTGAAAAATAGAACAATGTGGAAACTTTTAAAAGAACTTTCATCTCAAAAATTCCACTACTCAGTTTTGAATTGTATTCCTTAATTGTTTCCATTTCTTGAAGATATACACACACAATTTGACAAGGATATAAACAGAGTACAGATGCCGGGCTGAAGTCTGATTTTATCTTAACTTCATATTGTAAACATTCCCCAAGATGCACATTCTTTACACTTAGACACTTTTTTTGTACCAGTGTGTGTCTATTGATTCCAATTTTTAATGTTTGTTTGTGTATGTGTGTGTGTGTTTGTGTGTGCATGTGTGTTTATGTATATGTGCATGTGTGCATGAATGTGTATGTATAACATTTACTATAAGAAGAGATGTTGTGAAGGATATTCATGACATTATGATATTGATTGATATTCATAGGACATATCATTTATTCTTATCTTTTAGTAATTAGCGTAGATTTTTTTCAAAATCATTATTGACCAGAGTATGTGAACATGCTCCTAAATTTGAAAGACTAATGTTATAGTTATTCCTTCATCACTCGGCTCTACTTGCCATCATTGAACTGGCTTCAATGCTTCTATTTCATCAGAGAATGCCAGTAGCAAATAGTATTACTCTTAATATTTATGTTATGTGAAAATCTCAACAGTATGAAGAATTCCTCATGGGATAAAGGGTTAGAAAAAATGAGAAAGCAGTTAGTGAATAATGTTTTCAGAAACAGATTATAAAGATGAGATAGAGAACAAAATGAAATCAGAGCACTGGACTAGGAAGTTCACAGTGAAGATTTGTGTTGACTTTTGGAAACTAGGCTTTTTTTTTTTTTTTTCTTACCACAAATATTATTTGGCTTTTGAGTATGTGAAAATAGAAGTAACTTCCAGTGAGGAGAAAAAAAAAAAAAGAATCTTTCTTTTGTTTCTAAATTTCTTATTGTAGAATTGACTGAAGATGCCTAAAACTTAAAAAATCTCAGTAGATCCCCATTGACTACATTTCATATAATCAATGTTCTTAACTTGAAGTGACATCCATCCACATTAGGACACTGAAAGATCTGCTGTTCATGTTTTTCTACTGAAAGATCCAAGACCATGAAATTTATGGACCTTATCAGTCTAAATGGCTCTTTAATGAATTAGTGATTGAAAAGAAAATTTCACAGAAAGCAATGATCATTACTTCGTTTTCATGACAAACTAGAAGGGACACTTTCATAGATGAGGAGGCTTCTAAAAGATTGTGTGTGATAAATTATTTGCAATGTCCCAGCACTTTGAAAGTAAATGCCTTCAGATTAGAAGTTTTAAACATTGTTTCTGTATGTTCAAATGCTTCAGTTTTCTAATTGTGGTTTGTATCCGTGGCTAATACAAAGAAAAATAAGCAACGTGCCATATGGTGAGGGAGTTTTTGTAGGATCTTAGAAAATGAAGCATAGTTGTGTATGGGTAGTGAGTGTGATTAGAAAGGTGAAATATGTTTGGAATGTGAGAAAACAGTCATGAGTAACACATCCCATTTCTCAGCCTCTGAACATGCTTGTCAATCCTTATTGCCACAATCCAGCTCCACCTCATACAGAAACACTATGAAAAATGTATCCTCCTCATCATGAAGACTGGAAACATGGACTAAGAGTGCACTGCGTCCTTAACTTCTTGGCCAGTTTATGGTCAACTGTGTTGAGAACAGTGAAGTAACATTCTGTGTACACATTTATGTATTTTTGTGTTTCAATATACCTTTACAAGACGTATTGTAGAGACTGTTTCCTAAGAAAATCATTGTAAAGAAGAAACAAATACAGTGACTTCTTTCTTGATTTGGCACTGGTGGGAAATGCCCAAAAGATGATGCAAGAATGAAACTCACTGTAGGGCTATGGGTGCAGAAGAAAAAATGTAGAAAAAAATCAGATCAAGACTATAAAGTGAGAATGTTGACAACATTCACTGTCACTGTTCTGTGCTCCAGGGATTTCAAAGGTACAAACCATTTCACCCTCCTTAAAAATAAGTGGCAGACGTGATCTACACAGTTCATATGAGAAATTAGGTTCTGATGTTAATAAGGGTAAAACATTAAACGGCCTCAGTGAGACTTTTGCATATCCTAAGATAAGTCTTAATAAAATCATTGAAAAATGCTTTGTACAGAAGTAGTTTTCATGGAGATGAGATGTTAGAAAACAAAAAAAGCAGGAGAATTAGTTCTGAATCAACAAAGAGAATTATGCATGCAGTAATCCTGTGGAGAAGACATCGTTTTTCTTTCTCATTCAAACCCTGGGTATTTACAGAAAATGCAACCAATTAAAAAAACTTTAGGGGGTTGTAGATATTAATGAGATTGTATTTTATTTCATTAATTTTACATAAATGTCTTTTCTGATCATTCATGACCTAGAAGATTTGTCCAAGGTATTTACAAATTGGATGGATCACTCTCACGCTATTAAAATGATCAACGTTGCGGTGACTTCTTTACTTGTTCCCATGACTACCATATAAATTTCCCAAAGCAATCATTTAAACGGCCGCATAAAATTTTAGATGATTTCCTTTGAAAGGGTAAGAGACCTTGAATTAATAGGACCTCTCTTCTGGGGATGTTTAGGGTTAAGAAAGGTTATTTTTCTTTCACTTAACTGTAAGGGTCCTTAGCATTTGTGTGCCTTACAGACATAGTTTTAGTAAAGGATTGCATTGTTGTTTTTCTTCTTTGGTTAAAAAAAAAAAATGCCTCAGAATATTGAATGGTTGAAAAATGCTGAATTTTCTAAATGTGCAGAGATCTATCACAGATTTCACCAGGAAAAATTATAATTATGACCTTCTACCTGGTTTTACAGTTATCATATTTTAGATAAATTAGGCAGCCAAATGGCACTGCAAATTTTACTTTTCAGTTTGGAGTTACTCCTATAAAAAGGTAGTGTAAGCAGTTTAATGTGTCCGTAGCTTCTTCTTTTTTCTTCAAAAAAGTGAATATTAAAAGTGAACTTTTAAACCAGAAATTTCAACTCCATAACCCAGTTTTATAGTTTTGAACATTTGTAATTCTTCAAAATTATTTTTGGGTACACTGTTTGCACAATGTACATTTCCCTTTGTGTCAATATTTGAAGGAAGGGACAGGATTGCTGGAATGTGAAGAAGTATTCTTATTTATTACTATAAATATTTATTACCATAAAACTCTATGGCTTGACATAAAATCCCTTCATGAAATTTCCCCTCAAACTACCTTTTCAAATGTAAGGTCAACAAAACTTGAACGTTAAGATTAGAAAAGCATGGGAAAATAAAAGCATATAATTTAGAAGATGATTAGGTAATACATTGTGATTAAGCCTTGGCAGCAATCACTAGACTATCGACTCCAATAAACATCAACAGTTAATGAAACTGAGATCATCATATGAAGGAGAATGGAGAGGGGCGGACGAGAGGGCTCGGAGGGAGGAAAAGAAAGCAGAAAAAATTATGATAATCTCAAAAATAAAAAGATAGTGACCCTAACAGTTCCCAGTTACAAATAAGAGAATGAACAATTTCTAACTCAAACTGGATTTTCGCTAATGTTCTGAGAGATTATACAGCTGATGTTGGTATAGTATCTGCAAACTTTAGCTGCCATTCCAGGGGCAGCATATATTATTATTACATCTGCCTTTTGGGTTTCAGGAAATTTGGATGCAAACTACACACTGCATTTATTTTATGTTTATGGATTCAATAAAGTGTTAAATGATGTATTATTAAAATAGCTGTTTATTTTCTTTTTAAAAGCAGCATTTTGTTTTATTTATATGACAAATGATATAATGTTAACTAGTCTATACATTTACAGAATCATGATATCTACTATTGAGATTAGTACAGGACATAATTCACTTCCCTGTATAAGAAAACATCAAGATGTTTAGTAAATTAGAATAATCTTCATCACTTGAAGAGTAATTCCGTGGCTTGGGATAGCTGGAAGACAACCAAGCACCTGCCCCAGACTGCTGGACTGTGGGTGCCCCTATGAAAACGTGGTGGAGAGGTGGGAATGACACAGCATATGGTTGAGAGATGGGAGATAAAGCAAAGCAGAACGTTCATGCTCTGTGGAGACGCGTGGAACTGGAGCTTGGAAGGCTGTGAGGAACAGGCTGATGGGGTGAATGGCTTATGTACCCACCGTAGTCCCTTTGATCTCCCAGGGGACTGTATTGTTGCTGGGGGCCAAGCTGATCTCAGTGCCCTGTGCTACCACCGGAGGTCATGGTGATGTTTGCCACCAACAGTCATGTCTGGGTTTCTGGTCTTATTGCAGCCAGGGTCTGTGCTGATGTCCGTGGCCTGTGTTACCACGAATGGACCTGGAACGTCCATGGAAATGTCTATGGTTTGGGCTGCTGACTGACGTCACATTGATGTTCAAGCTCTGTGCTAAGATAAAGTGCTCCTAGGCAGCCAAAGAAGAGCTGGCCCCATTCCTCACTGACTGTGCAGCACAGGCAAAGTATGGGTTCCTGGGAATTGCCCCCTCCCTTCTTGGGGGTTGGACGTGGAGAGGAGACCTGATGGAGATCTAGGCTGATCAACTCAGCTACCATCCAGGTCCAGATCCAGGTCTGTGGGTTTGCCCAACCCAACATCCATCCCATCTATGAACTGCTGGAGTGTGTGAAGGGACCCGTCCTCTGGATCCATAGCTGCAGGATCTCCTTGATTTTGGGCAATAGTAAGATATTGAGAGGAGTCCTGGTGAAGGGCCAGTGTCCGTGATGAACCAAAATCCAGAGGCCTTGAACTAGACCAATCACTCACTGCAATGTGCATTTGCAAGTAAAGCTGTTTGGGCAAAAACGTATACTGCTGACACAGCACTTCCAGTGCTAGTATAGCTAAGGGATATGTGATGGATGGGGGGAAAGATGGAAGAGCCGAGCCCGAGTACCGCAGCAGAATTGGAGACATGAAAGAAAATTGGAGGATGAAAGAAAGCAGCAATGGATAGAGGAGCAGGTCATTGCCTAGAGGGCTTAATGAAAATTTTTTGTAAAATTTAAATTTAAACTTTAATTTTTTTTTTTTTCCAGGAGGAGGTTAGGGTGTAGGGCAGATAGGAAGGACTGGGAAATGAGTGGGATTGGAGTGCAGTAGAAATTCTGAAAGAATCAATAAAAAAATTATGTTAAAAAAGAGTAAAGAAGAATATTGTGTTATAAAGCATAATCCAAGAAGACTGACTATAAATTAAAAACAAAACTATTCAATGGTTTTGTAAATTTTACTCATTAATAGGAGACAAGCATTATTATAAAATTAAATTTGACACTCAATTATGTTTCTGATCCTTTAAGAAATGTGAGCTTCATGATTCCAGATGTAGAAATTACATACAACTCTAGGAGTAGTGTGATTTGATTTGACAAAAGTATGATAATAACTCAAAGACAATTGGAGAGAACATTGACTGACCAGCCCAACTACAAAAACGATGCTTGACAGTGGTTCTCTTGTATAACACTTAAGATTGGGTTATTTCAGCACAACATTTTCATGATGGCCATTGAGATATGCTAGTTTTACTAGAAGACATGATTCACTAGTCCAAATTAAAATTTTAACATTGTGATAAAAATATGCATAGATTTAATACTGTATTTTAGGACATTTTGTTGAAGTCTCAAATAAAGCACTTTGGTCTAGTTGAAGGAAGCTGAATTATTACAAGGCACAAGGTAATTCTGCATTTGGAATTAATCTAATTTTTTTAAAGAATAATTACTTTATATAATTATTTTCATAGCAAGATAACCACTAAGATTATCATGGAGAACCAGATGTATTCTAATGCATTAGAGGAAGAATTTAGGAGTTTCATAAGGACAGTCGATTCATGAACAAAAGATGAATAGGAGTCAATGACTAGTTATTATTTATTTTATTATATATACATACACACATATGCACACATACATATATACACACATACCTACACACACACACACACACACATATACACACACACACATACACTTGAGGTGCATGCATGTGTGAGAACACACGTATGACTATGTCAGAGAGGTATGACTATGTATGAGAGATCAGAGGATTGTTTTTGTTTTGCTTTTTGCTACAAGCTAGTTGACTTTAAAGTCCTGAACCAATGCTCCTGTTTTATCTCCCACTTTGCTGCTATAAAGCAGCCAGTGTCCAGCCTTTCATATGGGTTCAAGGGGCCAAGTTCAGGTCAACCACATACATGGCCAGGGCTTTTACCCCTGCAACATCGACCCAGTGTACCTTCTACTGGATGTTTTAGAATAAATTTTCAGTGGAGCACCATCATGTGCATTCCTTCTAAATTGCCTACTCTAAAATAGAAGGTTTCATTATTAGTGACAAAGTCTTCATAAACCTCATGTTTTTCCCTTGACAAAAAAGCTTTTTTAGTCCTATTCCAGGAATAAGAAATTGATAGCAAAGTTTTCTATGTCGTTTTGATTCTTTGGGAAGCACAATCCTAGAAAAGTAGTCATGCCAGAATCAGAACTGAAGAAGCAGGTGAACTAAGTTAGAGATAGAATATATGCTAGAATCCAGGTAGGTATATTGTCCAGGTTGCAGCTCTGCAACTCTTCACCTGATTTTACTAGGTCCTTCTAAAGAGTACACAGAACATCCACACATGTCCACAGTCAACTCCCCAAGAACAGGATGTAATATGCTCTTTCAATAAAGCTGCTGCTGAAGACATGAATCCAGAAATTTTGGGCTGTGCTTGCATAAGGAAACAGACTTGAGAGTGTTGGAGAGGGGTCCTTGGCAGAGAGTAGAGAGTGCGACAGAGAGATTAATTCTTGGATGAATCACTAGCAGCTGAAATTTGGAGGTTGCTGCCCATCACAGCTGAGGCTGAAATTAGAGGAGAAATTAGTGGACATGACACAGGCAGCCAGAATTCTCTCCTGTATTATGTGACATCACACTGTGATATGTTCTGCTTTGTCTCTCAAGTAAGTTCAGTTGCCCACATTTCCAGTGTGTCGTGTAGCAATAACATATTGAATGGTCATGGGAAAAAGACCATTGTACAGTGGCTTCTGCATTTGCACTTGCAATCTCTGCCCAAAGAAATGATAAAAACAAAAGCACAGAGGGCGTAGGGAAACGATCACCTACCACTTGCAGTAGTACTCTTTCCCAGTAGGGTGGAGTAGTATGCATTATATAATCACTATTATGTACTTTGACCATCTGGAGTCTAACTGCAGTGATACTTACGAGAAATTTATATGTGAAGCTGAAATCCCAGAGGGTTTCCATTACAGTGGAGATTTCAACAGACATTGTCTATGTTTGAATTACCAGTGAATCTAATGCTGTGCTAGTGCATGAGTTTAAAACAGTGAGAAAAAATCCCAGGGAGATAAATTGAGGAGGGAAGGCAAATAGGTGAAGAAAGCCATGATGCTGCTCAGAGGGAATGCTCATGTTTGTCTACATAACCAGCTCACCTCCTCAGCAGAAGACCCAAAGCTGTCTAAGGCTTTGTCTGCTAATTTAGTTTAATAAAATACCTTGATTCTTTTGTTTTAAAGTAAATTGGCAAATATAAGAATATTTCTCTTTAGTTATGGATTTTATTTCCAGTTCATTTAATTTTGATTCAGATTTTGAAATTGTGGTGTTGCAGATAGAGTGAGAAAACAAAATTTGTTAACATAATTAAGTACTGAATTCAAAAGAGGTATTAATCTTTATTGGCTTATAGAAAATAATTAATGGTAATAAAATTTCAAATGTGTGTGATTGTTGGGTGAGTGAATAAATAAACATATAATCTAAGATAATATGCACCACCATGAAAATGCTCTGAAGCATGGGTCACTCTTAAGAGCAGAGTTAATAACAGACTCTGGGTTCTTCAATACAGTCTACCCATCTTAATATCCTGCCCATGTTCCAGATGCCATGCTCTCTGAATGTAGATCTGTCTTTCTTCAAGACCACAATTGGTGTTCATCTATAATGTTCTTCTGTCACAACTGCTGCTCACATGGGGATACACTCATTTTTAAAACTGGCGTCCTGTAATCTATTCATAAAAATAATTTCAGTTTAAATTCTTTATTCTGTCTTATTGTACAAATCTTAATTGGTATTATAATAAAAACCTGAATCTAGATATCAGAGAAAAGTTGAAAGATCAAAGAGGGAGGGGGGAAGAGAGAGAGGAACAAGCCACAGCCATTTCTCCCAAATCCTCAGAATGAATGCCCTTGAGTCCTCAGGGAAGGGATTCATAGGCGAAGGACTGAACTCCTGTCTCCTCCCACCGTATATTCCTTTCTCTCTCTCACCATATCATTTCCTGTCTCAACCTTCCCAGTGCTGAGATTAAAGGCTCCCTCACTAGTGTGTGTGTGTGTGTGTGTGTGTGTGTGTGTGTGTGTGTGTGTGTGTGTGTTGTACTTCCCAAATACTAAGAACATGAGATTAATGGTGGGTGACACCACTGCCCAGCTTTGTTTGACCTTGAATTTACAGAGATCCAGAGGAATCTTTGCCTCTGCCTCTCAGGAGAAGAGGATTAAAGGTATGTTACTATGCCCAGATCTTCATGGCTAAATCTATGGCTGGCTCTCTGTCCTCTGATCTTCAGTCAAACTTTTGGATAAAACATAGATCACCACACTGTCTGTCATTGATCTATGTATTCTTTAACTATGTTTCTATTTCTACCTGTGTGTCTATTCTGTCTCTCTGTGTCTGTCTGTCCATTTGTCTGTCTGTCTCTCTCACTTTCTTCTCCTCCCCCCCTTATATTTATCATCTAAGTTTTCCCCACAACTGGTACCCATCCCTGGAAGGCAGCAATAATTCCCCTTTGTTTTATTTATTTTATAATTTCTTCTTTAGCCCGCTGTGTCACACACCTTACTGTCTCCACAGTTACATGCAATGCTAGTGTGTCTATAGTCACTATTATTATTTCAAGTCATAAACTAGAAACAATGTATTTTAATTTACATGATATTCACATGTGACAAGTAATTCTGATGTATGCTTTTATATTTTTCTTTTTTTATTCTTATTTTTGGTTTTTCAAGACATGGTTTCTGTATATATTCCAGGCTTTTCTGGAACTCAGAGATCTGCCTGCCTCTGCCTCCTGAGTGCTGGGATTAAACCACATCACTTTTTTTTCTCTCATTTTTAAGATTGTACTATGATTTCCTAATTACTCCCTTCCCTTTCTTCCTTCCAAAACCTCTCCTGTACCCATTTTATTTTAATTTACACCTATGGCCTCTTTCTGGTTGATTTTTATTTTTAATAACAAATAGGTCATCTTTCCATTGCTTTGGTTTTTATGTTAACAAAAGTCTAAAAGTGCTGGTGTGTTTCATACACAAACATTTTTCTTTTAGTTAAAAGCTGTTTTCCTTACAAAGCAGTAAAACATACTTTTTATTATATATCTTGTATGTCTTTTAAACATAGGATCTGCTAATATTTTACAAGTCAGTTTTATAGAAAATAGTCCTTCCAAAAAAGACTGCATAAAAATCCCCATGGATGCTGGTTACAATATGGATTACCAGTCTCTGCCTGAGACCTACTTAGCAGAGACTTCAGAAGGAAGAAAAGCTAGAGCCTGGGTTGTTATCACAAAGTAAATTAGCTTTTTATGCCCACTTACATGCAAGGAATTTAAAAAATAATACCTTTTAAAGCACTGAAGTAGACAAACAAGAACAATTTATAGAGGCACCATGAAGATTAGACGAGACAAATGGTAGGAAACCCGAGATTTTCCTAGTCTTTGGTTATCCTGTTCCACAAAACCGTATTTTGAAAACCAGGAGAACATGGCCACCAAATGAACTCATCAGTGCTCACAGGGGCTCACAGAGACTGAAACAGCAAGATATGGGCTGCATGTGTTCACACCAAGTCCTTCCCTCTATGTCATGGCTTTTAACTTGGTGCTCCTGTGAGACTCCTAACGGTGGGAATAGGTGTGTCTGTGATGTCTGTGTCTGTGATTCCTTTGCCTGCCCAAGAGACTTTTTCCTTCCTATGGGGTTGCCTTGGCCAGCCTCAGTATGAGGACTTTTGCTTTATCTTTTTGTATCTTGTTTTGTTCTGACTCTTGGAGGCCTGTTCTCTTCTGTAGAGGAAATGGAGGCAGAATAGATCTGGGGAAGAGGGGCGGTAGTGGGGGCTAGGAGGAACAGAGGAAGGGAAAACTGTGTTTGGGGTGTATCATACAATAGAAAAAAATCTATTTTCAATAAAATAAAATGAAGTCATATTTTAAAGCATGTAAACCAATAAGCAGCACTTTTAGAAACACCTAGCAGTGTGTTTATTCTGTTACTGATTTGTTGACTTCTGCCAGTACCTATTTATGATTAAGTCAACTCTTTTTGACTTCCAATGGTTTCAGATAGAGGTCAGCTATCTATTCTTAAACTGTTCTAGAATGTCATAGAATGCTAGGTGTAATGATGTGTGACTGCACCCCCAGCTACTAGGAAGACTTGAGGAAGGGGAAAAGCTGTAGCTTAGCTCCGTCTTTTTCTCTAGGAATTACCCTATCCAATAATCTGAGGGTGATGTTAACTAATCTTAACTTCCTCATATTGAAAATTCAAGCTTATATCTTCTCTCATTTCTCTGCCCCAAAGATCATATGATTATGTTTAATGACTTCTCGGAATTAAAAGAGGAATAACCATATTTCTTTCAATGTTTCATCTATCTACCTACTTATCTACTTGTCTGTCTATCTATCTATAATGTATCTATCTATCTTAATCTTTCTATATATCTTCTACTTGTGATATGTTATCTATTTTTTATTTATCTATGATCTCTATTTGTCTAAATTTACACTAGTAGGTTAACATTATAATTGAAATGATCTACCTGGAAATTTTATCATACAGTCAAACCAGTATCGACAACAAATATTTTGGCTGCTTACTGAATTACTGTGAAAGCTGTAAGAGGTCTAGCCATCCACATACCTTTTATTTCAGGATGTATAATAAGAAGAAAGTTAGGCTTCCTGAGGTGTACCTTATTTTATGTCCTCAAAGCACATAGAGGTTATTTTAGGTACAGATCCTTCTTAGGTAGATAATTAACTATGATAAACTGAGTAAATCAAATATCTTCCAACTCATGAAACTCAAGATGATTTTTATCAATTTAATTTGTAAAAAAAGAGCTTTGAAAAGTTTCTGAATCTGACAGCTGTATAAATATTTTGCTTATCAAGAGCCAACAAGTAAATTTGTCTCCCTATGTATCTGTGTATCTAGGAATGACTTCATCTATCATTGACTTATTTTTAGGATAGTCTAGAATGCTAAAGAGAGCCAGATATGTGGCTGTGTATCTATAGTCCCAGATGCTGTGGAGACTGTGCATGGAAGATGGTATAAGCATATAATTAAGGGCCAGTCTGGGCAACATAAGGAGACCCTTTTTAAAAATCTAAGAGATGTGCTTATAAATAGAAATCAAAACCAAAGCCTAAAGGAACATAGAATAATGATAATACATAATTATATTGAAAAGCAGCTTTCTGCTCCATAGAAATTATTTAATTCAAAGGTTTTAGGTTTTTTTGTATTTTCTTATAAGTGTTAAATAATTAAAATATGAAACCACTGTTTTGATTTATATTTGTATCCTTGTAAAATTTATTTATATTGTTCCTTTACACTTTATCTAATCAAATTACCAGGAAGGATTGTTTAAATTCTGACTGAGTATTACACTTTTCTTCACAATTGCTTATGGCATTGGAATTGTGTCTCAGAGGTTATAGGTGAAACGCATGGTAAGAACTGACTGTTGTCCTAGTAGGATTAATGAGGCAGAGTCTGGTGACCTGAGTAGTTCAGATGGAGACTAATGCAGACCCGCAGTCATTCTCAAACATTTGAAAAGCCCACTGAACTACTAATAAATTGAGGAAATTTCGGATGAGTGATAGATCCCTTGCAGTTCTAGAAGCTGGCATGTGTGCTTCCCTATACATCATTTCTTATAGTTCAGAATGATGCTTCCATGTAGCAAAGCTCCCTTCTGTCATCTTTGTGTACATCAATGCATTCACAGAGCAAAGATAAGGAAGGAAACATGCATTCCAGGAAAAGTCAGTTTAGTGAAAAATTTAAGTTATTCACATTTTAAAGACTTCTCAATGCTCTACAGAAAAGTACATTCACTTTTCATCTATTCACAAAAGAAAATGATTATGTAAACCTGGAGAAGTTTAAGCTTGAGTACAATAAATTTTTCAGGATCATTTTATGTTGTATCTTACTTAAGTTGTACTTTAAAAAGCTACCTCTCAGATTTGACATACGTCTAAATGAGAGAGTATAGGATAATGAATGGATATTCTTGTATGGTGGCAGTAGTTCTTTTGAAAAGCATTTCATCCACAGAAGGAAAGAGAGCACATTCAAAGGAATGTTTTGATAGAAATGTTTTTTTTTTCTGAATACATTAAGTTTTCATATTTGAAGAGAACACCACTGATCCCAGTCACAAAGTGACTTGTTGCATTTGTGTAGAACTTGCCTCTTTAGTCATTTTTTTACACATGTGAATTAATGAAATGCCATGGGTACTCTCTGAAGCTCACAAACACATCTCTAGGGGCCCATTACTGCTTTCTGAATTTTCAGGTGAGAAGGAATAAAAAAAATAGATAAATGTAAAGAGAGCTTTGAAATTATTGTAGCATTTGTGACTTAGTCTAATGTACACCACTTACGATTTTAAATTAATATGTTTCATAAATGTTAGAACATAAAGCAATAAAATGTTTTAAAAGATCAGAGCATTCACATACCTAGGCATTATATTTTATGTGAAAAATTTGTGCCAAGACAAGTAGATTTTTTTATGAGTAGAAGTCAATGGGAATAAAACTACACTAATTTAATTTCCATAACACCTGATATCGAAGAACAGCCCAACCAAATATCACTGTGATTGTTTCTGAAACAACTTTCTGGGTTACACATGTATGCTATAAACACAATTTCTCCCATATCGATAGCTTCATCATATCTGCAGGCTAGTGAAAGAATTGATTGCACTTTACAATGTGAATAAAATAAAAAAAAAAGTTTATCCCTAAAGCTTGAAGGTGATCATCCAGGCAGAAAAGGTCTATATACAGCCTACAAGAAACACATAGTGAATGTCCTTTAACTGACTAAAGCATTATTGCTAAGAAATACTAGAAAAACTACATAAAAGCCATCATTTTGCTTTATGTCTTACGTTTACCTTTTTAAGTGTTTTAAGGTTATAACCAAACATCAAGAACAATAATTTCCAGCATTTTTTTAATCACATATACAAGAGCAAAGTTCATTCTTAAAGATTTTACATTTATTTTATAGATGATTGGCTCTCTAGCTGCTTCAGTCATTCAATCCATGCAAGAACACTGGAAAGCAGCACCACAATGCAGCACAGATATGGCAAGTTGGGGGGATTTGGAGGTTCATAAAGGACAGAAAATATTAACTAAGTAAATAAGTTTACTAGAAGATAGAAATGTCTGAAGCCATTGTGCTGAATTAATTACATAATAGTCAGGAGAGAATAATCAGGAGAATTTCTTAAATACCTTTCTAGACTTCTTATGCAGCAAGTTCAAGAACTGTGGCAACTGACTATAAAGATGAAAATTTCTCATTTTTTTCTTTTGCTGGCCATTTGAGATAATGGGGTGAAAGAAACTGAGAATACAAGAAACATGGCTTAGTTTTATTTTTGGTGGTTTAGAAAGGCAGGAATTATTTCACTTAAAACTATACTTTCAGGAAGAATGTCACTCAAATCCATCAACACGGAACAATAATTATAAGTAGTCATAATCTCTAGTTCAATATGTGAGAAAATCAGTTTTTAAAATAAATGTTTAATATCAGAAGTCCAGGGTTGTTTATCTTCCATTGGGAGTGCAGAATGATTATAGCATCTGGAGAGTTGGTCCGGGAAAATTGGAAGCATTTCACACTATTTGTGTTTGTTTGGTGAAACTTGAGCCAGAACAAAATGAAGTAGGCTAAGTTCCTCTGATAATCGTGAGGTATATTTAGGGCTCTTTATAATGGTATAGTTGTCAATAAGAATACAGATGAGACTTATTTTAAAATCCTTCTGAAGTTGTGTGGGCTAAGTCCAAAGAGGACTTCTTTTCCATTTGTATTTGCCATGATTATGGTCCATAAGGGTTAACTATTGGCACAGCTGTGAAATACCATAGCTAAACTGTTTAACATTCTCTTCAAATCTTTTATGTATCTGTTTATTGTGTAAACATTTTATTTATCTATTTATTTTCTGTAAAGTGATACTTTGAGAAAATAAACTTTTTAATTTATCTTACTAATTTTATAAAGTTATCTCTTACATTGTTAATGACACTCAAGAAAGCTTTAGGATGTGTTTTACATCAGGACCACGTTAATATGAGACAGAAAACTACGTGAGGCAAAAAAAAATTACACATTTATAGAATTTACATGGGGTTGTATGGCATAGAGAGCAGGAGTAGAAGCATAGTTAATTAATATTTGGATGTCCAGTGAGTTTATGGTGTTCTGAAGAGCTTGCATTAGCAGTTAAGAATTATTTCTTCATCTACCCGAAGTGCAAGGGAGATTTTTCTAAGGACTTATACTTCAAAACTACTTGTACCTTGGACATTAGGAAAACAGATATGGACAAGTTTGCCAACCTAGAACAACTGTTGGTTAAGAACTCCAAAGCTAATGCTTCCAATCCCAACAAAGAAACTCACGTCACAAGATACCATGTACGTTGAAGACGATTTCTCACCCCATCCCCCTTTTTGTCTGTACAGTAATTTCTGTCTATGGCCTGTGTTTCAGAGACTCAGGGATGAAGAAAAATGTGCTTTGCCCTGATGCTACTTTGAATTAATTTGCAGCCTGTTTTATTTTTTTCTGCTGTTGAGTGAAGCTTCTCAAAGCTTAGGCTATTTAAGTTTATCGTTTAGCACATGATAACTGGTACAATGTGGCTTTACATTTGTCAGATGGGTAAAAGTGGCTGCTTTCTTTATGATTTTAAAAATGAGGACTTCCTCTTCAAAGACACACTGTTCACAATTATTTTCCAGGTCTACTCTGCCTTAACATTGAGAATAGCCTTCTCAATTTATCTCAAAATTTCCTTATTTGCACAAACATTCCACGATTCCAGCCTTTCGGTGCAGATCCATGTTAAGTGTGAGGAAAGAAGCCACTGCTGGACTCAGTTAACGGCACTATGCTTCTCCTTGTGTCCAGTCCCAGGAAGAAAACCGAAACTGATTCACTTTGGCTCCTAACCAAACCCGAGTCCCCCACATCTTACGTTCTACTCTATTTTTCATTTAAAAATTGTGTGGATTACTTACTAATATTAATAGTAATTAAACTGTATTTTGAATCCTAGCTTTGGGCTGTTAAAGGCAATCAGTGAAGTAACCAAAACCGTTAGTGAGCCAGACTTGTCTTAGACATCAGCAAGTTGATTGTGAGCTCGACAGTCACTCGAGACCTTGGGCATCTCCCATTCACGGCTCAGGGCACTCTCGTTTTTCAGTGATTTAACAGCAAGCAGATTATTCATAAGCCTTCACTTATCTGATAACACAAATGTGCTGTTTGCTATAAGCAAGTGTATCTGAAAGGTATTGGTTCTTGCCAGTGGTTAGGAGTTTCACAGTCTTTGCTATGAAGTATTTTATTTATTCATCATGATAGTCTTATAAGTTGAACTTACCACTTTAATTGGCATCAAAGCACAGAGGATCATGGTGATTTGCTTCTGGACGCACAGTATTAAACTGAGGAAGCCCATGCTGGGATGTGACTTAGTTTCAAATTTCCTACGAATTCCATATTCCCAGAGTTGCCTCCATAATACCCGTGTCTAACAGAAATACAATGCCTGCTGGAATTGTTATTCAGAGTTCTTTTTCTGCTTTTGTATACTACAAAAGGCAGACGCTATCAAATGGATTTAATTTTAATAATTTGTTTCGCTTAATCTTTCTAATCTAGAAATATTATCATTTTAATATAAAGTTTGAAGGTTTTTCTTTATTGAGAACTTTATATATGCACAAAATGGGTTTTGTTCATATCCACAGCCTACCCTGTCTTTCCCAATTCTCTCTATGTCCCTCCTGATTTCATGTGTTCTTTCTCTCTCTCTCTCTCTCTTTTTGTTTTTTATTCAGCCTGTGGTATCCACTTGTTCTCCCAGCATATGCATATTGTTCTAGGGTCAACAACTAGATTATATAGATAGCTTATTAAGGACCACATTGCTGGAAAAAAAAAAAAAAAAAAAAAAGACTGTTCTTGCCCCAGCAGCCAGGAATTTTTAATTATTCCTCCCCTAGATGTCGGAATTTCTGTACTTCTCTTTCCTTCATGCTGGGATTCTTTTGTCTGGCTTGATCTTTCGAGGGTCAATGCTAGTTCATATGTACCAATTGTGTCCAAAAACTGCTGTTTGACTGTATATTTGTTCATGCTTCTAGATCTTAGCCTTTCCTGATGGCTCTTACGCCATAATCTCCAAGCTTTCGGTGGAGAGGTGTGATGTAGATGTACCAACTAGTACTGAATACTTCATAGTTTTGTGTTCTCTACCTTGACCAATTGTGGGTCTCTATGTTAATCGCTATTCTTCGAAGAAGAAGATTCTCTGAGATATGTAGTTACCAATATCAAGTGTATGCCTCCACTATTTTCAAGATTATAGATATCATGCATTTGCTTTTTTGTAGAAAGTTTTTGAAATATAGTGTACACTGAAACATATTGTAACTTGGATGATAACTTGTCATTGGAAATACAATTAAATTTTATAAACTTTAGGATGAAAAAGTTGACTCACAATTTTCTAACATGAACACATGTTACTATTTTAAAATAATTATGTCCAATATTAGATTTCAAATGTAAAAATTAAAGGGATGAGAGATGACAATGGTGGTGAACACTGGGTTCTCTTGCAAAGATGTGGGTACAGATTCTATATTCACAAGAAGATCACTTTCATCAGTAACTCCTGGGCTAGGGCATCTAATACCCTCTTCTCACTTCTAAGGAAATGAGATATGCATGTGGTAGATGTTCATACATGTGGGTAAGATACTCATACACATAAAAGGCAATAAAAAGTCTTAAGAAAATGAGTTCTACAGTAGTGCCAACAGTAGTGCCATCAAGTCCCATCACACTCCACAGAAGAACTTGGTCTCTGATAGGTACTAGAGAACGTAGATACAGGCACTCTTGCACTGTTTATTTCGTCTATCAATGCATCAATTATTAACAAAGAAAAACTGGTTAAAATTTCTGTTTAAGTGATTTTCTTATTTTCCACATATGTTATACATGAACAAACCAATCTTAAATTGATCTTTCCAGGGAGACACATTGGCTCAGAACAAAAAATGGGGGGGGGGGGGTGATGATGGAAGCTTCTTTCAAGGTCCAATAAAACAGTGCCTTAGAAAATGCAATCCATTTCTCTTCTCCGTCAATCAGAATCCCAGCAGTTGGCAGCGATTTCCTGGGCTTTTATTGAAGAGCCTGGTAGCTTTCCTTCCCTCTACATTTCAGCACCATTTGTAGCTGTTTCCCTTGGGGCGAGGAGATTCATAAAGTTCTTTATGAGATGGTGGAGGCAATAAAATCTGAGAGAGGTAGAATTTACCTTCTAATCACTCCTGTTTCAGCCCTTTTGTAGTTTTGTCAGCACACAGGCATCTAATACTTCCACTGCTAGCCTCACTGATAGGTCATATGATCCCTGACTATACTTTTCCCATTAACTTATTCCACGCTCATCTCTAATTAGTAAATCACATTATAACGTCTTTTGCTCCATTGGCGACTGTCACTTTTTCTGGAGGTCTTAAGTGTGGGATGAGGGCTAAAGGTAGTAGAAGTCATGAAGAGTGTATTTGGGGAATAGGAAAAGTATGGCATTACACTACCTTTGGAAGTCACAGTGCTTGGCTTTGCATGAAGCCTCCTATGAGCTTCAGGTAAATAGAGATAACTTATTCTTAAACACACACACACACACACACACACACACACACACACACACACACACAAAACTGAGCTATAATGCACCCCCCCCCCAATCAAGAAACTTTGCAAAGGGAATTTTCTCAAGACCATACAAAGGAACTTACATATGCAGATCACGTACCACAGTTCTGTTGTGCCCTGTTACAAACAGCTCTCTGCAAAGTGCCCTGGCTGTCATGGTTTATGGACATATTTCCTTAATCACTCATAGTAATTCATGTCTACTTACTAGACACAATCTATGCTTAAGGACTTGTCTTTGATTATTAACCAATCTTTGCCAAGAATACACTAACGAAGGTTACAAAGGGTTAAGGTTGCTATACGTTGCTTCATGTCAGGTGTTATGAAATAGTTAGTACAGGCTTAAGAAGCAGTGTATCATTTTGGAAATTATCAGGGAACTTGTATTCCTACTTTAGGAGGAGGATATTTAAACTCTTCTAGTACATTGTTCTTATTAGTAGTTAAACATTTGATAATTATTTATAGAATAGGTGTCAAATGTTACTACCAATGATTTATTGAGGCATTTTTTTTTTTAAGAGAAGGGATAGTATCTATATTGATATTCCCAATGTGTGTCAATGAGTTGTATTTACCTTGTGAATGGTTCAATTTATTTTCTTTAGGTTTTTAAGCTATTAAATATTGCAAAGATAAATGTAGTTGGAAGTCTCGGTCTTGCCTGGCTGGTCTCGCAGCCACTTATGAAATAATTAGCTTTAGGCTTTATATTATAGTAACTGATGGGCCAGTAGTTCAAGCATATTACTATCTAGCTCTTTCACTTAAACTAACACCTTTTCTCAATGCATTATTTTCATCTTGCTTCTTCTGCATCTGGCTGGTGACAGCTGCTCTGCCTTTTCTCTTCCCAGAATTCACCTAGTTTGGTTGCTCTGACTATAATTCCTGCCTCTACTGGCCAATTGGGATTTTATTAAACCAACAGGAGTGAAAAATCTTTACAGTGAACAAGAGTGTTACCACATAGCAGGTAAATTTTCGTATTTGTTTATAATTTTCTTCTGGGTGGTTGGTTGTTGTGAATAATATGCTCTTTCACCAACATTAAATAAATGATTTTAGTGGTTCTTCATTCTTCCCAACATATGAGGTTGTGGGTGTCAAGAGCTACTGCATATGACTTTGGTATACATTTTGTCTGTTTCTTACTCATGTGTAGGTGTTCTTTACAGATTTTGGATACCAAAGTGTTTCAAGTTGATTTTCTCCATTTATGACCCATTTTTCAACACAAAATCATGCTTATTTTTTTGACAAAAAGAAGTTCTTAGTTTGTCAAATCCGTCTCTATTTTTCATTTCTGTATCTACTAAACTGTAGTTTTGTTTTAAAAGTCTTTTTCTTGAGTTGATGAGCAGATTTTGCTTCTCTTCAGAATGTCACTGTCACCAGCTTCAGCTTATTTAAACGTGGTATTTATGAATAGTGTGTGTGATAGGACTTGTTCTTCATACAGATACCAAAATATGCAAGTATTATTTAGTAGATATTTGTTTTTTACTTGTCATCCTCAAAGAATCTAAAATCTTTGGCTACAAATGCAGGTTTA
Source organism: Phyllotis vaccarum (assembly GCA_033318265.1). Lineage (NCBI taxonomy): Eukaryota > Metazoa > Chordata > Mammalia > Rodentia > Cricetidae > Phyllotis > Phyllotis vaccarum. Next base: position 8,045,116 of record JARWLC010000005.1, read on the forward strand.
TTTTTAGGCTACCCATGACATGGTCACTAGATCCATATTGACATAAATAACAAATTACGATAATTATGAATTAAATTTTCTAGACAACTCATGTCTACTCAGAATATCTTGACTATTCATCATCTTTTCTTCAAATAGGGTTTATTTTCCATATTCAGTCAGCTGATTCAAAAGCTCTGAGGTTGGTTTGAAAAACATAGATTAATAGTGGAAATATTGTGATTATTATGATGTGGGATGTCTATATTCTGTAAGTAAAAAACTGTTTTGGCCATGGCAGACACCGTAGAAGTAGGCAGGGAAATGAGAGCATAGGTAGAAGAAGGAGGATGCAGTCAAAAGAGACATTCCAGCTAGCTGCCCAAGAATCAAGATGTATTTCTTCTGGACTGCTATGCCTTTATAAAATTTATCATGCTTGGCTATTATATACTTACTTTTTTATATTGATTGTCTTTCCTTTAAGCACTTGGGATCCCAATCATATGATAGTAGAAATTTTGGCAGTGTTCCATATAAATCTTTTATTTTTCACTTCTAATTTCAAGATTTGTCTTTGTGTCTCTGGACCTATCTTCTAGTTGATTAGTTTAATTTTTCATTGTTTTGAATTTGAAGTTAATTATATGCAGTAAACTTTATCTAAAATTTTATTTTAATAATTGATTCCTTTTATATTTCCTATCTTGTTTTTTATCATCTGTATTACATGTCTGTGTGGGAATATGTGCATGTGTGAGTATAAGTATCCTAGACACTAGGAGGAGTCTGATCCTCTGGGCCTAGAGTTACAGAAAGTTGTGAATTACTAGCTTTGGATGTGTGCTGACGACTGAGCTCAGGTCTTTACAAGAGCAGGAAGTCCTTTTAATTGAGATATTTCTCTACCTCCCAGTTCAGAGATGGGCATGGTAGTGGTAGCACACACAGTTAATCCAAGCATGTAGAGGTAGGCACATCCCTGTGTTTAAGGCCAGTATTTCTTATACATTGAATTCCAAGCCAGACAGGGCTACACAGAGAAACTCTTAAAAATAGAAAAAAAATAGTATTACTTTAAATTTCTTTTTGAATAATTTTTGTTGATTTTGTTTTCTTTATCAAATTTTAATTTTTAAAATGTAATTATAATATAATCTGTTTATTTCTACCATACCTTCCTCATATTCCTCCGATGTACAACACATTCTTAATTCCAAAATTTATAAGACCTTCTCTTCTTTAACAATTATGCTACATATGCATGTAAATGAATAAATAAAAATATAATCTGTTGAGCAAGCCAGTGTTTATATGTATATACAATAGAACTGAACATCATAAGCCAGTTCTCTGGATTTTGACTAGTCATGGCTTTTTATAGTGATCTCCTTGTGCTACAAAAAGAGGCAATTGGTGAGGAATGAGATATAAACTCACTTTTGGGTGTGACAAGTATCCAGCATATAGTTGGAAAATAATGCTGACTTAGGAACATGGCAGTAGTAGGTTCGGCTCTTGGGTCTATGAACTTGCAAGCCTTTTGTAGCCATGTAGGTTTGATTGCCATGTAGACATGATTGCCCTCCTTAAACCCAATTAGACAGCCATTGATATCTCCTCAAATAAAAGCGCCATTATTTCAACCACTGTGGAAATATTGCCTGTCCAGTTATTATTATCGTCCACTGGCATTACAACTTAGTAAGATATCAGAATGTTTCTGTTCCTGGGCAGCTTGTACAGACTCTTCTGATTTCTTAGTGATGAGACTTCCTGATTAGTTCTAGCTTGATTAGTCCAAGTCCTGAGTTCAACACATGCCACATCTTCAGTGGGACTTCAACTTCTGGAAGGAAACAAAGTGTATTGGGAATAGTTATATTGTGGTTCTTTATTTTTCAGGGAGGGAGTGGATATCTCTTAGATTTTCCTAATTAAGAAGTTAAGATGGAGTTCCTGATATGTGATACTGGAATTCTTGTTAGTCCATGGTTCTTGTAGGAGCGTTATTTTTCTAAGTGGATATACATACACTTTCTGTGTTACATGCAAATTTAGGAAAGCCTAAAATAATGACTTTTTATGTTTTTTCATGCATCTTTAGTGTCATTTTAGCCTCTTCCTTCATCTCCATCTGTATTGCCTTCTTTCCTCCCTCAAGTTAAACTTCTCCCATTTCACCCTTCATTGTGCCCATGTCCTACACCCCCCACTCTAGATCTCATGTCACCTTGACCTCTTTTTACATTTCTGGTTTTCTTGGTTACTCTAGGTTATATAATCAAGTCTATAGGTTCAGATCTAAAAAAAAAAAAAATCACAGATAAAAGAAATATACAATGTTTTTCAGTCAGGATCTAGGTTTATTTATTTTATACATTATTTTATAGTTTCATCCATTTACTTGAAAATGTAATAGTTTTATAAATCTAATGGTATTTTCATTGTGTCTTATATCTTCATTAGATGTAATACATACATTTTGTCTGTTTCTGGTAACATTAATATCCACATGAACTTAGTATGTTTTATCTTTTAAATCTTTTTACTTGGTTTTTGCTGTTGTGTGTGATACTTTGAGAACATTTTAGTTACTTTGAGCAGTGTGTGTATATATATATATATAAGAAAAAAACCTGTGAGGATATTTTGAATCACTGGTTGCTTTTCTGTCTTCCAGAGTTAACTATGGAGTAGATTTTGGTCTGCATAATTTTATTCCACCTTCAGGAACTCCAACTGAAACATGAGGTATTGATTAGGGCTGCTTCAACCATACAAAACTCAGCCTCATAACTCTAATAATTTTGCTTATCAATACTCCCAAAAGTGGGAAAGCATACTCTCTAACTTCTGTAGTATGTGGTTTCTGGCCTGGACTTTCGGGCCTATAGCCTCAAGGTTTGGGCCCACAGACCCGCAGACCTGAAGACCCGCAGACAGACAGAGACACACAGATGCTTTCAATAGTTTTAGGCTGATCTGCCTAAAGCCCAGGCATATCACAATGCTAACTCTCTATTCTTCATTTAATCCACGTCTCTTATATTGTTCAGCCATGTGGCTAAGTACCTTTTCTTAGAGCAGCATAGTTGTCCTCTGCTTTTTCCGGCTTCTCTCTGGCATTCTGTTTCCTGTTCTCAGAGTTTTCTTAGTCTGGTATTCCCACTCACACTTCCTGCCTGCCTTTGGCCAATCAGTGCTTTTTATTAAACCAGTGGGTGGGACAATTATTTACAATGTAACAACATAATCTCCCACATATCCCCTTTTCTCTTTTTAAAACAAAAATAACTCCACATCTAATATTCTTTTCCCCCTTATCTATAGCAACTTATAAACAACACTGTAAATAAACACAAACATCCATAATCCATGTTTTGGAAATGTGGGTGTCATCTCTAGGCTACTTCCTGCTGAATGGGGATGCTGGCAATCCCATAGGAATCCAAAGAAAAATGTAGGATTATGGACAAGTTTTTTGTGGAGTAATCTGTAAGGCTGGGTCATCATAGCCAGTCTCCTTGAAATTGTTCTGAATACAGAGCTCTGGAAACTTCAACAGAAGTGCTCTGAAATTCTGAATCATCTGGTCCATCCATTTCCATCAAAGAGTTTTCAGGGGGTCTTCCTCTATCAAACTTTATGTTCTTTATCCAGGAATAAATCCACAGCCTCTCATTTTCTGTGGAAATAAAAAGAAAACCTCTTCTCCAAAGTAGCATATCTTTGGATATCAGTTTTAAAGTCAACTCATTTACAAAATATATAGGTTGAATTAAACCAACAGCATTTATAATCAACTGTCTTTTTGCAGCTTTTATAATTTCATTTTCAGTCAAGAAACTTAAAGATAAGACAATAACATACATTATCCAGACACTCTTTGTATTTTCCATCTTTACATGGCTTGTTTTTTATTTATTTTTTTACACTATTTCTTTTTTTAAAGGCTTTCTCTACTTTTCTTTTCTTTCTCTAAGCCTATGTATCTATATTTTCAACACACTCTAAACCATTTAGACTTTTTACAAAAAACTGCCTTCACTGTATATTTATTTCTTAGCTTTTTCTGTTTCTGACCACATCTTTGCTTGGCTAGGGAGATTGACTCCACACAGATTCTTCTATTTTTTTATGTTTCTGAACACACATTTAATCTACTAGAATTCAAGGTTGATAGGATGGGTGGATGGCTCCACCCAGCTCCTAGTCTAATTTCATAGAAATTATATTTTTAGCCCAGGTACTCTGGGAATTTTAGGGTCCATATGATTACCAAGTAAAGCTTTGCCATCTGCTGCTCATTAACTCTATTTAAGTATTTAGCAGCAGGGCCTCTTTAAAGACTCATAAGTGTTTTGCCTTTAAGGCTGAATCAGGAAGCTTCTCTTTTAAAAAAATCAAGCGTCAGTTTGCCTCCGGCAACCAGAGCTTATCCATGAAAATATCACTACTAAATAGCCATCTTTGACTCTGTTCTCTTTTTGTCTTTATGAACAGAAACCTTAAATACATCATTTACAATGTTTTGCTTACATCTAGGCTCCTGTGAGACTTCAGGAACAATCCATTTTATACCTTAAGCTGCACTCCAAAAGCTTGCCATTGTAGCTAAAGCCGACACGGCTTACATGAGAGACACAACCCAGAAGCTGCTTTGGGCTCTAGACCATTTTTAAGCTTTCTAAGTTTTTATGTGGGAATATTTTACTCACATTGGGCTGCCATTTGTAGAACGAGGTTTTTGGCCTGGACTTTCGGGCCTATAGCCTCAAGGTTTGGGCCCACAGACCCACAGACTTGAAGACCCACAGACCTGCATGCAGGCAGAGACACACAGATGCTTTCAATAGTTTTAGGCTGATCTGCCTAAAGCCCAGGCATATCACAATGCTAACTTTCTATTCTTCATCTAACCCATGTCTCTTATCTTGTTCAGCCATGTGGCTGGGTACCTTTTCTTAGAGCAGCATAGTTGTCCTCTGCTTCTTCCAGCTTCTCTCTGGCATTCTGCTCTGTGTTTCCTGTTCTCAGAGTTTTCTTAGTCTGGTAGCCCCGCCCACACTTCCTGCCTGCCTTTGGCCAATCAGCGCTTTTTATTAAACAAGTGGGTGGGACAATTATTTATAATGTAACAACATAATCTCCCACAAACTTCCACTAAGAAATAAGAAAAAAAGTGAAGAGAAAATGAGAATGAATTAGGCTGAAATGATATTTTATTCTTTTTCACAGATTTGTTTTTCACTCAGTGTCCATTGCATCAGTCTGTGTTGATTTTCTTAGCTGAAGGTTTCAATACTTTATTAAATTTATGTATGTTAAGGTAGCCTACCATAAAAATGGGATGTCACTTACAAATCTGGGGAAGACTTTTCTACAGTGGTAGGGTACACTTTGGGAATAAATGTGTTAGGTCACCTTTTAAGTCTTATGTCTATATCTTGGACTGGAGGCAAGCTTGTAATTATTTTCTTGACTAATGATTTTTGTGGTTGGGTGGACTCAGCCCAGTGGGAACAGTGACACTCTGGGGCCAGTGGTCTTGTCTGCTATGCAATAGTATAGAGGGTACCTAAATTGGCCTTGTCCTATAATCCAAATGATGACTACTATCATTTTCATCACAGAACCTTCATCTTGCAACTGATGGAAACAGATGCAGAGATCCACAGTTTAGCACTAGGGTTGAGCTCCCCAGTCCAGTTGAAGCAGGGAAGGAGGGATTATATAAGCAAAGTGTTAAGATGATGATGAGGAAGCCCACAGAGACAACCGACCTGAGCTATTGCGAGTTCACTGAATCTAGACTACAGCTGGGGACCTTGCATGGGATTGAACTAAGCCTTCTGAAAGTGAGTGACAGTCAAATGGCGTGGGCAATTTGTGGGGCCTCTGGCAGTGGAACCAGAACTTACTCCTAGTGCATGAACTTGTTTCCTGGAGCCCATTCCCTCAGAATTTCCCAGCCTTGATATTGAAGTAAGGGCTTGGTCTTATCTTGCCTGGAAATGCCAGTCTTCATTGACTTACCCTGGGAGTCCTTACCCTCTCTGAGGAATGGATGGGGAAGATGGGGTGGAGGAACCTGGGGAGTACTGCTAGAATTGGGGGAAGAAGAAATTGTGGAGAGTAAAACATATTCCATTCAAGTTTGGTAATTTTAGCATCTCAAGTCTTTTCCAGCCAGATACAGTTGTTCTTCCTAGGTCCTTCTTTGTGTATTTGAGATTACTGTTTCCTTGTTTCATTTCTTGATATTGGCTTATTATTGGGAAGGCACATTAAATGTACTTCCAGTTTTATTATAATTAATAACTTACAATTATTTCTACTATGGGCTGAAATATTTTCATCTCATAATCACTTTTGATTTGTGTAAATTTCTAAGCTTTCTGAATTAAGTGTCACTGAAATTTGAGAGAAGAAATATCTCTGGCCACAAACTTTTAGAAGACACTCAAGTTTAGGGATTTAAAAAAATTATAATAAATTGGGTAGCAGTTGTGTGGCTTGGTGTGTTTTTGGGGCCCCTGGCAGTGGGGCCAGAATATATTCCTGGTGAATGAACAGGCTTGTTCGAACTCATTTCTTATGGTGAGATACCTTGTTCAGCCTTGATGCAGAAGGGGGTAGGCTTGATACAACCTCAACTTGATTTGCCAGACTTTGTTGACCTCCAATAGGAGGCCTTACCCTTTTTGAGGAATGGATGGATGTGGAAGGAGGTGGGGAGAAAGTAGTAGCAGGGGAGGGGGAACTGTGGTTGGTATATAAAATGAAAAAAATTAAATAAAAAATATTTTATTTAATAAATGCACAATTTTATCAGGTCTTCACTTTCTCAACTCTCCCTCCCCTCCTATGATCTGTCCCTCCCAAATTCTTTGCCTCCTACCCTTTAATCATCACTGTTACATATACATAGAAATGAGTGAACACGTAAAAATAAAAATAGCTTCCTAAGTCCATTCAGTGATGTTTTTAGAGCCAACCAACTGATGGGTTAGTTTTTTGGTGCTGTTATTATTCTACTAGTATTTCTATAGCTTGTAAACCAAAATCTGGCTTCCAGCTGGTGAACAGAGTTCTTTTGGATGGAAAGAGAAACCCGAGAGCCATACTTACTCTTCTGAGAGGAGCTTCTGCTTCCTTTTGAGTCTCAATATTCTCAAAATTTTGTTATTTCATTAATGTGTTTGAAAAGCTCAGAACAACATTTTCAGTTGCTTGCAAAGACAGGACAGTCAGAGCATCTATTCAACATTTCAAGCAGGAGCAGTCTTGATATTATGGGGGCTGGGGGATACTGTTCATGTTTCAGTTCTTTACATGGTATTGGTATGATTGATATGATTAATGCTTAATTTGTTTAGAACATGATCAGAGAAGAAGAGTCTGTTTTTCTTGTTTCTGAGGTAATTTTCTTTCTAATATTCCAGTGGTTCTTATATCATAGCCACAGGCAATGGCTCCTCCTGAAATGTGATTTCATGAGGCAATTTTCTGTATTTGTCTTCTGTGATTCACTAACAGCTTGTTTGATTTTCATAACAGAAAATAATTCTCTCCATATGTGAAAAGACAACTAATTTAAATAAGCCCAGTTCATGGTTTATCAACCTGATTACAACAGTTCTTTGAAAATAAAGGAGTTTATACTATGGTTTTAGAATAAATTGCTTTCTCTAGTGTCATATATATTTTCCAAGAAAACAAACATGTAATTTGTAAAGCCATGCCATCGTCCTAATAGAACAAGGAGAGCTTTGCTCTTCCATTTCATCAAAAGTCAAATGCATAACAAATCAATGTCAATGATGAAAGTATTTCTTGTGCACTATAAAGATCAAAGTATTCAAAATGGCTGTGACTAGACAAGGCCATTGTTATGGTCATGGAAGTGAAGCAGGTCGTGATGTACAAGAAAAAGTAAATTTTGGCCATTTTTACTTTCAAGGAGATTCGAAAACCATGACACATAGTATATGTTGACGTATATGTTTTTTTTTAAAAAAAATATATTTTCTGTTTTTCCTTAATTACTTTTTAGAGTATGTGGGAACTAAAGAAACTATTCTATTACTCTCCCAAGGATCCAGTTACACATCTAGTTGAGTAACAACTATTGTTGAGGAAATTCTTACATGCACTCCTTGCTATGGAATACCCAGATGCTGAAAACAAGCACCAAGAAGCCAAACGATCTAAAAAAACTTAAGTTATTCATTTGAGCCTGTGAGTGCCTTATCTTTTTATAGTAAAAATTCTAGATAATTGCTCCAAGTTTGTGCAATCTTTAATTGATTTATTTTATAATTTTTTGAAAACAAGGAGTTTGTATCAACTAGGATAATGCTCCTATCTAGTCTCTTCCCAAGCATCTAGAACCCACCATAAAAATCCAAGTTTTAGTGAAAGAAGCAGATACAGAGATCCTCAGCCAAGCCCCAGGCTCAGCTCCCCTGGGAGTCAAGCTGAAGAGATGGGGGAGGGATTATATGAGCAATTGAGGGGGGAACAGGAGTGTCAAGATCATGACAGAAAAGCTACAAAGACAGTTGACTGGAGCTCCTGGGATGACAGCTAAGGAACCTGCACGGGACAGACCTAAGACCTCTGCATGTGGGTGATAGTTGTGTGTGTAGCTTGGTTAGCCCCTAATAGTGGGACCAAGACATGTTCTTGCTGCATGAGCAGGCTTTTTGGAACCTGTTCTCTATGGTGAGATATCTTGCTCAGCTTTGATGCAGGGGAGAAGCCTGATCCTGCCTCAACTTTGGTATGCCATGCTTTGTTGACTCTCATAGAATGCCTTACCTTTTTTGAGAAGTTTATTGAGGTTAGAAAGTGGGTGGGGAGAAGGAATGAAATGAGAGGAGAGAGGGGACACCATGGTTTGCATGTAAAATAAATTATGAAATTCAATATAAAATCAAGTTTTAAATCATCCCAATAGTGTTTTGGTAGATGAAAAAATGGATGTTAGGCTAATACTTGGTAGAGAGTCTAACATGGCACTAGAGTTATTTTTTTCTGTATTGGTTTTGTTTAAAATATTAAACAAAGAAAGAGTTATGATTATATATTGTAAGATACTAGAATAGGAAGGTCTTTTTTCTTTTGCAAGTGGCTTTAGGATTATAGGTTTTAAAAGAGAGAATATGTGTGTGTGGCAGGGAGCAGAATCTGTGGGTAATGTGTTTCTGAAAAGTGAGTACAGATCATATTAACCACGTGCCTGGGTTTTCTTTTCCATTTCTTGTGCACCTGGTAAATATTTTCTTATCTTTCTAAATGAATAACTCAGTGAACGTGAGTAAATGTAAGGTCCAGTTCTCAGTCTTACGTAAATTATGTTAGTGCTGAGGAAGAAAACTTACTTGGTTCTTATATGGGAGACGCTCTTGTATAAATGTACCCAGCCTGGCACATTGTATTTATTTTTCAGAGTATGATGATCATGGTAGACTGTACTGTCCACATGTCATTATGGCTTTGATGTACCACAGTATACTTTTATTAGCTCCATCACTTCTGGAAACCTTGTTCTGCCGAGCATATTTGGATACTGCCTTATTACTATCTTTAGAAATGCTAGAAGAATAATGAGGAAATGGTGCATTTTCTTTTTATTCTTATCTTTGCTAATGAGAGCTGTTCTTTAAGTTAAGAAATAGAATCTTCAACATGTAATAAATTGTTCATTCATCAAGATTAAAGATAATAAAATGTAATAGTGCGTTATCTGGGGAAGTGTACTACTCTAAAAGATACAGGCTTTGGGCTAAGACCATGTGTAAAGGTTTAATGGAGAGCTGAGGGGAACAGCAGTGTGTGTGGGATAATACTGTGTGTTTTATTGCAGAAAGCACGGGAAGATACTTTTCTTTTTTTTGTAACTTGGTTCTTTGTTTGTCCTCCTCATCCTTACCCTCTTCACCCCTCCCCTCTGTCTCTTCTGTCTCTGTTCCTTCCTTCTCCCGACCCCTCCTTCTCCTGCTCTATTTCCTAATTACTCGTTAACCTGGCACAAACATTAGACAGGATTCTCTAATGTGATCATTAGTGAAGGGTCTGTTTGGAAGCTGCACAATTATTCTTCCTTACACAAAGTGGTTTGAATGATATTTTTTTTTTCTGTCTTTAACTTTATGCAAAATATCAGAAGATAATGTACTTACTCTCAGGAGATTTCTGAGTTCAAAAAGACAATGCAGATGAAGGCAAAAAAGAGATAATTTAGAAGTTTCTATTCCTCTAACCTCTGTGTATCTTGCTTTATCAAGCCCAAGTAGTTTTAAAAATCTCTTCTTCAAAAGCGCACACTTGCTCATAGTTTTCTATTTGTATTCAAATGCCTTTTATCTTCTTTGTTTCTGTTTCTCCATGATTGCTTTATTTTATAGACATTTATTTAACAATGCTTTAAAATTACTTTCTTAGTGATCATCATGGAGTGTATAATTAATTTCTTATTTATAACAATCTAGTTGGAATTAATACCAACTTAATTTCATGGTGTACAAAACCTCGCTCTTAAGTAGTGGCTTTTTGTCCCACTCTTTTGAGATGTTACTGTCATAGAACGACGTCTTTAAACATTGTATGCCAATCAGCATAGGTGTCTAATTATTGCTTAGTTGTCTCCTAATGCAGAAGTGAACATTAGCAACAATATGCATTTGTGGTCTTTCTTTTTAAAACTCGACTGTATAGATAGATAATACACCATTGGTCTTTTTCCACTGAAGGCTTGCTGAGTGTTTACATCCTGTCATGACATCCTGAAAGATCCTTTTAAGGCTCTTTGTAACTCACCGCTTTAGTGATGAACATTCTCTTAGTTTATCTGACTGATTTTTCAGTGTTCATTATCTCTCAAGGATAAGTGTTATGAATTCTAAGTTATCTAAATGGATAACTTCAGAATAGTTTAAAACTTTTATCTTTCTTTTTTTTGTGCTGGAGATTGAACTCAAGTATAATAGGCAGGTGTTAATATATATATAATTTTTATTTATTTTTTTATATTATTAAGTATATAATATCCCTACCCCTGCTTATTTTAGCTTTGGGACATGATCGCACTAAGTTGCCCAGATGTCTTTGAACTTGTGATCTTCCAGTCTATCTTCTGAATACATGGAATTACAGAATGTGTCACGACATCTGATAATTCATCAGTTCAAAATAATAGGAAGTGAAATCTAGCTGTTCTCCTCCATGTGGCCTCGGATGTTACCCATCCCTTTGTGTAGTCTGTTCTCTGTGTACTTCCTCATGCACTGCTTTATGTCAATTCAGATCAGCAGCAATAGCAGCACTGTGCTTGTGTCTTCTTTGACTTAAGAAATGGCTGAAAGAGGAGGAATAGCAATGCTGTCCATTAGACAATGACTAAGATAATCCAAAAACAAAACAACCCCCTACAACTGAAACGTGAAACCGCAGGAAACTAGTGAGAAACAGTAGGTGAGAGGATGTATTTTTAAAGAAGTGTGTTATTGTAATTGTTATAATTTTTATGGTTTCCATTGTTCCTTGCTTGCTTGATTTAGAAGCCAGACTTTGTCATGGTCTTGTATTCACAGGAAACAATGTGGCTTGCAGAGGGTTTAACATTGCCCGTGGTTTGGGACTATAGGCCCTTCAGACAGAAGTGCCTGCTGCTTTCCTTTCCATCTCAGTGTATTCTGACCTCCATGAATTGGTGCGAAATCACCTCCTAATCTTAGTGAGACTCTCTATACAGGGTTACAGAGTGTTATGCCTTTGTTGCTCTTTCCAATATCCTCACTTTTGGAGGAAGGCTGAGATCAGGACAGTATGGTTATGGTATGTCTCTGAACATACCATATATATAGATCTCTGAATTCTTTATCTTTCTTCGTTTTCCTGATGACTCTGGTTATGCATATGGTACTAGTCTCTTTAAATAAAATCGTATTTTAAGTCAAAAATTTCTTCCGATTTCCTTTCTTCCTTTTTGTTTTAGAGATTCTGTTATGTATACATTAATACTCTTGATACCCAATGAGAACTAGATTTTACTTTATATTCCCATTTCTTTTGCTTCTTAAACGGCATGCTAGTCAACATCTTAAGTTTTAATTGTTCCAATTTCTATTGGAAATTTCTGACGTTTTCTCCAGTTACGTAATCACATTTGTAAACTTCTAAATTTTTATTAGCTGTTTTACTAATTTGTCTCTGTATCAATATTCTTTAAGGAATAAAATATTGCCTCAGACTCCCAATTCATTCTTTAAAAATTGTTTTCTATGGTCTATAGGCATATGTTAAGCAGTTGATTTTAAGTCTTTAATCTATAAATCTGATGTCTGGTCTTTCTTGGGGATAGTTTATTTAGACTAATATTTATCTGCCATAGGTCATATATTTTGTGTCTTTGAATGTCTTGTCATAATAAAGATTAGATATTTTAAACCATAAAATGATATAATTCATGAAAGTAGATTCCCATCCTTGCCCAAGAATTTGGAATTTTGCTTCTGTTTATAGGGTGCTCCCCCCACTAATGATGGTTTTTTTTGTGGTTTTCTTAATTTTTTTAGTAGAATATAAAAAAGTAACAGAATAATCCATATTCTTTGGTATGTGTGGCTGCCAGAGACTTTAATCAGTTTGGTTCCTGGTTGGCCATTGATTGGATATAATTTGTCTTAAATTTCCAGGACTAATATGTTTCCCAGCCTTGCCTCGGGGAATCTACTACGTTCATGAGGGGTCTTGCCTTCAAAACTAAAACAACATTTCCCATCTCCACATTATCCCTCACCTTCTGATAGTAAGGGACCAGATTAGACCCAGGAAAGAGCTCAGGACCTCTTCATAACCTTCTTGAATGTAGACAGACTTACATAAAGGATTCACTGTATTCCTAGAATTATGTTTTTATTATTTCAGTGAATCTCTTAAAAACCTCTTTTCTAGCTTTCCCTTGTAAGCACCCATTTTCTCCTGTTTGTTTTCATTTCCCCCACATTTCTAGCAAACATACTGTCAAACAGTCTCATTATTTCTCCACCCTCCTCTTTGGGCATTGCTTCTTCCTGACAGAGTCTCACATAGAATGGATTTTTCTTTCACTATAGCTGAATTGTAGCTTGTGCCAAAGGAAGTAGATGTACAGTTATTTTTCTAATCTCAATATGGGCCAGCTGAGAGGACAAGTTTGTGGAGCTGCTTCTTCCAAAGAGGCACAGCACAGTCTTCTCCTTTCACTCACACCAGTATTCAGGCGTCATCATGATGGAGCCACACTTTCAAGATTTCCATGAAGCAGGACATCTGGGGATGGGTTGAAGGACAACAAAGATGCCATGAAGTTCACAGCTGTTACCTGGATTCAGCTTCCTTGCCTAAATATACACGCCATGAATTGTCCTAGGCTTTGGCTAATTTCCAGCATCTTGGAAGTGTCGATTCTGCTAATTCTGAACAAATTTCTCATAGCTTTTATGAAGAAATAATTTTTGCTTTCTTTAATCAACATCCATTTCCTAACTTTCTACCATTCTGTAATTTAAATTGTATCTTTGTGTTGTTTCAGGAAATTCCTGCCTTAGCTTTGACTGCTGTTGTAATAAAAATCCTCTGACAAATCAACTTCGGAGGGCAGGGATTTATTCTAGTCAGATGGCATCATAATGGGCAAGTTAAGACAGTAGGAGCTTGTTACACTTGTCACACAGCTCCCATAATCCGGAAACAGAGAACATATTAATGTAAGTGCCATTATGTTCCCCTTCTCCAATGTATAGTTCAGGATCCCAGCCACAGCAAAGTACTACTCATAGTGGTTAGCACTCCCCACTCCCAATTAATGTGCTCATTTTATCTCTGATGCCCATACCCAGGAAATTCTACAATGTGTGTGTGTGATAAGAAAGTAAATAGGGAAGGAGGTAATGAAGATAGCTTAAATTGGGAGAAGAGAAAGAGTATATCACATATGACATGAACTCAAAAGGTAGCACAGTTTGGAAGGTAGAAGGACCAGCAGAATCAGGGCAGATGGATAGAGAAGAGTATTGGGTGAGGAAATGTAAGAAAAATGTGCAATAACTTTTATTAATAATTAATAAATAATTAGTTTATTAATATTAATAAAAATGCCAAATGAGATCTGTCACTGTGTATGCTAATTTAAAATTACCAGGGGTTTTAAAAAAAGTTTTTTTTTAAATCTTTCCCCCAAGTTGTTATGAAGCATAAAGTTATTATCAAGTAGCACAAATAGGATGAAGTTTTAAGTTTTTCCTTTGCTGGTAGGTGTTATTGGGCTTAATTTTTAAAGTTAAGTAGATATAGCAAAGCTACTTAGTTATTTTTCTGTTTGCCATTGTAAAATCCCCAATAAAAGCAACGCAGTGAAGATGTGGTTGTTCTGGTTCGCAGGTTCAGAGGAACAGAATCAGCTCAGTGAAGAAGCATACAGAGGGAGCCAGGAGCCATTAGTGGTGTACTCACACTGCACAGCATTCAGAGTCTTTCTAGACAAAGCAATGGAAGGAGAGGCAGACTCTAGAGCTCCAGAGCACACCTCAGTGATATACTTCCTCAAGTAAGGCTCCACTGCTAATATTCTATAACCTTCCCAAACAGAATCACCAGGAAGGAGCAAAGACCTCAAACACATGAAATCACAGGGGGTATTGCATATTCAAATCACGAGAAAAATACTTATAACCTATATCTCCTTTTACAAGAATCTCATGTTAATTCCTCAACCTTTCCTTCCTCTAATTGTATTAACTTAATGTTTTGTACTTCTAATAGCACACACAAAACTATCATGCCTCCTTAAATGACTTTACATTGACTCTCACTTAGTTTCATATCCGGCATTTATTTGTATAAGTAGCTACACAGAAAAAGTTCTGGAAGGGGGGCATAGCTAAAAAGGAAAAGAGTGAAGTCCTAAATTACCTGTTTTTCTTGGAGTTATTTCAAATAACTTAAAATAATCCCTTTACCAAGGTGTTTCACATGAAACAAAAAAACAAGAGAAAACGCCAGTGTGTAGTTTTTGTTCCCCAGAAAAAATGCACTGTGTGAGGAAAAAAAATATTGATCTCAAAATAATATGGATATATACAATTTTTTCTTTAATTTATGGATGAAATTCTAAGGACCATTGTTTCTCAACAAACTGAAAATTTTTAAATCATTTGTCTGAGGAGTGGAAATATCATGTAATTCAATATAGTCATATGCTTGCAAAATAGCCTGTGGGCATGTATATGAATCTCCACCATGCAAGTTATAATACAATTACATGAACAATATGGGACTAGGTTCCTATGTACTTATTAGGACAAAGTTAACTTTGCTCTAAATCCCTTGAATGCGCTGACTTCCCTTAATATTACTGTCCTTCTCAAGAGAGTCTCAGGGTATTAAATAATGACAACAATTATTTTACAGTAATTGTGGGCTTGGGCAGTGAATGCTGCAGTGGTGAGTCATCTACACATATGATCACAACAATCAATTGTAGAATAATCTCATGTCTATTCCCTGAGCAGAAATTAACTGTATGACCTCTCAGTGAATATGTTAGGAGGCTGCCTACTTAATGGGTTTAAGAAATGTTGATCAGATAAAGAACTCTAGTGGATCTTAAAGAATTATGCAAACAAGAGGACAGGCGTTAAGGGACAAAAGTCTGGAAAGATCTTCTCTGTGAACTATCAGTTGAAGGAGAAAATGGGTTCTAACGGTTATGATTATATTTTAAATAAAAAACTAACTAAATACACATAGAAAATTTAAATCAGGCAGAGTGTGATGATAAAATTATATGGCTTTTCTTTTTAAACAGATGTCTAAAACTGGCATTGTCGAAGGTTTGGAAATTACTAGTTAGTCCCCTAAGTTGGCAGTATTACAAAAAACAAAACCAAACCCTCACAAATCATAAAAGTCCAGTGTCCTCATGTAAATTGCTCCACTTGTCTTTTATCACTGAATTTAATATTGAACTGCTAAATATTTGTGACAGTAATAAACCTCCTCTGTTCATCTTCTCTTTCCCACGTTTCCTCTAATCTAAACTTGTATCTTTCTGTAAGTTAAACCACAGTTGTTGGGAGAGAGAGTACAGGGACTGGCTGAGAGTCTTCCCAGATCTCACCATTAACCCTTGTCTCCTTGAATAGGATTCTTCAGTGTTCTCCTTTGAAGTTACTGAAAATCATGGTTATGACTTCCAAGGGGGAGGGGAGGATGGGGCATAAAGGATTTCTGGGCTAATTTATTTTTTCCACTTAATATAAAAATAACTTAGTAAAACAAACTATGAGTGTTATGTAAGGTAAAAAGAAGGAGATATTTTTACTTGCCATGTTTCCATTATTTTTTTTGTATCTCATTAAGTTTTCAATATTGTAAAACCATATAATACTCTATATTTTATGGTAGAACTGTAAAAATAGTGTGACTTTTCAAAGCCATGCCATTCAGTAGAAACATAATTTTACATATGTTTTCAGAAAAAAAAAATATAGTACCAGAAGACAATATTTTTTGTAAAATTATGTAACATTTAGGTACTACAGAAATCACTTTTTAAAAACATGCTGGCTGCCTTATATGAATGAGAAAACGTACATTTCTAAACTTCTTTGATATTTATTTCACCAAAAATATCCTAAAAGATTTTGACAGTAAGTGCTGGCTATGGGAAGTTTCAACTTTTGAGGTTCTTTTCTATTTTTATCCGAATCAGTTAACCACAAAATTTAAAGTCATATATAGAATATTTTTGAAGTTTAAAAAAAGACATTTTTAACTTGGCATTATTTTAGGCATTGCTGTAAAGTTTATTCAATCTTTCCAACTATATTAACTTTGAATATTCAATAAAAGGCAAGTTTTTAGTACTACCCTTATTACTGTATTTCATGATGCCAAAATTTGATTCACATTTTGTTTATCACTGTTGTAGCTTTCTATTCATTGCAGAGATGGACATGAATACTATGTGATTTTAGTTGGATTTATTTACATAATTTTAACATGAAGATACCTTAATTTGCCTTATATTTTTATCAAGGTTATTTGTAATAGATTTTTGTTTCCATCTTACCCACAAGCTCAGGATATGTTGAAGTCCTACTGCGCAGGATGGAGCTCTTTGCAGTGGCTGCATTGTGCTTAAAAGATGACATTTCCTAACCGTTTTTTGTCTTCTGGCTTCTACATTTTTTTGTCACCACGCCTTCCACCATATTCCCAGAGCCTTGTAGGGAATGTTATATATTTCTCCTTCAAGTTGGAGTCCCCAACTGTCACTTATGAGTTTCTTCATTCACTTCCAATCAGTGCAAAGAAACTCCTTTGGTTAAAAATGAAACCAGCACTTTTCTTTGGGTAAAGCTTATATATTCGGGGAACACATTTTCATAATTCTGGATTCTTTCTTTTTATTACCAACTAGCTTCTCTAATGTTCATTCTCCTAAGGCAATACTATTCCATGCACCTGTTGGCTTTCTGTTGTGATATACACTCAGACTGTACACATCTAGAGGAAGAAATGGTTCATTTCATCTTATAGGTTATAATCCAGTTGAGGAAATTCAGGAAAAGGTCTATAGCAGGGTAGGAACTTGAAACTTACGTCATGGATGAATAACGCTGCCTACTGACTTGCTCACTGTTTCAGCTCCCCAAGAGAGGCCATGACTTACAATGGGGTAACCCCTTCTATACCCACTATCATTCAATAAAATGTCTATAGACATGCCTTTATGACAATCTGATAAAGGCGATTCAAGGGTCCCTCTTCCCAGGTATGTCAAATTGGTCATTAAGATCATTTTTATTACACCTTTTTTTTTTTTTTTTTTGAGTTTTAAGGGATTCGCTCTCTGTTTTATTTTGTCCCTTTGTAGAATGTGAGGACAGCATTCAGTAACAGAAAGTGGGAAACATCTTTGATACCAATCTGTTACTCTCACATTCTGGACTCAGATGTAGGGGCGAGCACAACTGGAACTACTCCCCTCCCCCCACGATTTTGCACATACTTGCTAATACTTTGTTCTTTAGACACTTTAATAAGCATTTGGTGTTGGCAATTTCCTTCAGTTTTCTATATTTAGGCTCCAAGCCTGGGAAGTTTTGTTTCAGATGCTAGGAAATGGATCATTTTTCACTTCTTTTTTCATCTCTGAAATCTGAAACCTCCACATGAAGGACTGAACTATCAACCCGAATCTCAACTCCAGTTCATAGTAACATTTTTTATTAAAGGCTACAGGTTCAGTAGTTTATGATACATAAAGTTCTTTTGAAAATGACAGTCTTAACACACGCAGAATTTCGTCTTAAGTATGGAAAAATATCCAAGCTAGGTAATGCTAAAAAGTTGCTGATTCAAATACTCAAGTTTATCAGTAGTATATAAAATATAATGGATTTAAATGGCAGGTTAATGGAGACTAATTTTTTATGTTCAGTAAGGTGGTTTAAGATTCTTCTCTGTGAACGTAATTGTGGTAGGAAAGGCAGAACTTAACAGGAACTAACAAAAAGATAAGGCCATTTCAAAACATACTTCACTGAAAAGAAAATAATATAGGATTCATCACAGAGATAAAAAGAAGTGGAAGGGAGCTAAAGTTCCTGTATGGCTAGGGAAAACATGAATGCAAAGTCCTTCTGAAAGTAGTAGTTAGGTAGTTCAACACAATAAGAACAGGCATCAGGGGGGCAACAGCCAAGGTGAGAGCAACTGGCAACTGAAGGTCCCTGAAGGAGAGGAATTTTTAATTATGAGAAAGCTGCTATGGCTGGACACTGAGAATGAAGGCCAGGGAGGGGAGAGTTACTGCTGGGGCTGTGAGAATTAAGCCCATGGTTATGGCTTGAATCACACACTCATACACACACACACACACACACACACACACACACACACACACACACACACACACACAGAAGCGTGGGTTTTACATTAGGCCTAAAGGCTTATATATGTGAGTGGTTTTACATTTTATGTTTGAAATGATCAATTTGGTTGTTATGGAATAGTTGTGAAAGGGTCTGAACATGGAAACCAAAATTGTCTGAGACACTAGTGTGGTCCTTCGTAAGAAGGAGAACGTGGCTACTTTAGAGCTACTCTCAGAGACAAAGAGAATGAGATTGTTGGTGGGAGAAACTGATGGATTGAGTATGACCTTCAAGTGAAAAACAAAACAGAATAGAACCAAACATTGGTTATCCTGGGGAATGGGCAGACAAATTTTTGAGAATCAGCTTTATGGTTGGGATCCTAATTGAAGTGCTACAAAACATCCAAAAAAAAAAAAAAACAAAAAACCACAGTTTGAAAAAAAATGCTTTCATTTATTTGTAATAAATAGGACGGACTTGGTTTATGTCTGAGATATAGGAAATATAGGCAAAGCTTCAGTTACTTAATTGCTTTAGTCTATTCAACCTTGGGTTTCCTCCTAATTTCTCTCTTTTCTCAGGTTGCAGGCAGTTTGAAGGATGGCAGGGGCCACCAGGATGCACCCTTTCTTACAGCTCTGCGTTACACACACTGGTAGCCTCTTGTCCGAAACCAAGATACACAATCTCACTTCGGAGGTCAGCGAGTGGGTCGAAGTTGCTCGAACCAGACAACTATGACCACCCACACCAACATGACAGGCCTGGTAGGCCCGAGAACCAGAAATGCCTGTGTCAACATGACCTATTTGCTTTCTCCAGAGCAGAAAAGGTGATGAGACTATAAATCAAACATTAGCGTCAGCACTTGCTTCAGCTGCCCGGAAGCCAATTTATTTGAAACAACAACATTGGACTCACCTTTGCAAAAAGGTTGCCCAGCAAACAGAAGTTTACTTCTCAGAAGTTTGTCATTCTTGTGTGGTTATGTCTTGAACTTCACCCAAATCCAGGGAGTTCTTATCACTGGAGGCCTGTTAATACCAGCTGAGGGCAGAACCCAAACCCCAGAATGGTATTACTTATTAAACTACACCCTCCTGATAAATTACAGTATGTGAAGAGTATGATCTCTTCCAGACAACACACAGAGAGAAACTTTCACTTTCTCTTGTTAGTAGACTGACCTCCTCTTAGTCATCTGACAGGGTCCGACTGAGGTCCTCTCAAGGGCACTGCCAAAGACTCTGATGTAGGAAAGACCTTGCTCCACAGAACTTGTTGGCTCTCCCCCAAGGGGAAAGGTAGAACAAAGTGTGGCTAGTCACTGATTCACAAAGTCAGTTCATATATCTCCCCAAGTAATTGATTCCATTTTAAGAAAATTTTGATAGCTGATAAAATTTGTGAAGTATCAACTTTGAGGGATCTGCCTCCCTATCAATTCTTGTCACCATGTGTTTTAAATTTATGACTATATCTAGTAATGGTGGATAGAGACCTGATGACATCCTTGTGAGATAAGGCTATTGAGGTCCCTTTGTAATCTTTTGGTGAGGGGGGCGTGATAAAAGCAAGCCATTCTCTGTCTCTGCTTTGTGTCCATGAACACTACTCGGTTTGTTATCATATCTGTGGGGTCTGAAGTTCTGCCAAATATGCCATCACTGGGGTACATTTCTCGATGGATCCTGGAGGTAGAACATTCCAGGCTTCTTCTGAACATGGCCGTGCTCTCCAGATTGCTGACATCTGTGCCTAATCTGTCTCCTCTTAGCTCTACTGCCCACATGTGTTTATGTTGTAACTTTAATCTATAAGAGTTTCTAAATGATACAATACAATTTTTTTCCACAGGACATTTAGAATTTAGGTTCTTAGGAAGAGTGTTTAGGCAGGCTATGGAAGTCTGATGAGGTGTCTCCCATATTCTTGGGCATCTGAAATCTTGATTTGTATTTGGTGACACTGGGTAGGCTTAAGGCAGGTTTTGATGTTTCAAAAGACAGTTTTCAGTAGTTTTTTCCTGCCTTATATCTATGGTTCAAGGTGTGGTTTCCTCAGGTGTGTCTCCTGCTTGCCACCTCTACCTCCACCCTGCCACCATACTATTATCTACTGGAACCATAATCCAAATAAAATCTTTTGCTTCTATGAATTGCCTTGATTATATCAGCAGAAGAATAACCAATATAAGTGTTATAGGTACATAATTCCATTGCGGCAAAAATTGACAATCTGGTGTACTTGTTACACATAAACAAACACCTCCGAAATACTCAACATACATTTTAAAAGATTTTACAAGGATGGTAGAGTGTTCCAGTAGGTGCAGGCATGGGCATAATGGCTCGACAACCTAAGTTTCACACCTTATCTCACAAAGTGGAGGAGTTATCCTCTGACCTCCACATATGTACTATAGTCTAGACACAAGAAAGTTTCTCTCTCTCTCTACTAGTTTTTTCTTAAACTTGGTTGCCTTCTGAGGCTTGTTTGATCTTTGTTGAAGCACCCACCCAGAGAATTCACCAGCCCCAGTTACATTGTGCTACCACCAGTTTCAAAACAGCTACTGGATGTTTTAGAGGAATAAATTGATGCCTTTGGCTTGTCCAGTTTGTTCAGGCTACCAGCCTTCTTTGGTTCTGTCCCTATCACCTTCAAAGCAAATGAAGTGTCTTCATCTCTCTCTCTCTCTCCCTTTGCTTCTCTCTTTCTTATGTGTGGGTTAGTGGCCATGGTAGGTTACTCAAAAATATCTAAGATTTGCAAATAGAATACAATATAAATTGTTTCAATAAATATTTGTTATATTTAACTTTCTTTAAGGGCTACTTATGAAAGTAAAGTGAAATTTTTTAATATATGGCACTGTGTTCCACACAGCACACTTTGGGATGATCTCTGCCCGCTTACTCTTAAACACTTACACTCTTTTGTGGAGAAAGCATGCCAAGCACTTCTCCTGGTTTGCTAAATGCACACAGTACCCTTTCTCTGGTGTGTGATGTATAAAGCACACTGCAACATTTCTCTCCTATAGCAAGCAGTACTGGTTACAGTTTTACTATTACTCCTTACCTTTCTCATCTCCGTCTGCAGTAGCCAAACTGTGCTCCCACTGCTGTGAGAAGAACTTTTTCAGATCCCACATTTGAATGAAATCATGTAGTATTTGACTTTCTGTGCTTTACTTATTTCACTAAACATAATGATCTACAATTTTTACTATG
Organism: Phyllotis vaccarum; assembly: GCA_033318265.1. NCBI lineage: Eukaryota > Metazoa > Chordata > Mammalia > Rodentia > Cricetidae > Phyllotis > Phyllotis vaccarum. The sequence continues at coordinate 8,067,266 of JARWLC010000005.1, forward strand.
TTGCTTCAAATGAAGGGACTTCATTCTTTTTATGGCTGAATAATATTCCACTGTGTGCATACACCACATTTTCTTTATCTATTCATTATGTAACAGACAATTAGGTTGATTGTATATCTTGGCTATTGTGAATATTGTTGCAATAAACATGGGAGTGCAGATGTCTCTTTGATGGACTGATTTCATTTCCTTTGGACATTCGCCCAGTAGTGAGATTGCTGAATCGTACTATCATTCTCTTCTGAAGTTTGTGCTGCTAACTCCATAGGGTTTCTCACAATACATTAATCTATGTTTCCTCTGAAGACACAGTCATCTTAGCCCTATTTTAGCCAGCACTTGCTATCATCTAAACAGGGGTGAGCTCTCCTTACAGTTTTGATTTGCATTTCTATGGTGATCAATAATGTGAAGGACTTTTTCCAAACACCCAGTGGCCATTCGGTGTCTTTAGTTTAAAACCATTTCAGTCTACTGCCTATTTCTGAATCAGATTATTTCAATTTCTTTTGCAAATGAGAGCTTATACATTCTAGAAATAAATCTCTTGTCAAAGACATATTTGTTAGATATTTTCTCCCATTCTATAGTTTCTGATTTCCTTTTTTGTGTAAAGAAGCTTTTGGTCTGATGTAGTTTCCTGTACTTTGGGGCATTTATCAAAACAAACAAAACAACCTCAGCAATATCTCCTCCACCTTTTTTTTTCCCACTTAGAACTGTTCAGCTTCATGTTTTGCATTCATGTCTACACTTCCCTCGGTGTTAAATATTTAACTCATGAGAATGTTTTCCTGTGGGGATATGTTTCAAATGTAATAAAAACCAGTCTGAGATATCAGAGGGATCTACTCATACCTTTAATCCAAGCCACAAGAAATATCTGGGAGTGGTGACCCACACCCTTAATCCCAGCAAATCTGCGTTTCAAACCAGTTTAGTTTACAAAAGGAGTTCCAGGATCCCAGGCAGGCAGTGGTGGTGCCAGGCCTTTAATCTTAACCTGGATGTGAAACAACTGGGTGAAGAGAGTATTTAAGGTAGGCATAGAAAGACAGAGCAGACTGTAGAAGCCATGAGGAATGAGGCCTAGGAAGCTGGAAGACAGCTGGGTGAGATTTAACTGTGGTGTTTCCTCTCTTTGATATCTCAACCTTTCCCTGAGTTCTGGCTGAGTTTCCTTTATTTGTGCAATACTTGGCACCCAACATGGGGCATGAATCCATGACCCTGAGATTAAGAGTCTCATGCTCTTGTTTTAAAAAGAGAAAAGGGTATATATATATATATATATATATATATATATATATATATATATATGGGGGTTATGTTGTTCAATTATAAATAGTTGTCCCACCCACTGATTGACTAAAGGTAGACAGGAAGTGTGGATGGGGCTACTAGACTAAGAAGACTCTGGGAACAGGAAGAACAGAGCAGAAATGCCACAGAGAAGCCAGAAGATGCAAAAGACAACTATGCTGCTCTGAGAAAAGGTACCAAGCCACATGGCTGAACAGGATAATAATCATGGGTTAGATTAAGAGCAAGTTACATACCTGGGCCCCAGGTCAATCAACGTAAAATTAATGTAAGCATCTGTGTATCTCTGTGGGACTGTTGGGCTATGGGACTGCAGATGTAAACCTTGAGCTGAAGCCCAAAAGTGCGGGCCACCAGGCTAGGCCAGAAACCTCATACATTTTCCAAGAACTCTTGATTGGAAAGATCATCATTTCTCTAGTATATTTTCTATAGCCTTTGTTGAAGATAAACTTACTGATGCTGTATGTATTAGCTTATTGGACCACTACTCCATTCATTAGCTATACATCTGCGTTTAGTAAAAATGCTATGCTACTTAATAAATGTTACTAAAAGATTTTTAAAGTTAGTGTACAAGGGAAGAGCTGCCTCCACACTTTCTGCTCTTCCAGACGACCTGTATTTAGTTCCCAGCACCCACTCCAGGTGTTCACAACTATGTGATTACCCTACTGTGCTCTGTCAGTACCTACACACTTACGGCATAAACTCACACAGACCGACATGCACATACGTAGATAAAGAGAGAACTAAGTCTTTCAATAGTATTCAAAGTAAAGCTTTTCACTGTGGCCTCTGCTTTCCAAACCTTTTTGTTGATAATCTTTCTTCCCTGACCATTTCCTGCTCACCCCTTCTCTATACATAACCTCTTCAGTTTTTACATCCATGATTTTCTTACCATATTTCTTCCTGCTCATTTTTCTCCTCTTCTCAATCAACTTCCACTTATGCCCTATTTTCTCTACTCTCAGTTCCCTTCTAGTCCCACTCTCTCCCACAGACACACACAGGCACACAGGCACAGATACACAGACACACACAGGTACACACAGGCACACACAGGCACACACAGGCACAGATACACAGGTACACACAGGCACACACAGGCACACACAGGCACAGGCACACAGGCACACACAGGCACAGATACACAGGCACACAGGCACACACAGGCACAGATACACAGGCACACATAGGCACACACACACACACAGGCACACACAGGCACACACAGACACACACAGACACACACAGGCACACACAGACACACACAGACACACACAGGCACACATAGGCACACACAGGCACACACAGGCACAGATACACAGGCACACAGGCACAGATACACAGACACACACAGGCACACACAGGCACAGATACACAGGTGCACACAGGCACAGATACACAGGTACACACAGGCACAGATACACAGGCACACATAGGCACACACACACACACAGACACACACAGGCACACAGGCACACATAGGCACAGATACACAGGCACACAGGCACAGATACACAGACACACACAGGCACACACAGGCACAGATACACAGGCACACAGGCACAGATACACAGACACACACAGGTGCACACAGGCACACACAGGCACACACAGGCACACACAGGCACAGATGTACAGACACACACAGGCACACACAGGCACACACAGACACACACAGGCACAGATACACAGACACACACAGGCACACAGGCACACACAGACACACACAGGCACATACACACACAGGCACACACAGGCACACACAGACACACACAGGCATACATAGGCACACACAGGCACACACAGGCACACACAGACACACACAGGCACAGATACACAGGCACACAAGCACAGATACACAGACACATACAGGCACACACAGGCACAGATACACAGACACACACAGACACACACAGGCACACACAGGCACACACAGGCACAGATACACAGGTACACACAGGCACAGATACACAGGCACACATAGGCACACACACACACACAGACACACACAGGCACACAGGCACACATAGGCACAGATACACAGGCACACAGGCACAGATACACAGACACACACAGGCACACACAGGCACAGATACACAGGCACACAGGCACAGATACACAGACACACACAGGTGCACACAGGCACAGATACACAGGTACACACAGGCACAGATACACAGGCACACACAGGCACACACAGACACACACAGGCACAGATACACAGGCACACAGGCACAGATACACAGACACATACAGGCACACACAGGCACAGATACACAGACACACACAGACACACACAGGGACACACAGGCACACACAGGCACAGATACACAGGTACACACAGGCACAGATACACAGGCACACATAGGCACACACACACAGAGACACACACAGGCACACAGGCACACATAGGCACAGATACACAGGCACACAGGCACAGATACACAGACACACACAGGCACACACAGGCACAGATACACAGGCACACAGGCACAGATACACAGGTACACACAGGCACAGATACACAGGTACACACAGGCACAGATACACAGGCACACATAGGCACACACACACACACACAGACACACACAGGCACACAGGCACACATAGGCACAGATACACAGGCACACAGGCACAGATACACAGACACACACAGGCACACACAGGCACAGATACACAGGCACACAGGCACAGATACACAGACACACACAGGTGCACACAGATACACACAGGCACACACAGGCACACACAGGCACACACAGGCACAGATGTACAGACACACACAGGCACACACAGGCACACACAGACACATACAGGCATAGATACACAGGCACACACAGACACACACAGGCACATACACACACACAGGCACAGACAGGCACACACAGGCACAAACCGGCACACACAGGCACACACAGGCACAGATACACAAGCACACACAGACACAGGTACACAAACACACAGGCACAGATACACAGACACACACAGGCACACACAGACACACACAGGCATAGATACACAGGCACACAGGCACAGATACACAGGCACAGATACACAGGCACACAGGCACAGATACACAGGCACACACAGAAACAAACAGGCACACACAGACACACACAGGCACACAGGTACACACAGGCACATAGGCACACACAGGCACACACAGACACAGACAGGCACAGATACACAGGCACACACAGACACACAGGCACAGATAGACAGGCACACACAGACACACAGACACACAGGCAGGAACACACAGGCACAGGTACACAGGTACACAGGCACAAATACACAAACACACACAGGCACAGAAGACACACAGACACACAGGCGCATACCAGGCACAGACAGGCACAGACACAGATACACAGGTACACAGGCGCAGATACACAGAGAGACAAAGACACAGGCACACAGAGACACACACAGGCACACACAGGCACACACAGGCACACACAGGCACACACAGGCACACAGGCACACACAGACACACACAGGCACATACACACACAGGCACACACAGGCACACACAGACACACACAGGCATACATAGGCACACACAGACACACACAGGCACACACAGACACATACAGGCATAGATACACAGGCACACACAGACACACACAGGCACATACACACACAGGCACAGACAGGCACACACAGGCACAAACTGGCACACACAGGCACACACAGGCACAGATACACAAGCACACACAGGCACAGGTACACAAACACACAGGCACAGATACACAGACACACACACACAGGCACAGAAATATAGACATGCACAGACACAGAGACACAGATAAACACACACAGACCCACACACACAGGCACAGACACACACAGGCACACATATAGCCACAGACACACAGACACACACAGATGCACACAGGCACAGAAACATAGACAAATGCACAGGCACAGACACACAAAGACACAGAAAACACACACACACACACACACACACACACACACACACACACACACACACCATACACTAAAGTCTTGGATCCATATGTGAAGAAAGCATGCAATGTTTGCCTTTCTGAGTCTAATATACTTTGCTTAAGGTAAACATTTCCAGTTCTACACATTTTTTCCAAATGTCATGGTTTCATTTTCTTCATAGCTTAAATAAAATCCAGCTGTGTATGTGTAATGCACTTCCTTTATCCTTCTTTGTTGATGGGCTTCAGGCTGGTTCCATTTCTTAGCAACTTGGACTAAAGCAGCAACAAACATGGGTATATAAGAGGATTTGGAGTCTTTTGGGTATATAACAAGAAGTGAGTCACCTGGTAAATTTATTTTTAGCTTTTTGAATAACCTGCATACTGGCTTTCATGAGACCACATAAGTTTGCACTTTCTCCAGCAATGAGAAAGATGTACAGTTTCTCCCATTTCCTTCAGGAATTTGCTGTCGCTTTCTTTCTTGAGACTAGCCATTCAAAACTAAGAAGTGATCTCAAATCCATTTCATTCTGCATTTTCCTGATGGCTAAAAGTGTGGAATAATTTTCCAATTGTTTGCTGGCCGTTTGTGTTTCCTCTTTTGAGAACTGTATATTTAGTTGATTGGCACAGACATTCATTTGTCAGGCACGTGTAATTTGTAGGATTTGTTCTGCATCAAGATATTAGCGCCCCGTGTAATGTATAGAGAAGAGATTTTCTCATCCTTAACTATGTTGGTCATTTCCCTGCTGGCCAGATGCTTTCCAGTCTTTTATAACTCCACTTTTCAGGGCTTGGGTTCTTTCTTCCTCTACTGGAATCCTTATTTATAGTTTTATAAATAAGTATAATTCTTTTATAAAAAGTGGTTTTTCCTCCAGAACCTTTAGTTTTTATTTTAATAACTAATCCACTTTAAAATAATTTTTTGCAGATTTGATTGATTGAGAAAGTCTAATTTAAATTTGCACATGAATATTCTCTCTATTACCATCTTCAAAGAGGCCATCTTTTCTCTAATGTGTGTTTTTGGCACCCTTATAAAAACTTAATTAGTGCTAGTTGTGAGCTCATTTCTAGGGCCCCTATTTGATTTTGTTGCTGTTTACTTAGGTTGCTATGAGTCTTCTTAAAAAGACATCTTTATCACTTTGACTCTGTAATATAATTTGAGGTCAGATATTATAATACTGCCTGATTTCCTCTTTCTGTTTATAGTTGAATTAGCTTTTTAAGGTCTTTTGTGTTTCTATATAAAATTTAGAATTGTTCATTTTAGTACTAGAAGGTTGTCATTGGCATTTTGATGGGAATTGAAGCAAATTTGTACCTTGCAGTTATTAATGTAGCCATTTTTACATTATTAATGTCAATTTGTGAGCATGGAAGCAATTTTTCATCTTCTAGTGTTGGCTTTAATTTCCTTTTTCAGTTCAGAGGTGTTTTTAAAATGTTTTTTGATAAATTTTATTTTTAGATTATTAGATATTTGTCCTTATTTCTTTCTCAGTTAGTTTATTATTTGTGAATGAAAAGGTTTCTGTTCTTTTATATGTTGAATTTTGTATTCTGCCCCTTGTGTGGGAAGTTTTGATGAAGTTTACAAATCTAAGTATCGTTCATACACTCTCCAGATAAGGTACTTGAACTACCCCCTTTCCAATTTGTGTCCTCTTTATTTTTTCTTCTTACTATTTTTTTTTAAAATATTTTTGAGTATCATATAGAGTATACTGAATAATAAGGGAGATGGGTACTGTTCTTTCAGAATATAGAAGAAGATCAATTCCCCTCATTTTCTATAATGTTGACTCTAAGTCTGCCATATGTAACTATTATTATTTTGAAATATGTTCCTCCAAATCCTCATTTCCTTAGGGTTTATTTTTTTTTTTTTTTAATTACGAATGCTTGTTGAAATCGTCAACTATTGTTTCTGTCTCTGTGGAGTTTTTCTTGCCTATGTCTTTCCTGTTCACATGATATAATTTACTCATGTGTTTGTGTAGGATAAAACAACTTTGCATGACTATGATGAAACCAAGATGGCGGAGACACATGATTTTCTTAATTTTCTTTTAAGATTTATTTATTTTAGCTATGCGAGTGTTTTACTGGCATTTGTACATGCAGCAAGTACATACTCAGTGCCATGGAGGTCAGATGAGTGTGTTAGGTCACCTAAAACTGGAAATATAGATGGTTGAATACCATTATGTCAATACTAGTAACTGAACCTGCTTCTTTTGCAAGAGCAACAGATGCTCTAAATCACTGAGCTGTCTCATTGGCCTCTTAATGTACTTTAAATTCAGTGTGTATTTTATTACACATTTGTTAGCTATGTTCTGTAAGGAGATTGGTGTATAATTCATTTTGTGTTGTGCCCTTATCCTATTCAAATAGAAAGATAATGCTAGTTTTGTGTGAGCAATTTGGAAGTGTTCCTTCTATTTTTATTGTATGGGAAAATTTAATTAGTATTACTTTTAAGACTTCACTCTTAAAATTTTATTTTTTAAGTAAAAATATAATTTTTATCTGTGCATCACTCTGCTCCCCCTTTTCATCCTCCCAGTCCCTCTCAGTCAGCCTTCACCCTCCTCTTCCCCATCCCCCCATCCCCTCTTCCTAAAGGGCAAGAAGTCCGAAGGTGGGTCAGCTCAGAGTGGCACATTCACTCCAGGGAAGTCTGACCTTCTTATCCCAAAGTCAATATTGACTAAGTGCTCCTCTGTAGGGAATGGGCTCCAAGGTGCCACCCCATGGAAAGGAACACAGTCTGATCCACCCCACAAGGCTCCACATACTACCCATGTAAATCGACAGTTGCCTACACTTGGAGGGCCTAGCTCCTTTTCCCAATGGATCACCAGTGGCTATTCTTGATTCAGTGAGCTCCCCAAGCTCTAACCATCACTGTGGGAATTTTCCTCATAATCCCTATCCCCCTGCTCATACAGATTCTCCTCCCCTGCTCTCAGCTGGACCAGGAGCTCTGCCCAGTGCTCAGCCATGGATCTCTGCCTCTACCTCTATTCTTTGTTGGATGTAGGTTTTGTGATAACATTTAGGGTGGTTATTCATTTGAGTATAGGGGAAGTCCTATTTAGGCACCCCCTCCACTATTGTTTGGAGACTTGGTCAGGGATATCCTGTGAGATCTTGTACATTTCCCTAGCACTAGTCTCTTTCAAACCCCACATTGGCTACCTCTGAGATATCTGCCTCTTTCTCTCTCCCTCTCTGCTCCTCTCACTCAACTATTCTCTTCCTTCAAGATTTATTCCCAACTCTTCTTGGTTACAACCCATTAAGACCCCAATTTACTAAGCAGATCTTCTCTATTTTCTTTTCTTAGGAGAATCTCTGGATGTCTCTCTTAAGTTCCTTCTGATCCCAAGCTGTTCAGGGGTTGTGGTGTGCAGCTTGTGTATTCTTTGCTTTATGTCTAAAATCCACTTATGAGAGAGTAAATCTCATACCTATCTTTCTAGGTTTGTGATGGATAGCTTTCTTGGGATGATATTCTCCAAATTCATCCATTTGCCTGAAGATTTTAGGATGTCTTTTTTTCTGCTGAGTAGTACTCCGTTGTGTAGATGTACCACAGTTTGTTAATCCGACCTTAGTTGAGGGGCATCTAGGTTCTTGCTATTATCAATAGTGCTGCTGTGAACACAGCTGAGATAATGCCTTTGAGTACTAATATGCATCCTTTGGGTATATGCCCGATAGTGGTATTGATGGATTCTTGAGGAGATTGATTCCTAATTTTCTGAAGAACCTCCATACTGCATTATGGGGATTTAATAAAAGCTCCAGAAGTTTCGGAGATATAAGAGGAATCTAACCATAGTCAGTCTAGGAGGATCAGAGAGTTGTGATTCACATCTCTAATCCTAGCATAGGGAGTGTCCTGGGAGTGGTGATCTACACCCTTAATCTAAACTGAGTTTGAGGTAATCTTATTTTACAGAAGGAGTTCCAGGCTCTCAGGCAGGCAGTGGGGGCCATGCCTTAGCTCACCAAGAGTGTATTTAAGACAGACATAGAAAGACAGAAGTTAGAGGAAGCCAAGAGAAGCCAGGCTGAGGAAGCTAGAAGACAGTTGGGTAAGATCTGACTGTGGTGTATACTCTCTCTAATATCTCCGACTTTCTCAGAGATCTATCCCTGAATTTCATTTATTCGTGCAAGACCAAATTCCAGAGTGGCTGTACAAGTTTACACTCCCACCAGCAATTGAGGAGTTTTTCCATTGTTCTGCATCCTTTCCAGCATAGGCTGTCATCTGTGTTTTTAATCTTAGTCATTCTGACAGGTGATAGGTGGTATCTCAAAGTTGTTTTGATTTGCATTTCTCTGATGGCTAAAGATGTTGAGCAAATTTTTTAAGTGCCTTTCAACTATTTGTAATTCTGTTGAGAATTCCATTTTTAGCTCTGATCTCCATTTTTTAATTAATTTATTTAGGATTTTTGGCTCTGGTTTCTTGAGTTCTCTATATATTTTAGAGATCAGTCCTTTGTCTACTGTAGGATTGGTGAAGATGTTTTCCAATTCTGTAGGCTGTCATTTTGTCTTATTGACTGTGTCATTTGCCTTACAGAAGCTTCTTAGTTCCAGGAGGTCCTACTTATTGATTGATGTTCTTAGTGTCTGTGCTACTGGTGCTATATTTAGGAAGTGAACAGCTATGTGAATGCGTTGGAGGATATTTTTCACTTTCTTTTCTATCAAGTTTAGTGTATCTGGGTTTATGTTGAGGTCTTTGATCCACTTGGATTTGCATTTTGTGGAGGGTGATAGGTTTGCATCTATTTACATTCCTCTACACACTACCATCCAGTTATTCCAACACCATTTGTTGAAATTCTATCGTTTTTCCATTGATTATTTTTGACCTTTTTGTAAAAAAAAAAAACAAAAAAAAAAACAGGTGTTCATAAGAGTGTGGGTTAATGTTGGGGTCTTCAATTCAATTTCATTGATCCAAGTCTGTTTTTATGCCAGTACCAGGCTGTTTTTATTACTGTAGCTTTATAGTATAGCTTGAAGTCAGGGATGCTGATTCCTCCTGAAATTCTTTTATTGAGTGACAATGTTTTGGTAATCGTGGGTTTGCTGTTATTCCATATGACGTTAAGTATTGTTCTTTCAAGGTCTGTAAAAAATTATGTTGGGATTTTGATGGGGATTGCATTGAATCTGTAGTTTGCATTTGGTAAAATTGCCATTTTTACTGTGTTGATCCTACCTATCCAGGAGCATCTTTCCATTTTCTGATATCCTCTTCAATTTCTTTCTTTAATAACTTAAAGTTTTTTTCAACAGGTCTGCTACTTATTTAGTTAGAGTTACCCCAAGGTATTTAATGCTATGTGCAGATATTATAAAGGGTAATGTTTCTCTTATTTCTTTTTCAGTCTTTTTATCCATAGTGTATGGGAGGGCTATTGATTTTTTTTAATTTATCTTATACCTGGCTGCATTGCTGAAGGTGTTTATCAGCTATAGGATTTCCCTGGTAGAATTTTGGAGATCACATATGTATAAGATCATCTCATGTGCAAATAGAAAATATTTGACTTCTTCCTTTCCAATTTGTATCCCCTTAATAACCTTTTTCTCCTCTTATTTCCTTAGCTAAAATATTATATTGTATTGGGGAAGAAGGTTCTGTGTATGTCTATTAAGGCCATTTGTGTCGTAAAATCTGTTAGATCCCTTATTTCTCTGTTGAGTTTCTGTATGGTTGACCTATCCAAGCGTGAAAGCGGGGTAATGAAGTCTCCCATTATTAGTGTGGGGGATATGATATGAGGTTTAAGCTTTAGTAGTGTTTCTTTCACATATGTAAGTGCCCTTTTGCTAAGAACATAAATATTCAGGACTGAGACTTCATATTGGTGGATTTTCCTGAGATGAATAAGTAATCTCCATCCTGGTCTCTTTTCATGGATATTAGTTTGAAGTCTCTTTTGTTAGATATTAGGACGGCTACACCAGCTTGGTTTTTAGGACCGTTTGATCAGAAAGTATTTTCTCAACCTTTTAGTCTGAGCCTGTATCAGTCTTTGAAGTTGAGGTGTATTAAGGTTTCTTGGTCCTGGGTGGCCAGAGGTTCAGACTCACAGACCTGAAGCCCCAGACTCCTTAGCCGCCCGCAGCTGATCAGGCCCCCAGAAATGACTCAGACACTTGTATTAAGTTCATGCTGTTTGACCTATGGCTCAGGCACATTGCTAGATTGCTCTTACATTTTAAGTCAACCCATTCTCATTAATCTGTCTGCCACGTGGCCTGTGGCTCACCTGTGTTCCTTATGTGATTCTTCTTGGGTAGCTGGCTCAGTCTGTCTGACTCTGCCCTGCTTCTCCTACCTATGTTGTTATTTCCCCACCTACTTTTTCTATGGTGCCTGTCATGGGCCAAAACAACTACTTTATTTAAAGATTGATATTCACAGCCCACAGAAAGACATTCTCACATCAGAGGTGTGTTTTTTTGTACACAGCAGAAGGATGACTTCTGTTATTGTATCCATCATGTTAGGGTGTGTCTTTTTATAGGTGAATTGAGTCCATTGATATTAAGGGACATTAATGACCAATGATTATTTCCTGTTATTTTTGGTGGTAGCTTGTGTGTATTTCCCTCCTTTGGGTTTTTCTGCTCTGGTATTATTGTTTGTGGTGTATCTGGTTTCCTTAGGTTGGAGTTTTCTCTCTAGTACTTTCTGTAGGGCCAGATTTCTGGATAAGTATTGTTTAAATTTGGTTTTGTTGATATCTTGTTTGCTCTATTTATGATAATTGATAATTTTGTTGGGTATGATAGACTGGCTTGACAGCCATGCTCTTTTAGTGTCTGTATAACATTTGACCAGGACCTTCTTGCTCTAATTATTTCCACTGAATAGTTGGGTGTGATTCTGATTGGTTTGCCTTTATAGGTAATTTGGCCTTTATCCTTTGTAGCTCTTAGCATTTTTTGTTGGTTTGTTCTGTAGGTTTAGTGGCTTGATTATTATGTACCTAACAGATTTTTTGGAGGGAGAGGCTCTCATATATTTGGTATTCTATAAGCTTCTTGTATCTTTATAGACATTTCCTGTTTATGTTGGGAAAGTTTTCTTCTATGATTTTGTTAAATATATTTTCTGTGCCTTTGAGCTGGTATTCTTCTCCTTCTTCAATTCCAATAATTCTCAGGTTTGGTCTTTTCATGGTATCCAATATTTCTTGGACATTTTGTATTATATCTTTTTTTCATTTTAGTGTTTTCTTTAACTGACATATCTATTTCCACTATTGAATCTTCTACTCCAGAGATTCTCTCTTCCATCTCTTGCATTATGTTGGTTATTGTTGAATCTGTGGTTCTGGTTCATTTCTTCAGATTTTCTATTTCTACCTTTGCCTCAGTTTGTGCCTCTTTATTGCTTCTATTTCAGTTTTTAATTCCTGGAATGTTTCTTTCACCTGTTTATTTATTTATTTTTTTAAATTTTCTTTCAGGGATTTGTTTATCTCTTCCAATCTTTTATTTATATTTTATTCTATTTCTTTAAGGGAGTTTTTTATATCCTTTTTAAAGCTTCTATTATCTCATAAAGTTGTTCTGTACTGTTGTTTCCTCTTCATTGTTATGCTCAGATCTTGATGTTGTAGAGACATCAGCTTCTTCTGGTGGTGTCTTATTGTTCTTTATATCTGCCCATTGCTTCCTCAGTTCACTCTTAGCTCTTGGTCTGCTCTTAGTTAGTTGTGAGCCTGAGAACTGAGTGTTTCCTATAATTGCAGGAGCTATTCTTTGGCTCTTAGTTGGCTGTAGGCCAAGGAGCTGTGTGTCTCCAGTTGTCACATGGGATTGTTCTTGGTGGGGTCTTCGTTGGCTCTTAGCTCCTAGTAAGCTCTTAGTCATCTCTTAGCTGTGGACCCAGAGGGAGGCTTCTAGATACCAAATTGTCAGTGTGTGATGCTGTAGGTTGCAGTTTGGGCATGGTTTGGCCCATGGGATATCCCTAGAGCTGTTTTTTGGTTTTTGTTGTTGTTTTTTGTTTGTTTGTTTTGTTTTTTATCTGGGGATTGGGCTTGTTGAGGGCTCTCCCAGCTTTCTTTGGTTTAGGGCAGGGCAGTGTGTGGTTGTAGTGCCAAGGACAGTGTCCCTGGGCTGAGATTTAGAGAGCATGTTCTCTGCTTGGCCTGGGGATCTGGGTGCCACTCACTTCTTAGTCAGCTGTAAACCCAGAGGGAGGCTTCTCTTAAGTCTTCCTTTAAGTTTGGTAGAATTCTGCAGAAAACATATCTTGCCCTGGAAATTCATTTGCTGAATAGTTATTTGTTTCTTCAATCTTATTGCTTGTTATACATGTATGTTTATGTTTTCATGATTTAATTTTGGAAGCTCATATGTGTTTCCGAGGTTATCCATGTCATCTAGATTTTCTAGCTTTTTGGAATATAAATTTTCAATATATTCCCATATGATTTCCTAAATTCCATTAGAGTGTGTTGCAGCAACTCTGCTTCATCATTAAATTGTTAATTGGATGTATTTTCTTTTTGGTTAGTTTGTCTAGTGATTGGTCAGTCTTGTTTATATCAACTTTGATTGATTCAATGTTTTGTTCTTTTGGTATGCAATATGAATCTTTGTTATTTCTGTCCATTTGCAACTTTGGAGTCTGACTTTTTGTTGTTTTTCTAGAACCTTAAGACACATCATTGCTATTTTTTTGAAATCTTTCTAACTTATAAAATTAAATCTATTTATTTAAATCTTTGTGTTTATATGTGTTTTGCCTGCATATGTGCATGTGTGCTACTGTATGCTTGGTACCTGTATAAGTCAAAGGGGTTGTGATATTCCCAGAAACTGGAGTTATAAATGAGTGTAGGCTGCTACATGGGAGCTGGGAACCAAATCTGGGTCCACTGACAAAGTAACAAGTGCTCTTAGTCACCAAGTCATCTGATAAGCCTCCTTTGTGATTTTTAATATGAGAATTTATAGTTATAAACTTTCATCTTACAGTGTTCATGTGTATATCCCAGAAATCTAGGTTTCTTTGTGACTAATAATGTGCTTGACACTGGAGAAAGTTCCATGGGATGCTGAGGAGAATTTGTATCTTTTCCTTTTTATTGGCATACCCTTCAGATATCTCCTAAATCTATCTGATATAATTTGAATTTGAAGTTACTTTGCTGATTTTAGTTGTAAGATCTATCTGCATGTGGAAGCAGGTTATTGAAGTCTTCTACTACAGTTATGTTAATATCTGTCTGGTCTTTCACACCTTTTAGTGTTTATTTTATAAAACAGGAAGCCTCAATATTTGGTGCACACTTGCTACTGTCGTATATTCCTGATTAATCATCTCTTTCATATCATGCAGTGGCTACATTTCTTCTGATTAGTTTTATCTTAAAATCTGCTTTATGAGATGATTTCCAGGGGACAGCAGGTCCTTGGATATTGATGTTTACCTAGCCAATTGATCTCTATCCTTTAGTTGGTGAGCAGTACCCATTTGCACCAAATCTGCTGTTTCCTGTGGTATTACTTGCTATTTAGAATGGCTCAGCTTTGATAATTTTTTCTTTATCTCATGTTAGTGTTGGCGGTTTTCTGTGTTGGACATGATGGAGTTGTTCCTAGTACTTCTGTATTTGTTTATTCCTCTTGTGAAATTATTTTTTCTCATATCTAATGGATAAGAATGTCTTTTTTATTCTTCTGTACTAGTATTATTTTAAGTATTTTTGTAGTGCTGGCTTGGCTGTAATAAATAGTCAGTTTGAGCCTTTTATGAAAATTGTTATTACTCTTTTAATTTTATGATGAATTTTTTGTTGGTTATAGAAATCTTAGTTGGTAGTCACTTACTTTGAACATTTGGACCATTTGATTCCATAGCCTCCTGGATTTTAGGTTTGCTGGCAAGGAATATTCTTCATATTGGAACTGTCATTTTTCTCTTACAGCTTTTAGTACTGCTTAGTTGTGTACTTTTGTCTTACTGAGTATGTGGGATTTTTTAGAGAAGAGTATCTTTGATCATGCTTTATATGATGCCCTAAATGCCTCTTAATGACTAGATGCCAATTTCTGCATGTCTGGAAAATTTTCTTCTATAATTTCACTTAATAATTTTTATATGTTCATTAATTTTTTATAAAAATGTCTTATTTATCCATGTATTCCCTGTTTCCTCTCCTCTTCCTAATCCCTCAGCCTCCTCCCTTCCCAATCTCCCATCTCCTCCCTCAAAAGGGCAAGAAATCCCAAGATGGGTCAGCTCAGCATGGCACATCCACTTCAGGCAAATCCAATTTTCTCATCCCAAGATCAAGACTGGTTTTTATCTCTTCTTCCACCCTATGGACTCTGATACTTGATCTCTTCAACTTATTCCAGAGCTTTGGTCATACTTTTTTTTCTTAATAGATGTCATTATGTGTTAATATCTCAACCTTGATTTTGTCTCTGAAATTTATTTATTAATTGTTATTTTCTGTGAATCATGCTTTCCTTTTTGATTAATATCTGATTGGGCCTTGCATTTGTTGAATTTCTTCTCTTTATTTTCACATTTTGTTACTATACAAATATCTTATTGGACAGTTAAAGAGTTCACAGCTTGGTTGTATCATCACTTACTATATCTCACCACTGCCTGCATAGCACCCAGCAGCATCAAGAGAACCAACTAGGAGAGAGAAATCCTACAACCCTGTTCCTTCATTTCTTTGCAGTTTGTATTCAAAGTGCTTACACGCATGCTTGTGCATGTGCGTGTGTGTGTGTGTGTGTGTGTGTGTGTGTGCGTGTATGCATTCGTGCATATGTGTGTGTGTGTGTGTGCGCGCGCGCGCTTAGCAGTAGTAGGACTTTATCAGGTTTTTGTTTGTTTGTTTTTGATTAGTAATCTAGAAGAAAAGCAAGAACCTCGATATTTTGTGGGTTTCTGGGGCCTGCTTAACCAACAGAACCCTCAGAAGTGTCCAATACTTGGCCCAGAGATTTTTGTTTGGTTATCCATTGTTTATAGATCATGGGTTGTTTAATTTCTTTGATAGAAGACTTCAAGTTTCAGATTCACTTTTATTTTCTGATAAATATCCATTCAGGCTCTCAGTTTTTTATGATTTGATTTTTGTACAGAAATCTCTGTGTTTGAGAATTGTCCACTTCTGGACCTTTTTCAGTTTTGCTTGTATGTAATTGTTTATTTAAATCCTTACAGTTCTCTACTATGTATTTAAGCCATAATACCTCTTTATGATTTCTAATGGTATTTATTTGAATCTTTTTCCTAACTTAGCTAAGGTTTGTAAATCTTGCTTATTTTTGTAAAATCAACTGTTTATTTTCCTAATGTTTTGTTTTGATTTTTCAGTCTTTATTTCCCTTGTTTTTATTTTTAACTGTTTCTTTCCTTTTATTGATATTATGTTTGGTTTATTCTTGTGTCTGGAGCATTATATATCCTGTTGCTATTGGTTTGATGAGAAGGGCCTTCTGGGGCTTATTATTTGCCCTGTTTCTATATATACAGATTAAATCAACAAATAGATTAAATCAACACACCTAGACAGACTTCCTTTCCACACCTATGTGCCACTTTAACCTGTTTAATGAGAAATATTTGAGGTAACCTGCATTTCTCACTAATTCACTGAGTGAGAAGTGAAAGTAATTTCAACACTGTGCTCACTGCCTACTCCACTCACCCTACACTGGTGAAATTCAATTTCAGAAGACGTATAGAGAAAATTAGGTCAGAAAAACCTGGTAACCATGTAAGATTAAGAAGACAAAAAGCTATTAGTAACATGGAATGGATAGGAATAAGGTGTGGAAAAGTGGTTATGGAGATAATGAAAGAGGGTTGGTAGGATGTGGTCAAAGCACAAAATATGCATGTATAAAGAAAATGCTACAGCAAAACCATACATTTATCTCATTAATATATTTTGGTAATTATATTGAAAATATTCTCTACACTTATACTCCATTATGCCTCATTTTGACATGTATATGCTGCATTTTACATCTTTATAAAATGTCTCTCTGTCTTTTTTAAAAATGAAAATAGAATTTTTCTCATGCAATATATTGTGATTGTGGTTTCCTTGAGCTCTATGCCTCCCTTTACTTCTAATTTTTCCTCCCATCTGTATCTCTATCCTTTCTTTTTTTCAATAGTAAACAAACATACTCCAAAGGATAATATAAAATATTATATAATGAGGTAAAATAAAGCTAACATATCAGAATTGGACAAAACAAAAAGAAGGGGAAAATACAAGAGAAGGTACTAGAAACAGAGACCTACCACTTCACATGTTCAGGAGTCCCATGAAATACTAAACTGGAAACCATGATATGTATGCAAATTCCTAGTCCAGACCCATGCAAGGCCTGTGTATGCCACTAGTATCTAAGAGTTAATATGAGCTTGAATCGTTTTATTCACAGGGTCTTGTTTTTTTAGTATTCTTAATCTCCTTTGACTCTTACACTCTTTGCCTCCACTTCCCCAGGGTTCCTCGAGTCTTGAGGAGAAGGCGTTGATGGAGAGATCCCATTTCAGGCTGAGTGTTCCTTGGTCTCTCATTCTCTGCATAATGCCTAGTTGTGGTTTTTGTATTTGCCACAATTTGTGCAGGAGAAAGCATGATGATGACTGCCCATCTCTTAGCACATTGGTTTAGTTACTATTTTATTGCTTCCTTTCTTGCTTTCAAAATGAAGATAGAGTTATATACACTGCTAGAACATTCTATAATGTTAAAAATGTGTCTATCATTTTGAAATTTGCAGTAAAATTGATGGATCTAGAAAAGGTCATTCTGAGTGAGGTAACCCAGATCCAGAAAGGCAAACATAGTATGTACTCACTCAAAAGTGGGTATTAGACATAAAGCAAAGGATATACAGGGTACAATCCACAACCCCAGAGAATCCAGGTAACAAGGAGTACCCTAAGAGAGACATCCATAGATCCTCCTGGGAAGGTGAAATAGTAAAGACCTCCTGAGTAAATTGGGAGCATAGGGGAGGGAAGGGGATGTGGGAAGAGAAACAGGGGGCACAGGATAGTAGAGTTGGGGGAGGGACATAGAGAGAGAACAATGAAACAAATACTTTGACAGAGAAAACCATGTTGGAGTTAGGGAGAAACCTGGTGCTAAGGAATCTACCAGAAATCCACAAAGATAAACCCAGCTAAGATTCCAAGCACTTGTGGAGAGGGTGCATGAATTGTCCTTCACCTATAATCAAATTGATGATCACCCTAATTGTTATCATAGAACCTTCATTCAGCAACTGAGAGAAGCAGATGGAGAGATCCACAGGTAATCACTGGGCTGAGTTCTTAAAGCTTGTTGATGTATAAGGTAAATTGCTGATAATGAGTTATATGAATTAATTCTAGCCTTTTGCCTCTTAGTTCAGTCTCTTTTCCCTGGGTTGAGTCTTTAGATAGCACCTCGAGTCTACCTTTGCTTGAAACCTCTAACTGTTTTAACTCTGGGGGGTGGGGATCCAAGACTGTTTTGTCTCAGGTCCACAATTGTGTGTTTTGAAAGAAATAGCTGAGGTCCTTAAAGGGTAGTATGTTCCTACAGTTCTACTCCATGGGCCAAAGTAGACTAGATTTGTTATCCAAAGTAACCAGAGTGTAGGCACCATAGATCCTGGCATCTGCATCTCTCAGTGGAGGTAGTAGCCTCAAACTCTGTGTAGCAACTTGGGTCTACCTCTACACTAGAGAACAATTAATCTTCATTTTTCTCACTGGGACTTATCCCCTTAGGGAGAGATGACTTGAAAAACCCTGTGTCCACCAATGCCATTATAAGCCATGTTTAGGAAAAAGTAGGCTAAGACTGTTGTACATAACAGAAGAGCTAAAGAAAGATCTAGACTGATAAATACCTGATACTTAAAGTTTACTCATAGATTAAGAACACTATAATCAGCAACATAGGATACTAGCATAGACATCTTATTTACTAAAGCCACATATCTTCATCTGCTAATGGGGCTAAATCTAAACACTCATCTCAAGGGTACTAGCAAGAATCAACAAAAGATATCATAATGAGTCCTGAGTCAAGTTTAATGAACTTGATACTTAGTTCTAAAACATAGTCCTGTGCCCACTTAATTTTAACCTTAAGTTGGAGGAGTCTTTTTGATGTTTGGTCCTGTGTTAGAAAGAAGGTGGTGGGCAGTCTCTCAAGATGATCCTATGAGAGTTGTGTGTAAGCTTCATAGCCTGCAAAAATTGCGTATATATGAGGTTCATGCTATGACTACCAGTGATGTTGGCTAAAGATCCATTGATGCATAAATCTCTGTTTAGCTAAAAGCATATCCCTAATGGGTGCTGTCCTGGGAAAAGGGCTTCCTAGGTTTTGTTGAATGCTAAATCTCACAAGAGCAGTAGGATGGACACTTAGTTCTAAGTCAAGCCTGTTACTCATTCTCTGTCTTAGGGTCTTATTGATATGATAAGACACTACAACCATGGCAACCCTCATGAAGGGGTTTAATTGGGAATGGCTTGCAGTTCAGAAGTTTAGTCCACAATTGTCATGGCAGGCAGTATGGTGGCACATAGACAGACATGGGGCTGAAAAGGTAACTAAGAGTTTTATATTCAGAATGGAAGACACCAGGAAGATGCCCGGGCCTGATTTGAGAATCTAAAACCTCAAAGTGCACCCCTAGTGACATACTTCCTTCTACAAGGCCACACCTATTTCAACAAGGTCACACCCAATTTTGCCTCTTCTTATGAGCCTATGATGGCCATTTTCATCCAAACCACCACATTATTATCTGGATTTATTGCACTTATAGTGTTTCTTTTTATTCTGGTGATCAAATTTGGAAGAAGGATGATTAGAAAGATCCAGCACTTGGTGAGAAGGGCCCAGAAACACACCCTTCACATATTGGCCTGTAGAGTAGGAACAACAGGCTTTGTCAAATATTGGGCTAGTACTAGGTTTTAACTCAAAGTGACAGACATAGATTCCTTTCCTTCTTTTATTTCATGAAGAAGTCTTTAAGGAGGAGTCATTCTGGACAGACATTCTTATAAAAAGATGAGGTAGAGGAAAGAGATGATGCAGGCATAATGATGCAGAGAATTATGCAAATTTAAGGGAACAGTAGCCTGGCTTAGTCAAAAAAATTACAATTTCTGTGAATGGGTAGTGATGAGGATACATATCTGGAAGTCCTGAAAGCTGAGTAAGAAGTATTGGTGGGACTAAAATGATGGATTTCCTATGGTATTCCAAAATTTTATAATTTATATTTTAAGCAGTAAAAATTCAAAGAATAATTTAATAAGAATGTATAATCTCCTGTAAATCATGAAGGATTCCATGTTAACTGTATAATCCTGCTTTCAGATTTTGTGAACAAGGTTATTTTTTAACAGGCATTGCCTTCTCTTGAGGGAGAACATCAAATTACTAAATGGAAAAACTACAATACAAACATTCATCTTTGTTCTCTTCAGTTTAGGTTTTTGTTAATGAAAATTATGTTTATTTTTACTTATTTTGAGACATTCCATGCTGAAGGTGGAACCCAGAGTTTTGTTATGCAGCAAGCAATCCCCAGATAATGATATTTTATTTACTATGTGTCTATGTGTGCTTTGTGCACTCCAGGAGATGTGGGTAGAGAGGCCAGAGCAATTACATTCATCTGTAGCTAGAGTTACAAGTGGTAGTGAGCTGTGTGACATAGATGCTGGGAACTGTTGGTTCCTCTGTGAGAAAAACCCACTCTAAGATGCTGAGCAATCTCAGCAGCCCACATCAGCAGATACTGCTCTCCTAAGGAACTTTCAGGAAAATATTCATTTACTATGGTGTTTTAAAATCTGAGCACATGTAATTTTATTTCTCCATGCTTATTAAGCACTTACTATATTGATATCACCCCCTACCCTCCCCCATCTCTTTTGAAACACACAGCAGTCCTCCTTAGCCCATGTTGTCTTCTGATGTTCCAGTTACCCATGACTGAGAGGAAGATAAAAACATCTGTCTTGACTCTGAAGAGATCACAGACACATTTCTTTCATCACAGCATGATATATTCATAGTGTTCTATCATTGCTGTGATTAATCTCTTGCTATGTATAATTTATCAATTAGCTGTTAATATATACATGTATGTATAGAGGAACTCCCCTCCCCCACACACATATTTTACCGGATTCTAGTGGTTTGAAGATCCAGTGAAGATTTGATTGTTTGAGTGACAGTTTGAGTTGGGTACTACTATCCCTCTTTACACATAAAAAAAATCTAGGAAGAAATGCACTGTGGAATGAGAACCATATTCTTTCCTTATGCATCACACAAATAATTCATCGTTCTGGAGGGCTTCCAGAGGAATAGAGGATTAAAGAAGAGCCCTCTCCCATCCCCATTTCCTCTGCAAGGACCCAAAATGTCAGTCATAGTATGCTTACTTAGAGGCCAGGGATTCAACGCAGTCAATTCTTCTCTGTCTGGGACCAGCCTCTGTGTAACATCACCAGCAATCTGTTTCTCTTTTGTTGATTGTTATGACTCAAGAAAAAAAGTTAAACATAAAAAAATGATTTTTTTTTTTCATTTGTTACTGGCTTCTGGAATTTGGAAGAAAGCCATCATTTCTAAAGCACGATGATTAGAAAGTGATGGCAAGAGGCCTGGGGAGATGGAGTGGTGGGAAAGTGCTATCTATGAAATTATGAGAACCTGAGACTGGATTCCTAGATCCCAATAATTCCAAGTGCTATAACACACATGCGTAGTCCCCATGCTGCCTTAGAAATGTGAAATGTGGAGAAAAGAGCATTCCTTGTAGTTCAGGGGACAGCTTGTCTGCCATTCACAATGGTGACCAAGATATGAAAGACTAGAAGAGGAGACACTTGAAGTTGTTGGCTTCATGCATCTGCACAGACATGCAGCACATGTGCCTGCACTCATCCACCACTGCTGCAGGGTGAGAAAGAGCAAAGCAAATGATGAAAATTATCACAACTGCTACAGGTACTTGTTAGCAATAGACTTACAGACCTGGTAATAGTAACATGGATTCTATAACTGTATATTCTGTCAGAAAAGAAATAAGGAAGTTGAGAAGGGCTTGCACATTTTGCATAGGTCTACAGTGGATTAAAACTGCTTTGACCACTAAGAGGTATATTTTGTCACTGTTCTCATCAAGGAATTATACCTTTCTATTTTCAACGTAAACTTAGTTGCAATTTGTCATTGATAATTGATCTGAATTTTGACATTTCCTTCTTTAACAAAAGCAATTTCAAAATTGTGGAAACTTGTGTATTACTAGAAAGAGTTTTATGAAATTGCTAACTACTTTAGGGTTTAGAGACATAAAAGATTTGAAGTTTAGAAACTGTTGGAGCAAGAAGCCTGTGAGTCAATGTGAGATGAAGGTTGTGGAGATGAGACATCGGGGAACTGTTTATACTTGGAAAACATTTACATCAGAACCAGATTTCTGTAGTCAGATAAAGTGATGAGACAGGAATGCTATTCCAAATCAGCCCATGAGTCACCACAGATGGTGATCCTGACAGTCACTGAAATTGGTATGAACTTTATACAAAGATTACCAATTGTTCATCTACTAAAAATTGACCACTAACATTGTGTCTTGAATAGCTTGGTCCTGGAATCCTATATGGGGAAATGTAGGAATGAAGAATGACAGATACCATAGAGTTGACAAACACACAAAAGTTCAGATTGAGTGGGTTTTGCTTGTTCTGACGGAGCGTATATGCTACACAGTCTGGGTGCTCAGCACAGTATTACAACCAGGACAAGGAGAAGGTTAGCAAGTTTCAGTGAGAGGATCGCTATTGGAACAATCTCATGTTTATCTGGGGGGAGAATTCTGGCTGCCAGATTTTGCAACACTGTCGATATCTACACATGGGACAGTGGAAGGCAATGTCATTTCCCTGAACCTGCCTGAGAGAAGGCTTTCCCCTTCCCAAGGGTCTTTAACATTGAGGGTCCTAGACATGGGTGTAGCTGTGCCAACAGTACACATTCATTCAAGGTTTCACCTGTTCCACACAAAGAAAATTTACTGGAAAGTCTGTAGGATATAATTTTAACTCAGAAAAACCCACACACTAATGTTCTCTCTTTCTTTTGCATTTATGTTATGATTGTACTTGCAATGTATTTTTCAGTTAGCTATCTTGATTTCTAGACTTGAAACTTAAAACTGGTATCTAAGGTGAAGCTTTAGGGACCATTTTATCATGGCTTCTTATAAAACTTCTCTTTCATCTAGATTACCAATTCTGATTCAAAATAATGTGTAAATGAGACTGATATATTTCATATGAGGCATATATGCATTATGTGCATGTATTTACATATGTGTATGCAAGTACACATGCATAGGGACTGGATATCCTGTAAAATGTCTTTTCATTTTTTACCGTTATTTCTTGAAAGAGGATTTCTACCTAAACCCAGAACTAGGTTGAGGACCAGCAGTCCACAGGGATCCTTTTGTCTCTGTGCCAACCTCCGCAGTGTTAAGATCCTCATATTTATGCAAATACTAGAATCTAACCCAAGTCAGAACTCATGCTTATGGAGCAACATCTCTCACCTGCTGAGCTAGTGCATTCATTCGGAGTATCTACTACTTACAAAATCGATGACACACTCCGAAGCATATCATTTGCAGCCCTAGCTATCACTTCTATATTTACTTCCAATACATACTTGATTTCTAGATTTTCCTTAGTATTGCCATTGTTTGAAATTACCATATTATTTCTTATCTAAAATGTAGCATCGATTTTGCCTCCTATCTACAACACTTCTCCCTTCTCCTCACTCACTTTGTGGATGAGCAATCAGAGACCATTCCATTTTGAAGACATTTATAACACAGGGCTAATTTCTTCCCTGCTGTTACTTACCCAGAGCATAGTTCTTAAGCCACTGTTGTCTATCTTGTTTTTGTTTCAATAGATAGTATCACCACCCAACTTTGTTGGGAACTGATGCTAAGAGAGATCAGAGTGAAATCCATCTTCCTTGGATAGGAGATAACACTGCCAATCAAAAATCAATGATTTATCTTCCTCAAGATATTTTCTCCTTTGCATTGCTTAGCATGGTGCTTTGTTATTTGGCTTATGCTATATTCATCTCTAAAAGTATAACAATAACTTTATTTGCTTGTACACAAAGGAAAATGTTCTGCAATTAGGAATTAAAATGTATATTCCCCAACATAGAAATACTTCCTTTCACATGTTCTTTATTTCATGACTTATATATCCCAAATTTAATCACTATCATAACAATAATTTTTGTCATTAGTATAATTTACAAGAAATTTAGAAATTCTTCTCTTTATTCCCTCAAAACAATTCAGTTTCCTGATTATTATTATAGATAAAAATATGTGATTTATGGAAAATATATTATCAACATTGATGCCAGCACTTAAATGTAGCCTTTCTAATGTTTGCTATGAGGCTCTCTATTGAGCTCTTACATAAATACTGTTCTTTGTTTTTGTCAAATGCCCACATTATTTTTCATCTTATTTTCTTTTACAATTATAATGCTATTTGATATGATAATTGAGTACTTGGGAGTTTGTTTATATACTTATGATGTAGATCTGCAAATTCAGACAAGCTAGGTATCACACTTGCCCTTATTGTCTATAGGTTAAGTAATTTCCTTATTAAGATCTCTTATCAATTAATATTAGTATTTCATGGTCTCCAAGGAAACAGCATCTTTTACACATTACAGGATAGATTCACATGTAAGTTCATGGACTATGGCAGTGTACACAAATCTGCACAAGTCAAAACCAGATAAAATTTTATCATGGAGAAGGGATGCAGACCCCACTACTCCCTCCTTATCAAGAGTTATTGCTAACTTATTTATACCTGCTGGGAAAGGGAAAATTAGAGGGTTTTTTTTTTGTTGTTGTTTTGTTTTTGTTTTTGTTTTTGTTTTTTGTTTTTTTTTTTTTTTTCCTGATGGCATTACACTGAGTATATAACCACAATCCATGGCTGGTCCCCATTGTAGGAGTAGCTGTACAAGACAAAAACGGAGTCTGTATGTTATGTTTGATACTTTTATTTGCTTCCCTTGATTCTCAGTGTGTCTTTTTCTTTTCCAGAGAGAGTAGGAGAAAGATCATGAAGTTGGGTGGACAGGGAGTCATGGAGGATCTGGGAGAAGTTACACAAGCAAAAACGATACGAACAGATCATATCATATAATTTTTTTTTTTAAAAAAAGAACACTAAAAGTTAGAGTAGTAAGTACATGCATTTACATTTTTCTAGATATTCCAATATTAGGCAATTATTTGAAAAATGTTTATCATATCAGCATCAGCATACAAATTTGTACTAATGATTAAATCCATAATTTACCTATAACATTTCTATTAAAGTAGTTCTTTCATAAAGGTTATTTGGTTCCAAATCTCTTACTGAGCTTCTAAGGACAGTTGGGAAGTCCTTCTCAGCATCTGATTATCTTTTCCGATAAGACTGAACTTGTGATCTTTTCAGTTCCATTTGGAAAGTAAGCTTCCTTATGTTACTTTCAGGTGAGATGAAAGATCTCCAACTTTGTGAAAGGAAGGGATGTTTCTCCTAAACACTGCTTACCTTGGGCCCTGAAGAGAACAGTGAGGTGACTTAGGCTTGAATTTGCAGAACTATGACATCTATGGTCAGCCTTTCCCCTCTTTTCTCTCCACCACGATGGCATTGGAAGAAGTCGATTTGGGCATCTTTTCCTGTGAGTTGGTTTGATCTGGAAAGGCTCCATGTGCGGAGCTCTGTGATCACTTGGCTGTGCCTTGAGATAGCTGTTCAAACTTTGGCTGTCTGTGTAGGTGTCCATAGTTCACTGAAGACTATATTCACTAGTATCATTTGATAAATATCACATATCCTACATCTTAACTCTTTCTTAAATAATTTGATGATTGGTGGGGGGGGGGAAATAAAAATATTTTTTATACATAGGCAATCAGTTTAAATAAGCTGCTTCATTTGTAGATTATGTATTGCTTCATAGAGAGGAAACTCTAAAGGGTGAAAAGTTAAAAAACAAGAGTCAATAGACTTTGTAATACATTACAAAATAGAAAAAAATTGTGGTTTTTTTAATTGCTTGTTTAATTTATAAATTGAGGTCAACTGAATCTATGATCCATTATGTTGCCTTAGTTACAGCCTATATCGTTTCTTAAAGCTCCAATTAAAAAGCAACTTCATTTAATTTATGGAGTTTTGAATATGACCAGTTCATGTACATTGATATTCTCACACCAAATTAGTTATTTATCCCTCTAACTGTTGCATCAAATACATTTTCTGTAACCTTTGCTCTTTGGATATTTTCAGTAATAACATAAGTAGAAAGTAAGAAACCAAAAAACTTTCAGATATTATAAACAAACTAATCTCCAGTGGTGGTAAATCATGATTTCAAGACAGAAATTTGAACGGGAATCCAGATGTTACATGATATTTATTTTACCAGTCAGAAAATTGTGACTTTTGAATGAAAATAATGATGCACATTTAACTTTATGCATTTGTATTAGGCTTATGGAAAGCCTAAATGAAAAAAAAACCCAAAATGGATTATAGTTAAAAGAAATTGTCCTTGTAATAACTTGCATTGATGTAAGTCTGGATACCATCAAGATTTTATGAACTAATTAAGAAATCAACGGTATCTGTACTTTTAGGCATTTTTAGACATGTGTAAATCTTACATTGATTTCTTAGATTTTTACATTAATACTATGTGGTGTGGCATAAATGTGCAGGTTGGTGTGCTGACTGGCTCTGGCCATGTACTTCCTACCTTAATTTTCACTTAAAGTGACATTATTAAGAAGAACCATATGTGTAATTGTTATTTAATAATAATTTAACATTCTGATTATACAAAGATGATGTACCCTAAAGCTTTACTTACTTCTTTAAACTCATTTGGTTACTTTCTGAATATTGAGGTGCTTATTTTTCATGATACTTTTTATCTAATTGGATATTTATGATTATTCATTAATTGAACTAGTAAATTATTGTTGAAGAATTTTTCTGGAAATACCTTTGGAAGCAGGAAATTCTAATAGTAAGCGTTTGAGTCTTAGTCTAATACAAGAAAATACTTTTATGGTCATTTAGAAATAATACTTCAAAGAAAGAGAAAGGATCATCTAGAAATTTGTGTAATCATTTATTAATTAAATAATCATTGGGTTAGCACCAACATTATTCCAGGTACTATATTAAAATATGCTGAAATTGCAGAAGTTATCAGTCGTTAAGACCTTCCATTTAACTCTTTATTATCTCTAAGCATCTACAAGGCCATTCATCTAACAAGAAAGATTTTGCTGAGCATTTTGTGTATATCAATAACCTGCTCATATCTGTCTCTGCTGAAAGAATATAAATTTCATGAACAGGATTGCGGTGCCACATGCTCATAACCCACCATAGCATTTTCCATACAGTAGGCTCTGTAGATATTAGGTGCACCAGGCATTGTGCCTAGTTGTGGGAAAAGAAAAAGTAACATTATTTCTAATATTATGTGCTTAGTGAATATCATAGAAATGCAAGTAGATAGTTTAATCATTAGAGAAACTGAGTACGGATGTTAAGGTTTTGTTCCCCCAAAGTAATATAATTTCTTATATTTAAATTTTTGCGTCTTAGCACCAAACCTTAGTATTTGATTGTCTATGTCCTGGTTTTTTTTAATCATTCCTCTCCCTTTTCCCTCCCTTTTCTGTTTTGCTCTTTAATTTTCTTTTCTGTTCTTCTCAAAATAATTGAATATCTCTAGCATTAGATACCAGTCTTTAAAAATATAACTCCAGGGAAACAGCATATTTAGAATATCATTTCTTTAATATTTTATTTTGTTGTATCTGTGTTCATATGCCCATGAAGGCTAGTGAAATTTCCATACTGCATTTAAGAATTTAAAGTTAATTTGGATCACAAAGACACTGATTTCAGTTCAGTATGACATTGACAGAGTAAATTCTCTCTCCAGACCCTTCCTCTAGCTCTCAATACACTTAATGTGAGTTCTGTGCACATGTTGAAATCCTAGATGGACTCAGGCTTCACAAAAAGACATACACCTTAGGAAACACATGTCTGCATTCCTTGTGTGCACATTAGAGCTGGCCAAAGCAGGAAGGATGTCTGAATGGACATCGAGCAATAGTTAAGGGGTTTACAGTTAGAGGAAAATGTGCACAGTAAGCTGCTAAAAGAAGACAGATGTCTGAGGAAGTGGAGGGTCTGTGAGTAGGAAGACCATTAGTGAAACGACCAGTTCCCCAGGTGCCACGATGAATTAGTTCCCAATTAGAAAAGGAATGTCTTGGGAAGGAGTTCAGAGTGGCAGGTGGGGACTATTGGCTTCTTGGCCTTTCTGAACCTCTCCACAACTGGCTGACTTTTTAGTTAATTGTGTTGTCACTGATGCAGACCCTTGTAACCTAAAAGACTTCATCTACCCCTTAAAGGAAAAAATAATGGGAACATCTCCAAAGCATTTGCCAACTAAGTCCTTGTCAGAATTATTTACTGCCCACCTCAGCCAAGCTGAAATAAAGGAAGTCAAGGAAAAATATGGACCTTTCAGATGGGAGATTCTTGTACTCTGAAGGTAAAAAATTCAAAGGGGTTTGAATTGCTGACATGGGAATTTATTTCCTTTCATCCCTTGGATCTGCTTAGCCTATGAAAAACTGGAGAACTGTGGTACCGTGGTGTTTCATGTGCCAGGATCCTGGAAAATTTAACCTTGGTTGTCATTTTTCTTCTTTTTTTGGAAAAAATGAAAGAATTCATTTTTTTTCTATAGTACATCACAGAAATACATGGATTATATTATTTGCCAATGACTGAAGATTGAAAATTTACATCTAATGTGGCGAATTAAAAATAAAAAAGTTAAAAGCAACCAATCCATTGTGAGTCCTTATGCTGAGAAGTCATAATGACATTTATGTCCTCAGCAGCCATTAATGCCAGTGTAAGATGATTACATCAAGCTTCTAGAAAATGATGAGGGTGAATGAACTGTTTATACACTATCTAACAAGTTACTCTAAAAATTCAAAATATACTTTAATATCTAGAAATTATACAAATAGTCAATTCATGCTATTTATATGTTTAAAATGATATTTATGACTTCAAGAAGAATCATGTAGTATAATTTTCAAAAGTTTAAAATTATCAGTAATATATTTTTAATTGTAGACAATATATATTGATATGTACTCAGATAGCTAACCCTTTGCTGAATAAAACAATACAGGGAATGGGGGGAAAAACTCACTGTACCAAAAAACCTTTGAAGAAAGCCATCATTTGTATTTCTTATTTCTTGAATATTTCAATATTTTAGATACAATATTTTCACCATCGAGTCAGGAGTTTTCCTCCACTACCCTATTTATTTTCCTTTATCTTTCATTTTAGTATTAACTATAACACAACCCAGGCCTCTGATTAATTTGTCCTTCCCTCTGGTATCGAAATGTAAGATCAACTCTCATCCTCTATACTCTTATGCTTATGTGTCTTCTGCTCACACTGCTTGTCTTCTCATGTAAGCACATACTCCCTTCTGAACAGACATTATCAGTCAAGAGCCTGTCAGCAAGAATCACCACACCTTTGTTTATTTTTTTCCCATTCTTTGGACAACTACGGTAACTTTGGTGCCCAAAACGTATTTGCTTGATCTCAGTAATTGTTTGGCGGTATTATTGACCTCTTGGGTATAACCTGAAGTCATTGTTGAACATTCGGTAAGGCTCAAACACTCCATAGCAAAGCTTGGCTTGTCGTCAGTGAGATCCACTCTTATAACTCTCATCCTGGGGTCCTGAGTTATTTTGTAGGCATGCACATCTGAGGAGGCCAAGCTTTTAGTTAACATCCTTTGGTCTTCTCATTGTTATTCACTTTGCATTCCAAAACCTTAAGCTAGATTTCTATGTCTTCCATGCCAGATTTGTGACACAGACGTTTCCCTGTTATTTGCCAAGACTGGACCATCCTTCTTCCAAAGTCTTGATTGCTCCTCTGTTCTTTCTGGGGAGTGCTTTATCACTTGTTTGTCTTAGTTAGCCCAGCCATTCTCATTCAAGCCAATCTGAGTTTCAGTGTGAGGTTTTAAGACAACTTCCTGGGTCCCGAGGCCGCTACAGGTCTCCCTGCTGGACACTCTCTATTCTGCACTTCTCATTACAAATACACTGCTTTCTATATTTGCCCAACTTCCTGAAAACTATAAACATAATATGTGAACTGTAATCTGGTACATTTCATTCCATTGAGTGACATATATAAGGTTCTCAAATTATTGTAATTATTATCCCAAAGTTCGAGCCATTTTATATTTACTGTCCTAATACATTATTAATATAGCAGAAAATTCTGTAGATTTTCATGTCATTAATTTTTCTCTAAACATCTTTCTTCAAGCAAGTATTTTCTAAACTTTACTAAATAATTTTTCTGGTGCGCTTACTTTCTATACTGTACTCTCAGTCTCTCTATACTATGTCTAATTTCTATACTCTGTACTAGTCTGTATTGTATTTCAGTCTCTATAATGTATCCCTAGCTTTTAAACTATATTCCTAGTCTCCATATTACAAGCCTAGTCTCTGTACTGTGTTTGCTGTTAATACTGTATGGCTAGACTCTGTACTTTGGTACTAATAATTTGATAGTGATGCTGCGTGAGTTTAGTTCAAACGGTTATCACTTACACAACTTCAAGTAATTAGCTTGATTGATGTTTTGCGTGTCTTCAAATTTATAAACTGAGATTAAAGAAAAGATGCTGAGTTTCTCCATCACCCCAAAAGATGGTGAAAATTTCTACCTTCAGTTCTTTCAGCACGTCCACATCCAAAGCTTTAATTGGGAGTCAGTTCATCCACTTTATAACAGTTCCTATGTAACTTCTTTGCTCACACCTTTAAATCTTCTATAACAGTTTAATAAATCAACGTGATAGTACTTTAGAAAGTGAATCTCTACTTGTATTTATACCGCTTTGTTTCATGAATTCTAGCTGTTATTAAATGAAAACTCAAAGGCAGATATTGGAGAAAAGGCTGAATATCAGAGAGAAGAAACAGACCACTGTCAATTCCCACCCAGCCAACGTCTCAGGGTAAAACCTGTCTTCCAGCTTCCTCCGCCTGGCTCCTCATTTGCTTCTACAGAATAAATCTCTGTCTTCCTATGCCTGCCTTAAATACCTTCTTCACCCAGTTGTTTCACTTCTGGGTTCAACTTTGTATCATATTCTAGAGTTAAGATTGAAAGTATAGGCTACTACTATTTGGTAGTTAGGTCTTGAGCTCACAGAAACACAGAAATATCTCTGTCTCTGGAGTTATGGGACTAAAGGGGTAGGTCACCACTCCTGGTCTTTCTTATGCTGGGATTAAAGGTGTGAGTTACCATTCTCCAACACTCCTGGCTTGACTGTAGGCAGATCTGTTCGCTGATATTGGTTTTATTAAACATAAAATACATCACCATATCCTTTTATAGTCCTGTAGTCCCATACAGTTTTCTTTTGTGAATTCTGGGAGTATGCTGTTTTCCTAGGTTAGGTATGTGTGTTTGCATGTGTATGTACATATGTATATATATGTATGTGTGTGTGCATATGTGTGTATATGCTGTGCATGCAGGCATGAGTATTATTCATATATTCTCTGAATATTCTGCTTACCTATTTAATTTATCTTTACATAATTAACAACTAGATGAATTAATTTTTCAATGGATCCTGTCACCCAAAGTTCATGAATGGTACTTTTCTGTAATCAAAGCTTATTGAGAAGATGCAGTAATATTTTTCTCATAATATCAGAAGATGATAACCTCTCCTTTTGTCAATATGTTAAACTTCTTGACATTTGCTGAATACTATCACCAAAGTAGACTTGGTATTTGTTGACATCTACTTTTTCCAGAAGGGGTATGCCTTGGTCAGCTGTGGATCCATTCTTAATTTTCTGTTTCTTTCCCATGGAAGACTTTTGCTTTCATTGTTCAACTTATCATCCCTAGACACATAAGCTTACTTTGCTTCCACGTCCGTTTCCTTTCTTGCAATTTCTTTCCCCTTTATCACTCCCCCCCCCACACCCGTAGTTCTTGGATTCTTCCTAGATATGTTTTTCTCTGCACTAATTTTCAACCTCAGCGTTAGGTCGCACTGAACACTACCCATCGTTATTCTTCCTCAGCTACTCACTGATGCTCACTCATAGTGAAGAACTTGCTCTGCATGTTTTGTTCAAAAATCTGTTATTTCTTTGTAGCTTTGAGACTGGATTCTATTCTGCTTTTGGCCATAATAAAGCAAATCTCAAAAGTGTGATCCCAAGCTGTCTTTCCTTGTAGTATATTTTTCCATATTACCTCTGCTTGAAGTTATTTTATTGTTTTATATCTGTTTTATTTTTAATGACTCTTATAATAGTGGAGGCTCATACTGAAATATTACATATCCTACATTATTACTACTTACATACTTCTCATAAAAATTAAACAGCATTTGATATTGAATTTTTTTAGTATTAATTGAACAAGGCAGCTCAGTTAGCCTTTGAAATAGCAATTTGGCCAGTAATTCATTTATTTTTCCAGAATCATCTGTGTTAAGAACTACTTTTCCAATTATTGTCATAGAATTTTAAATTAGACAAAAGCCCTGAGATTAAATTTTTTTTCATTAAAAAATGTCATCTCCATCAATGTATCCCCCTGCTTCTCTTCCCCTCTCCCCTCCCAGTCATCCCTCAGCCTCACCCCTCCTCATCCAATCACCCCACCCCCATAGGCCAGAGAAGTCCCAAGGTGGGCCAGCCCAGTGCAGCATGTCCACTCCAGGCATGATTAAAATGGCTCCATTATACAATTAAAAAAAAATACTAAGCTTGTTATCTGATAATGGTAGGCTTGGCCAGCTATTCCATGCTTCATTTAATTTTGTTTTGGAGAAATTACAAAGAGGCTGCTACTTCCTTGC
Source organism: Phyllotis vaccarum (assembly GCA_033318265.1). Taxonomy (NCBI): domain Eukaryota; kingdom Metazoa; phylum Chordata; class Mammalia; order Rodentia; family Cricetidae; genus Phyllotis; species Phyllotis vaccarum. The sequence continues at coordinate 8,100,759 of JARWLC010000005.1, forward strand.
CGAGCATTAAGAAAAAACAATGATGCCAGCCAACAATTTCTTGTGTCCAATTGTTTACCCACTGCTCAGGTGAAAAATGATGTGAAGACATTTCTGTTTTGGCCACAATAGTATGACGAGGACAGTAGGTGTCTTCACATTATAAACTACTAGAAAATAGAAAAGAAACCAAAGTAAAAATTTTTAATATTGGAGTCCACAGTGCAAAATTATGGCCATTAAAATAGAATTAATAACAACAATAAAAAGACAAGTTCTGCAATAACCTTGTCTTCATCTTTTTGGGGTAAATTTGAGACCTGAGAAGGAAGGCAGTTCTCAATCTACTTGGAGCTGGAAGCTGCTGGAGCAGGTTTTGAAATCAGAATATTCACACATATGAGTGTGAGTAGGTATCCTATGGAGTGTTTTCTGAACATTAAGTTGAATATGATCAATATGAAAATGTTCAAGTTCAAATAAAAAATTTCAAGTTAGCTGTGAGCCCATCGTTTTCCAGGCTTAGCACAATATGATTGAAAAAACATTTGCATGTCATCTAAGGGAGCTGAGACATAGGTGACTTAAGGTATCCTGTAGATACTGGCTAATATTATGTGTTGTACAACTCCTAATTAATTAGTCTTATTATAAAACCCAGATATTGGGGTAACACTGAAAATCAGAGAGACAGAGGAACAAGCCCCTAGGGAAACTTCTCACCACAACTGAATCCTCAGGCAGAAAGGGGAAGATCCTGTCTCCATCTATCCTCAGACTGACTGCCGAGTCCTCAGATAAAAGGGGAGCAAAGAAGGACAGGAAAGCATGCAAGGGAAGGAGCTAACTTTACCACCTCCTATCTTCTGTTCCTTTCTCTGTTCAGCATTATCGTTTCCTGTCTCCACCTTCCTAGTGCTGGCATTAAAGGCATACCCACGTCCCGCATAATAGGAACAGTGGCATGAGATCCCAAGTACTAGAATTAAAAGTGTGTGCCACCACTGCCTGGTTCTGTTTCTCTTTTGGACTAGAGTTATCTCCTGTAGTCCAGACTGGCAATGAACTGTCAGAGATCCAGATGGCTCTCTGTCTACTGTGTACTAAAGGCGTGTGCTACCACTGCCTGACCTCTATGGCTAACTCTGTGTCTGGCTCTGTCTTCTGATCTTCAGACAAGCTTTATTTCTCAGAATACAAACAATATATCACCACAATTATGCTCTAGTTATGGAACCACACGATCCCACAGTCTAAACTATTATAGATGTACTTCAACAAATTTAATACAAACTTCGTAAGGAACACATTTAAGATTCACAAACTTATTGCTAGAAAAAAGATTATGTCACTTAAAGGAAGTGAAAAAAGACACTGAAAAAAAACAAACAGAAACAATTCCTCAATATCCAACTTCCAATTAGCAATTAATAGTTGTGTCAAAAACAAACTATAAAACATAAAGTATTAATTATTAAAAATAGATCCCCATGTGATAAAAGAGATGGCAGCATAGCTGGGATTATTGTAAGTATATTCAACTAAATAAAAAGTGACAATGGTAAAGTGAAAAATAGAGACCATAGAAAGAGGAAAATCAAACTTATGTAAATAATAAATTACATATAGGGAGATTACCTTTTCAGAAAAAATTAAATTAATATATTTAAATTATAGTAATAAAATCATGTTAAATAGAACCTTGTGATAAAGTGGAATGTCTATAACTCAAGTCTATTACCAAGGCTCAAGGACCATCTAACAAAATGGCAAGAGGGCTCTAAGAAACAGAGGATCAAGAGGATTACTATGAAGTAATGTCTCTGGATGTGACAGGGCTTTTGCAACCATGTGCTCTCAACAACATGATTGCCTGTACACACCTTTCTCAAAACTACAGCAGCAAACTTCTCACTGGACAGTCACTTAAGACTCCACCTCTAATTGAAGACCTACATATAATCAATACCCGTGAAAGGATGAAAAGTTAGTTATCTTCAGAAATGAGGTCCCTGAGATGCTGCCCATGCCTAAGATCACCTCTATACCAAGTTTATATGGGTAATATCAACTGAACTCATTAGGTGGCTCACTATGTATATGTATGTACACACACACACACACACACACACACACACATATACTCATAATTAACTATTGTGATATCAATAAGCACTGGAATACAAATAAATAGATCATTGTGAATGGCATAGTTGGACAATCTTACATCTCACATTTACCATTTTGATAATAAAATGGGTCATTGTAGTAACAAACTAATGCACTGTGTCATCATCCAAACCCAAATTGCAAAGGAATGTAGTTTGGTTTTCTACTTGTGGTCCTTTAGGAATTTCAACCTTTGGCTGCACTAAGGTCTTTTGGCTTTTGGAGTTATGACTGAGGAACCAGTTGTTGTTCTGACTCAGGAAAAAAAGGCCCAAATCATATGCAAAGGCTGCTCAACCAGGATTAAAATGATAGCATCATGAGTTTATGTTTCTGTTCTTGTCTCTTTGATGTTTTGTGTGACCCTTAGCATCTGAATGAGCGTCTCTTTCCCTAGATTTAGGAAACTTCTGGGATTTATTAAAAATATGATCAATTCCTTTGACCTGGAAATTCCTCTTCTTATAGTTTTCTAATTTGTAGACTTTATATTTTAATGATGCCCCAAAGTTTCAGAACATTGCACTCTTTGATAGATGGATCCATTTCTTCTATTTTATTTTCAGACCCTGATATTCCATCGGCTACATCTTCTACCGTGTGTGAGACTTTCCACTGACTCTTGTTGGGTTTTTTTCAGTCTGACAAAAAGATTCAGTTTTCCCCCAGTATTTTTATTCCTTTATTTAATCGAATTTATATATTCAGCATTGTCTTCATTATTTCAATAGCCATTTGTGGGGTTTTTTTTTTGGGGGGGGGCTCAGTTTCTTGTTGACCGCTTCTAGTTTATCCACATTTATTTCTGACCTAAATGTATTGAATTGATCTTTCTATGGAGGATGCTCGTCGTTACTCTAAGTTCCACATACCTATTTTCTCAGTCTTTGTCATATACATTTGATCAGGGGATTTGCCTTAGTGAGTAAAGGAGACTATGGTTGACCCGTTTCAATAGTTGAGTGACTACTGAGGATTTTGTATGTGGCTGGTTTACCGTGAGAAGATCACACCTGAGTTTATTTACTAGTAGAAGGAGGAAGATGAGAACAGAACCACCTAAGTGAGCTCTTCATCACAGTCCTAACAACTTGCAGAAGCAATTTATTCTAGTCTTTCTTCACATTGGCCAATAAAATTATTTATGCAAGGAAATATTGGGAGTATCATAACATAAGTCATAGAGCCTATAACATAAGTTCTTATCAAAGTCTATAATTGCTACTTGAATTGTTCATTGAATTTGAACCCAAACATACGAGATCATAAGACCACAATAAATATATAAAGCAAAGCAAAGCAAAACAATGACAATAGCCACAACAAAACCAAATGGCCTTTGATTCCTGTCTAATTGCTCACAGACGAAGTGTCATCAGGCATTACACGCTCTCTGTTTTAGGCAGCACAGATCAAAAGATGAACATTGTCCTGTAGTTGGTGAGATTACATAACTGACTCATAATCTGTGAAAAAAATCAAAAAGGAGGCAATTTCAAAAGAACCAAGATTAGAGATAAAAATTTTCATTTCTTGAAAGACATCATTCCTTGCTATTAGTTTCTCCTAGAAGTAATCATTTTAAATTTAAGGTAGAGTAAAATCTCTTTTTGTAGTTGAAAGAGAAAGCATAGAAGAGTCACTGCTGTTTGAAATTATACAACATTGAGAGAAGCTAGGGCAAGAGCTCAAGGGATGATCCTGGATCCAGGAATGGAGGAACAAGTTATGGAGGAAATACTGCTTATTGGCTTGCTCCCTAAGGCTATCTTTGCTTACTTTCTTATGTATTGAGGAATAAATGCCCATAGATGACAACTCATAGTGAGCTGGATTCTCCAAATCAATCATTAATCAAGAAAACGCTTCACAGACATACCCTCTGGCCAATCCCATGATGTAGGCAATTACTTAGTTTAGATTGCCTTTTCCCTGGTGGCAGGTTGTTTTAAGATGACAAAATATTGTAAATAGGCTTAGAAAATGGATATAAATCCTAGTAAAAGATCCTGGTTAGATTCAACTATTTAAGCACACAGTAAACCTGAAATAAATACAGATTAAATATATTAGAAGCAAAAAATGAAAATGAAATTTCCACATTTTCTGATGCAACAAAATGAAGTATTAGCCATGTAAATAAATCTAAATGTGAGAAAATAAAAGATAAATTAAAGGTATATCGGAAGAGCAGGATTTACGTACATAATTTTTCTGATTTAAAATTTGGTTTCAATTAAACAAAGAAAAATACAATCTTGATACCAGTAAAATTGAAGGAAAAAGAAAAGGCCCTTTCACAAGGCTACCATGAATCATTTGGTGGTCAGCACAAGACTTCCTCAGGCATCATCATGCCTACTACTTCAGCAGTGGGGAAGGTGATGTCAGTGAGCAGAGGAAAGCTACATTTAAGGAATGAATTGTACCAGGGGCTGTCCTCAAAGAGGGTAGGGAGGTGCTCATCTATATGCTAACATTAGAGAGCAAAATCAATGGAGCAAGCTTAAAAAAAAAAATGGAAACACAGAGAGCTGCGGAGGGCCATGGGAATATATAGCAGGTGACAACTAGTATTTGACAAGTTGACCTATCAGACATCTAATTCCCTGATTTCTGGGAGTCCCACCTGACAAAGGCAGGTTACTAACTATTAATGATCGGTTGTTTTCTGTCTGTAACTTTCTTCGCTACCACTGTTGTGCCTCCCTAGTTAGAACAGCTGTTTCTTCCCACAGCCCATTTATTGGTAGTGTGTTTTATATCTTTGAGCACACTTACAGTTGTAAATAATCAGGAAAGTTTCTTCTCTTTAAGCTATATAATTCTAATTCATTAAGATAATATGAAAATATTCTTCTTTACTGACACAGGAAAGTAATAGTATTTTCAGCCTCAAAGACAACTAATTTTAGACTTTAGAACAAATTCAAAGAGACTAAACCAACCCTGTAAAAATACACAAAGACTAATCCCAGATGTTGTATACTGCTAAATAAAGGCCAGGCTGTTTTGAGACAGATCCCACTCTCATGTAATAGTTGACTTTCTGCACATACCCTGACCACTCAAGGTTCAACTTGCTACTGTTATTGTTAAGTCTGGAATTTCAATGTCATTCTCTGTCTGGGAAAAAGTTACATGCAAGCCCAATCATTTACACTGGCAAGTTTTCTGTGATCTTACTAGTCTGAGAAAAACTGTGAGTTTATGTGCTTTGGGAATGAGTTGGGCCCTGAAAATGTACCATATAATTGTCCAGAGTTTGGCTTAGGAGGAAAGAAGCAGCAGCAATGTATGTGGGAAGAGAGAAGGAGGCATGAGTGTGTGTGAATAAGAGTGTGTAAGAAGCAGCAGCAATGTAGGGATGAAGCTGTGCAGAATATGGTTGTATGTGCTGAGTAAGAGATGAAGATAGAAGCCTAAAGAGAGGGTGAGGAACACGTGATGGAATGAACGAGTGAGAGAGTGATCAAAGAGTGAGGAAATGATATAGAAGTGTAAGTGTGTTCATGAGTGTATGTACGCTAAAGCTGTGTGAAAGAGCTGCTGCTGTGTATAGGAACTGTGTAAAGAGCTGTATGAGAATGTGTAAGAACAGAGTAAAATCTTATATGATGAGAGAGCTGTGTAAATGAATGAATAGCTATGGTTTTGCCAAGAACTGTAACTGTGTAGAGGCAGGAAGATGAAACTACATTAAAAAAGAGATGTGAAAGACAAATGTATGTAAAAGAAAGATGTGTGTACATTTAAAAATACATATTACTATGTATAGAGATGTATGGCTGTATGTATGTAAAGTAAGATATGTAAGTGTATGTATAAAATGCAGCAGTGTGGAGATATGTAGCTGAATGGAGACAGAGACCATTGTTAAGAAGAAGTAAAAGAGGAAGTTACCTCCAGAAGGCATGTAGGTTTCTTACTTTACCAGTATGTTAGATATTTATTCTTAATTACACTCAGATTTAAAAAAAAAAATGGTTTCTTATTCCTCACTACTCTGAGGCATTCCTTTCATTACCTTGGAGTGGATCATGGAAGCAACTGACTGCCATGATGACCTGAAATGTCAAACTGTATAAAATATAAATTTCTTTCCAGGAAGTGTGATTTAATTATTTAGTTTTAATGCTGTTTCCATTTCAATCTATCAATTATACTCAATTAATTCTACATCAATTGGTATGTTTATGTGTCCAAAGAGGATGTAGGTAACATTACTCCCCTCAATGAGTGGGAAGAGTCAATTTCTCCACAAAAACAAACAAATAAATACTTTAAAAAAAGGTATGGGGGAACCAGGGGACCTTTGAAGAAATTATTTTAATTTTACCACTTCACTACTCCATAGACAAACTCTAGCCTTTTCAGTATTCACAATGCTCTCTTCTCTCTTTTTATTAATTATATGTATGTCTGTGTATATATATATATATATATATATAATATATATTATATAATATATATATATATATATAGATATATATATATATATATCTCACAGATCCCCCTCATGAATCCTCCCCAACCTCAAAGCCTGGTTCATTAGGTTTAGGCAGGTCCAAGCCCTCATTATGCATCAATGCTGTGCTATGTGTCCCTCCATAGGGAATAAGACTCCAAAAAGCCAGCCCATGCACCAGGGATAGATCCTAATCCCACTGTTGGGGCCCAATCTACATAAACAGACCAATCTACACAACTGCCTTCTGTATATAGAGGGCCCAGTCTAGTCATCTGCCGACTCCATAGCGGTTGCTCTAAAGTTCATGAGTTCCCATTAGCTTAGTTTGGTTACTCAATCATAAGTGGATAATAGATGTAAAGCAAAGGATAAACAGACTACAACCCACAGCTCCAGAGAACTTAGGTAAAAGGAGAACCCTAAGATGGATGCATGAATTGTCCTGGGAAGACAAAATAGATTAGATCTCCTGAGTAAAATGGGAATGAGTAGAGCAATAAATGGGAGGAGATGGGGGGATGAGAACATGAGAGAATGAGATGATTGATCTGGAAAAGGGAGTAGAGTGGGTGTTACAATATGATTTCTGACTCAGTCAGGCCCACAGACCTGTGGTCCCAGACCCATTAGCTGCCTGTAGCTGCTTAGACACCCCCTCCCCAAATGATGTAGAGGCTTATATTAAGTTCATTCTATTTGGCCTAAGTCTCAGGCACATTGATAGCTTGCTCTTTAATCTTAACTCAACCCATTTCCATTAATCTGTCCAGCCACATGGCCCGTGGCTCACCTGTGTTTCTTACATGTTTCTTCTTGGGCATCTGGGTGGATCTGTCTCTGACTCTGTCCTGTGTCTCCTACCTATTCTGATTCCCTGCCTACTTTTTTCTATGGTAGCTGTCATGGGCCAAAACAGCTCCTTTATTTAAAGACTGATATTCACATAAATATCCACAGAAAGACATTCCCACATCAAGTGAGAGAGTAATGAAAGAGATAACGTGAAAGAAGGCTACATCATGGAGTTAGGGAGAAATGTGGTGTGTAGTCGGAGTTTTACTTTCAAGGCGCCAGTCCAAAATTAATATTTATTAGAATATAAATTAACATTCACAATATTAGTAACAGCTTATAGTGGCACCTGAACAAGGACTGGCGTATCTAAGCGATGGACGATCGATGGACGCACGATGGAAGGACGATGGATTCTGATTCTGTCTGTCCAGCAGCCAGTAGCCAGGAACCAGGAAGAGAGAGTCCTCGTGTCCCAGCAGCCACTTATCAATCGGGTTGGCCACACCCCCTCCAGGTTGGCCACACCCCCTCCAGGGTCCCAGAAGCCTCTTCTGACCTTATTGGCTGACACCTTAATCCCGCCACAGTGGTGCTATTGAATTTCCCAGGAATATACAAGGATGACTCCAGCTTAGATTACTGGCAATAGTGGAGAGGGTGCCTGAGCTGGTCTCGCCCGGTAATCAGATTGGTGAGTATTCCCACTGTCATCATAGAGCCTTCATCTAGTAACTGACAAGCTGATGCAGAGATCCACAGCCAAGCAGGTCTGGATCTGAGAGTCTAGTTGAAGAGAGAGTGAAGAAGGATTATTTGATCAAGAGGGGTCAAGAGCACGAAGCGGTTTCTATTGCAAGACCACACAAAAATCTAGCTAGATCTCAGTCCTATGGAGTGCAGAAGAGAAAAAAAAATGTCACATGCTGAAAAAACAAATTCCACTAAGCAAACTGACAAGAAAAATCCCTCTAAAACAATGTGTGAATTGTGTGTTAAGAGGATAGGAGCCTCCCAGGACAGACACAGGACGGAGAATGGTAGGATCCACTGCAGAGTGAGATGTGTGACACCTACAGCATGGACCTGACTGATAGAGTTCTTTGCTGGGGGGTGAGGAAGGATTTTTTTACTTCTTTTATTTGCCTGTTCTAGTTTAAATCTCTAGAACATGCCTGAGAGTTTTAGGTGTATGGTCTGTGCCTTAGCATACTGCTATGGACCTTAGCCACTCCTAAGAGTGAGCTGATGGAATTTGACGGCCTATGGGGTCTGCCTCTGTATGGGCTGAATTTCCAGTTCTCTTACTATACAACCTCTGTGGTGATGGCCATAGTGACTTCTGTTTAAGTTTGGAGTCTTATTTCTCAAGGAATAAGCTATAAAAATTCTCTCAAAACGTAGCCTTCTGGAAGTATACTTACCTGTTTGAATTGCAAACTAGACTTGGATCATAGGTTATAAAACTTTAAGATATTAATGGTAAGATGGTGGCTTCTTTTTCTGTAATCACATTCTACATGGTATTAATATTGAAGTATTGGGAATAGAGAAGAGAAGATGTTAGAACATCTATTTACATTACATATTCAGAGATAAAGTAAAAGTTTTATATATTTTTGTTTCTTATTTGCTTGATTTATATAAATAATTTTTATTTTTTTGGAATAAGACTGCAGACAAACTATGTTCAAGGTTCTAGGAAAGGTATGAGTAATGTTGGCTCCATAGTTTAGTATCTTAGCTACTTCTATGCTAGTTGCTGAGAAAAATGTTTTCTCATGGGGCCCCTTTTTATATGATGGAAGAAGAAAGTTTATTGCTAAAGCTAATCACACACAGACAAACAGAGAGACAGACAGACAGACATCCCTCGTAATTAGTTTGTCAAGGCAACATATCTAACTTCCAGAGAGTCTAGATTCCCACCACAAGGAAGGCAAGCATTCAGGGATTTAGACTGACTTCTGCCATCACAAAAACTGTTTTCACAGACCCTTCTGGTTTCCCACCTCCGGACAGTCAATGAGGATGAGTTACACAATTGATTACAAGGATTTGATATTTCCAAGGTCAGACAATGGAAAATTCCCTTCGCTCTATTTATTTTATAAGGAGGGAAAGGCCTAGCTGCATGCCTTGAAGAGATAGAGTTAATTGTGATGCTGTGACTGCAAAGCCCTTCTCTTTAGGTGACCATCTCTGTGTCCCAGTTCTTTCCATTAACATGTAGAAATCATTTAGTTTGATCTTATAGAGCAACTGGGTATTTCTAGTTGTTACAATAATGACCCAACTAATTTAAAATAATTTTTATTAATTATTTATTTTAATTTATTTCATTCTCTGTATAAACATTTTGTTTGAATGTATGTATTGTAACACGTGTGTGCATGGTGGTCACAGAGGTAAAAAACAAAGTATTGAATCCCTGGAGGAGTTATGATTATGAACCATAATATGCTACTGAGAACCAAAGGCAGGTCCTCTTAAGGGAAACATAAGCTCTTAACTTCTCTCCACCCTCTTGACCCAATTAATTTAGATATGAAGTAAATACTTGGCTTATATAAATCATAAAATCTTTTTTAATGTGTAGGAACATAATTTTGCCTTTTGAGTGTCAATACTTGCTTTCTTTTCCTTTGAGGGCTAGATTTTACATCCTAAGAAAAACTATCTTTCCTTGACTCCATGTCCATCTCTGTTCTTGGCTGTGCAATTTTAGAGCCTACTTCCTGCTGGATACACTTTATTGGCCAGTTTGCAAAAGGCTTCATGCGCTAGAGACCACAGCACTTGTTTCTTGGAACTTGTCCTTTCCCGGTTCTGCGGTCAGTAGTGATAGCTGGTCATTCTAATGGCATCCGAAAAACAGATAAAATGTTTCTTCTCTGAATCTAATCATGCCTGCTGGGGGAAGGGGTCTAAGGAGCTTTAGCTGCATACAGTCTTCTTACAACCTTAACTGTTCTTATTTGGGGTCAGAAGCAAGCAGAGTTTAAACTTGAATAGCTGCAAATATCTACATTTCCTTTCTGTCTCCATCTATTGTCCAGGTGCTGAAGACTTGGTGAAGGAATTAGGAAGCTATAGCAAAGTGAGCCTCTGATGATTGAAGCTTTGTCCCTGAGTTATTGTATTTTTATTTGTAGGATGTCTGTCCAAGGCCACTGCTTAAACAGAAGGTTTGCTTGAGTGATAAATGAACTTTCTGTTTGCTAAACTTTTGAAATTTGATTTCTTTTATGTTAGTTATTTTACTCTGATGACACAGGAGTGAAGAATAAAATTTTCAAAATAATTTTCTTGAACTAGATGTTATCCATTGCTATGTAACACACCTGTGTGGGATTCAGGTGTCAGCTAATAAGGTCTGAAGATGCTGATCCAGGGTCCTGGGCTTCTGAAGGTGGAGTGGCCAACCCCATTCATAAGTGGATGCTGCGTGCGATCCTGGGAGGCCCTGTTTCCTGGTTCCTGACTGTTGGAGAGACCAGTTTGGCATCCATCGTCCACCGTTTAGATAATCCAGTCTATCAGGTGCCTATATAAACTGTTATCTGTATCATGAGTGTTGGATTATATTTTGAGAAATATTAGTCTTAGATTGGCATATTTTAAGAGAACCTCTGCCTTCATCTTTTTTCTACTTTCAATATAGAGTCAAGAATAGTTTACTTGAGAACATATCATATACTACCAAACACAATTACACATCCTTGCTGCTCATACTCAGGCACGAGGAATCCTCAGGGCTTCATAGCCTCTCTTTGTCTGTCCCTTGTGACATAGCTTTATGGACTTACGGTGTGAACTTAGAACTGTGCCTCATAGAGTGAGACTCGACAATATAGATGAGCTTTGACACCTGAAACTACCAGGAACTGGAGACTAATGAGCAAAAATGGAGCTGGCTCCCTTGGCTACCTGTCCTTTCTTCTCGATCTCCTTGACATTAGCTTTATTGTGGTCTTTGTCGACACTTTGCAGACACTTCTTCCAGAGTCCCCGAATGGCTGCCATCTTTGTGTTTTATGAATTTACATTACTCCAGGTCAATCCTAGTCATTTTTTTCTGGGATACAGGTGACAAAGTAGAGGTTTGATTCTGAGAGGTGAAGTCAACCTTTCCATGTTAAAGGAGGCTCTATTCTGACATGAACTTTATAACCGATGACATGAGCCTCCTTACGGAAAGAATAGTCACAGCATCAGAGACCCTGTGGTGCAGAAGAGAGAAGTTGCTTTAGAGCCAGAAGAGCTAACCTTAGTTCTGGCATTGTACCAGGAATTTAGATTAGAACATTTTACCTCTTCCACCTTATGCTTTATCGGTAGGCAATGTTTCATAGGCTCTGCCAGACCCTCTGTATAGATTCAATAAGACTTTGGACTGTTTCTTTTTTCTTTCTTTCTTTTTTTTTTTTTTTTTTTTTGACTAAACATTTTGATGAGCACTAACGGTTGCTGCAGATGTTGACGGTTTGACGTTTCAGGCCCCAGGCTGCCTTTCTGATGAACTGAACCAACAAATGTATTCTAAACACCCAAATACATTAACCTTATGCCAGTCCCCACACACTGATTTTCGTGCAATGGGATCATTCCCAAATGAACACTAATTTCTAAACAATCCAATAAGGAAAATCCATAAATTAAACCTTAATTCATTATTAAAACCATATTTGTTAAGATCACACAACTGCCAACTCAAAGCATCCTATGTGCCGCAAATGAGATTTGTGAAAATGTGTTTTTAATCACTTTGTTTTCAATGTACCATAAGTGTCTTATCTAATCTAAATAAATGTTGGTACTAATTCATAGAACAGTCAGACAGATTTTTTCCTGGTACTTTGCTAGTGCTCAAGAACTTTGACTGGGCTGCCCTTGCATCCTGTTGCAGAGGAGGCTGGAAACTCAAGAGGAAGTAAGTGCTCTGGGTGATTTGCTGTTGTACCTCGGACATGGGTAAAACACCAGTGCAGCTTATAAGCCCCCATCTTTAGCAAAATAATGAGACTATTGATCTAAGTGACAATAGATGGTGACAGTCCTTGGTGGTGCTTTGTTGGTGTCAGCAGTAAAACTGAACCCAACATGCAGCTCTGTCATGATCCATGGTACACATTTCTCCTGTAGTTCAACTTCTGGCACTGAGGAGTTATGTTTTACTTTCAATTATTGTGAAACTTCCATAACTTGTTAGGCTGTACAGTAATGGTTTCCATATTGTTTCTCCTTGTCAATCCTTTACCATGTTTACTACTAAGCACTTAAATGTGAAGCTACTGTGAAGATTACTCTCTACTAAATCAATATTACTTTATTAAGCCTTGTTTTTATCTCAACTACTTACTACATGTAACTAAAATGACACTCACCAGATATATTACTATTCTTTTCCTGTTTACATTAATATCTAGCTTCAAAATAATAATAATAAAAAACCCCTCATACCTACCTTTATCTTGTATTTAATCCTTCCAGGCTATCTGGTGCTGAGGTATGCTTAACATGCTTCTGTCAAGTAAAAGCCCAACAGTTCTTGTTGAAATTCTGGATTATTAACATGTCAGACCTAAGGAAATAGAGGTATGTTTTGTTTTTCCATAAAGAAATAAAACTCACTTCTTAAAGTCATAATTTTGATTCTATTTTTGGGGGTAGGGGGCATGTCAAGAATGTTTGGCTCACCCACAGTCATAAAACTCATTGCTCAGATACCAAGTACTATGTTTTTCTCATTTCTGACATTACATATTTGAGAAAATGTTGCCATGTTTAACTATATTATTATAACTTTTTGGTAATTGATGTTTCATAGATTTGTAGACACCAGAGATTTTTTTTATATATGTAACTAGAAATAACAAAAAAAATACTCAGTTTTTTTTCAGTCTCTATGTTGCCATTGTGTGTACAACTCATTGTATTTATTTTGATTCAACAATTTCCCTTTGGAAATAGTAAAACCAGTGTAGTAGCCATTGAGAGCCAGTGGAAAGAGAATCTGTGGAAGACACACAAGGACACCAATGTTTTCATCCTTACTTGTACTCTGTATAGAGAACAGTAAGTAGCCAAGCTGTCATGGAGTCTTCCTTGTGTGGTAAAATATCTGACAATTAAAAAGACAACATTTCATTTCACTAGAGGATATTTGTGATGGTTTCCACTACCTGAAAAAAAAATCATCTGAAGCCAAAAAGGAAAAAAAAGAAAAACATAATTCCGTGCTCGTATAAGCCTTTGGGCAACACATGCTCATGCTTTCCTCCTGCAGGAGATCCCTGTTGGGGCTTGCCATTGAGCTTAGCTCCTAGCTCTTTGCCTTTCCCCAGGACGGTGGGAGCATGTTGATTTTACCTTTTGCTCCTCAGTGATTATTTAGGCTGTTAATCATGAAACTGGCATTGCAATTCTTTAAATGACCAATGCCAAAGTTCATTGCAATAGGTTACAATTTAGAAACAATACAAAAGTGCCCTCCCACATGTGTTTTCATTTGAAATCACTTGGTCATTGTTGTGTTGTATTGTTCTTTGCCCTTTATCAGCTTTGAAATTACTCTTTATTTGAAATCCTATTGTCTTTTGAGGTACTCATGGTTTCAAGGTGAGTTTTAGGTTGTGGCCAATTGAAAGGCCAGTTGCAGAGCTAGGTTTACGCTGGAAACTTGGAGAGTAAATGGCTACTGCTAAATTTTCTTGGCTACTATTTAATGTCCCTTTGTTTGTTTTGTTTGTTTATTTGTTGTTTTTCTACTATCCTGTGGCACTAGAGAAACTCAGCAATGGACTCAATTCAGTCGTTTACATTTTTTAGTAGATTCTTGCATCAATGCATGTTTCCCTCCATTAGTGTTGCTCCAAGTGGAGGCCTTGGATGGACCTGCAGCTGCAGGATTATTTGATATTAGTCAGAATGCAGTTCATTACACCCACCCCCAGATCTCCTGAGCGAGGAACTATGCACTGGGGCCTGCAGATGTCACTATATCAATTATTCAAATTCAGTTTAACTGTGTTCCTTTCCCAAAAGCCACTTGGTGCATGGTAGAAGGTGGGGGAAGGTCAGAACCAAATTCTAATACTTGCCCTCTGACCTCCATGCTGTGTCATGGCCTGCCCTCCCCCCCTAAAAATAATGGGCAAGTGCATTTTTTTATATGAAAGAAATGAAAGACAGAGAAGAAAAATGATATAGATTTTTTGTTTCATTATTTTAATTGTTATAATCATTTATGTCATTTTTCTAATCTGTAGTTGCACTCTGTAATCTCTCTGTAGAGATTATGCAGTACTGATTCTGATACTATAACATTAAGATAGTCACAAAGCTTATGTTTAAGCTTAAGGGAAATAAAATGGATGTCATCTTTTGTTGAAGATACAGAAAGACCACATTATGAGGAGGATATATATGAGAGGTAACATTATTCCCTTTTATTTGAAAAAATACAATAAAGTAACACCACATGAATGCTGATGATACTGAAAACTACAAGATTGAGAAAAAATGTGATTATTATTGCTTAAAATGAGTCACCAATTAATACATGGGCAAATGAGATGAATAAAGACAATCAAATGAAAATTTATGTTCACTGTGGACATTTTCATCTATGAGATTCGATGTTTCTTTTTCCCCATATAAATGCCACTTATTGAGTTCAAGAGGTACACATGAGATAATAATTTACTGGTACTCCAGAAACAATATAATCAGAAGTAAGTACTCATAAAGAAAGAGAGAAACTAGGGTTTGCTAGATAAGAAAAGCTGAGTCTGTATGTCAACAATTGTCCTGGAGAGGATCTGTGAGTACCATGCCTCTATCAAGAAAAGACTCTTGAGAAAATTCAGATAAAGCAATATTTTGAGATTCTGGAAGTTAAAACTGGCTCTAGGAATATGAGACATTTCCCAGAATATTTATTTTCCAACATAAGTAACTGCAAAAATTTGGTTGTTGGAATAAGAAAAAAAATGGGAAAATGACAAACTTTAGAACTCAATAGATGTTGTTGCATTTGGTTTCTCGGTCCCAGGCGGCCAGAGGCCCAGACTCTGCCACGCCAGACCCCTTAGCCACCACAGCCGCCGCTCAGACCCCCAGAAATGACTCAGGCGCTTATATTAATTTCATGCTGTTTGGCCTAAGGCTTAGGCACATTGCTAGCTAGCCCTTACATCTTAAATCAACCCATTTCTATTAATCTGTCTGCCACGTGGCCATGGCTCACCTGTGCTCCTACATGTTGCTCCTTTGGGCTTCAGCTCGGTCTGCCTCTGACTCCACCCTTCCTTTCCTACTTATTCTGATTCCTCCTCCTACTTCTTCTATGGTGCCTGTCATGGTCCAAAACAGCTCCTTTATTTAAAGATTGAGATTCACAGCATACAGAAAGGCATTCCCACATCAGAATGTGAAGACAATAACTGTCCCCCTCCCCACCCAGGAGACTACAAACATCAAATTCGATAGTATAAGAGTCAAAGTTTGTGAGATGTCCTGCCTGCTCAAGTTATCTATAGGCTTTTGTATGCATGGTCTAGTGACAGTTGGCAAATTAAAAAGATCAAATTGAATATTTAGTGCTATTTACCATCAACAGAGGATTAGTATATGTTTGCAGATAATCTGAGAAACACTGTCTTTGTCTTGCCTGGGATCTCTTAGGTGCTGTGGTGAGCTAAATATAAAGAAGATAGGTGGCTTGGCTGTTTGGGATTGAACATTTTCACATGGCTATTGCCTGCAGTAGAAAAAGATGAACTAGCAATCCTCTCAAAGCTTCTTAGTCTGTAACTATGAAGAATTCTGGAAAATACTTGGCACAAAGTCTTTAATGCCTAGAACCAAAATGTGAACAACTTCAGTTTGTGTGCATTTTCTGGACCGTGGATCAACTGAGCTGAAAGGTTAGAGAACTGGCATCTATTTCTCGGTAGGAATTGCTACAAAGCTACATTTCAAAGAAAAATGAGTTTTAATTGTTATGATAACTTATGATGTTAATTTGTAACAGAGTTAATTTCTCATAGAGATTGACGATAATTTTATAACCCTAAAGGCATTAAAAACCAAAGACATATAAGTGATCCCGTGAGAAGGCTGTTAGGAAGAGAAATGAAATGAAAATATAAGAAAAAGAATATTCTAGAGCACATTATAAAAGCTTGATCCGGCATGCATGCTGGACACATAAAGGAAGTCAGTACCATTGTAAAACTGTTGTCTATGGAAGGAAGGGCTGGGCAAGGTGTGTCCATTAAGAGGACCGTCTCTTACAGGGTTTTAACACAGAGAATGGAATCATCATTAGATTTTAAGAACTGAGGGCTGTTGCACTCAAGGAAGAAACCTATAAACAAATCCTCAGTTGATGTCTTCTATTGGGCAGATATCCTGAAATTATCTTTATGATTAAAAATATTTTGATGTGGGATATCTTTCTGTATCCTGTGAATTAGCATTAAACAATAAAGAATTTGTTTTGGCTTATGGCAAAGCAGCCTATAGGCAAGAGAGAAATCCTCAATGCAAGCTGCTACCCAAGAGGGCAAGATGTAATAGAACACAGGTAAAGTCACTAGCCATGTGACAAGACATAGGATTAATAGAAATGGGTTGAGCTAAGTTGTAGAGCTAGCTGATAATGAGCCTGAGCCATAGACTGAACAGTTTGTAATTAATATAAGCCTATGTGTGATTATTTGAGTCTAAGTGGCTGCAGGTCTGGGGGATAGACCTGGTCAGAAACTTCTTACTACAATATTTATTCTTAAACGTTCTATACATACTTGTATTTTCTCTATTAATTGCATTTTCCCTGCCAGAAGTACTATCAGCAGGCCCTGTATGTGAAAATGTTGTTTATAGCTCAGTGGCCTTAGTTACCTCCACAAACACAAGTGGCCATAGAACAGACACAGGAGGCAGAAGACCCCAGCAGGAAGTGGAGTAATAGCCACATAAAACATTTGCTCTGCTCCATGCTTTATCTGGGGCAACTAAGAACAATAGAATGAGAAAGAGCTTCTATTCCGAGGAAAAGCAATCATTGTTAAGTTCCTATGTATAAGATCAGTGGGAGCTACTAAGATTACCAAGTTCCTACACAGAAGACATCCAGACAATAAGATTCTTCAGGGCACATTAGTACTGGGTTTTATTATGTAAGTTGTATTCATTCTTGCTGCTGACTAAGGAACATTCTTCATTGCAATGTTTCCAGCCAAGACATTCTTTGAAAACAGGAAAAACTCAAGATACTAAGATCACATACACACACAGAGACACCATCACACACAATCACACACACACACAGAGACATCATCACACACAATCACACACACACATGCACACACATATACACAGAGACAACATACAATCATACACACATGCACACACACATGCACACAGAGACATCATCACACACAATCACACACACATACATATACACATGCACATGCACACAAACACACACACATAGAGACACCATCACACACAATCACACACACACACATACACACGCGCGCACACACACACACACACACACACACACACACACACACACACACACACACTACAAATAGAAAAAGAACAAAAGAGAAATTCATAGTAAAAATGTCATGGTTTTACATGAACCAAATTTTTTACTGTACTTAAACCATGGTTGGAGACTTTTCATTTCTCTCTTTCTTTCTCTCTCTTCCTCCCTCCCCTCTTCCCCTCTTTCTTCCTTTCTTTGTTTCTTTCTTTCTTTTTCCATTATTGATCATAATGAGTATTATTTTGGTCTTTGTATGTCAGGGCCTGGCTTCTCCTTCTCAGTGTTAATAAAACTCTTAACAGGTGAGAAGCAGAAGGGGGTAGGAAGGGTTGCATGTTTATATAATGATGCTAAAGACAGGCTTGAAATGCTATAAACACAGCCCATCAACATATCAATGGGGAAGTGAATTGGTCTCTGCACAATGTTATTTTCATTAGCAACATGTTTTCTTGGTTAGTTCTACAAGATGAGCACATCCTTTTCAACATGCATTCCCTGGCACACTTGTTTACAATAGCTAGGCAATCATCAAGATACAAACGAGAAGCATGCTGTGTGTATGATGAGTTTTAGTGCCGCACAAGTAGCTATGTTTACTTAATTTGCAAGATAGCACTATAATTTTCCTCTTAAAATTCTGTCTTCGAGCCTGTTACAGAGAGCATCTTCTTAGTTGTGGCTTTTGTTGCCTTAGTGTCTGTTGCGTTTGCTTTGGCTCTATGTTGCTCATCTCCCTTTCCCTTCTGTTGCACTTAAATTTGACACTTCAATTGCACGCGGTGGCTTTGAGAATCTGTCTTATAGGGAATTTTCTACTTTCCTAAGCAAGAATTTGAAGTTCTTCTTCATGTTCAGGTAACTCTTTCTTACAGCTTTATTGATTGGACTCTAATTACTTGTTCCAATTTGTGTCATCTCCCTGTATTAAGGATGTTTTATTACTTTTGTCTGAGACTATTAATCTATATTTTGGTGATGATATTTTTAAAGGTTACAGACATTTTCTATTCAAAGAGATATCCCCTAATTCATCATTTGAAACAGTTAAAGTATATTTTCTAGCCATAAAGTATGGGGATTATTAATAATGTTCACAGTATATTAAGAAATCGGCAACACACTTGAAAGTATAGTGTATATATACAGTCTCCTACAGGCAACTCATGTTGAAGAAAATATAACACTATCTTGTTTTTCCTCCAATAAAGAAAGTGAGACTTTGGCATAAGTAAGAAGGACTTATATGCATTTGGTATCTATATGCTTTATCTGTCTGTTTTGAGTGAACCATTGCCATTGACTTTGTGTTTTCATGAAGTAGGTGTCTGCAGAAATTGGCATTTGCTCAGCTGGAGCGAATTCAGTCATCTTCCTCTTCATGCACATATGCTAACATGAAGTAAATGAGCAGAATAATCGAAGGGGACATTAGATGCGCACTAACGTATAGACATGCAAATCGAATCTGGCATATGTTCTTGAACCACCTCCATTCTTCTGGAATGTATATAGAGGATCCCCAGTTAGGCTGGCTCAGAAGGTCAAGAACAGGTAGGAATCATCAGAGAACACTAGAATAAGTATTTACAATGTTTGTTTTTTCCTCAAATTCCATATCATAAAATGTCGAGAAGCATTTGGAAATATACAGGAATAATATTCACACATATCCAAACACCTCTGAGATATTTATAGAGAAGGACAATTCTGCTCATCCAGGGCAAATAGGTGGAACTTTGGGTGACAGCAGCAATGTTTACGGACTTCATTATCCAGTGTGTTCTTTCTTCTGTTCTGTTCTTTATTTTGGCTCCCAGTAATAATGACGGTGACGTGCCACATTCACCTAATTTGTCTTTCGAATATGCCTTCTTTCCATCTGTAGTTGTTCTTTTGGATAACAACCTCATCATTAACCTCAAAGCCTGACCATTGAAACTGTCTACTAACCAATTTTTTTTTCTAGTTTCAGTCTCATTCCCTTTAGACCAGTCTGTCACTGAATGATTAGATTGATGTAAAAATAGAAATTTGGCCCTGTTAGTCTTTCAGTTTTTTAAAAAGTTATGAGTAGCTCCTATTGCCTATGGGTAAGAGACTTTACTGCCCTTGCCCACCCACACTCCCACCCGCTCAGCTACCCCAGACTACATGCCTTATTATGTGCATCAGGTTCCTATAACTCCTCGCAGATTTCACCTTCACATTTGGCCTCAGCAACACTGAATACTCACATGTCTTCTGGTTTTTTTTTCACCTTTGCTCACTAACAGCTTGCCGTGTAGCCTAGGCTGGTCTTTAATACTTGATTGTCTTGCCAAGCTCTGGGGGTAGAGGCATGCACCACTATGCCCTAATTTGAACTTGTAATTAATGTGTTTACTGTTTAATGACTCTATGTGTTTATCTCTACCACTACTATCAGCTCTTTGAAGACCAATAAGTTTGTTTCTTGCTCTGTTGGCTTCTTGCCCATATATGACACATTATAAATAAACAGTTTCTATTTGTATAAAACAAGAACCAAAATGACTGTCTGAACAGATGAGGCTCCTTTGAGGCAGAAAAGGAAGAACAATGTCAGTTCTTGGGAATTGTGTCCTTTTTTGTGTTCTAGTTGGTCTCTCCCTTCTGTTCTTAACTTCTTAACAAGGGCTGTAGCTGGGTATCCTGTTTCCTCTGAACCATTTCAAATGGATGGTATGACCCTAACCATACACTGTGTATTAATGGATATTTGTGATTGACAGATAATCCCTGTGACACTGCTGAGATATTACTCAATGTCAAGACCGAGCAATGTAGAAGAAAAACTGCCTTAGAAAAGAGATACAAATACTTAATACTGTATTTCAGGAAGTGATACCGTGCTTAATAGGAAAACACAAGAACATCTGTGGAAAAAAGAAGAATGGAAAGCAGGATGTGGAAAAAAGAGGAATGGAAAGCAGGATGTGGAAGAAAGAAGAATGGAAAGCAGGAAGGTCCATGCTTTGAGTCTGCTTTGTCAGTCATCCTCTTGTCTATTATTCCTTACTCATCATCTGTTTGCCCATTATAATTTGTGTAATGCGGTGATATTCACTTTACTTCTGCAGTACTAATCTAATAACCTGGTAAACAGAAAGAAAAAGGAAATGCCAACCTTACCTCTTTGAATTCACGCTATTGCATAGAATCCAAAGCCATGTGTCCTCCTCTCTGTACAGACAGCTCTTTACTCAGAAAGGTAAAACTTGTTATAATTTTCATAGATTTGGAAAATCAAAACTAAGTACTTTCCAGAAAACTGATCCACATGAACTTGGCACCAATTAAGGCACTGAATTATTGTTTCTCTCAGGTGGAAGTGTCATTTTAGGAATTAGAAGACACTACTTTATTGTACTGGAAGTAAATCAGGTGTCAGGGTACATCAAGCAGAGAGAGTTACCGGAGGTGCCCTGCAGTGGGGCCTCTTTCACGTCCTGTCTTATTTTTGACAGCCTGTCTTAGTGAAGACTCTTAAGGGCAGAGGCAGGTCACAACCTGGAAGGGTGAACACTGTGTCCACAGTAGAGTCTGCAGAGGGTCCTTTTACCTTTTGAGTCCCAACAGTCACAGATTCACTTGTCATTCTACATGTTCATGAAGTTCATGGCTTTTGACATCCACACTCTGCGAAGTCTTGTGTTCTCCTTTGATACTCTCAGGCTGATTACAGAATTCTATTGCACTGTTCATTTGACCGCAAACCAAGATTATCCACTTCTCTGCAGAGAGGAAGCTAGCTTGAAATGAGGCATGTTTAGTTCTAATTACACACTTGTTCATATCAGCAGAGACAAAATTATTTGCAGGAATATCTAAAATTCTTAATAAAAACTCTTGGACGCATGTGAAGTTCTTGATAGCATATGTAAATTTAGGAGAACGAAATAATCACAAATCTGTCACACCAAAAAGTGTTGATTGGGGTTTTCTTAGGACAATGGAATAGCTGCTGAACACTAGCAAAGCTTTCCTTTTTCAAGTTCTTCAAAATAAACACTGGGTGAAACAGGGAAAAAGAATTTCCAATAAGATCATGGATCTCTAGCAACTTATAGAGATGCAGATTGTGAGGTTCACTTGCCAGTTATAAGGAATTTTTAAAGATAAAGAGAGAAGATTCTAGGAGTCAATAATATATGTAGAACAGAGACCAAGGTGCTGTTTACTATATAGTAAATGACAGAGGCATGAACCTTTCTAACCGAGAGTGCTTCTGCCTTAGAGACAAAGACTATGGGCATGGGTAGCCTAAGTTAAGTGCAGTAGCCTCAGTTTCTCAAGGCCTCTTCATTGCTAGAATCCTTGCTGTGACCCCAAAGAAATGCTGGGGGTCTCTTGCCACATTGCCTCCATAGAGTCTCTTAAGCAGAGGTGACTCAGCATCAAATGATAATTTAAAGAAATCAAAGAGTGAAGAGACAAAACTTGATCAAAATAGCACTGGAAAAAATGGAACTGTCAGAGGAACCAAGAAGTGTAATGACTGAAAGAAGAAACCTGTTATCCAGCCCTAAGAAATTGCATCCTCAAAGATGATGTAGATTTGAAACTTAGTTATAAATGTTCATCTATGAGTCATTTGCTTTTCTGTTTTATGTTATCAATGCTCTTAAGAAGCTCAGAGGTGAATAAGAATAACAAACAAAAGCAAAAGGAAGAAATAACAGCACTTAGTTCTCTAGCTGGAGCCCAAGGACTGCTCATTGGGAAGGAGGCTATAAGAATATATACACTATTTTGTTGCAAATTTTAAGAACATAAGCTGCCACAATTCTTTAAATATGCCTACGAAACACTGAAACCTGCCATGCAGAAATATTAAGAAAGGGTTTGACATGCAGAGGGCAATCAATGTCTTCTGATCTTAGAAGCAGGGTTCAGAAGAACTGCAGTGTTGAAGGAGTCACAGAAAATGTGGAACTTCTATTAAGAAATTAGATGTTCTGAAGAAGTTATCAACAGAGCTAGAGAAAAATTGTGGAAAAGCTCTCAGTATAAAAACCTTACAAGACACATGTGGAGACATAAGGATCTACATAAAATCAGCGAAGACAATGAGCAACACACACTATCAACCCCAAAGTCATGCAGGAAGTCGTGCTGAATAACATGTTGCAAATGGAACACTAGAAGAAACAAAATAATTATCGAGAAGAGTTTAGGTATTTGAGAATGGCAGCCTATCTCTACAAAACATATATGATTAGGATTTCTCAAGAAGAAAACTTGGTTGGGATCAAAATATGTTAAGATGTGAAGAACGAAACGTTCTCTCTATATCCGTCTGAGAAATGAACCCCAACACTAAAGGCTTAAAAATAACAAAAGTTCTTCTCAAAGTCCTTGCTCGCAAGGTGATTCTAGCTCGGGGTCTTGAAAGAGCAGAAGCTGTGTGGACCCTTCTTACTCTTCACAGGAAATGTCAGTGTCTCTATGTAGTCCTGCTCCTCGGGGCATTAGGGTTTGTGACTTTTGGACTGCTGACTCTGAGAAGTTCAGGTTACAAGAGCTAATGTAAGAGAACCAGACAAGAGACTGGGTGTTTTTTAAACTTTCTTTTTATTTATTCTTGTGTCTTCCACATCATGCATCTTGGTCCCGTTCATTTTCCATCCCTGTGTATTTGCTCTCTGACCTTGCAGCTCCCATCAATAAAATTGAAGAAAAAAAATGAAAAAAAAAAGGAAAAAGCCTCTTCATGAAAGCTGTAGTGTGATACATGTTGAGTCACACAGTAAACTCTTTTCCATATGTATTTACTTGAAAGTGTTCACTGCAGGGTCAGTCATTAGTCCTGTTCAAAACCTCTGGATTCTGCTATTCTTTCAGTGCTTAGTCCTCATTGGGGCTTCTTTTGCTTGGTTATCCTGTTATTGCTCTGTGTTGTGGAAATCTTGTAGCTTTGGGTCTGCAAGTCTGGTACCTCACATGTTCCAGCAGATCCTCCAGTGGATATTGAGGTGGACCAACTCATAACCCTGGTTCTGGGTCTCAGTAGTTGCAGGGTTATTCAGCCAGCTAGCTCTCCCTTGTCCTCACCACCAGGGTCAGTTTTCCTGTGTTGCCTGGTGAGTCAACCCCTTGCAGCTATGAGCAATGGGCAAGATCAGTTCTACTGCTTTCAAAACCTGAGGTTTGGTTCTCCCACATCCACATTCAGGGTCAGCTCTACTGTGTTGACCAGGCCACTCTCCCAAGTCCTACAGCAAATGAGGGACAGGGCTATCTCCAGCTCTTAGGACCTCATGGACAGCTTTCTCATCTGTCTCAGGTGTTGATGGGTGTGTATGTGTGGGAGGCATCTCTCTCCAGTCCATGTCACCACATAGGTGAGTGATGGAGACAGTCTTTCTTGCACACAACTTTGGGTTGGCTCCCCCACACCTTAGCTGACAGGACTGGATCTGCTCTTTGGAGCATTGCAACTGGTGGTAGGCAGTGGCAGCTCTCTCACACTTCTGACTTCAGGGCTAGTTCTCCTACCCGCCTCAGGCATTGATAGGTGTGCAGCCATTTGGCAGAAGAGGAGCAGTACCTGACCTTCTGTGCTCACATTTCTAGGCCCACTCACCTGTGCCCTCTTCAACAGGGTCAGCTGTGCTGTGCTGTCTTGATGGGGTACAGGGCCCATTATTCCCATTACTGCAGCTGGTAAAGGGATCAGTTAACTCACCAGCTGGAGGCAGTAGATGTATGCAGGGTTGGGGGGCATTTTTCTGACATCAACACCACACCTGTGCGGAAGAAGGCAGTACCAGCTATGCCTCTCTCATGCACTCAATACTGGCTCACCCATGGCCCTTTCCTCAGGGTCAATTCTATTATGCTGCCCCAAAGAGGCAGAGGGTGCTATAGCTGGT
Source organism: Phyllotis vaccarum (assembly GCA_033318265.1). Classification (NCBI taxonomy): domain Eukaryota; kingdom Metazoa; phylum Chordata; class Mammalia; order Rodentia; family Cricetidae; genus Phyllotis; species Phyllotis vaccarum. Next base: position 8,125,630 of record JARWLC010000005.1, read on the forward strand.
GAGGTGTTGGGGGTCAGGACATGCTTATGAGGTACTCTCACATGTTTTCTGCATGTCAGAAAACTCATATTTTAATATGAAGGCACCCCTAGAGCACCCCAAGACACCCCAAGACCACAGCTAATGACCACTGTTAACATTAAAGAAAAAGAGAGTTTAATGAACATGAATATGAATACCGGTACACACATGTGTGGGCTCCAGGCACTGCAGAAAAGCCTAGAGCCCCGAATATTTTTGGGGCAGAATTCTTATACTCCACTCTGGGTAGGGGAGGGGGTATGGGCAGGCTCAGTAGGATAACAGGGCAGGGGCCAAAGGTCAGTTTAGGACAGAGTTTAGGAATGCAGGCAGGCAAGCTATTTCCTGTGAAACAATAAATAGGACCACCTGAAGACATTCATTTCCTGGTGCAGAGCAATTGTGCAAACTTCAGAAAGTTCCTGCCTGGCAAACAATTAACAGTTCTCAGGTAGGGCTTTCCTGGGTGACCCCACCCAGGTTGCTAGATCAGGAATAAGGAATGTGGTCTCACCAGGTTGCTAGGAATGCAGTCCCAGCCAGGCAATGGGGGAACAAAGCTTTTCTGAGAAACAGCCATCTCAACCTTGGCTAGTTTCAGAAAGGGGTCGAGGGGGAGAGAGTTACAGGATTTTTCTATTTTCACAATATTTTAGGTGACCATTCATTATTATTATTGTGATTGTATGTGATTACATGCTCCTATGTATATGTATGCATGGCATGTGGATACTTCTGCACATTTGTCTAAGTCTGTGTGGATGCTAGAAGTTGGTGTCAGATGTCTTTTATCGAATACATTCCACTTTGGTTTTCAAGGTAGGGTCTCAAGCCCAGGGATTCTACCGACTCCACACCTGCCCCTGGACTAACAGGTCCATTGCTTCAACCATATTTTTGTCTGAACAGTAAATATCTGAACTGAGGTCCTCCTGCTTGTGTGGTAAGCACTTTGTGGGCTGATCCATCTCCTCAATTGCATATTTTGGACTATTCTTAGTGAATAACAATGTCACATTTTAAGAAAAGTATGTAAATGGATGCAATAAACAGAAAGAAAAATCTGTTACAAATATAGAAAAAAAGATCAGTTATAAATGCTAACAGCAGTTTCCAAACTATATTCAAAACTTATAAAGAATAGAAAGAAATAATGCACAGGGACAACTTTGTGAAGACACTAAACTGTAAGTTTGAGAAAATTATTGTTTCCTAATAATAATAATTCTAGAAGGAGTGTTGCATGAATAAATGAGACTCAGGGATAGATCTCTAAGAAAGTCAGAGGTATTAGAGAGAATAAACACCACAGTCAGATCTTACCCAGCTGTCTTCCAGCTTCCTCAGCCTGGCTTCTCTTGGCTTCCTCTCCTCTGTCTTTCTATGCCTGCCTTAAATACTTTTTTTGTAAATTAAGGCATGGCCCCACCACTGCCTGCTTGGGAGCTTGGAACTCCTTCTGTAAACCAAGATGACCCTGAACTCAGTTGGGATTAAGGGTGTAGGTCACCACTCCCAGGATACTCCCTGTGGTGGGATTAAAGGTGTGAATCACCACTCTCTGATCCTCCTAGACTGACTGTGGTTAGATCCCTCTTATATCTCGAAACTTCTGGAGCTTTTATTAAATCCTCACAAAGGAACAGTCACAAATAAAGGTAAACTCAGGCTAATCCTATATTTGTAGCACGATGTTCAATAAGAGGAAACAATATAGATTTTTGGGGAGCTATTGAGATGATTATCAGACCCCTCCCAGGTATGTTTATGAGTTATGGTCATTGATTAAGGACTGATAAACCTTATTAAATGCTGCTGGACACTGCTCATTGCTGTTGACACTGCTGGTTTTGCATTGAGCTTTCTTAAGTTTTATCATAACACTTCAGTTTTTTTCTGTGAACACACACAAGAAAGGAGGAGTAGGTCACTCAAGCTATTGAACGGCAGCAGACAAATGCATCCCTTAAGCCTTGCAGCCTGGAGCCAGGAAGTATCAGCTGAATGGCTCCTTCTTTGGCAATGAACTGGACTATCTTTTGGGAAGCTTAATGCTAATAACTCAGAATATTCCAGCTGCAAAAATTTCTACCACCAAGGCTAAGACTGCTTCTCCAGAAGAAAGATCTGGGCCTGGCTATTCAGACCATCTGCCTAACTCTGGAAGCAATGGACCAGATTCAGCAACTCTTGAGAAACTTTAGATAATTATGTAACCATTCTCTCTACAAATTATGAAGAGGTACTTCTCCCAATGATGCATCAAGAAGTTAGTGACTGGAGATAAGCTGTGGGACCCATCATAAGAGGTTTATGATTGTCCCTGTGTGGTGCCTGTGATTAGTGAAGAATTGTGATTGATGCAAAATAAGCCCTTCTTTCACATGCCACATGTATGCCATCTTTCTATGACTATGTAACCACCTGCCCATTTTGCAAGTACAGGTTTAGAGATGCTCCCCTGTGTTTAGCTGTGATGCTGTGATATTAGCTTCAACAAAAGTCTGCTCCTAAGTGATACTTACTTGCTTGTTATTTTTGACAGCAGTAGAGCTGACTGACTGGTAATGTGAAGTAGACTGGAAATAGTGGCTATAGCAGTGAGAAGACACTTGGAGAGTTCATGAGAGCAACCAGGGGCAGAAGCAATGAGAACAATGGCAATAGACATGACATAGTATGCTGGAAATAAGGAAAATTTCAAGAGCCAAGATTACAGAAAGGGTGAGTGACAGGCTGTAGCTGGAAGAGTTCTGATTGCTACAGCACCAGGTACTGTGAAAACCAAGGGTCCTGACATCCAAAGTATACAAACTCTCACAGCAACTGCTGCCGTCAATAACGGCTCCTCATAGCCAAAGACTCTGCTAGCTGCTGACAGTCGGGCAGTACTTGAAAGTCATAATAATGTTTCTAATCTGTTCACCTAGTGTCTGGGTTATGAGATCAGAAACCATAGTCTTTAGTTCTCAGGTGTTGGAGCTATTAAGCAGCTGAATTTGTTGACGCAGCCCGTAAATCTGCTTCACTCATCGGCCAAGGAGTTTCAACATTAAAAGAACTACTTTCTAGTAAGGATTAAATCAGGTAGAGCAAAAGGTCCCTGGATAGCTGCTTGAAAACATTATATCAATCTTTCTTTCCAAGTAACTTACCCAAAATCCGATAGAAGTTACTTGTAATTATGTATAAGAATAATAGAAAAAACTATTTAAATATGCAAAAGCCCATGGAACATGTCTTCTCCTAACTACTTTGAAATATTCCTAGTAAGTACTTTAGTCTTTTTACATGTAAATAAACCAAAAATAAAAACAACAAAGGTCTTTACATTTAAATATTGGACTGCAGAGTCAGTATCTCTCCATAGCATTTGTAAAATGTAATTAAAAATCCAAAGAATTACAGTCAGTGAAAATCAGAATGTCCAGTTTTGTTCAACTAGAGATGAAACCCTAGACCAGGATCTTGGACTTTGGATCTTTATAGGTGGCACAGATCCCACAGGACAGTAAGAAGGAAGATGAGATATGAGCACGCCATGAGAGGCTTCAGCTCAGAAGATCCAGGAGAAAATTACAATATGTGAAATGAAGGCCATGAAGAAATATAAAACCAAGTTCCTTAGTTTTAGCAGCAGAAGTAGCAATACAACTGTTATAGGTTTTATTTAGTCTATTTCCTGGAAGCAGAAGAGTTGGGACTGAATTAGAAATCCGCTGTCTATTTATGTTTGTGTAGGCAGGACTTTCTCTACTTCAGCAAAGGGAAAGTATTTGAATCAAGGAAGTGCTCATTGGTGCCGTACCTAGTGTTCCAATTGTAAGAGCTCAATATATATTTAGTAATATTTTCCCTCTTTCTAATACATATTTTTTTAAAAAAATATGTGGCACAGAATAAAATCATCTCCATTGATAACAAACATGGACACCAGATTATTTGTCATGCAAAGAAAAATTATAGAGAAACTATTTTTATAAATGAAAATAGAGTGTGCAGAAATCATTTCTAACTTGTAAAGTTATGTTTATTTTTAAAAAGCACATTACAGTAAAGCTAATCTTTTAGCAGGGTTCAGGGCAGAAAGGAAAATATTACAAAACCATTAAATAATTAAAATTAAATGGGTAAGAAATTTTTTTTTAAGAAACCAATCTGTAAACAAAAGATGCAAAAGGATACATAATGAAATTAACTAGGAAAATTATGTTAATATAAGAATTGTACATTTAAGAAGAACGGCCATAAATGCTGACTGATTTGGAAGTAATATGCATATATGTAAGTGCCTGGACTATGGAAATTGACAGCAACAAATATTTATGTACATAAGCTATAAACTATTTTGAGATTATGAATACCCAAACTTACAAACCAAAGGGGCAGACTATATTGTTCCCAGTGAAAAATGACCAAGAAAGGTTAACAGAAGACACAGTGTAGACAAGTTATTTGCCTTTTCACATAAAAGAATAAATCAGTAGGCAACCAGATAAAATTATAAAACAGTCAAGTGTATAAATCATATCAGCTTAGACGTTCCTGAAACGTTTGGTGCAAGCAGTCAGTAGAACAGTGCCAGCAAAATATTGAGTGAAAGGAAACAGACCTGAAGACCTCTCCGGTCACACTTGCCACACATGTCTGACAACGCTAACATGTTTGCTTGTTTGTTTGTTTGTTTGTTAGCTTAAGTCTTGTTTTATACCTCTCAAAAATTGTTAAATATTTGTTATTTTTGTCTATTGGTTCTTTTCAGCACTGCCTTATACCTTCCCACTCTTTCCCTTTCCTTCCCTTCCTTAGTATTTTCTTGCTTCTGTCTCCCCTGCTCTCCCCTTGTGTATCATAAACTAAGAAATGATACAGTAGAAAATATGCAGTTGTCACAACTAACACAAGTAGAGTGACTCAATCTCCTTTCATTACCAGTCTATGTAAAATATAATTTGATATGATAATATATTTTATAAACATTGGGAGAAGGGGCCTATAATGCTGTGCTAAAATACCCATGCAAAATCAATTTAAGGGAAAAAAAAAAAAAAGAGTTGACTTGGCTCATGATTCCAGGTTAAAGGTTACCATCAATCAAGGCAGTAGGAACTGAAAAGAACTCCTCATACTGCATCCTTAGTCAAGAAGTGTAAAAAGATGGATTAATGTACAGGTGCTAGTGTTTGGCCAACTTCTCCAGCCTTATGCAGTTCAGAGCTCACTGCCCAGGTTCCTTCCATAAGAGGCAGATATTCTCACCTTCATTGATGTAATCAAGATAATCCAACACAGACAGCCCCACATGCCAACTTAACCTAGAAAATCCTTACCCAATGATTCTAGATTGTGTTAAATTGACAATTAAAACCAACAATTAGAAATACAATTCAGGATTATCCTTTGTGATGGGTGACTTCTGTCTATTTAGTTTCTTCTAGAAACTGAAATTACTATATTAAATTTACACTTATATTTATTTTTGAAATGTTTGTGACTTGTGTATTTATCTGAGATCTGTCTAGTTTTCTTTTATGAAAGCTGCTTAATCTACTCCCTCATCTATTCTACTTCTTATGAATTAGAAATTGGGTTGAGAGGCTTACAACACTTTTGACAGTGTACCCACTTAGAGATTATTTTTCCCACATGCTCATTATGAAGGCGTACCTGAAGGACAACCATAGCTTATTAGAAGATGATAAAAAAATTACAGTTTAAGGAAAAGAGACATACTTTGATTTTACCTGAGAGGATAAGCCATTGTCACAGTGACATGAAAGATAGGACCTAAATTGAAGGAAGGTTTGATTTCAGCATGTCATGAATTGATCATGATGGAGTAGTCTGGTCAAAGCAGCGGCTACATCATAGGCCCCTTTATCTCAGTTCACTGTGACATGGGATGAAAAATTTCTCTTCATGCATAAGTCTGGGGCTTCTACGATCTTATCTCCTGGAAGAATTTGCAACCAAGAACAAGGAAGTTCTCTAAGGAAATGTTCTGAAACAGCATAAAAATGATTACAGTTCCTACCTCATTAGCTTGAGGTTAAGACATCACAAACTATAAGAGAGCTGGAACACGTGGCTTATTGCTTGGTCACTATGAGCCCAAATAAAATATAAACAATTCTGTGGAAGATTATGTTCTTATATTGTCCCACCCACTGGTTTAATAAAAAGCACTGATTGGCCAAAGGAAGGCAGGAAGTGTAGGCGGAGCTGCCAGACTAAGAAAACTCTGAGAACTGGAAGCACAGAGCAGAATGCCAGAGAGAAGACAGAAGAAGCAGAGGACAACAATGCTGCTATGAGAAAAGGTACCAAGCCCCATGGCTGAACAGGATAAGTCATGGGTTAGATGAAGGGTAGAAAGCTAGAAAGTTATATGCCTGGGCCTGAAGCCGATCAGCTGAAAACTATTGTAAACATCTGTGTGTCTCTGTGTATCTTGGGGTCTGCGGGCCTAAACCTTGAAGCTAGGCCTGAAAGTCCAGGCCAGAAACCTCATTCTACACTATTCATTAACACTGAACTTGTAGATTAATACTTAAAATGAAGGTATTATACGTAGGCTCATGTAAATCTGTCATAATTTAATTGATATAGTGACACAAAAATCTATGGAAATATGAAAAAAGAAGAGCCAAAGATTGTTAGAAAACCAAGCTTAGCTTATCCAGTTATTATACAAGAACTAACAGCAGATGATAGGCACATAAATAATATGAAGTTCAATGGAATCCTGTAGAAATATTAGATTTGAGGAAATATAAGAAAATAGTCATTTCATATGGTATGCATTCAGGCTATATGATTTATTGGTACTGCATGAACTGGCTTTTTGGAGCCCATTTCATATAGAGGAATACCTTGCTCAGCCTCAATTTCATATGCAAGACTTTGATGAGTCTCCATAAAAGCCTTAGCCTCTCTGAGGAGTAGATAGGTGAGCTTGGTGGAAGCTGAGAAGGGGGGTGAGTTAGAGCAGGGAAGAAGGGGGAATTGTGGTTGGCAAGTACAATAAAATCTTTTAAATAAAATAATTTTAAAAAGAAAGAATTCATAAATAGTTTCCTTAATCTAAAATTCATTATAATACAGATGATATATTCAGATGCAGATACCTCATGAAAAATGTTTGATAAAATAAAGAGAATTTTGTCTTGTAGGAGATTACAAACTGCTCCTGAAAATAATCCAAAGAGGAGAGTTTAACAATTATCTAGGATATAAGACAAGTTTACAGTAAATTAAACCACAGAAATTGCAAATAAGGAGAGACATATTACAAACTATTTATTATATTTAAAAATTGCTCAGAGATATTAACAGGCTATAGCTCACAATTGGCTTGACTATTCAGGAGATAAGTAATTTATTTAAAATCTTAGAAGGTAAGAAGGATTTAAATAGTCTTAGAGAATTATCAGCTGAGGTTGAAAAAGAATCAGCTCATGCAGGAAAGAAATTACATAATGCACACAGACCTCTTGAATCCAAAGCTTGATGGTATTTTAGTTATTTTTGCCTTATACTCATCCTCCAGTAGGAATTCTTAGGCAGAGAAAAGATAATATCTTACAATGAAATTTTTTAGCATACAATCAGAGTAAAGAAAATAAAAAAGTAAGTATAAAAGTTTTTCCTGAATTGATTCTGAAATTTAAAAAAAAATGAGACTTCATTAATAAGCTGGAATCAACCTAGCAGAAATCTTAGTAATGCTGAAATTGCCTCATTATTGGTAGACAGAGGACATTGGCAAAGAGCTTGAAGTATATTTGGGGGAGATATTAGCAACATATATCCCAAAGCAAGAAACTTCAGTTTATAAAAGGAACTAATTGGATTCTTCCTCATATAGTAAAAGAGACACCATTTCTGGAGCCTATATATTCTATACTCATACAGATAAGTTTGAGGTAGAAAAAGAAACCTGTTGACAGGAGGTGAACATAGAAAAAAAAACATAGACAGTAAGAGAGAGTCAGGATGATAGATAGAGAAATGCACAAAATGTAGAAGAGAGGGATGTTCACTATAAGAGAAAGCTAGTAGGAAAAAGAGAGAGATGCACAGGAAGTACAAGAGAGGGACATTTAGTATAAAATGGAGTAAGGAGGGCAGATAAAGAGATGCACAGGAAGTACAAGAGAGGGACATTCAGTGTTAGGAGGGAAGATAGAGAGATGCACAGGCAGTAGACAGGAAAGATATTTAGTGTAAAATGGTGTTAGGAGAGCAGTTAGAGAGATGTACAGGAAGTACAAGGGAGGGACATTTAGTGTAGGGTAGAGCTAGGAAGGCAGTTAGAGAGATGCATAGGAAGTACAAGTAAGGTTCATTTGGTTTGAGACTTGAGACAGTAGGAGAAGGTGAAGGTTTCTGTGATGTCAGCAAAAAGGATGGTCATCTGGGTGTTTTCTCTGTCTCTAAAACTAAGAGGCTTTCACCCCAGCACCTGGCACCAAATCTTTATTGATAAAATCCAACAATTGAGATTTTGTTAAAAACAATAAAGAATAATTGACATCTTATAAACAAACTTAACTCAACAAGCCAAAGATGGCAAATTTTTCAAATCAAACAGGTTACAAAATAATTGACTTGCAAAGTAATGTATTTAAAAAATAAAAATGTGAATAAAGATATGCTAGGTGACTGTAAACACTAAAGGACATGTGTGATTATTATTGTTCAGCATAAGCCCAGCTCTTTATAAGTTAATTTAGGGTGCTTGGAAGATAAATCAGGCAATAAAATGCCTGCTTTCATGCATGAGGAACTGAGTTAACTTTCTAAGGATCCATGAAATGGATGAATATGGAGCAGACATGAGTAACTCACACATAGTGTCAGGGACTAGGAATTTGAGAAAGGTGAAACTCTGAAGCTCACCAGTCAACCAGCCTAACCACTTTATGAACACCAGATTAACTGAACAACCCTATTTCAAAAACTAAGGTAAAAGATGTACTTTGAGGTAGAGATGATACTGAGCTCCCGTCTCCACATGCAAATCACATGTACACATGAATGCACAGGCACACACTTACAGAAACACACATATATTATACACATCCATATGCACATGTGCACACATGAATAACTGATAGAAAATGTTGATTCTTCAGGTATACAAAAAGCATTTGAGATATCTAATAGCAATGTGTAGTTATGAGTAAACAATCCTAATATATTAATGCACAGAGTTTAGGAATAGCAACAGAAAATAATTTGACTGGCCATAGATTTCAGTTAATGAAAAATGTGAGCAAAAAGTACATTAAAAATATCAGTGACTAGAGAAGCATAATTAATATTTCAAATATACCATAATGTAGGTATAAAAATGTTAAAAGATATATGGAATCATTTAATGAGTAATAAATACATTTGGAAAAAGAAGAATTATATCCAACAAGAAAAGTACAATTAAATTTCAGTATGTATAAAAAGTAAGTTTTCACTTTATCAGCAATACATTTTGAAATTATATACAGTGGCCAAGTGATTATGAGTAAAATGATAAGTCAGTAATGAGTAAAACAGGCAAGAAGAATCATATCATGTCTATATATGTTTTAAAAAGTATGAAAAGCCAAGTCTCCATGCTACCCAGGAAGACTTTTACCCACTGCTGCCTCTCCAGCTCTTCTTGACTATGTGCAATGCTGAGTATATAACAAAAACGGTGTATTTGTGAAGGTCAGAAGGGTGTTAATTACCCCTTCCACCATGTGAAATCTAGGACACAAATTCAGATCTTCTACTTAACAGCAAATATTCTTACCTGATGAGCTGCCAGCCATCAATATTTATTTTTTGTACTCTATTGGCAATGCATATAGTCAGGAAGGAAAAGCTAAAAACATGACTTGGGTCAGGGCTCCCTGAGTACTAAGAAGACCTGACTTCTGATTTACAGCAACTTGACAAACTCTAGTCTTGCAGCGGATGCTTAAAATTCTAGCTTGATGGTGGTGGGGGCATTCAGACAGACACAAATGCCTTGGGAGTATGATCACCAGCCAGCTAGTGTGTCTGAAACTGTTATCTCTGGGTTTGTTGAACAATTATATCTCAGGACACACACACACACACACAGAGAGGGGGGGGGGAATGACAGTCTTTTACCCACTGGTTACTTTACTAAACTGGGCAAGCAACCAAAATGACAGTCATTAAAGACAAAGCTATGGTGTGATTGTAAATTTTGAAAAGCTCACAATAATCTATTAAGAACTGTTAGTGGCAAGTGAAAATTATTTTACAATAATTCACAGTTTCCTCTTAGACAATTTGCTAGAGACAAAGATAGTAGACATTATTTATATTACCAACAATGAAAGAGAATGCTTAGTGTATTAATGCTTTGTGACTGCTGTGAAAAATTTCAACAGATTTAGTAGCAATAATGCAAATAGCATAAGCCACTTAACAGTTATGCTTGTCAAAAGTCCAGCTTGGTTTTCACGGGGCAAAAATCAAGCAATTAGCTGGACTATACTCCTTTCCTGGTTTCTGGAAAGAACATTACCTGACTCTGGCATTTTCTAGAGCCTTCCCACTTTCTTTAGACAATGGATTTCTGTATTTATCCTCAATGATACTCCAAACCAAGGTCTTTTAATGCTACTGAATTTTATATTTACTTTCCATCATTGTGTCTTGTACCTATTAGTAACCTTCTGTTTACATTGAATCTATTTGAAAAATTCAGAATGATCTCTTCAACTCAAAGTCAAGTAACCAGTGATTTCAATTCCTTCCACACCTTTAATTTCCTTTGTTATGTGGCTTACTGTATTTGTAGCTTCTGATTAAGATGTGAGCATTTTTAGCAAGACAAAGACTGGCCATATAATAATAATGTTGACAATTCTAAGAAGGCTATTTGATATAAGAAAACTTTGAGATACTTTGGAGAGCTCTAAAAGAACACCCAAAACAGTGAAATGGCACCATAATTTCTTTGTTAAGGAGAAATAATTAGCTCTTGTATTTTATGAAATAGCTTAAATGCATAATTGTCCCTAAAACAACTTATATAAAAGTGATTCCAATTACAAAGAAAGAGAATCATTTGTATAATCCCGGGCAGACAAGCTGCTTATAAAATATATACAGGAACCAGAAAAAAGCAATGATAACCAAGAACCTTCTGAAAATGAAGAGCAGTGGAGATATCACTAGAAGATACAGACATATTATGATTTCTCATCAAAGCAGTGCAATGCTGCTCATGAATAAACAAAAATGACAGTGGAAGCAAAAAATGAAGGAAAAATGCAAATGTGAATGTGGATTAAAAATTTTAAGTGGCATTTTTGTATGAAGAGATTGTTTATTAAAACCAAATTATGTTTGACATTTTGATAAGGGGAAGACTTAATATAAGCATACATTTTACTTTATCTTGACCAAAAGACAAGGGTATGGGGAGCTCAGGAAGTAAGGAGCCTCGGAAGTGACCTTCATCCAACCTCCTATTGCTCATCCTCTTCCACCCAAAACAAGCCCAAGAGGCCATATGCAGACCACGTTAACATAATTTATTTTTTTTAAAGACAACCATAAAATCTAAAGATACTACCAACTTGTTCTTCCTTTTGGTATATCTATATCTATATCTATCTATCTATCTATCTATCTATCTATCTATCTATCTATCTATCTATCTATCTATCATATCTATCTATCTATCTATCTATCTATCTACCCACCCACCCACCCACCCACCCACCCATCCATCCATCCATCCATCCATCCATCCATCCATCCATCCATCCATCCATCCATCCATCTATCTATCTATCTATCTATCTATCTATCTATCTATGATAGTTTTTCCTCAAAATCTAATTTCTCATTTTTATCCCCAACTCTATAGCAGAGTATTTGTTTAGGCATCCCTGTCTTCTTTGACTACACCTCCAATGGATTGGAAAATCATTTCCTTCAATCTCCCTTCATAAATATCCTGTTATTCCAGCCCCCAATTCCAGCAGGCCTTCCCAGGAAACCAGGCAGCTGTGCCTGCCAGAGAAGTAATTAGGCCAGCAAAGCAGGTGGAGAAGCTTAGGACCTTTGTCCTCTCTCATCCACATCCAATCCCTATCTTATCCCCATCTCTGTGGCAGACTACTTCTTGTCAACTCACTTTTTGCTCCAATTACTAGACGGCTCAGCAGATCCTGGTGGAAGACTCTGCTTTTTTCTTCTTCCTATATAATCTCATCACACAAACTTTCAGCACATTCTCCTTCCTAAGTGTCATATCCCAATATGTAGCAGGACCAATGTGTACCTGGAACCCCCAGTGGCCACATCTACCAGGATCTCAAAGGAATTCCTACTAGTCAACTGAAAACCAAAACACCATGCTAAGAACCAAAAGGCAACAGAAACTAACAAATAAATTACCCACTCAACAAAGACAGGATTAGACATCAGAAACTAGAATTACACCAACATAAACACAATCTACAATAGCAAGTATAGTGTCTTCCTTAAGGTCCAGCCACCCTGACACAGCAGTCCCTGACAACTGTAACATGGCTGAAGCATAGAAAAAGACCTTAAAATAGCTTCTATAAATACAGCAGAGATTCTTAGACAGGAAATCAATAAGTATCTTAAAAAATATATGAAAACACAAACAGTAGATAACAATTAACAAAATAATTCAAGGCATAAAAAGAAAATAGAGCAAATAAAAAAAAACAAATTGGAGGAAGTTTAGAAGTGAAGAATTTAGGATTTGAATAGGAAACTCAGAGGCAAACCTCATCAACAGACTACAGGAGATCGAAAAAGTAATTGAGCATTGAAATTATGATAGAAGAAATAGATATATTAGTAAAAAAGAATCTAAGATCTAAAAAAAAAAAAAAAATCCTGTCACAAACACTTAAGAAATCTGGGACACTAAGAAAAGACTGAACCTAAGAATAAAGAAAGGAGAAGAATTCCAGCCCAAAGGCCCTAAAGTATTTTCAAAAAAAATCACAGAAGAAAAACTTTTTAACCCAAAAGAGATGCCTATGAAGGTAAAAGAAGATTATAGAACACCCAATAGATTGGAACAAAAAAGCTCCCTCTCTCTATAATAGTCAATACACTAATCACAGAGAACAAAGGAAGAATATGAAAAGAGACCAAGTAATACATAAAGGTAAATGTCTTTAGTATTACACTTGAGTTCTCAGTGCAGACTTTAAAGTCCAGAAAAGCTTAGGCAAATGTGTTGAAGACTCTAAGAAACCACTGATGCCGGTCCAGAATATTAAACCCAGTAAAACTTTCAGTCTCCACGGATGGAGAAAACAATATATTCCATGAAAAAACCAAATTTAAACAACATAAATCTACAAATCCAGCCCTACAGAATATCCAAGAAGGAAACTTGCAACCCAAGGAGATTTAACTACATTCATGAAAACACAGGAAATAATCTCACACCAGGAAGCCAAAGAAGAAAAATGCATTTATACAGAGATACACACACACATGCAGCCACACACCAACACCAACAAAATAGTAATCATTGGTCATTGATATCTCTCAGTATCAATAGGCTCAATTCCCCAATAACAACACACACACTAATCAGATAGTTGAAAAAACAGGCTCCATCCTTCTACTGTATATGTAGTAATTTCAATGTAATTGGCCCTCATCATATGATAGGGAGTGGCATTGTTAGAAGGCATGGCTTTGTTAGAGTGGGTATGGTCTTGCTCGAAAAAATGTATAACTGTAGGGGTGGGCTTTGAAATATCCTACACTCGAGATAATTTATAGCATGTAAGTTGGTTAACAGAAGTCTGTTGTCTTCTGATTAAGATGTAGGATGCTCAGATGAAGCTCCAGATATGCCTCCACTCCTTGCTCCCAGTTATAATGATAATAGATTGAACTCTGAAACTGTAAGCTAGCCAACCTGTGGTAATATACTTAATAAAATCAGTCTGAAATATCAGAGAACAGATCCACCCAAAGTCAAGTCAGGAGGGCCAGAGAGTGTGGTTACTCATACCTTTAATTCCAGCATGAGAAAGACCAGGAGTAGTCACCTATGCCTTTAATCCCATAACTCCAGAAACAGATCTTTCTGTGTTTCTGTGTGTTTAAGGCCTAACTACCAAATAGTTGTAGCTCGTGCTTTTCATCTTAACTCTAGAATATGATGCAGAGTTGAACCCAGAAGAGGAAAAACTTGGAGAAGAAGATATTTAAGTAGGTGTAGACAGAGAGTGTGGTATTCTGTAGAAGCAATGAGGCTGGTGAATCTAGAAGATAGCTTTTACCCTGAATAGTTGGCTGGGTAAGATTTGACTGTGATCTGTTTCCTCTCTCTGATATTTTAGCTTTTCCCCAGCTCTGAGTTTTTATGAAATACAAACTAGAATTCATCTTGCACTTGGCATCCAACTTTGGGAAATGTATTTGCAAAAAAGCTGCTTGCTAGCCAGAGCAACATGTGGCTGGAGGAGTAATTACTGGCTGGCTAGGCTTTATGTTCTGACTTAGCCTCCAGGCTTAAGCAGAACTGGCCACATGTGTTTCTTCTTCACTTCCACCTGAGTAAGTTTTTCAGATAGTGGTCTCCTCCTATTGGATTGTAGGTTTTTTTTTTTTTTTTTTTTTATACCTTCGTGCTGTTATCACACTAGGTAGCTGCCCCATTTCACAGTCATCTGAATTGTCACTGACAATAAGTTTACTGAGTAAATTGGATATTTTTTTAAAGGGGAATTTGTTTAAGGCAGTGGAAAGTGTTTCATCATTTTTTTTTTGATTTTTGATATGGTAATCAGTAAAGGTAAAGATAAATAAAGTAATTGATATCATCATCATGTTTATTTGTAGAGAGCTGCGGAGCTGCACCTTAAAGATGGCGCTGGCTTCCGCCTCCCACCTTCCCAATGGTGAGCGCTCTCTGGGGTAAACAACTCCTTATTTGGCTAAGGCTGAGCACTTGGTTACGTGGTCCTATTGGCAAGGCCCACGTGGTGCTTGGTGACTGGTTATCCTGAAGGCATATAGTTGGGCGGGGCTTCCCCCAGAGAGGGAGAAACAGAGAAACAGAGAGAGAAGTTCCATGTACAAGGTCCTGAATAAATCACTGGAAGAAGAGCCTAGTGTTGTGTCTTCCTTGAAGATGAGGTTGAAGCGACATTTATTATATTGTTTATTATGAATATTATTGGTGTGACTACTTCTGTTTCATTTTAAAAGTCAGTTAATGAGAATTCCAAGAAGAAGGACTTAGAAATGCCTACTAAGAGAGAACATAAAGATATTCAAGCTCAAACAGAGGAATATTAAAAAAATCTCAGCATTGTCTTCTAAGATTACAAAAACAGCTTAAGATTATCAAACATTCAACATGAATATATCCAATAACTTTAAAGAAATCACAAAAGGATAAAAATTGTTCAGAAGTTGGGTATTGGTAGAAATGTTAGAATTAAGAAGAGTCAAGGAAGCAATTTTTATATATGCTATGTACTCACCATTTGTAAATCAAATGCTAAATTCCTGGTCATCATGAGAGCAGATCATCCCTAAGAACTGGTTAGATATGGTTACTGCTATTTTGGAGGCTGTGCAACTTTTACAGTAGAAAACATGGTACAAGGAGGAAGCTAAATCAATAGAACAAAGAAGCAAAACAAGAGGCATAGAAGTCTCCCAAGACCAACTTCTTGGGAAGGGAGATTATGCAGATATAGAAAAGCAAAAAATATCCAATGAGCATACCATGCATTTACATCGCATGACAGCATTAAATGCATTGGCTCTGATTAAGGAGATAGGAAAGAGAACTGAATCCTTTACAAAAGTAGTTCAACCCCCCCCCAACTTTTACAGACTTTTTGCAGAGATTAACTGTAGTAGTAAACAGAATGATATCAAATTCAGAAGCTAGGTGAATAATAATTGAATTGCTGGATTTTAAGAATGCTAATACACAATGTAGAAGAATAATTAGACCAAGAGTAGCAAGGTCAACACCCTTGGAGGACTAAATTTGTGAGAAAATTTACCTAGAGCCTTATAATTTTGATGATAACTGAGTAGGAGAGGTTATTTCTAGAGGTATAAGAAAAGAGAAAATGTTAAATATCACAATTGTGGAAGGCAATGTCACTTAAAAAGAGACTATAAAAAGGGCATTCCTAGAAACATTTTCTTTGTTAGGAATAATCTCAAGAGAATGCCTCTTCCTTTCGGAGTATGCAGAAGGCATGGCAAGCAGAGGCATTGGACTAATGTGTGCACATCAAAAAGGGACAGACAAGAAAACTTTTTCCCTTTGGGAAATACCTCAAGGGGGCTTTCAAAAGCCTGCATATCAAATTCAATTAAATCTTACCCTGACATCATGGAGGAAACACCTTCCCAGAACAAATAAGGAAATTAAAACCTATTATAATAATTCATACTATACTGAATGATAGAAAATCTATAGAAAAGTCAAAATCCCAGAAAAACTATAAAACAAATATTTTGATGAACTTCTATTAAAAAACAAAGACCAAAGTTAAAAGTACAAATAAATGATGTTATTATTGAAGGCTTAGTGACCATAGGAGCAGATGTAACAATAATTTCACCAGAGTCTTGGCATACAAATTGGCCCCTTTGGGAAGTAAATTCAGTTTTGGAGAATTGGGTTGTTATCCCAGGTAAAACAGAGTTCAAGATAACTTGAGAGTTAGGAACAGAAGGACAGAGAGGAAAATTAAAGCCTGCATGTAGCTAACATTGCTATAAATTTAGGGAATGAGAATTACTACAACATTGTAATACACAGATTAACATTCCTCCAAATACAAAAGTAAATTAACTATAAAATAACACATGTTTCCAAGAAAAAAAATTAGAAGATATTATGAGAAAAAGTCACAAACCATTCAGGTTGTATAGATTCAAGGTACAACAGCTGCTGATCTTTCAATGATACCTATAACACTCCCTTTAAAACAGCTAATAGATAAGGCTATATCAATGTTATTTAACAAAAGAGAAATTGGAGACCTTTGTAAAGCTGGTACAGAAGCAGTTAAATTCTCAGCATATAGAAGAATCAACCAGCCCTTGGAATTCTCCTGTATTTGTTATTAAAAAGAAATATAGAAAGTAAAGAATGGTAACAGATCTAAGAGCAATAAACAAGGCCATCCAGCCAATGGGCTCTCTACAGTCTGAAATTCCTTTGCCTTCTCTGTTACCTAAAGTAGGACCTATTATATTTGTTGATTTAAAAGACAATTTCTTTATAATACCTTCATAAGAACAAGACAAAGAAAAAATTTGCCTTTATAGTGCCCTCTTATACTAATTCTATGCCTGTAAAAAGATACAGTGGAGGGTCCTCCCTCAAGGAATGCTGAATAGCCCCACTCTGTGCCAGTATTTTGCAAAAAGCTAATAGAACAAATACATAACAAATTCCCACAATATAGAATTTATCATACATGGATGACATCTTCTTGGCTGATACCTTAGGAAAAAAATGTTTGAAGAAGTGAAAAAAAAAATTGGTCTGCTTGGGGATTACAAATTGTCCTGAAAAAATACAAGGAGGAATTACATTAATTATTTAGGTTACAAAATATGTTATAAAAAAATTAGACCTCACAAGGTACAAATCAGGAGGGATATACTGAGGATACTTAATGATTTCCAGAGTTTGCTAGGAGACATTTCCAATTTGCGAATCACAGTGGATATACAGTAATGAAATGGAAAATTTGTTCAAAACCTTAAATTATGATAAAGACTTAAATAGTCTGACAGATTTGTCACCTGAAGGTGAGAAAGAATTGGCTTTGGTGGAAAAGAAATTACAGGATGCACATGTGGATTGTATGGATCCAGATCTTAATCGCATTCTAGTTATTAAACCCTCTAAGCATTCTCCTACTGGAATTTTAATGAAAAAAGAGAATTTTTTATTTGTATAGATATTTCTACCACATAATCTGAGTAAGAAATTAAAGATAAATGTGGAAAAGATTTCTGAATTGATTTTTAAAGGAAAATTAATACTTTGTCAATTGACAGGAATGGACACAGAAGAAATTGTATCTTTAACTAATGAAGAAATTTACCAATTATGGGTTGGGAAGCAAGTGAACTTTGGCAAAAAGCCTGCAGTAAATTTTTGGGAGATATTAACAAAAACTATCCACAAAGCAAAAGAACTGAATTTTTAAAGAAAATTAACTGTATTCTTCTTTGTGTTGTATGAGATAAACCAATTTCTGGAGCCCCTACATTTTATACTGAAGCGAACAAATCAGGAAAAGCAGGTTACAAATCAGAAAATGTAAGTAAAGTGTCTCAAAGCCCTTATAATTCTCTTCAAAAGTCAAAATTATATGCTATCATGATGACATATAATTCTGACTTCTACTGACCCTCTTAACATAGTTACTGACTCAGTATGCAGAAAGAATTGTTTTATACATTGAAACTGCTGATTTTACTAATAATGAGTCAGAATTAACTTCTGTTACAAGAAGTAATCAGGAATAGGAATCATCCCTATTCCTAGGAATAACACACATTTGTTCCCATATAGGTCTGCCAGGTCCTTTAGCACAAGATAATGACAAAATTGACAAATTATTAATAGTAAATGTGTTAAAGGTCTCAGAGCTTCATTTTAAAAAATCACATCAATAGCAAAGGATTTTAAAAAAGTATTTCTCTGTCACCAAAGAAATTGAAAAAAAAATTCCCACCTGTTCATTCTATAACCAAACTCCATTACCAACAGGAAAGAATCCTAAAGAAATAAAATTTGGCAGATGGATGTGTTTCATTTTACAAAATTTGGGAAGTTAAGATATCTACATCATACAATAGATACATTTTCAGGGTTTCAATGGGCAACTGATTTGAGGTCATAAAAGACTGATTCTGTTATCACACATTTGCTAGAAGTTATGGCCATCAAGGGAATACCTGTACAAATTAAGACTGATAATGCTCCAGCTTATTTCTCTACTAAAATGAAACAATGTTTTGCTTATTATAATGTAAATCATATTACAGGAATACCATGTAATCCTACAGGGCAAGGAGTCATAGAGAAATCAAATCGAATTCTAAAGGATATGTTAAATAAACAGAAAGGAATAACAAAGACTCCCCAGAGATAGACTCCATAATGCTTTATTAGCTTTGAATTTTCTCAATGCTAATGAGAAAGGAACAACAGCTGCTAAAAGGCACTGGACTATAGAAAAACAACTGAGTTAAATCAGCCTATTTACTTCAAAGATGTACTAACCTCTGAATGGAAGCCAGGGTATGTGCTACGTTGGGGAAGAGGTTTTGCCTTTGTTTCCACAGGTGAAGAAAAGTTATGGATATCATCAAAATTAATAAAGACTTGATTTGAACCAGGGAAACTTCATGAAAATAAGAATTGATGGCTCCTCTACCCATATTACAATTCTTTAGGCTGTTAGAAAAACTAAGGGTTAGAACAGGTTTTTGTTTTTGTCTTTACAGAAAACTAGAAATTCCCATCTTTAAGAAGTTAAAAGACCTTGGACATCTAGATGTCTAAAGCAGAAGAGAGGCTGTCTAGAAAAATTTACAAGCAAAAGAATATTGGAACTATTGGGACCAGTATCCTTCATAGTGTAAAATCTCATCGTTTAACCTCTGTGTGTCTTTTATTTTTGCAAGAGAAGTTAAAGTCCCAGTTTATTTAAAATTTAAAGTTGCATTTAGAGTTGGAATGTAACTCTCTCCTTCTCTAAACCCAAGCATACTTGTAAAGGAAAATGCAAAATCTCTGTATTATATCAGAAAAGCCATTTGATATGAGACAGAAGAATAAAAATAAGGGACTATTCTATTATTACTAATCCTATGCTAAATACGTATATTAAAATCTATAATGTATATGTATTAAACTTTTTGTCATGATATTGGTGTTCATATGAGTAGTAATTAATTATAGAAAAATGATTTATTTAGCTTCCTGTACATTGTGTTGGGTTTTGATCTCTTATCAGTTTCTGTAGTGATCTACAACAGTGCCTCATGCAAATTTGAAGTATCCAAAAGAAGGTGGGCCCCCACCCAAATGATAATTTCACATGGACTATGACAAAGCTATGAGGTTGATAAACACCATCAAAAGATCAGATTTCAACTACAAATTGCTCAGAACAATTTTGAGGTGGCTAGCTGAGATGAATCAGATTCATAGACTATAGTCAGGACTTGAGACAAGCCATGCACTTTCCTATTATGCAGAGACTGGACAAAATAATACAGATAATTTTTTCAGGACTTGACAATTAATAGAACTTTTAAATTCAGGATCCCCTAAAGGTGTTGTTTCCCCCAGATAGCAGGAAGTAAATTTTAAAAACATGGTGTCCATATTCCCAAAAGGTCTGATGGGTAGTCTTTGGTGTTTCAGTGGGTTATAGATAGTTGTCACTGTTCAGGGTAAATGTTTAAAAATTATTAATGGTTACTAATGTGGGAATGCCTTTCTGTATGCTGTAAATCTCAATCTTTAAATAAAGGAGCTGTCTTGGGCCATGACCGGCACCATAGAAGAAGTAGGAGGAGGAATCAGAATAGGTAGGAAGAGCAGGGTGGAGTCAGAGGCAGACCAAGCTGAAGCCCAGAGGAGCAACATGTAAGGAACACAGGTGAGCCACAGGCCACATGTCAGACAGATTAATAGAAATGGGTTGATTTAAGATGTAAGAGCTAGCTAGCAATGTGCCTGAGCCATAGGCCATGAAGTTAATATAAGTGTCTGAGTCATTTCTGGGGACCTGAGCAGCAGCGGTGGGCATCTAAGTATTCTTGGACGGCAGGTATGTGGGTCTGGGCCTCTGGCTGCCTGAGACCAAGACCCCCCCCACTACTACAGATGGCGCCCAACATGGGGCAATTATCCACTTAAAGCCTGAGAAAGATTAGAAAGGGTTCTAGATTACAGAAACTGAGCCAAGGCAGCTTCCAAATTGTGTGTACAAAGCAGGTCATTGTAGAAAGAAAGCATGCCATCTCGGTCACGTTCAAAATGGCGCCAGCGGACTGGTGGCAGGCAGTGTAAGCTGCAATCAGGCAGGTTCCTGAAATCTCACAGGAGACTCAGTAGCATGTGATTGATTTTAGATTTCTGTTTATTTTGAACAAAAAAGAAACAAAGACAGTTTCTTAGTGCCAGCATTACCTTGGGTGTGCTGTGTTTGCTGGCCACGAACAGAGACACGGTCCCTTTAAGAGAACTTACTGATTCAGCATCACCTGCAAAAACTATGCAGCTCTTTAAGAGAGTTGAGACTGAATCACAATCTGCAGTCCTGAAGCTGATATGGCCATCTCTTCCCATCAGAGGTTTTATCAGGGGGTCTTGGTTGATGAAACCATAAGAGCCTGGAAGCAATCCACAGGTTCTCATCTTCTGTGGAAACAAAAGCAGAACTCTTCCCGAAGCAATAAATCCTTAGACACAAATTTCAAAATCAAAATACCTTTAAAATATATTTTCTTGTTTAACTTAGTAGCCTTTGCATTTGCAATCCATTGTCTTTCTGTAGTTAGCTCATTAACAGTTAAAAAAAAAAAGAAAACACAATAACAACCAAAATCCAGATTTTGTGTCTATTTTCCATCTTTACATGGCTCATTATATTTTTATTACTCTATTTCTCTCTTTAAAGACTTTTTCTAATCTCTTTCTTTTCTCTCTGAAGCCTATGTACCTTTTACAAACATTGTAACCTGTTTATAGGTTTTTCTTTTCATCTGAATCTGTTTTATTGTGAATCCTTAATCATCTTCTAACCATAAGAGCTTTTAAAAACTCTTGCAGAATAGGCTGAATCACTAAGTTTTCTTAAAGGGACCATGTCTCTATTAGTGGCCAGTGAACAGAGCAGGCTAAAGAAAATGCTGCTAAGAAACTGTCTTTGTTTCCTTTTTGTTCAAAATAAACAGAAACTTTAAATCAATCACATGCTACTGAGTCTTCTGTCAGATTTCAGGAACCCAAATGATTGCAGCTTACACTGCCTGCCTCCAGTCCGCCGGTGCCATTTTGAATGTGACCCAGCCGCCATGCTTTCATTGTAGAAAGACCTGCTGCGTATACACAATTTGGAAGCTGCCTTTGCTCAGTTTCTGATAAAACCCTTTTTAAACTTTCTCAGGCATTAAGTAGATAATCGATCCATGTTGGATGCGCCATCTGTAGTAGTGGGGGTTCTCGGTCCCGGGCGGCCAGAGGTCCAAGATCCACAGACCTGCCGCCCGAGACCGCTTATCCACCCAGCTGCTCAGGTCCCCAGAAATGACTCAGATGTTTATATTAAGTTCATGCTGTTGTTGGACTATGGCTCAGGCACATTGCTAGCTAGCTCTTACATCTTAAATCAACCCATTTCTATTAATCTGTCTGCCATGTGGCCCGTGGCTCATCTGTGTTCCTTACATGTTTCTTCTTGGGTCACTTGCTCGATCTGCCTCTCATTCCACCCTTCCTTTACTACCTATTCTGATTCCTCCTTCTGCTTCTTCTATGGTGCCTGTCATGGACCAAAACAGCTCCTTTATTTAAATATTGAGATTCACAGCATACAGAAATGCATTCCCACATCAATATCCTTTTAATTTTTGACAGAAAATGTGATGATATATTTAATAAATCCAATCTGAAATATCAGAAAACAGATCCACCCACAGTCAAAACAGGAGGGTTAGAGAGTGCTAACTCACACCTTTAATCCCAGCAGAGGAAAAACTTAGTGGTGACCTACATCTTTAATCCCATAACTCAAGAGACAGAGATCTTTCTGTGTTTCTGTGAGTTCAAGGCCTAACTACCAAAGAGTAGAAGCTCACACCTGTAGGGGGATTATGTTGTTCCATTGTAAATAATTGTCCCACCCACTGGTTTAATAAAAAGCACTGATTGGCCAAAGGCAGACAGGAAGTATGGGTAGGGCTACCAGACTAAGAAAACTCTGAGAACAGGAAGAACAGAGAAGAATGCCAGAGAGAAGCCAGAAGAAGCAGAGGAAAACTATGCTGCTCTGAGAAATGGTACCAAGCCGCATGGCTGAACAGGATAAGAGTCATGGGTTAGATTAAGGGTAAAGAGTTAGCAAGTTATATGACTGGGCCTTAGGCCCATCAACCTAAAACTATTGTAAGCACCTGTGTGTCTCTGCGGGTTTGTGGGTCTGTGTGCTTAAACCTTGAGGCTAGGCCCGAAAGTCCGGGCCAAAAACCTACACACACCTTTAATATTAATTCTAGAATTATGATACAAAGTTAAATCCAGAAGAGAAACAGTTGGGCAAAGAAGATATATAAGGAGGTGTAGGCAGAGAGTGTGGTATTCTGTAGAAGCAATGAGGAGCCACTGAGGAATCTGGAAGGTAACTTTTACCCTAAGAAATTGGTTGGGTGAGATTTGACTGTGGTCTGTTTCCTCTCTCTGATATTTTAGCTTTTCCATAATATCTGGCTTTGAGTTTTCATTAAATTCAAACTAGAATTCAGGTTTCACCAACCCAATATTTTCTTTTCTAGAGTTGCTATTATCAATGTCAATGCTATTGTCTCTTGACAGCAATAAAATCCCAAACTAAGACAGCATATAAGAAACTTACCTCAATATCAAATACAGACTTTATCTTAGAGTAAAGGGGTAGAAAAAAATTTTAGAAGAAGATGGACCTAAGAAATAAGCTGGTTTAACCATTCTAATATCTAAAAAAATATACTTAAAACCAAAATTAATCAATAGATGAGGAAGGACACCTCATTCTCATCAAAGGAAAAATCCGTCAAGATGACATTTCAATTCTTAATATATATGTCATAAATGCAAGGGTATCCACATTTATACAAGAAGCATTACTAAATTTTAAGTCACACATTGATCCTCACACGTTGATAATGGGAAACTTCAATACTCCACTCTTACCAATATACAGGTCATTCCAATGAAAGCTAAACAGAAAAATACAGGACATAACAGATATTGGAAACCTAAAGGGCTGGCTGGAGCTCTAGGGAGCTCACTGACTTAAGAGCCACTGGGAAACCATTGGGAACCTTCCAAGAGTAGACACCTGTTGATTGGCATAGGCAGTATGTAGAGCCTGGAGGGGTGGGATCAGACTGTGTTCCTGTGCATGGACTGCCACCTTGGAGCCCATTCCCTACAGAGGAATGCCTAACCCATTCTTGACTTTGGGATGAGGAAATCAGACTTGCCTAGAGTAGATGCATCATGTTGAGCTGACCCACCTGGGACTTTTTGCCCTTTATGGAGAGGAGATGAACGGAAGGGGAGGGGGGAGGTTGAACGCTATCTGGGAGGGTTTGGGGTGGGTGAAGTTAGGGCGAGCATGGAGATACATGGATAAAAAAGACTTTTATAAATAATAAATAATAAATAAAAAAGAAAGAAACTTAATGGACCTAAGAGATTTCTATAGAACATTTCTTATACAATAATACAAACACAGAAACCACATGAGAAAAAAAACAGAAAGTTTCACCTAATCACACGTAAACCACAATGACAAAAAATTCACCAAAGTAACTTTACCTTGCAAGTGTGGAAATGTGATTTATAATTCAGATGGAATACAATTTTGTTTCACACATAGCATTTCTACAATTTGAAAAAATAAAGGCCTTTTTGCTTCTAGGCTATCTATCAAGTCTCTAATTCTGGTCCTCCAGTCATTGTTGGGGGAGAGGGCTCACTATGTGGTTTGGATGTTAATTTTAAAGAGTCATTGCTTGGTCACTCCCACAATTTGTGTGCCACCTTTACCCTAGCATGTCTTACAGGCAGAACAAACTGTGTCAAGTGTTTTATAGCCAAGTTAGTGTCACAGTCTCTCCCCTGGAAGTCTTGCCTGGTTACAGGAGATGGCTGGTCAGGCTCTATATCCAAAAAATTCAATGAAATGATGTCTAATAATATTCTGCTATACTGATAGATGGGAGCCTAGCATAATTGTCATCAGAGGGGCTTCATCCAGCAACTGATGAAAACAGATGCAGAGACACACATACAAACATTAGGGGAGTTTGGAGAAACCTCTTGAAGAGGGGGAGTAAGGTTTGCAGGAGCCAGAGGGCTTTAGGGCACCATAAGAAAACCCGCAGAATCAAGTAATTTTGGTTTATAGAGGCTTGCAGAGACTGAATCATGGAGACAGCATGGGTCTGAGGTAGACCTCTACATAATTGTTACAGCTGTGTAGCTCAGTGCCATTGTTGTGGCTCCTAACATTGGGAGCAGACAAGTGGAAATGGGGAGGGGGTTGGGATGAGCAGAGGGAGGGAGAAGGATTGAGAGGTATCGAGGGAGGGCAAACTGCAGTCAGGATATAATACTGAGGGAAAATAATTTTTAAAAATTAATTTAAAAAGAAAAGATAAAGGACAATTTGAGAAGAAATATTAAAGTTATGTGAAGGCAATAAGGAAAGACTCTATAGTTTTCAGATGTGTGGAATTATCTTCAACCAACCCTCACTCACAACAGAAATAAAGGATGAATCTGCATTAGAGAGCATTCCTTACATTTCAGATCACCAAAGTTTCAGAAGCTGTTAGTCTATTTAGATAAGAAATTATAATAAAATAGAATTATCTATGAGGGGTGGATATTTGCTCCAAAAATTATACAGATGTGTGTAGAGTAAGCCATCCAACCTCTTTAATACATTCAATTAAGTAGAAAATGTTAAAGTAATCATTATACTAATCATTTTTAAATAGTAAAATACCACAGAACCCAAAATGTCTATTAGTGAAGAACTAGTTCATTAGACTTTCATTTATTAAAGAATCAGAATCCTGAGGGGGAGACCCACAGAGATGGCTGACCCAAGCTATTGGGAGCTCACTGACTCTGAAATAATCGCTGAGGAATCTCCATGGAAATGAGCTAAATCCTACAAAGGTAGATGACAGGGGGAAGTTTGTGGAGCCTCTTGAAGTAGAATGAGAGTATGTTTCTGGTGCATGAGCTGACATCTTGGAGCCCATTCGCTACAGAGGAGCATCTAAATCAGCCTTGATAGTGGGATCAAGGACTCAGACTTACTTCAACTGGATATGCCAGACTGAGCTTACAACCCACCTTGGGACTCCTTGCCCTCCTTGGGGGATGGATGGGAGGTGGGGAGGAGGGAAGCTGGGGGAGGACTGGGAGGGACTAGGAGGAGGGAAGGGAGGGGGAGCACTGGTAGATATAAAATTATTTTTTAAATAAAAAAAACGAAATATAGGATAATGTAAGTCTAAGACTAGTTAATAATAAAGCTGACCTACTGGCCTGCAGTTACTATAATATTGTCTCAAAGTCAATTATTTCATAAATGGCTGCAGGATTGTCCAGATGTGAAATAGAAACTTTTGATTGCATTTATACACAAATAATATATTATCATTTACACACAAATATTTATGCACAAATACTACTAAAGAAATTATCTATGTAGAAATATGAAAATACATACATATTGTAAATCTTCGAGAAAAAGTTTAAGATATGTACATAATTAAGGTGTTATTTGTTGCACAAATCCTAATCTATGAAGAAGGAAACAAAGCATATACACCTAGAATCTAGATAATAAAAGGCACTTCTAATTCAGTGTATTTGAAAATACTCTTGAGGACAGATTTTTTCTCATTCTTACATGTACATTAACAGTAAGACATCTATTTTATTTGCATTTATTTATTTTAAACAATCTCACAGAGCCTGGCCATTGGAGTGAAAAACATTTGCTGACAAAAAGGTCAAGTAATTCAATGTTCTAGGCAGGTCTGCAAATATATATGATACATAGATATTATATATCATATATATGATAAAAACAACATGGGAAGCAATTAGGGGAAATATTCATGTAATGGGTATAGAGCTCTTTAAAATTAGAGGGAGCTGGAACCTCTGAAGGTGGGTGGTTTTCAACTGCCATGAGTGTTGGAGCCACAAGGGGTGGAATCAGACTGTGTTCCTGTGCATGGGCTGGCACCCTGGAGCCCATTCCCTATAGAGGATCATCCAACCCAGCACTGACCTTGGGATGAGTGAATTGGACTTGCCTGGAGTGAATGTGCTGTGCTGGGGTGGCCCACCTTGGGACTTCTTGCCCTTTTTGGGGAGGGGATGGGTGGATGGGGAGGGACAAGGTTGAGGGCTAGCTGGGAGGGATTAGGGGGAGTGGAGGGGGAGCAGGGAGATACATTGATGGAGATGACATTTTTAATGAAAATAAAATAAAAACAAATAAAATTATGAACTAAAAATATTCTCAGTTAATCTTTATGCAACCTCAGCATATATGAGAAAATTGAAACATACATGGAACAGCCACAGAAGAGAGAGGTCCTGAAAGCCAGATCCTTGTCCAGTAAATTATGTGTATTGATACTGTTACCACAAAAGGCTGTAATAACACAATAGAAGACAAATTCATTCCATTTGATGACTAAAACCATTAAAAGTTACAACCTGCGAGGAGAGATTATTATTTTTAAATGGCCGTAGGAACACCTTATAAAAAAGAAAAGCATAATTGTATATTAACCAAAAAGAAATATTAGGCCCTAAAAAGAAAATGTACTTCTTATTATGCTGTGAAACAAAATCCAATACAATGAAAAACACTGAACTAAATAACACAAAAGGAACAAACACTTGGCCCTTTCCAAATTTTACTTTCTGACAAGTTTATGAAGAATGTCAGAGGTGACAAATTCACATGCAGAGTATTTGTACAATGGTGGTAGTAACATTATTTTTAATATTTTCCAAAAGTTGTTTTGTGTGATTGTGGGAGGCTTCAAACAAATATGGAATTTAATATTGAGAGTACCATCATTATAAAGGGTTAACTTGGATTTTGGAAATTGGGCAACAGCTCAATATTTGAATCAATGGGTTTTCTTTTTGAGACAGTTTCAAGTTACCTTGAACTCCTGATGCTCCCTGTCTCCATCTCTGCAGTGCTAAGATGACAGACATTGACTGTGATTACTCACGTGGCTGTGACTCAGGGGCATATTAACCTGCATTTTTGTCTTATAGCCTGTTTAATATACTGATGTGTTTTCTGGATGCAAACCTTATACACCAATTTTCATTTAGATGTATAACTAGTTTTATTTTGTCTAGGGAAAATATCCCAAGGTTATTTAAATTTTTTTTTAGAAATGTAATGTTAAATAATCGTTTGTTGGTAAAATATAAATTTTAAAGACAGTGGAAGGTATTTTAGGTGGTGAGAAACGGTGCTTAGGGGGATTTAAATCATAAATGATACCTAACAATACTTAGATTTTATCAGCTCAGATTCACAGATTGATGCTCAGCTCTGTCCTTGCAATGCAAACAGTAAAAAGATGGGGGCTCCACATATTGGACAGTTGATTGCCTAGAGAATAAAAGGTTGCATCTCGCATGAAAAGGTGGATACAGGACTTCTGGAACAATAAGTTTCTCACTAGAGCGAAGGTTATAGGCTATTCACCAGAAAGCTAATTAGCCCAGGAACATACTTTATCTTATAGGATATTCTGTAGAGATTTTTCTTGAGACTTTAGTAGCTCCTCCTTGAAACAGTTTCAGGCTTCCAGATAATTATTCAAGCTTCAAACACAATGCTTAAAACATGTGAAATGTCCTCTGAAGATAATTTAAACTTTGGGTGTGGTATGTGCTACATGTACGTGTGTATGTGTGTGAGCCTGCCTGTGTGTAGATGAAGGGGTAGTTATGAATTAAAGTGCATTGAAATGTAAAGGATATTCAATATAATTTATTTCTGCAGAGAGCAATGTTGAAACAAAGGAAAATATTAAGGTTTACACTAAATTTGAAAATACATTCTTTCTGTTTGCTGCTGCTTACTCATAATTTAAATTCTGAAAAATAGGTAAGGATACAGGTTAGCTAATGATATCATAAACAAGTATTCAAGCTCTTTTCATTTTAAAAAGCAAATAAAAATTGTCCAATAAACATATACAATGAATTATTATGGTACGGATAATCAAGTAGAAATAAATTTTATGTATTAGTGTAATTCTTCTGTAAAACTTTTAAATGAGATGTTAAACTTTGAATTTACAACTTTTTACATATATAAAAAAGCATGTTTATATTCTTTTTATAAAAATATATGTATTCAAATGTAAGGTACTAATATTAACTCTCACCTTAAGGTACAGTTTTATAAGTTTATTTACTTATAATCTCACATATATGTTCACACACACATGGGTGCACAGACACACACACAGGAGAGAGAGTAGATATGGCCTTGTTGGAGGAACTATGTCACACCTACTATAATGGATAGGAGGTGTATGTTATGTTAAACTATGAAGAAAAAAAATATCTAAAGTGTGCTATTTATGCCAACGTGGCATTGTGAGTGACACAGCTATCACTTTTCTTTGTCCATTTGATCTACTGATTTAATTTTTTATAGCTTCAGCTTTCTAGTCAGTCTACAGTGGTTTCCTGTTGTTTATGAATTACTCTTCCTGTCTTAGTATTTCTGTTGCTGTGAAGAGACACCATGAACATGGAACCATTTTACAGGTAAACATCTAATTGGGGCTGCCTTACAGTTTCAGAGGTTTATTCCATTATTGTCATGGCAACAAGTATGAAACAAGCAGGCAGATATGTTGCTAAAGAATAAGCTGAGAGTTCTACATCTTGATTCACAGATAACAAGAAATGAACTGTCATACAGATGTGGCTTGAGTATATAAGAGTTCTCAAAGCCTGCCTCCACAGTGACATAGTTCATCCACCAAGGCCATATCTACTCCAAAAGGGCTACACCTCCTAATAGTTCCATTCCCTACAGGTCAGACATTCAACCATGTAGTAGTAGGGTTCTCAGGTCCCAGGCAGCCAGGGGCCTGGACCCACAGACCTGCCGCCCAAGACCCCTTAGCCGCCCAGCCACCGCCCAGGCCCCTCAAAAATGACTCAGATGCTTATATTAACTTCATGCTGTTTGGCCTATGGCTCAGGCACGTTGCTAACTTGCTCTTACATCTTAACTCAACCCATTTCTATTAATCTGTCTGCCATGTGGCCCATGGCTCACCTGTGCTATTACATGTTGCTCCTTGGGTGGCTTCAGCTCGGTCTGCCCCTGACTCAGCCCTGCTTCTCCTACCTAAACTCTGAATTCTCCTCCTACTTCTTCTATGGTGCCTGCCATGGCCCAAAACAGCTCCTTTATTTAAAGATTGAGATTCACAGCATACATAAAGGCATTCCCACATCACAACCACATGAGTCTACAGGGACCATCCCTATTCATACCACTACACTTTCCTTATTATGTGTTGTAACAATGAATTTTCTTTTTTCATGCTTCCCTTGACAATGACCTTTTTTTTTTTTTTTTTTTTGAAGCTACTTAAAAATACGGTTTATTTCTTGATGCTGTGTTAAAAAAACTTCATTTTTTTAGGAACTGAAGTCATCTACCTAAAAATTTATAATCTTGTAAATTTTATCTTCAACAATATTTTTTAGTTTTTTTAAACTAGATTATTTATCATGTTATACACACTGCATGCGATTTCTTCTCCCTCAACTCCTCTCTGATCTTTCCCACTTCTCCATGCATCCAGAAACCATTTCTTTTTCTCATCAGAAAGCAAGCAAGCATAAAATACAATAATAATATACAATAAAGGTAAGCAAAGAAACAAACAAAAAAGCCAAAGAAAAGCACAAGAAACATTTATAGACACTGAAACCAAATCATTCTCACACACAGAAATCTCATAAAAGCAAAATTGGAAATCGTAATGGATAAGTAAAAGATCTATTAGGAATAAAACGAATAACAAAGACGGCCCAGAAAAAGAATTATGAGAGAAAATTCTTCAAAAATACCATTGAATTCATTCAGTGGTGATCATCTACTGCTGGTCATGGGGTATTTTCTTAAGTATGGTTTGAATGCAAGGAAGAGTCCATTGTAGAGAGGTAAGTTTTCCTTTGTCGGTGGTTATCCTCTTGGTTAGGGATGGGGATATATGTCCATTGCTGCTCTCATTACTACCCATCTGGCTTAGACCTGTGTAGGCCCTAAGCATGCTGCCACATCTCTGTGAATACATGTGTGTCAGTCCTTTTGTGTCTCAAAAGCTCTGTTTCCTTGGTGTCTTGCATCCCCACTGACTCTTTTATTCTGTCTGTGTAGTAAGAGGTTTCTGGCCTGGACTTTCAGCCCTAGCCTCAAGGTTTAGGCCCGCAGATCCACAGACCTGCAGAGACACAGGGATGCTTACAATAGTTTAAGGCTGATCAGCCTAAGGCCCAGGCATATAACTTGCTAACCCTTAAACCAACCCATGACTCTTATCCTATTCAGCCATGCAGCTTGGTACCTTTTCTCAGAGCAGCACAGTTGTCCTCTGCTTCTTCTGGCTTCTGTCTCGCATTCTGCTCTGTTCTTCCTGTTCCCAGAGTTTTCTTAGTCTGGTAGCCTCACCCACACTTCCTGTCTGCCTTTGGCCAATCGGTGCTTTTTATTAAACCAGTGGGTGGGACAATTATTTACAATGGAACAACATAATCCCCTGACATTTCTGCCTCCTCCTTCACAGAATTTCCTAAACCCCAAAGGGAAGAGATTTGATGAGGACTTCTGGGTCTAGTGTTCCTAGATCTTTGCTGTCTTCACATTGTCCAGTTGTGGGTTTCTGTATTGTTCCCATCTACTGCATGAGGATGCTTCTCTGTTGGTGGCTGAGACTCTGATCTAAGTATAGCAGACTGTCACTGGGAATCATTTAATTGCTATGCTTCTTCAGCAGAATAATAGCCCTTAATTTTATGGCCTGTCGAATCTCAGGTTCTTGGCTACCTAGGCAGTGCCAGGCATGTGCTCCATCTTGTGGAGTAGGCTTTAATTCTAATCAGTCAATGTTTTTGCCCTAGGACTTTTGTGCCACTAATTTCCCAGCATATCTCATAGGCAGGTCACCATCCTAAATTTCAGGGTTTGGAGCTCTATGGGTATTTTATTTTCTTATCATGCTGAGAACCTTCTAGTACTATGGGCACTATTCAGTAAAGGTGAAGGCTCAAGGAAAGTACCAGCTCAACTTCTACTTGTTCCGTGAGTTATGTAGATATTGCCTTCAAAACCAGAGCCTTACAAAGCTTGCAGAAAAAAACTTTGGCCATAACTTGTGTTGTTTATGGGTTTTCATGAGGCCCCTGTGGTAAATAACTTGAGTATATAATACTCATTCCTAACATGGTGGATTTCATTTGTTGTCAAGAAATATCTAATTGGAGATTTATCTTCCCCATTATTTAGTGAGGTTTCATATATATATATATATATATATATATATATATATTATACCTATACTTAGGTAAATAGACAGATACATAAATGATATAGATGATATATAGACTAGTGTATATATTTAGGTTTCTATATAACCTCTCAAATAATCTGAAGTTTTAGGGGTTTCTTTCTTACCCCTCTTACCCCATCTCTGATTGAGCCTCTCATTCCAGTCCCTCACACCTCTATACATGCATAATTATTTATTTTATTTCCTCCTTCTAGGAAGATCGTTCCCTCTCCATGATCCCTTACTCTATATCTAACCTCTAATGTCATACAGATTGCAGCTTGTTTTGGAAGACTTAACAAATTTATTTTATTTAACAAGTAAGAATATTTTGCCTACATGTATACCTGAGTATTTTGCCTACATGTATATCTACCCGAGTATTGCATGAATATACGTTGCTTGTGGAGGCCAGAAGAAGAAGTTAGATCTCGTGAAACTAGAGTTACAGACTGCCCTGTTGATTTGGGAATGCCTTTTTGTATGCTGTGAATATCAATCTTTAAATAAAGGTGCTGTTTTGGCCCATGACAGACACCATAGAAAAGTAGGTGGGGAATCAGAATAGGTAAGAAAGGAAGGGTGGAGCCAGAGACAGACTGAGTCAGCCACCAAAGAAGAAATGTGAGGAACACAGGTGAGCCATGGGCCATGTGGCAGACAGATTAATGAGAATGGGTTGATTTAAGATGTAAGAGCAAGCTAGCTAGCAATGTGTCTGAGCCATAGGCCAAACAGCATGAACTTAATATAAGCATATGAATCATTTCTGGGGGCCTGATCAGCTGCAGGCAGCTCAGGGGTCTGGGGCTATAGGTCTGTGAGTCTGGACCTCTGGCCGCCTGGGACCAGAAACCTCTCTGTAACACCCTGTGGCTGCAGGATGTGAACCCAGTTTCTCTGAAAGAGAAACCACTTCTCTTAACCCCTGAGTCATCTCTTCAGCCCTGCTTTTAATTACTTGATTAGAGTTTTGAACTCTTAGTATTTAGTGAAAGAAATATTATTGATTTTCTAAGATAATCTTTTGCCCTGTGACTTGACTAAACTGTTCTTTGTAATCCTAGTTATAGTTTTTTACTGCATTCTTTGGGATTTTTTATGTATAGTAACTACTGCCATTGTGGAAATGAAATACAACCTTCCTTTCCAAACTGGCCCTTAATTACTCTGTTACTTTCATTTCCTTTTGTTCCTTATTCTTTTGGACTGTTCACCACCTATAGTAGTTCATTGCTCAATCTAATGTTGTCTTTATCTTGGAGGAAATGCCGTATCTTTCTCTATCTTTATGTTAGCTTTCATTTCCGAATTTACTAATCTATGACCCTTTTTCTTCATTTCACTAGCTGAGTCTTTATTAGCCTTGGTAATCTTGAGAAGAATCAACTTTAGTGTGTTTAGACTGAGCTCTAGAACATTAACTGTTATATTAACTGTTATGTGTCATTTACTTTCACCGTAATTTACTTGTGATAAATGAGCAGTGTTGGGCAAAGTGGTCTTCTTATTGCTTTTACATCATTGCTAAGTGCTGTTATCCTGAAAGTTTTTCTTACTTCTGCTTATCTTAATTTTCATAGGTTTTTCATTTTCTAGTTAGTTAAGGCAGATGCTTCTATTATTAAATGTGAGTTTTGTCCAATGTTTTTGAAACACATGCTTTTATACAGTTTCCTGAGTTCATTTTCTTATCTACTAACTTTAATTTTAATGAGTCCTACCTTGAATTCCGTTCAGTTTAAAAAATTTTTCTGATCTATCTTAGAACTTCTTATATTTATAAATTTTGGATAATTTTCAATTTGTTAATGTCCTTTGGTTTGAATTTCTGACTTAATTTGATTTTTTTCATAAAATATAGTCTGTATGAGTCAGTTCTTGCAAATTCATCGTGACTTCTTCAATAACCTATCACGTAATCATTTTTGAAACAAGTATGTATTATGTGCTGCTGGAAAATAGAGCTTTGTATGGATTGCTTTGAGTATGTGGGTAGCATCTTCCTATTATTATCTTACTGTTGTGTCTCTCAGAAAGTGATATATTTTGTCAGTGAATGAGAGAGTTTTGAGATGGTCAACCTTGATTTTCTAATTTACGGAATTTAGAATCTATTGGAAGAAATATCCTGAATGCGTGAATGTGTGTGTTTGTGTGTGTGAGAAGGAGAGGGGAGAAGTAGAAAGACAAAGATGAAACAGCAACGGAAGAGTAAGAGGAAGTAAGAGGAGCAGGAAAAAGAGGAGGAGGAGCAGGAGGAGGAGGAGCAGGAAGAGGAGGAGCAAGAGGAGGAGCAGGAAGAGGAGGAGCAGGAACAGGAGCAGGAGGAGGAGCAGGAGGAGGAGCAGGAAGAGGAGGAGCAAGAAGAGGAGCAGGAAGAGGAGGAGCAAGAGGAGGAGCAGGAGGAGGAGCAGGAGGAGGAGCAGGAAGAGGAGGAGCAAGAGGAGGAGCAGGAACAGGAGGAGGAGCAGGAGGAGGAGGAGCAGGAGCAGGAACAGGAGGAGGAGCAGGAGGAGGAGCAGGAGGAAGAGCAGGAGGAGGAGCAAGAAGAGGAGCAGGAAGAGAAGGAGGAGCTGGAGGAGGAGCAGGAGGAGGAGCAGGAGGAGGAGGAGCAGGAGGAGGAGGAGCAAGAAGAGGAGCAGGAAGAGAAGGAGGAGCTGGAGGAGGAGCAGGAGGAGCAGGAGGAGGAGCAGGAGGAGGAGGAGCAGGAGGAGGAGGAGCTGGAGGAGGAGCAGGAATGGAGCAGGAGAAGGAGCAGGAGGAGGAGCAGGAGGAGGAGCAGGAGCAGGAGGAGGAGCAGGTGCAGAAGCAGGAGGAGGAGGAGCAGGAGGAGGAGCAGGAACAGGAGCAGGAGGAGGAGCAGGAGGAGGAGGAGCAGGAGGAGGAGGAGCTGGAGGAGGAGCAGGAATGGAGCAGGTGAAGAAGCAGGAAGAGAATGAGCAGGAGGAGGAGCAGGAAGGACTCTTTTTATGCAGCTGCAGACTCTGCTATTTCTGTTTCCTGTTCTTTCTGTATTTCTGTATTTACGATACTGGTTTGCAGATAGTATGTGGTAAATTCTTGATTTAAATTCTAAACCAGAACCCGCCATTCACTTAAACATTAGAAACATATCTTTAATGTACATAATTATCAGGAAGATCTGATTTTTTCATCTGCTATTTTCTGTGTGTGTCTTGGCTTGAAAATTTGTATATTTCCAAAGTGTGTATGGTTAATTTTAATTTAACTATTTTGGCACATGAATAAGTTCTGGGGTGATTAATTTTTCCAATTTTGTGGAGCTGATGTCTGAAGAGACCTTTTGTCTTTTGAGCATGTGATATGATTTTGGAAGTTGAGGAAACCCTAAGGATACTATATCAGCTGTCATTATACATTAAATTTCAATAATTCATGCATACGATGAGTAAATATTCGTTCTTTACAAATGGCCCAGTCTGATATATTTTGATGTAACAGCACCAGTAGATGCTCTCACAGGGTGATTGACCAGTTTTTACCTTTCTCTCTTTTACAGTAGTTGATTCTTTTGTTGATTTTTCAGTTTATTGCAGTTTTTGTATTATTCTCCATGCTTGTTTGTTTCTAGTGATTATTATAGGGTTTGCTTCTCTATACATGAATGTGCCATGTAAATATATTGTAACTACATTTCTCATTCAAAAATATATTTTATTTAATTATTATATAGATATACTTTATCTGTCACTTTCCCATATCTGAAATATTATAGTCAATAGAAATTCCAAAAAATATCACTATTACTTTTGTTTTTAATAAAACTAGTTATTTTAATAAAAATTATTTTAGGTTTAGCTACTCATATAGTATTTTAGCATTGGACAATGTGGTTATGAATCTAAACTTCACTAGGTACAGTTTTTCTTCCTCATCCTGAGATACTATTTGAATATGTCTTGTAATTTGAGAGAGTGGAAAATATTTTTGTAGTAATGTTTATAATGTTCTGTTGATCAAAAGTGACAGACATCATAATTATCTCTACTTTGACTGGCCACAAGAATGAGAACTATGAAGCCTGCTCTACATACAGCATTCTAGTTATTTTCTAGGAGTAGGGTGATTTTGTTCAGAAACTTCGGTGTCTATGTCTTCATCTTGGTCCACCCAATTAAATTTATTTAAATCTTTTCTTACACAGAGTTTTAAATTTACTTCCTGTCTTAGTTAGAGATGGTATTGCTGTGAAGTGAAAACATGATAATAACAGTTATAAAGGAAAAGGTTTAATTGTGTGACTTACAGTTTCAGAGATTTAGTTCATTATCATGATGGTGTGTTATGGCTGCATGCAGGCAGACCTGGTGCTGGGGGAGTGGAGAGTTTTACATCTTCATCTGCAGAGAACTGGAAGCAAACTATATACCACAATGAACATAGCCTGAGCAAAGGAGGCCTCATGGCCCACCCCTACAGTAACATACTTCCTCTTATATGGCCATACCTACTCCAACAAAGCCACACTTCCTAATAGCACCCTCCTTATGGGGACCATTTTGTTTCAAATCACAACCTTCCTTATTTATTATGATAAAATTGAAATATACTTACATCTGTTTCCCTTTCTGTCTGCAACTCCAACTCCTCCTGAGTCTTATGTTCACGGGGCCTCTTTCACATTCTCTCAAATTCATGGCTTCTTTTTCTTTATATATATATATATACATATAAAGAAATATAAATATAAATATAAATATTTATATATATTATATATAATACGCATACACATATGTCAAATATACACTCATAAACACTGATAGGCCTTTTTAGTTTTGCTGGTATATATATTATGTCAGGGATGATAATTTATTTTGGATAATTAACTGGAACCCTCATCTCTGGAGAGACTAATTCTCTCCCTTTTCTGAAACCTTAGTTTCCTGTAGCTCTTGGTATAGGGAATGAGACTCAATGAGATTGTTCCCTTCCACATAAGCATGTCTAATGTGTTTTCATTGTTTAGAATTTATTTCTGCAGGCATAATGTTGTAGTGTCATGGTGTAGCTTCCCTGACATTTCTCGAAGACACAATGTTGAAGCTAACTTCTTCATCCTTTGTATTTGTGCTTCTTCTCTAAGATGCAGACGCACAAGTTTTTAACCAATTCTGATTTGCAGCATCCACTATGGTTCCTTTCAGCTTGGTGAACTGGCCAGGCACCTTTAGAACAATTACTCTTGTATATTCTTCCCATTAAAAAAAAAAAATGTGCTGATGGTGGGAAAGCGGTTGTTATAATAGTTCTTATTGGACATAAACTATGTGGCTGGTTTTTAAACATAGTATTTTCTGTAAGTGAATTATGATTTTTCAAAGTAATAATAGTGTTCCAGCAGTGTTAATATTTCATAATTAAAAATAAATGATAATAGCTAACATCTATCAAGCACTTTTCACTGTGTGACCAAAAAAAAAAAAACTAGAGGCACTTTATAAGAGGATTCTAAAAGCTCGATTAGACTCTACTCTAAAAACTGATGCATCATTTTAAAATGCCTTTGTAGACAATAACATCTAAATTCAGAATAAATTCTGAAGTTAATTAACTACCTGTACTTCACAACCTTCTACGATATATGATATATTTGTATTTCTAGATTTCTTATGATATATAGAGAAATTGGTAGCTACATTATTTTAGTGAGGTATAATTATTATTTTTTAATTGAACATTTTTTATCCCTCTCTGTCTCTCAGACTGTGTCTCTCTAATGGTGTGTGTGTGTGGGGGGTTACATTCTCTTTTGTGGT
Source organism: Phyllotis vaccarum (assembly GCA_033318265.1). Lineage (NCBI taxonomy): Eukaryota > Metazoa > Chordata > Mammalia > Rodentia > Cricetidae > Phyllotis > Phyllotis vaccarum. Next base: position 8,163,885 of record JARWLC010000005.1, read on the forward strand.
AGTTGACTCTTACACATGAGGCTAGATTAGCATCAGATGACTATTTTTAAAGCTTGATCTCCCTCCCTCCCTCCCTCCCTCCCTCCTTCCCTCCCTCCCTCCCTCCCTCCCTCCCTTCCTCCCTCCCTCCCTCCTTTTGAAGAAGGGCCTCTGTCCTGGAACTCACTCTGTAGACCTGACTGGCCTTGAACTCACAGGGATCCACCTGCCTCTGCCTCCCCAGTGCTGGCTGGGATTAAAGGCAATCACCACCACTCCCTGATGCTTCCACTCTTTATCCCCCCTCTATGCTTGCATTTCTTGTTTGCTGATGACATGGCTTTCTATACATGTGTCTCTGTGCAATATTCCTCCGTGAATGACATGATTACTTCTGTTTCTTTCAAATTTCTGGAGCCTTCACCTTCATCAATTAGAAAAGGATACATTTTAACACATATTCTAATATTCTACCCCCACCCCCACCCCCATTTCCTTAATTTCTCTGCTCTGCATTTTCTTTTGGATACTCATTACTTCTCCTCTGTCTTGCATCAAGAAATTTACTGGTGTGTTTTCTCCTCACATTTTGACTGCCTAGTGCTATTTAACTAGATGATCTTTTCATGACTCCCCATGCATATCACTATTAATACCCTTTGTTTAATACAAGAAAATTTACTTTTATCATATAAACTTCCTCTCATACCTGGAGCTGTACAAATTCAAATTTGTCTTTGTTTGCTTGATGGCGTCCTTTCTGGCATCAACTGCTGCTCACTGATTGTAGGAAAAGCATCTAAGGCAGGTGGTGTGTGATCTAGTTCCCTCCCATTATAAAGTAAGCTTTCTAAGGAAAGGATGCACATAATCAGATCAACTTGACTTGTAAACATGTTGTTAGTGATGAGTCTCCTGATAAATAGACTAATATTAATAGCTAGGAAGTCCTCAGCAGTGCCATGCTCTTGGGAAGGTATGCCTGCTTACATATTGGGAGCCAATCTAATATATGGGTTTATGAAGCAAGTTTCCTGGTAGCGTATCATGTGGATCATTTAATGATTGGGCTTAATGATCATAAAATGCAATTGATTAATAACCTAAATGTTCATCACTTGCTGAGAAAGTAATTTGTACACCTTACATTGAGACCACCTGTTCCTCTGTATGGGTGACAGACTACACATTTAAAATGGGAAGGACTCAGTGGGACACTTCAGTGCCCCAAAATTAGCTTCTTTACTCATTCCTCTATTTACATTGCTTAAATTATTAGTAAACCTTACTGTGGTGGACTGAATAATGCCCTGTCAAAAGTAACCATGACTCAAGCCCTGGAATATGAATTTTTGGTAGCCTACATGAAAATAATATAAAAAATGTGTACATAATTAAGATTTGAGCTGGCGAACATCAGGTTGAAAGTTTATACTAGATTGGAAAATGCAGGAGTTCTTAGATACAGGAGAATGTAGAATAACCCATCAACATAGTTGTTTTTGCATATATTAATTTTGGGGCACTATAACGTATTTTAAAAGATTAAAAGTAGAAATATGATATAACTCAAAAATCCCAAGGCTGGATGGATATGTACTTCCAGTATAACATCACCACCAGGCCTCAAATGTTATAATACAAAATCCTTTGTGGGAAAGGTGGGGTAGATTTCATACTCATACAATTACACTTTCTAAAAGTTTACTAGAAAAAGTTTATTATATTTGTATCATAAAATGAAAATAAATCTAAAAGTTAATCTCAATGTCTAGTTTTAAAACGAGAGATTTGAATAAGTGCTTCTGTGCTCAATATAATTCAATCAATTTAATAAGTATTAAACATTATTTATACCCTTAATACTTAATACTTAAGTAAATTTCATGGGTGATCTTCGAAAGATAGTAATTATAAAAAGTGAATTTGTCCTCCATGAACTTATTATATAACAGTAGAAAATCTCAGATAATGTATAACAAGTTATGCAAAGCATTAAGCATAGCTCCAAATTACCACCAGAGCTCTGTGCATATAAGTTTTTTTGTTCCTAGGGGGCAAAGCCTGCCTCTGTAGATACATGACCTACAATTTTAAAAATAAAACATTGTTGCTGGGCATTGGAAAGACAATAGTCAAGTCTCCTGGAGAGTGCAGGGAGCAGTGGAGACAGAGTAATAGCAATATTGACTGGTGTGGGTAGTACAGGTCAGACTGAAGAGTATCAAATAATCTACTGTGAAAACACAAGAAAACCATCATTTTGTGCTCAGCAGAAACTGTGTCACATTGTACTTTGTTTTCAGTATGAGTCTGTGAAAGAAACAGCTTGTAGCCATTAGGAAAGTTGAAGGTTCTTGAGCAGCACACAGCTATCTACAGCTGTATCCAGAAAGCATCTGGAGAAGGCACAGAAAGAAAAACCAAAGGTAAACAGGTTTTAGGAGGCTACTGTGATTTTCAATAGATTTTCAAATAATTCTGTGAGTATACTGGCCAATTCTCTTAACATCCTGAGTCAGGCCAATTGGAATGCTAATTTTGTAAATGTCTTCTTTTATTATTCTCATAAGTCTGCTATTCTACATTGTCAAAACTAAATTCTGAAAGTTAGAGGCAGGAAAAATATATTTAAAATATTTTAAAGTAAACTTATTTATTAAGCATGCAGATATATGTGAATTCTTGTAATTTTTAAAATATGAATGAACTAGGAGCTTAATATTATATAAATAGCAAGACCTGTTATTTCCTGTACAGTATCTTTTCTCCACAGTAAAGAACTATTGAGGTCTATTTTTTTTTTTTATAAAGCTTGCTCATCTCCTTTTGTTAGGAATATAGTGATCAATGTCATTCCTTGAGTTCAGCAATAAATCAATATAAATGTGTTTTAGCTTTCTTTTAGCCATTACTCTAAGAACTTGGCACATCACATCATTTCATGCTTGTGGCAGTTTTTGGAGAGACTATAATGATCTCAGCGGAAGAATTTGGAATGTGTGGAACAAGGGGAAGAGCCTGGTGGAGCTGGATACTGAATCCAAGTAGATGACCTTTGGAACCCAATGTCACAGTAACATACCACACTGCTTCTAAGCAGAGAAGTGTGTTGTGTGTGTGTGTGTGTGTGTGTGTGTGTATGTCTGTATGTGTGTGTATGTATATGTGTGTGTATGTGGTGTGTGTTTGTGTGTGTGTGAAGTGTTGTGTATGTGTATATGTGTGCATGCATGTGTGTATTAGTGTGTGTGTGCATGCATTTGTGTGTGGTGTGTATGTGTGTGTGAATGCATGTGTGTGTGGTATGTGTGTGTATGTATGTGCGTAGGTGTGATGTGTGTGTATGTGTGTGCTGTGTATGTGTTTGTGTGTGTGGTGTGTATGTATGTAGTATGTACCTGTTTTATGTTTCTATGCATATGTGTGTGCATGTGTATGTGCATATGTGTGTATGTATGTATGTATATGTATTGTGTGGGTATGTGGTGAGTATGCCTGTGTGTGTATGTGTGTGTATGTGTGTGTGTATGTGTCTGTGTGTGTGTCTGTGCATGTATATATGTGTGTGCATGTGTATATGCATGTGTGTTTGTATCTAATAACCACTTAAGTAGTTACCAGTTATTAATTAATAATTATATTTTTAAATTTGGATCTTAAACCTGTATTAAATGTAGTTTCCCTGGGAAGGAAGTGAGGGGAATTAGGGGGATACATGGATAAAAAGGACATTTTTAAATAAATAATAAAATGAAGAAAAATTAAATTAAAAAAACATAATAAAAACCAAAAAACCCCTGACTTTTATATCCTCTCAGACCCCTAAAACTCTAATAAATTGAATAAATTAAAATAGTGAATTAAAAAAATCAGCTTTATGTGGCAAATTTTTTTTTCAAGAATAAGCCTTAGGACATCAAGTAGTTCATTGTGCTTTGGTTGATTGAAAATTTATTCTTTGAAGGCTAAACTATTACTCTAGGGCCATGTTTTACTAGAGGAAGAGATGTTAATTCGGTGAACATAGAATCTACTGTAGTGTTTGAATATATGTGGTGTAGATCCAGACATCCCTCCTGAACACTATGGTTGCATGTGCTCCTCACGATTGTTTGTGTCACTGCGGGAAAAATAAACTATCATTATTTCTCTTTTGTTGATGTTAAATTTTATAGTTTCAAATATCTGTCCACTCATTTCCCCATGTTCGGTCTCACTTTCTTACTTCTCAGAGATAATCACTACTTCTTGACTTCTTGAGAAGTGTGTTGGGTTCAGTTGTATTATCCTTATTGTTGAATACCATACCATGTTTTCTTCTCTACTTTTTGTCAATTTGGAGCAGTCTGTACATATCACAAGCTGTGGAAGCTGATCCAAAGCAAATGTCGCTAAACACTCATCACCAGTCTGATCTTAATTTGTAATAGATAAATGATCTATTTTCATCTATTGCTTGTGTGTTAGTTAAGAAATGCCTTTGTGTTGGTTTGCTTTACAGTTTTTATTTTCTCTGGAGCAAATTGTTTACATAAAAAATGTCTTCTATGAGCTTAACATTAATCTAAACGTTGTATGCTGGTGTCCTCTTGTAATTCTCACAGTAGAGAAACTGAAGTTAGGAAATGAGGTTTGAGACTAGCCCGAGCTACAGAATGAGAGCCAGCCTCAATAATGAATATAAGTTAATTAATGAACGAACCTACTTCTCAGTTATATGCTCATATAAAACTCTAAATATGACTACAACACACTTAAACTTGAATCAGGTGTTTATTTGGTCATAATATCTCCTATGGATAACTGTCATGAAGCTTCCAGTCAGAATAAAAGGAAATCAACATACTGTGGCCCCACTTCATTCACTTAGGGTCGTCTGTGGTGTTTCCCAAGGGAACGTCATACTGTAGCTGTGTTCCTTTAAGCTTTCCCCTTTGCTTATTCTCTTTCCAAATTCATACAAACTTCCCTGGAAGGACTGCATAGTTGTTAAAGTGTTTCATAACATTTATTTAGAAAACATTTATGAATATTCTTCTGATACTTGGTTATAGACTGTTGACACTTTCCTTTTAACTAGTGTTGATCTCCTGTAGCTTTCCTGCTGTTGAGATCTGCATAGGCCTGGTGGTAGTTTACCACACTCATTTCTCTTATAATGTCTTTCCTTCCTCCTTCCTGCCTTCCTTCCTTCCTTCCTTCCTTCCTTCCTTCCTTCCTTCCTTCCTTCCTTCCTTCCTTCCTTCCTCTCTCCCTCCCTCCTTTTCTTTCTTTACTTTTATGCCATTTTTTTTTTCCTGGAAGATTAAAAAGCTTCTACTTATCTGGAATTTCATAGGTAAGTTTCTGCCTGGAGTGGGCTTACTTGGGGATACTACTTTGAACATCTATTAGCCAACTTTTTATTTTTAAAAATTTTACTCCTAACTTTGATACATTTTCTTGAATCAAGGGTTTTGTTTTTATCTTGCTTTAACAAGGAGATCTCCCAGCTTTCTCTTGTTTTTGTTTTTTTATGTTTTCTTTTTCCTCTCCTAGAGTCTCATTATAATTCTGGAAGATTCCCTTAAATGTGGTTTCTGATTTATGTATTAATTTTATTTATTTCTTCAAGCTTATTTTTACATTTGAAAAATGCATATGTTTACTGTTCTTAATGTTACTTTAAATATTTGTTCCAATAATATTTCATAGACATAGTATTTCTTATATCTTGTTGAAAATATTCTTTATGCTTTACTACATTTCTTAGTATTTGTATTTTCTTGGACAAAATAACTTGAGTATAACCTGAACTCTGAGTCAGCTATATAATGGCAGAAGAAAATGAAATGAGCAGTGATTTAAAATGTGAAAAACTCTATTGTGTGCCTGAGCCTTCTCAGAGCAATATTCCCTATAAGTACACTATAGTTTTGCAACAACACTGTAAAAGCAGCTTAAAACTGATACTTGAATTTTTAAAAATGTAGATCAAAATTTCTTTTCTGTATATTACTTTAAAATCTCTTCTGCTAATAGTGATAACCTTAAACATTATAAAACAAAAATTTGTAGCTGGAGAACTGGAGAGATGGCACATCATATAACAGCACTTGTTGCTCATACAGAGAACCCAGGTTTGGATTTCACATAGTTTTGACTTCCTCATATACTGTTCACACATGGGAATTGCATCCAACTATGCAGGCTAAGCACTAATACACATAAAATCATGTTTGAAATGTAAAAAATGTGATATCCTGAAAGTGATTTCTGTCTTTTTTATCTACAATATTTTAAAATTTATTTTATTTTTGTTTATGACTATAAATGAGTGTATGGTATGTCTGTGGGTGATGGTGTCACACCTACATGGGGCAGATCATGGCATCAGAGCTCTGAGAGCTCAAGGCACTGGGAACAAAACTGGCTCTCCAGAGAAGCAGCTGTCATTTTAACTGTTGAGACACCACTTGAACACCAAATTGGTAATTTTAAGTTAACGTAAAAATGTGTCTTTCAGTTGTAGTAAGAGGTTTTTGGCCTGGACTTAGGCCCGCAGACCCACAGACTCACAGAGACACACAGATGCTAACAATAGTTTTAGGCTGATTGGCCTAAGGCCCAGGCATATAACTTGCTAACTCTTTACCCTTAATCTAACCCAAGACTCTTATCCTGTTCAGCCATGTGGCTCAGTACCTTTTCTTAGAGCAGCATAGTTGTCCTCTCCCTCTTCTGGCTTCTCTCTGGCATTCTGCACTGTTCTGCCTGTTTCTAAAGTCTCCTTAGTCTGGTAGCCCCGCCCACACTTCCTGTCTGCTTTTGGCCAATCAGGGCTTTTTATTAAACTCATAGGCGGGGACAGTTATTTACAATGGAACAACATAATCTCTCTACATTCAGTAAATATTAACATAGTAAAAAATGGCCTCTAAAAGCCTGTAACACATGATTGGTTCATATTTGTTGAGTAGTTCAGCATTTCACAGAGAAGGCTCATCTTTGATTTAAGTGATGGCCATTTTGAGGGTGTATAAGAAAGCAGTATTTCCAGAATACTCTTAACTCCTACAACATAGGTATGCTGTCTGAACTACTTCTGTTTTAACTCCAGTGGTAACTTTTGGGATTTGTACATGTCCTATTGCTCTACAGTATTATAACATTTAAATTGTAGTACATAACACTTAGAATTTTCTTTTGTATAATCCCATTACAGGACATGGTAGAGAGTGCATTATTGTGATATACTGCATATTTCATAAAGCTTGTTTGAAAATCAGAGGATAGAGACAAGCCAGGAAGATCAAGGAGTAGTGACTCACACCTTTAATTCCAACACCTAGGAGGCAGATATCATCTCAATTTTTGTGAGTTTAGGAACAAACATGGTTGAAGTGGCATATACCTTTAATCCTAGGACTAGGAAAGTTGAAATAGGAAGTGATAAGGCTGGAGGCGATATGGTTCAGCCATCCCCTATTGGCTGAGAACTCAGAGGTAGGTTGAGGATTCCTGGAGACAGGGTCTATTCTTTTTGGCCTGAGGAGTTGGATAGGATAGAACTAGGTGTGGCTTGTTTCTCATTCTTGCTGATATTTCAGCTTTTTCCTATTATCTGGATCCAGGTTTTTATTAACAATACCGAGTAGCATCCATGCCATAGTGTGTGTTGAACACATGTGGAGAATGCTTGTGGGATTATATAACTATGATGGCTGGCTGAGGAAGGAGGATGATTTGAGTCATATAGAAAAAATTCTGTCTCAAAAATGAAAATAATTAAATAATATTTAAATTTATTTTTTTATTGAGGTATAAATTTGAAAAATTACCAATAATAACTAAATACTTAAATTATATGATTTTATCAGAGATTAAGTTCAAATATACACCACTGAAGAACTCATTTATCTTTAGATACCTTTTAAGTCATTTATCTTATACAATTTATCTTGTACTTCCAAGCAATTAATGCATTATTCATTCTATTAGTGTTTATTGAAAATTCTTATATGAGATTCCACCAAGGGCATGCTGATTCAAGCACTTGTCTTAAAGAAACTTGAAACTTTAAACAACTGTCACATTTGACCTTCTACTCTGACATAAAGTTCAATAACAAAACCAGCATTCACCACATTTTTACTTTTTCAGTTGAATATTAATGTACGGTAGAGTTGCATATTGAAGTAATCACATACACTTATTTGCATTCAAATATTTCTGCCACTCCATTCCTGGTTGGGTTTGCAAATCCATCTTAGTGTCCTATGATCTAGTTGTTAGGATTGTCATAATACGTGGTGTAATACAAGGTCATCATAAAGCTGAGTCATTTATGTGCTTCATGGACATTGACATACACATAGCCTACCACAAAATTCTGCTCTGTAATCATTTTAAGATATCTAGTTGAGAAAACAAAGCAAAACAATAACAGAAACATGCTATGTAAGAACAAAAGCCCATTTCCTATAGAGGAAGACCCAACCCAGCATTGACTTTGGGATGAATGACTCGGACTTGCCTGGAGTGGATGTTCCAGACTGGGCTGGCCCACCTTGGGACTTCTTGCCCTTTTTGGGGGAGGGGATGGGTTGTTAATGGGGAAGGGCAAAACTAATGATTGTCTGGGAGGGATTAGGAGGGAGGAAGGGAGGGGGAGCAGGAGGATACATTTATGGAGATGACATTTTTCTTAATGAAAATAAAATTTTTAGAAAGGTACAAAAGTTCCTTGAGGATGATAGAGAGACATGCAACACTTCATAGATGTAGCTTTATCCCCTTTGATTTTAAACAGTGACCAATAGAAGCTATAGTTTTGATTTAGAATTTGCACAAGGATTTGATTTAGATACTAAAACAATAATCTTCAAATTAAACATTTTAAAAGATGGTGAGTTTATCTTTTCCTGTTTCTATGATATATGTTTAGTAGCACAATAGCTAAATATCTAACCTTAATGCCGGTGGCTGTCGTAGTCTGGTAAAAGGACTTGCCCACTGGACTTTCTCAGGAAGTTGCATTCACATAAGGTTGTATGATTAACTTATTAAAGCAGCAAATGCTTTGCTGCAGTTATGTCTACAGAGTAGACCCATTTATGTTGATAGGCAATTAGATTTTGGGATGCCCTTCTTCCTTTTTATTTTTACTTAATTTGAATCAAGAAACAGTAGTTTCCACTGTGTTAATATCTAAATCACAGTGAAATCCATGCTGGGAAGCTTAAACACTTGGCCTTTAATGCTGAATCCATTCTTAAATTGCCTGCTGAATGGCAGCCAGAAAAGGCTAATTTATGGTGAGAATAAAAAACGGTGGTCTCTATGGTTCTATTTTGTCCTGCAAAAATCATAATATTTCAGATGTTTTGGAGAACTACTCCAGTATACATGATGAATTTTCCCCTCTTCCTCTGGAATTCTTTCATACCTTAGATTGATTTGCAGACAGATAGGCTTGCCCCCTGTTTTATTTCCACCCATTCACACTTTATCACAAGCAAATCATCCTTCCTTGATGCATTCACATTATATTAGCTGCCCTGAATTTCATCTCTTCAATGAGTTGAAATAAAAGCAATTATCTACAGCTTCTGCCTTTCATTCCCTTCCTTGACTCTGAGCACAACTAATCAGGCTGAGGCTGATGCTAGGAGACTAGGGTGTCCATAGCAAGCAGCACCTCCAAATAGAGATGCCTGGGAGTGAACCGGCCTCACCTCAGCTCTTAGTTTGCTACCATCTTGCTTGAGTAGAAAATAATTAAGATACCAATAATTCCCTCTGAGACTTTCAGACTTTTGTTGATGGTTAGTGCTCTGGGTTACAAAACTCTCATAACATGAACACTATAGATCTTACTTTCTGCTCACTCATAAAGCACTGCACAAATAAGATTGAGAAGCATTCTGACTATAAGAGAAGGACAGAAGGACAGCCATCAGTTAATGACTAAGACAACTGTTTGTGGAAACTTTTTGCCTTCATTTCTCAGACTTATTTGGGCCATGCTATAGTAAATACATTAATTTCTGGTTAGAAATTCCCTTGTACAACAGGGGCTAATTCTAGTAAACTATTAGCACAGATAATTATTTGTGGTCCCAAGCTCCTTCAGGATAAGTGATTCTGGATAAATGTCTTCTGACCTTATCAGCTGACACCGAAATCTCACCATAGCTACTCTTGAGTTCTGCATAAGTGAAAGTAAAGACCTGTACAATATGTCAGAAATGGTTAAAACTGCATCTAAACAGCTTGCTACTCAGTGTTTATTATTTCTAACAATAAGCATGCATGAGATTCTGTATGTTCCTAGGCCGTCCACATTAAATTTTTCTGTGAGAGAGAGGGGGAGTGGAGACATGAAAGAGTAAAGAAAGGGCCTGTCCTATGTTGATCTTTATGATCAGTGGATTTATTGGGGGTGATTTACAGACATGTGGGTTAAATTAAAATTTAAATGAAATAAATTAAAGCATATATGCTATCTGGAATTCCTCAGGGTAACTACAGGAGAGCTGCACTAATGAGAACTTCCACCTTTACCCGTGGCTTAGTTTTAGGGAGGGGGCATCTTTATATCTCAGTCACCTACTATTCTGTCCACGAGAGAATATTAATCTGTCCATTCCATTTCTTTCATTTGCTTTAAGATAGTGATGCTCATGTTCATGTCATAGTAAATAGTTGTAGTTGTGGTAATTACAGAATATTCTAAGAGGACCCTGTTTTTAATTGACTTGCAACATATTTCTCTTAGCAGGCTCAGTTAATACTGTCAATGGAATTTTGTTTTCTTATTTTGTTTTAAAATTTGTCACACTTTTCTGTTGATTTCAGTGAAGCTTTTTCAATTTTAATACAGATGACATTTAAAGTAGTAACATGGTTTCTAAGTCGGAGATACGTAAAGGGCGCCTATGGCAGTGACTTTAACTGACACAATGCTGATCCGCCTAGGTGGGGGGCTCAATAAGTGAGAGCCTACATCAGGTTGGCATCAAGGTATGCCTCTGAGGAATTTTAATTTATTGTGTTAATTGGAGAGGAAAGATCCATCCGGAAAGTTGGAAGCTTCTCAAGATAGGCTCAGAACTATATGAATGGAAAAAAAAAACCCACAGCTGATCAATAATCATTTATGCATTCATTTCTCAATGTTTTTTGAGTGTAGATGTGATAGATGCTTCAAGCTCCTGCCTTGCTTATCTGTACAGGAACCTGCAATTTTTAGCCTAACAAACCATTTCTTCTTTAAAGATATATTTGTTAGAGTATTTTATTATAAAGACAGACATGAAACTAATACAAAACCATTAGTAAACTTTGTATTTCTCATCCATATCTCTTCATTATCCATATGCTACATGTAATCATTTTTATTATTTTTGAAATACATTTTAGGATTTTCTTTTTTTTTTCTATATTTGCTCCTGAAAGAATTAGAATTAGTTATTCTCAGAGTAGGCTGTGGCTTGCATTTTACTTTATGAAGATGCAGAAGCCACGACTTTCATTAGAAAAGACACTTTACACTTTGAAGCGTGGTCTTTCCTGGGCTAGCACCGTTGGAGATAACAACAAGGTACATATATTTTCAATCCTGAATGTGTGAGGGAGAAAGCTGCTGCCCTACAGTGTGCAGTGCAGTGCAGTAGACATGTCCAATAGGTGGAATGTGCTAACCACTCTTCAGCTAGCAGGATTTTTCTTTTTATGGTGAGACTCCATTGAGAACCAGTGAACAGCTTGGGTCTTGTTCGTCCTTCGTTTTTGTCTGTTAAACATTTCTTTAGACAATATCGTATCATTTTTCTTCTTCCTTTTGCTTTCAATCCATACGTCTGTATCATTGATAAACATTTTCAAATTCCCTTTAATCATGGAATCATTTTCTGCATTAACCAAAAAATAACATAACAATGCGTTTTCTTATTTTTCATGTGATAACATGAGTTTCGCACTAATATTTCAAAACTCAAATATAACTCTGATTTATGTCTGATGGGATATGAAAGGAATGTACATTTACTATTACTGTTTGGATTATAAAAATTGTGAGTGAAGGTGTTCAAACCTTCATCTGTTTAAAAATGATTATTTATAGCTTAGTTTAATGTTCATCTTCTGTGATATATTTGAGTTAAAAATTTATATACCTAAATCAATGTGTAGGGAAATAAAGCTATTTAGTATATCACTGAAAAATTTAAATTGAATAGCAATTTAGGGTTCTGTAAATTGATATTTTCATATAAAATAACATGTACTTTTAATGTAAAACTGGAGAATATAAAAATAATTTTGATATCTAGAAACTGCTTGATTCAGAACATCAATTTTAAGTACCTTGCTTTTCTTAAAATATTATTACCTAACACAGAATGATTCTTTCTAGTTTTATTTTTTTCTGAGGTTATTGTTTTTAACAGCCGGGTAATACTCCATTGTGTAAATTACCACACTTTCTTTGTCCACTCCAGTTGAGCTTCATCTAGATTGTTTCTATGTTATTGTTATTATGAATAAAACAGCAATGAACACAGTTGAGTAAGTGTCTGTTGTAGTGAGGTTTCTTGGTTGTAGGCGGCCAGAGGCCCAGACCCACAGACCTGCCGCACCAGACCCCTTAGCTGCCCACAGCTGATCAGGCCCCCAGAAATGACTCACACACTTATATTAACTTCATGCTGTTTGGCCTATGGCTCAGGCACATTGCTAGCTTGCTCTTACATCTTAACCCAACCCATTCTCATTAATCTGTCTGCCACGTGGCCCATTGTTCACCTGTGTTCCTTACATGTTTCTTCTTGTTCAGCTGGCTTTGTCTGTCTCTGACTCTGCCCCTTCCTTCCCTACCTATTCTGATTCCCCACCTACTTTTTCTATGGTGCCCGTCATGAGCCAAAACAGCTCCATTATTTAAAGATTGATACTCACAGCATACAGAAAGACATTCCCACATTAACTGTTCTTATAGTATGATGGAGCATGCTTTGAGTGTATACCCAATAGTGTTATAGCTGAGTCTTGAAGTAGATTGATTCCCAATTTTCTGAGAAACCACCATATTGATTTCCAAAGTTGCTGTGTAAGTTTTCATTCCCAGCAGCAATGGCGGAGTGTTCCCCTTGCTCCACATCCTCTCCAGCATAAGCTGCCATTTGTGTTTTTGATCTTAACCATTCTGAAGGGGGAAATATAGAGTCTCAGAATTATTTTAACTTCCATTTCCATGATAGCTAAAGATGATGAATATTTATTTAAATGTTTCTTGGCTATTTAAGAATTTTTTTCTTGTTGAGAATTCTATGCTTATGTCTGTACCCAATTTTTTAATCAGATTATTTGTTTTTTTATGTCTAGTTTCTTGACTTCTTACAAACACAGAAAGACAAACATGTTATGCAATCATAAATAAGTGGATATTAGCTGCAAGGTAACGCATAACCATGCTACAGTCCACAGACCTATAAAGGCTAGGTAACAATGATGACCCAAGGGGAGATACCTGTATCTTCTTGGGAAGAGGAACTAGAGAAGACTGGGTAGACTAGGAGATGTTGGGGATGGGAACATGAGGGACTGGGTTGAGAAATGGATGGAGAGTCAGGGAACTGACAGAGATGACTGTAAAGGGGGCATTTTGGGGTCAGATAGAAATACGGTGCCAGGGAAACTCCCAGAAGTGTACAAGAATGACTCCAGCTAAGACTCCTGAACTGGCCATTTCCTGTGATTATACTAGTGACCACCTCAATTGTCAGCAGAGAGACATCATCCAGTATCTGATGGAAACAGATGCAGAGACTCACAGCCAAACATGGGGCCAAGCTCATAGAATCCTACTGAAGGGAGGGAGGAAGCAATAGAAGAGCCAGATGGGTCAAGGACATCACAAGAAAACACACAGAAACAACAAACCTGCCCTCATAGGAACTCAGAGAGTCTGAACCAACAACCAAGGAGCCTACATGGGACCCACCAAGGCCCTCTAAATATATGTGTCTGTTATGTAGTTTTGTCTACCTGTGGGGTTCCTAATAATGGGAGCAGGGGCTGTCTCTTACACTTTGACTGTCTCTTCAGAACCTATTCCTCATACTGGATTGCCTTGACTATTCTTAATACAAAGGGAAGTGCTTAGTCTTACTGCAAATTTATATGCCATGCTTTATTGATACGGATGGGAGGAAAGCTCCTTTATGAACAGAAACAGATGAGGAGAGGATGAGGCAAAGGAATGGGGGGGGAGGTGGGAGGAAAGAACAGGAGGATAGGGAAAGGGGAAATGGGTAGAAATGTAAAATACATAAATTATTAAACATATTTATGCTTAAAATATTATTGCCTCTCACATTTTTTCATTATAACTTTAGACAGGTTTTATACTGAGAGAAAATATTGTGCAGTAAACACAAAGTGTTCTCAAGACTATGGTTCTTATTTCCTTTATTGAGGTCATCTCATTTTTAAAATTTAGTGACTTTCCTCATTTGTCATATTTATAAATAAGCATCTTCTTTTGTTTTTATGCAAATTATATTGCACTTATTTTAAAATTAAAATTGTTTATTGATAGTAAATTAAAAAAAAATACTGACCTTTTAAGCTTTATCTTTATATCCCAAATCCTTGCTACTGACACGTTTGTTTATTTTACAAGATTTTTATTGTAGAATTCTAGGATTCTCCACATATCTAATCAGATACCTGTAAAGATGCTTCACTTTCCTCCTTCCTAATCCATACAAACTTTTATTTACTTTTCTTTGCCTTATTGCATTACAAACTTTCAGTACAATGGTGAATAATGTTGAAGTTTTCTTTCCTTGTTTTGCATTTCAAGGAAAGCCAGCTGGCTTCTCAGTATCAAGTATGATCGTTAGCTCTTACATTTTATAGCTATTTCTTACCACATTTAAGGGCTTTTCCCTTTTCTAACTGGCTGATTTCTTTTATAAAATTCATTTTTAAAAAACTGCCCTTAAGGTCAGCTCATACTTTATACTGACTTTATATAGACTCATATCCCTGCATATAAAATATCGTTTTTGAGATATGTATTGAATATTCTTCCTGCAGATTTATTTTCTGATATTTCCATAGATATATCTACCTTGATTTTGAAAAGAAAGAATTTTAAGACCCTTCATGGTTAATCATGACTCTAATCTCAGCATTTAGAAGACTGAGGTAAGATTAAAAGTTTCTAGCAACTGGAGAAACACAGGAAGTTACAGATCACCAACCTGCTTACACAGAGAGACTCTTTGGCATGAATCCTAATTCATATTATAATAAAATCCTGGAGCTAGTCATTGCAGAAAAGGTAAAGATCAGAGAGACAGAGGAACAAGCCACAGGCAGTTCTCACCTAGTCACTCCTCAGGCAGAAAGGGATAGATTCTGTCTCCATGAATCCTCCGAATGAATGCCTCTGAGTCTTCAGTCAAGAGGAAAAGGGTAACTTTGTTTCTTTCCACATTATATAACTTTCTCTGCCTAGTCATATCACTTCTGAGTTTAAAGTAGTGCTGGGATTAAAAGTTTGTGTGGTTCCCAAGTACTGGGAGCAGAGGCATGGGATCCCAAGTGCCGAGATTAAAGCTGTGCACTACTAAAGCCTGACTCTGTTAGGTCTTGAACTCACAAAGATTCTGATGGATTTCTGCCTCTGCCCCAGAGGACTGATAGTATATGTTACCACTCTCTGACCTCGAAGGCTAACTCTGAGGTTGGCTCTGTCCTATGATCTTCAGGCCAGCTTTATTAGATACAATGTATCGCCACACAAGACCCCGCTCCTGGCCTCCCTCACCCTCCTGTCAAAAAATATCATGGGAAGAAAAGAAATCATGTATTTCATAAAAGTGAATAATTTTTTTCCTAAATAACTTTTTATTAGTTACATTATGCCTCATCTGTAATGTGACATCATTTTAATTTAAAAGTAATTAAACACTGTATTGCCAGAAAGAACTTCCTTTCAAATGTACAGTAGTGAGGCTCTATAAAGCAAACAAGCAAAGAAACAAAACCTAAGGCTTCTTTTTCAAGTAGAATTTTATTGTAAAGTAAGTGTAAAGCAGATTGACCTTGCTGAAGTCCAAAATACCAAAGTTGTGTGCATTTAACTATGATTGTTCATAAAAACAATAGATACTGCCAGGTAGCAGACATAACTCAATTACAGCATCCTGGAGAATCTAAGTCCTAAATGAGGTACATTGAGCCAATATCATCACCACTCTTTAGGGACAATGTCACATATGGAAACACTTCATGAATTCATTAAATACCAATCTGAAATAACACAACATCAATATTGGTAGCTCAAGAATGATAACAGCTGACAGATGGTGACCAATTAGAGAAATTAGCAATTAGCTGTGCGCCTGTGTCCCACCCCACCTCATCCTCCTTTGCTTGCTCCATGAATTTCTACAATATCTGGAAATAAATCTGAGATGCAGTCTCTGCTGCAGATTACTGGAGTAAGTTCCAACATTTTACTGAAAATGGAGTTGGAAAGAAAGACTTATCTATATTTCAGAATACATTTCTTTTCATTGGTAAAATATAATTTAAAGTTATCCCTGAAACCTTTTTAATATAGCAAAAGAAAGTGTTGAAATTTGGCATATAAATAGGTTTGACTACATTAGTGATATATACAGTTCAGTACAAAACACATGTCCAAATCCTGTGATAGTAGTTTCCCTAAATTGGTAGTAGGGAAGTGAAATCAGGAGGATTGTGAACAGGGCACCCTGGGCTGTACTGTAAGCTCCAGACCCATTAGAATATCAGTAGGAATGTCTCAAAAATCAAAACAAGACTGGGGATATAGATCAGTGAGAGAGTACTTGCTTTGTGTCTCTCATGTCATAAGTCCAATCCTCTAGTGCAAAGAAAAGCAAACAAAAAGAAAATGAAAAATCCAACAAAAATTAGGAAAATAACTATAGTTATTTGTTAATATTATTAACATTAATATTAAAGTCAATGTTATTTTTCTACTGAATGCATTTTCTTAGAAATGTTGCTTTCCATGATAAACAATTGCATGAAATTTTATATAAATTGCATTTCATTGTCAACAAAATTTAAAATAGTTCACATATTTTATTTTTCAATTATATATATTCATTCCTTTTTTTGAGACAGGATTTTTCTATGTAGTGCTGGCAATTTTGAAACTTGCTCTGTAGTTCAGCCTGGGGACAAACTGAGAAAGTCACCTGCCTCTCCCACCTAAGTATTGGGATTAAAGGTGTGTGCCACGACCACTCAATTATCAATTTCTTTTTAAAACTCAGTTGCTGAGGTATATGCCCTGTAATGTCAGAAAATTATCTATAAGTTTAAGTTTATTATCTATTATCTCTTAGTCACACAAAACACACACACATACATACACACACATACACACCTGCACACATGCACACACACATTCACACACACATGTACACACACATACACACATGCATGTATACATACACACATACACACACAGACACACACACACAGACACACACACACACACACACACACACACACACACACACACACACACACACACATATATTGCATATGTGTCTATGCCCACACATGTCATCGTGCATACGTGGAGTTCTGAGGACACTTCTGGCATTGGTCCTCTTCCTGCCTGTGGTTCCCAGGGATCAACCGTAGATTTGCAGAATTGGCAGCAGCATGTTTATCTAATGAGCCATCTTGTCATTTCCTTACATTACCTTTTAATTAAATGCATTAAATATTTTAGCTTATATTCCATTTGAGAAATATTCTCAAGTAAACAATAAAAAACATTTACTTATTATTATTTTTAGTATTTATTAAATTTAAGTATAAATTTGGAGAAATTTTCAATTGATTTTAGTTCATATGATAAATATAAATTTATCTAATTTTGTTTTCACTGAAAATTATTGCCAAAAGATTATTCATATAAGCATTTTTGGAAAATTCCTTTTGTCAGGAAATTTGAGTAAAAATTTCCAAATGATTTTAGGCCAAATGTGATTTAAATTAAAAGAACATATTTGCATAAAAATTTAACTCATGTATAGTACAAATGGTAATTTACAAAGACTTCCTGAACTCTGTTGATTGTAGGCAGCAAAAAAAGATGAATAATCTGTTGTCATGATGAATTCATTATCATATAAAGCTCTGCAATAGTAGCATAATAGTAGCATGAGTGTCCATTGGATTTCCAGTCTATTCCAAGAGATATTACCTGATCTTGACACCATGATCAATGGCAAGCTGGGTCATAGGCTTCAAAGCTGAACCTACTATTATTACTTGATAAGTAGATTATCTCATTTATTTTTCTATTGCTATGACCATGACCAAGGCAACTTATGAAGGAAGCATTTAATTTGGGGTTTGCTTACAGCTTTAAAAGGTGAGTCTATGGCCATCCTTGTGATTAACATGGCAGCAGGCAAGCAAACAGAAAAAGAGAAGTAGCTGAGAATTTGCATTCAGAAAATAAATAGGAGAGAGAGAGAAAGAGAGAGATAGGGAAGAAGGGAGGAAGGGAGGGAGGGAGGGGCGCTATACCTCCTTATCTTTCCTAAACAGTTTACCAACTAGGAAGCAAACATTTGAATATATGAGTCAGTGGGGGCCAGTCAACTGGGCAAGTTGCAGAGAATGAGAAACTGTGGATTACTCAATTCTAAATGGGATGCATCTATCACAGTCCTCCACCAGGATCTTTGAGGAAGAGAGAGGATAGAAAGACTGTAAGAACCTCTGGCTACAGATGACTACAAAAAAGAGTTTTTTGGACACATCAAGGTAGTTACAGGTAAGAACTCACAGCTATTTAGCAACATGCACAAGACTTGAGCAAGACAAGTCAGATGAAATCCCAGCCTGTACACGGGAGGTATGAAGTCCCTTCCACTCCTGGCTGAGAAGCTATTGGCATTTTATAGTTGCTTAGAGAGAAAAAGTAAGTTTTCTTTAAGGGTGTGGCCCTTGTTAGGTCCATCATACACCTAGAGCAGGCCCCACTCCCAAGACAATTAATTAGTCCAAAGAAACTGGACATTTTGGGTAGTGAAATAGGAGAGTTGAGGGAGAGGTACATTAGATGAAACTAATTAATGATCAATATGTTAGATGAAATTCTCCAAATACTATTAAGAATCAGCAAAAACAGACAGAACTCCTGTGTGAGTTAACAAGCACATAGGCCAAGGCATATGTGTTAGATGAAAATCAACCTCAGCTATCAGTCTTTACCTTTGTGTTTACGCATGTGAGAGCAGCATGTACATTTTATAACTGCATTCTATATTTTTATATCTGTCAAAGTGCTACATCATTTTGGATATAAGCATGGAAAATATGCTCACAGTCAGGAAGCACAAGAAAATGTTGTCTGGTTTGCTTCATTAATTTAATTAGAATATTGTCCACGTCATGACACTTAGCTCTAAGTTTCCCCAATTTTTGTTCATAGTCTCAGCACTGAACAAGTTGTTTTATTTTAATGTTGAATCTATAAAATGATTTTGTAATAACATTTACGAAGTTATTAGATATTTCACTCTTAACAAAACGAGGTTCTTTGATTCTGCAAATTGAATGGCAAAAGTTAATCTATTATTAGAACTAACATAGTTTTTGTTTGCAAGGACTGAGTATGACTGATAGACTCTGGTATCCTTTAGTTAAGAAAAATTCTTTGCTAAAGAAATCAATACAGACAAATTGAAAAATAAAAGATACCTTCTGCTCTTTCTATCATTGTCTTTAGAAGAGTTTTCTACCTAGGTGATTGGAACTGGTCATAAGTAAGAAAACAAAAACAGAAATGTTCTCTACTCCAGATTGAGCCCAATGGAAGGTCATCCTCAGCACAAGAGCAACAAACGAGGGAGCAACGGCAATGACCTGTGCCCAGTTCTAAGCCATGGTACCCTGAGGCTTCCCGTACTTCCGGGAAGTGTGTTTGTGTGCCACAGCTGAAGCGGCCCAGTGGGATTTCTCCTAACTCACGTGAAGTTTCCATGAGAAGCAGAAGTCTCTCTTAGTCCATGCATCAAGGGATTATCTGAGCAGGCTCCATGGAATGTGTTACTTCATCACTCCCCAGTCCACATCCTCACACCTTTGAAGTCCTCCTGCTGTTTGAAATCACATTTAAATGAATGCGGGTTGAGAACACTTATCTCCTAATATTCAGTGACAACTGCCAAAAAGGATGCATTTCAAGGGCTTTTCACTCATGATACAGAAAGCATGGCTGGACTCCTGCATGTGCTTACAAGTCACAAGAGTCACAAGCTGTCAAGAAATACTGCTGGGTGCTTTTATAAATACTGTTGGAGTTTCCTATAAACTCACAATTCACCAAATGGGGTGTTGCTTTAATGAGATATAGAAGCTTCCTAAATGAAACTGTATTTTTTATCAACTGAAACTTGAAACCGTACAAATAATTGATACTTCAGTCAGAGCATGAAAATATCAACCGGAAAATATTCCAAGCTGGTTGTTTCTAGACATGATCTCTCTCAATTCAGAGACATAAGCTATATTCTAAAACAGGAGGCAGGGACATAAGCTGTATTCTAAATCAGGAGGCAAGGAGCTTGCATAAAACTGTGGAATTGTTAGCACCAAGAAAATATTACCCTTTTGTCCTTTATACAACATGAAATCTAAGTCTAAGATACATTGGTTCACACATAACTCGTGATAATTCAATAGAAACAATTCAATTCTCAAAAGGATACATTTGATCACAAAACATTCTTTATCTATAGAGACCCAAGCATCTAAATATATATATAAGAGCTTATTCCAAACCCTCTGAGCAGCTTGATAGAGCTGTGTTATCATTAACCTGGTAATAACGGCACTGTTATAACTCCTTACACAAAACTTGCAAGATTAGGGAATGATAGCTTTCATTTTCTTTATGTTATTTTATTCTCTTTTGCTCTTGCAAGATAATAATAATAAAAGAACACCAAAAAAACCCCAAACAAACTGTAGAGCTATTTATCATTGCCTTATTATTTGTGGAGGAGTAATCTTCATTCTACAAAATAATAATAAAACACCCCATATGAATTGCAATGGGATACAACAGCTCACCAGATGTAGCTGTATCTCTCCATGAAAATAAACGAAATGTTTTCCTTAATCAATCAGAATGAATAATGCTGATGGGCTTGGCAGTGACTAAATCAGGTCTGCCAGCTCCTGCACCCTGCATGATTTCATCTCGCCAAGCAGACTAAAAAATGCTTCCTCATTTTCACACTGGACAACTTTATTTTCACATGTTCAATTTAACAAAGCTCAAAAGGAATTCTAAAAGCTTTGCCTGTCTCATAAAATGTTTCCAGATATCTCTACAGGACGGCAGTGGCAACACAGTGGCTCATAATAAAGAAAATAAGAGACTCCACTGAGGAGGGTAAACAATTAGGTTGGTGGGAGGCTGAGCACTGTCAGTCATGCTACAAGGTCACATTTTCTACCAATACTGCATAAAATTACATTAAAAAACTTCTTAATATAGAAAAATGGAAGATATAGGGCTGCCTCACTTATTTAAATGAGCTTTGGATATGTGGTTGAGTCAATAACATTTTTTAATCTTCTCTCTTGGTAAGTTCAAATATTTGGTTAAGGAAGTCTATTTTCTAGATTTGTATATATGTCTGCAATTATTTACTACAGTGGCCAAAATAAGCACAGTCAGTGAGAGAAAGGTTCATTTTCTTCATGTCTTCACAGCCTTCTTCCCATGGTTGCCAATGTGGTTAAATGAATGAATGAATGAATGAATGAATGAATGAATGAATGAACGAACGAACGAACGAACAAACAAACAAACAAACAAATAAATAAATAAATAAATAAAATCCAAGAATCGAGAAATACACAGCAGGGGTGGAGTCATTGTTCAGCAGTGAAGAGTGCACACTGCTGTTTCAGGGTTCTGAGGTCAGGTCAAGGATATAGGCTCACAAATGCCTGCAACCTGGTACCTTTGACCTCCCAGGACATCTGCACTCACCTGCACACACACACAGACTTACACACAATTAAATATAAAATAAAATAAAATCTTTTTCAAAAGAAATATGTGACAGATCTAATATGCTAGGTTTTTACTTGCATGCTTATTTTTTTTTTAAATACATAATACATTCCAGTTCAAGTGATTGAGACACAGTGGGTTATTTAAGATGAGGATTGGAGCACAGAGATTTCACCTTTTACCCCAGACCCATGATTATAAGAGCAGATCCGATCTTAGAAAGCCAGATTACAGAATCTCTGTGTTGCATATTTGTCTCATCCCGCTGTTTGGAAACTCTCTCTCTCTCTCTCTCTCTCTCTCTCTCTCTCTCTCTCTTTTTTTTGGTCTTTGTATTCTTATTTCTTCTCTTTCTAAAGATTCCGTGTTCTCAATACTTCAGAAAGCTAGCATAGGGTCCCCCATTCTGGATTCATGAGTGTTAAAGTGGTACTTTTTAGATGTCAAGGCATCAAGCAGCTCTCTAGAATACTGTTGGTAAAGAGAAATAAGGATATTCACATTCTTTCTCCTTGGTGAATGCTGCCATTAAGTAATGCTTTGGAGTATTAATCTGGCCAGAGACAAAACTCTGACTTTCATCATTGGAATCCAGAAGATAGCCATTGTAATGACTGCTAGACACAATAACACTCTCTAGCTAGGACAGCTTTCTCTAGCTAGAGCCCAAGATCACTAGTGGGCAGAGGTACTTCTGTGAAAGAGTATAGAATATGGCCATGCTACAGTGTACATCCTAAAAGGTGGTGAGTCATTGCCACCTGGTGGTTAAAGTGAGTTAGCCTCCCTAGGTGATTGGCACTGCTGAGGATTGGCTCTTGGTGCTAGAAAGACTCAGCCAGTGACAGGTGGCTTGGTATGATGAACAAAGTAAATTTTACTCTAAATTAATTTCCAACTGCATTTCTGTACTTTTAAGGACCTCATCCCTTTCTTTCCTGCCTGACTTTTGTAGCACTGGAAAACTATTTGACAAAAGCTGCAAACTCATGTTTTTGTGCAATGCAGCCCATTCAGAGACAGGCTTTATTCCTCTGAATATATCTTGATTGCCATGTAGACATAGCTGCAAATTCTTTAAGATGATCGTTTAGATCTGTGGTTTTCAAAAACAGTTTGACATCAAATATAGAAATAAAGCTATTCCTTAAGATGTTAGTACTTTCATGATACGACAGAAGTAAAATTTTATTTTAGATACTAGGGATAAAAAAATAACAATATGTTTCTAACTTCTAATATGGAGCCAATGATGGCTGCCACATGACATTCAGAAAGATTAAAATATGACAAACAACAGAAAATGGATAAATGTAGGTATATCTGTGGCCCAACTGGTTTAATGTAGTAATGAGGTGATTAAACAGAGAAATAAAAGGTCATGTGCTTTTCTTAAAAATGCAGCCATGTATTAACATAGTGAGTATTGTAGTAGTCACCTCTCAGAGATGCCCCGAGGCAACAGCAGAGTTCTCACAAAAGCAGCAGGAACTAATCAGCAATTCATGTCTTCCTTTCCTTGGCAATTTTCTGTTTCCATAGTTGCAGAAACATCATGAAACATCATGTCTCAGATGACAGTTTTTCTTTTTAGCTGTGGCAATAACTTTGTCCACATTCCTCTCCTCTTGTGACAAAGTGCCATCTTGGGAAAGGTTTAGTTTGTCTTCATTCTGAATGGGGAGGTTCAGCTACATCCCTTTGTCTTCTTTCTAGTTTTGACAGAAATAATCCGGAGAAGCATTTGAAATGAATGAAGCCATGTTTCCTGAAACCATATAAAAATGTGCCAAAGTGTTAGACAATTACTGTTACAATAAGGTTTTCGGGTTAGAGGCCCAGACCCACAGACAAGAAGCCCCAGACCCCTTATTTGCCCACAGCTGATCAGGTCCCATAGAAGATTCAGACACTTACATTAAGTCCATGCTGTTTGGTCTATGGCTCAGGCACATTGCTAGCTAGCTCCTTTATCTTAATTCAACCCATTTTCACTAATCTGTCTGCCACATGGCCCAAGACTCACCTGTACTCCTTATATGTTTCTTTTTGTGTGGCTGGCTCTGTCTGACTGACTCTGCCCTTCCTTTCCTACCTATTCTGATTCCTCCTCCTACTTCTTCTATGGTGCCTGTCATGGCCCAAAACAGCTCCTTTATTTAAAGATTGATGTGCACAGCATACAGAAAGGCATTGCCACATCAAACTACTGAGGCAAGTCTTACACCACTGTGTGAAAGAATATTTTAACAAGTCATGATAGAGACCATGCTTATCTCCACATCTTCATATCTGATTGTACAACACATATTTTCCAGCCATATAACCATACATAAAAATGCAATAAAAGGAGGTTAAACACCCTCTCCCATTTTGTCAGAACCACATTTCATTCTACATTGTATTTCTACAGGACCACATAAAGACAGCTATGCATCATCAGGAAAATATACTTCTAACATTCAAAGTCAATGATGCAGATAATGGAGAACCAGCATCCTCAGTGTAGGATACGAACTGTCCTTAGTCCCTAGCCCAGATGTTGGTAACAACCAATAAACTGTATTATACACATATACAGGAAAGAAGCAGCTTGAAGGCATGGCCTGCTTAGCTAGATTTATTAGGCGAGATCTTTAATATGCCATATGGCAGCTTGGCTCTTCTACTCAGCATAGCTCTAGTGAGGAAATGGATTGAAGTGAGATGACCAGCCCTCCCACAGGCACCAATGACTCCCCTGGGAAAGAAGAGCTTGCTGCAAGATTTTTCACCAATGTCACCCATGATATGTGTCCTTGTAGTACATTATGCCTCAATATGTTTTCAATCAGAGAGAGGTTCTCAGTTATCCCTCCTGTTTAGAGAAATCTCTAGACAATGTGAGTGTGCTGGGGGAGTCAGAAGGACAGGGCAGGGCTTAGATCCATCACATTATTTCACAGAGCTCCTGCCTTTTACTAAGACAGTCTCTGTAGAAAATGCAAACTATGCGATTCGCAATGCTTTTCAAAGCTATTATTCAAGTAAATAGAAGAGTGGCATTGTGTATTGTGTATGGTATTTAGAATACATTAAAGTGAAAAATATACTTTCCTCTATGTTGAAGATAACTGTGTAGGAACTCCTTTTTTTTTTTTGTAAAACATCATGACTTCCACACAAAAAGGCTTCTGTTGGAATGATTTGTGGCTATACTTTTGCTGCCTTTTTATACACATACATGTTAATACTGGAAATATATCAAATATGTTAGCTGTAGTCATTGTGAAATATGTATATTAACTAAAGTTAAAGATATAAGCACTTTTTTTCTGAGTAAATAAAAAGAAAAAAATACGCTTTATATACTAACTCCATTATCTAATTTTTGGTAAGCACTCTAGTCCCTGGTGTCCAAAAATGTCATGATTAAAAGGAATTTTAAGACATGTTTTATAAATGGAAATCAGTGAATAGATTAGCTTTAAAAATTAAGCCTTCAGAATAGCACACATCATCTTTCAATAATTCTGCTTAAATGAAAGAGTCTGAATTAAGGCTAAAACATTTAGCAGATTCAACCTAGAGTGCACTAAAGCACTTAACAGCATCTAGTGTCCAATGTGCCAATGCCATGAGAGTTAGGGTAAAACTGGATTTACAGTGAAACATGGTGGGAATGTCTAATAACTAAAAACATAGTCATTCCTCTGTAAAGTGATTTGCGGAACAACCTGGTCTCACCACAATGGGATCTGTGTAACAGATAAACATTATATGTTGATGTAAATTTTCTAATGTTGATGATTATATTGAAGTTACATGAGAAATGTTTTTACTGGTGGGGTTAATGATAAAATACTCATAAAACAGCATATCAAACACTTATTCTAAAATTTCTAAATTTCTCAAATAAAAAATGGTTATTTTGCCAGAAGTAGTGTCTTAGTAGTTAAGAGAACTGATTGTTCTTACAGAGGACCCAGATTCAGTTCTCAGCACCCACATGGTGGCTCATTTCATTTACTCCAGTTCCATGGAACCCAACCTCTGTTCTGACTTCCTCAGGCTCCTGCACATACATGTTGCCCTTATGTACCCTCACACACAAACACATACACATTAAATAAGTAAGTATTTTAGGAACTCAGTTTCTTATATTATTTTTTATCTATTATCTGAGTTAAAAGTATTTCTAATTTAAAAATGTAAAATTGATGTAATGCTATTTATGATTTTAAAATATTTGATATTGCCATGTGCATGGTGATAATACCTAATTTCAACAGTACAAGCAGCCAAATCTAAGAATTACATAAAGCAATAATGAGCTAATTGCTTATCTTTATTTCTGAACTATATTAGAAAGATGAAATTTAATAGTTACAAAGTAATTATATGGGTAAATGATATCTAATGTCTTAATTTTGTGTTAAATCATTTGATTAATTTTTAGATAATAATATTAAATGGAATAAATGCCATAGAAGTATGATGGTGTGAGATAATGCATGCTGTTCAAGTCAACAAAGAGTTTCTCATTAATGTTTTATAGTGGAATTTTTCTTTTGGTAGCCAGGCTAATTTCACCTATAAATATAGTTTCTTTGACAGAAGTCTTGTACAATAGACTGTTACAAAAGGTTCCCTGGCCCCACCCAGCCAGAGATCCAGACCCACAGACTTACAGTCCCAGAGCACCTAGCCGCCCGCCGCTGCTCAGTTCCCCAAAAATGACTCAGACACTTATATTAAGCCCATGCTATTTGGCCTATGGCTCAGGCACATTGTTTGTAGGGGAATTAGGTTGTTCCATTGTAAAGAATTGTCCCTGCCTATGAGTTTAATAAAAAGTGCTGATTGGTCAAAGACAGACAGGAAGTGTGGGCGGGGCTACCAGACTCTAGGAATAGGCAGAAAGCAGCAGAATGCCAGAGAGAAGCGGGAAGAAGCAGAGGACAACTGTGCTCCTCTGAGAAACTGTACCTAGCCCCACAGCTGAACAGGATAAGAGTCATGGGTTAGATTAAGGGTAAAGAGTTAGCTAGTTATATGCCTGGGCCTTAGGCCAATCAGCCTAAAACTATTGTAAGCATCTATGTTTCTCTGCAGGTCTGTGGGTCTGCAGGCCTAAACCTTGAGGCTAGGCCCAAAAGTCTGGGACAGAAACCTCCTACTACAATTGCTAGCTAGCTCATTCATTTTCACTCAACCCATTTCCATTAATCTGTCTACCACGTGGCCCCTGGCTCACCTGTGTTCCTTACATGTTTCTTCTTTGGGTGTCTGGCTTGATCTGTCTCTATCTCCGCCCTCCTTCTCCTTCCCCCTATGCTTCTGTCTCTGGCTACAGTGTTCGCCAAGGGCCAAAACAGCTCTTTCTTTAAAGAATGATATTCACAGCATACAGAAAGATATTGCTACATCAATAGATACTGTCTTATTTAGCCTTTGAACATCACTGTTCTTTTCATGGTGATATTTGTAGAAAAGATGCTATGGTCTCAAGTCAGCATGCCATTAACACTTCTCTCCCTGAAGTGACTACCAACAATTCACTTGGAAATTTTGTATTTATATTTTGCCTTTCCATTTAGATGCTTATTACTTATTGCTTCATTCTTTCCCAGAAGCCTTTGAACTCTTTAAATAAATATTACTACATTTATTTGTACCCCTGGTGATGCGTTATTGATGATCAATTAATTGTGGACTTATATGGAAATTATGTTGAACTGTATTTGTCTTTACCTTTAGTACTATGAAGTTTTAAGATGGTGGATTCTTATGAGGGGCTTCTGAACAGATAAATCCTGAGTGAAACTGTTTCATTTTAAGTAGCTGATTCAGTGGTTGGGTTACATCCTTTGCAATAATGAGTGATGAGGAAATATAACTAAGCTTCTGCATGCAGTTAATAAACCCTTTGGTAGTAGGCTCAGTCTTGAGACTTCTGATTTCAAGATACTGAGACTTCTAAAAGTTAGAGAACACTTCACATGATCATATATGATCAGTGTTTCTTGGGAAATGGAATATTAGACTCAGCCTACTTCATGGTAAATGTCCCAATAAAGTAGAAACAAAGAGTTTTGTTTGAAATTCAAAAATTCATAGGGGCCAAGAAACTTTAACTTACATCCTTAGATATGAACTTTTCTGTATAAATAAACTATATTAATATTCATGGACTATATTTTTTAGCATATGTTTCAAGATATTAGGAACCTGTGGTGGGGAAAGATACTTTATACCTAAATATTTTCTCTTATCCTTTTCTCTTTCAGGAAATATTTTCAGAAGTCTAGCAAATCTTACAGAGGGAGCAGTTATTCTAAATTGGTTTTATTTCTTCTGGGTTCTATGAACTGAACAGACTGGGAATCCTGCATTCCTCAAGGTTCAAAGGGCAAAACTGTTATTACAGCCATGTTTCTGCAGATCACTGGCTACTGGATACCTTGTAACATTATTGCAGAATTGCAACTGTCTGACGAAGTCTTCTAGGAACCTAGTTTGTCCATGAGCAACTGGCTGGTGCCTTGTCTAGTCAGAAAGATGCTCTGAGCCTCCAGTGGCCTCCTCAGACTCAAGCAGAGGTTCAGGAGAAAGAACAAAGGGACTTTCCCCTCTAATATGAAGGGGTTGTGTTTCTTTATTGAGATGACTTTATTAGACAGACTCTTGTGGACTCCCAACAGGTATTTCCTAAGACACAGGAGGAGGTATGCACAGGCTACACTCATAGTTTCACAAATAAAGGGCAAGAGAGAAAATGTTGCTTTTTAAACTTTCTATCTTCATTATAGAACTACTTTCTATATTTCATGTTCCCACAGGTTAGCCTGTGGGCAAATGTGTGGATAGAATTAGTAATTTTTCTGGAGCATAAAGTCAAAAGGGGGGGGGGATTTCCTAAGATTTGGTCTTTGGAGAAAAGAGTAGCTCATTTCAGCATTTTGAAGTGTTATATATTGCATTTGCAGTATAAATAAAACTTTATTTCTCAACCAAATTGTTTTTGTTTTTATTATTTTTAATGCTACATTTACATCCAGACATTTTGTGAGCTAAAATGAATGTTTATTTAGAACACAGTCTACTAGTCTCATGAAAATAATAAGGAGAAACGCAAGTGTAGGAAATGAGCTAGCTCTCCCAGTGCCCATCCTGTTACCAAAACCATAAAGATCTGAACCCATGTCCCTCAGACAATCCACTCTTTGAATATGCTTACTTCTGACCACAGATAGTCCCTGCCTGAGCCACCAAGTCACCTGGAAAAATAATGGCATATTCACAGAGGGCCCAATTCCCGGAGTCCTCAGCACAGCAGTGGACTACGGTAAGTTACAGGCAGAACAGATAGAAAGTTTAAGCCTGAAGATAATGCACTTGGGATAGCGCCTGGTACAGAAAAGGACATGTAGATATTTTCTGTGATTGTTATTGTGATTAAGCAAACACCAAAGTAGAGAGAGTCAATGGAAAGCAACTGTAACCATCCAAATATGTAACAATGTTATTGGTTAAGGTGGAGGATATTTACACAGATCTTTGTCATCCTTTCTCTACCCATTTACTTGATATAAACAGAAGTATGTGTTAAACATGTAAATTTCCAGAGAGGCTTTCATTTTCATTAGCATTTCCTAATGCATTAACTTTTAGTTACAAAATTTTTATTTAACATTAAAAATACTGTTAAAAATTTCTTTGTTTTTAATTGCATGCATGGATGCTTTGCCTGCGTATACCATGTACATGGCTGAAATCCCTTAAAGCCTGTGTGTACATCTGTGTACTATGGATATAACTGGTACCTTTGTGTGCCATGTGCATGGAGGCCAGATCAGGCTGTTGGATTGCACAGAACTGGAATTACAGATAATTGTGAGCTGTAACTTTAGTGCTGGCAACTGATCTCAGATACTCTGGAAGAGTGCTCTCTCCAGGTCTCAAACTATTGTCGCAGCATCTAGACTTCTGAGTTAATTGTGCTTATTCTAGCTTCAAACATATAGGATTTTTCTTTTACTTCTTCATACTATAATTTACATATAACTAAAAGGGAACTTATTCTATGAGTCTTTGGGCACAGGGACGATGCATGGGAAGTAGGCATCTATATTCACAACCTTCCAGATGAAAATGGGTATTGGAAATGGTAATTTATATAGAGTTTTTTTTTTTTTTTTTTTTTTTTTTTTTTTTTTTTTTTTTTTTTTTTAATTTAAGGATCTTTAAAAGAGTTCAGGCAAAAGCCAAGTTTTGTATAGTTGAGAGAAAGGCACATGTATTCCGAAAAAAATCCTACTTGCTAACAAACATTGCAAATTTTGTTTATAATCAATACCATAATCAAGGATTACTTTGTTACTGTAAATCATACTCACTCTATGATCTCATTGACATCTCAGTTATTCATGCTTGCGCAGTACCAGTGGAAAATGTATTTGCTAGGAGTGATGTCACTGAATGAGTTGATTGCCTAGTTGGGATTATGCCCTCCGATTTCATTCATAAATGAGCTATGCTTTGGGCATTGCAAATTCTTAGGCATGCAGCACTGGCTGAAGGAAACCATTGTCTTTATAGCGTTAAATCAGCATTTCAGGTTTTATATTTTAATTTTCAAATTTAAGCTAAACATCCAACACTATCTTAGGGAGAGGAAGTTTTCAAAAGCAATCTCTCTGCACTTTATATTTCAAAGCCATAACCTCTTAACAATGTAGCAATTATTTTTTAAAATAGGCTTTAAGATTTATGATGTTGGGCATAGAATATTTAATAATCATTGACCATTTTATTTGGTTCTCATTTTATTTTGTTCTGTTTTTCTTTTATAATTTAATGCTTCTATGTTAAATCTTAGGATTCAATGAATAAAACAACCATAAAAAATAACTCATAAAGGTATATTCTATTTTTAGAAGGAATTCAGTGAAGATAACCATGTCTTTTCATAACTATGCTTTAAAAAGAATAGCATTAGACATATCAATGTGGTTCTCACTGACAACTCCATCTTTTTTCACACAGTTTCAGAGTGATTGTATGGTAAAATGGAGAGTGATGGACTTTGGGACCATATGCTAGATGTCAGACTGTGGTTTTTCCAGTTAATATTCAAATATTATTAGATAAGTTTCTTTATTGCTTAAGTCTTTAGTATAATAAGATATTTCTGACCCATCTGGGCCATAGCTGCAGGTATAATCTCACCCATGGTCCTGTAGCTGCTTATAAAATAATTACACAAAGGCTTATTTTAATTACAAACTGTTTAGCCTATGACTCTGGCTTATTGCTAAATAGTCCTCAAATCTTAACTTAATATTTCTATTATTCTATGTCTTGCCATGACTGGCTTACCTGTGTTTCTTTTGCTTTTTCTTCATTTTATTATTATTATTTTAAAAAAAAGTTTTATTTTTATCCATGTGTCCTCCTGCTCCCCCTCCCTTCCCTCCTTCCAATCCCTCCCAGTCAACCTTCAGCCGCCTCCCTCCCCATCCCCCTATTCATTCCCTCAAAAGATCAAGAAGTCCCAATGTGAGTCATCTCAGCAAGGTGCATCTACTCCAGGCAAGTCTCTTTACATCTTGCTTCTTGGGCAACTGTATCACATCTCCTGTGACTCTGCCCTCCTTTCTCATTATCTATGCTTGGATTTGTTGCCTGCTTCTAAGCTGCTCAGCCACATGCCAAAAAAAATTCCTTTATTATTCAGTGGTATTTACAGCATACACAAATACATCCTACATCACTTTAGTTTGTTAGGATAATACTTACTAGACCAGAAGTTTAGCAGGATTAAATAGATAGTGATTAGAAACTTGCCAGGTAGTATATTAATAAGCTATTTCCTTGTTTGCATCAATGGAATTAAAATTAGGCTGTGGGAAAATTGTCCTCAAGGAATCATATCTCATTTCTATCATTCTTGTAGTTCTTCCATTGATTTGCCATTTTCCATAAAAGAAACCCAACTTTATTTCCTTAACCAGAGGTTTCTATTTTGTTCTTCTTATAACGTAGGTTATTCTCCACTCCAAATGATGATTTCTCAAATTGTGGTTTTGATACGTCAACCTTATTTGTCTTGATTAGATAGTTTCTTCCTATTGCTTGATTAACAGTTTTTCTGGAAATGCTTACTACATAGAATAACTTCACAAGAAAATTAATGATGAAATTCCCAACATTGCCTTACTATGGCTTTCTAGAGCTTCAGTACTCAATCAGACAAATCCCTTTGATGATAATATAAAGTCAAAGATGACTGAGAATATAGATTACATTCATACCAAGCCTGGTCCTTAAGATACTCTCAATTCATATTTATTAAAAAGTAACATGCCTGTTCAAACATGAGCTAAAAATGTAGGACAACATCAAACATTTCAAACATCATGAGCAAAGGCAACAGATCCTCACCCATAGACAAAGAAAGGCAAACTACTAAAGAATGCTTGGAACAGGAGAGGTGAGTCCTGCTCAGAGAAGAACACATCATTTGATCTTTGGTGCCAGTAGTTCAGGGCTGGAAAGATACATAAAAGTAACATTAAATGGACTTACCAAGTTATATTTGTGAATCTATATGTATATACAAATATAAAAACGCATCTACTAACAATCAATAAACAAGAGGTCATGAATTTGAAGAAAGTGGAGAGGGGTATGTATATGTATGAGAAGTTTTGAGGGATAAAATGGAAGAGTAAAATGTAATTAAAATACAACCACAAAAATAAACAGAACATTTACATTTTTTATTATCATAACTTTCATAGTGTTGTTTAATACTTATTGTATGATGCTGCCTTTATTTTGGCCAGAATCAGAGCTGTAAACTGTTTCTTCTCAAAAGTCAACAAATCTCTATTATATACATTGGGTTGAGGCACTTCTTGTTTGGTTTTATGATTCTGGTGTGGAGTATGTAAAACCAGCAAAAAAACAATGTTGTTTCTTTAACACTGTAGAGATTTTTGATAATAATCTGTAAATATGGTATGTGATTTCTCTAGTGTGCAAACATATCGATTAGGAGCTGTATCTATGTTTTGTTTTATGGCTGGTGTGATTAAAGACATGCTCCACCACCCTTGTTTACTCTTAATCCAGAATTTAGAAAAGAAGTAACTTACAGAGATAATATGTATCTGCTTGGATTGAAGGCATGGGATACTCACACTCTGCTCAAGCATTTTATTTTATGTAGGGGATTGTGTTGTTTCATGGTAAATAATTGTCCCACCCACTAGTTTAATATAAAGCTCTGATTGGCCAAAAGCAGGCAGGAAGTGTAGGCGGGGCTACTAGACTAAGAAAACTCTTGAGAACAGAACACACAGTAGAATGCCAGAGAGAAGCTGGAAGAAGCAGGGGACAACTATGCTGCTCTTAAGAAAGGTACCACGCCACATGGCTGAACAGGAAGAATCATGGGTTAGATGAAGGGTATAGAGTTAGCAAGTTATATGCCTGGGCCTGAGGCTGATTAGCCAAAAACTATTGAAAGCATCTGTGTGTTTCTATGGGTCTGTGGGTCTGCAGGTCAGCGGGTCTATGGGTCCTAAACCTTGAGGTTAGGCCCGAAAGTCCAGGCCAGAAACCTCCTACTGCAATTTTATCTCCAAATTACTCAACTCTCAGAGATTTGGAAAACAATTTTGAACTGCAGTGATGCTTTGAATTTGCTTAAAATATTTTAAATCTCTTAATTGTGTTTTTAATACCAAATAACAAAACATCCATTTTTATTTAAGTATAACACTCAAAAACTGATGTTCAAGATGTCATGGACCATGTGGCAATCTACAGTCTAAAATTATTACAAGAATTAAGACACATAGCTTAAGGAAACCATTTTGCATTTCATGCCAGTAATGCCAATGTGCCTTTGGTAAGTTACCAGTAAAATATATTTTTATTTTTTTCATTCTTAATCAAATAAAGGTCAAATTTTTAGTCTTTATAAGTTCAGAAGATCTCTCCTATTCAAATATAAACTTTATGAATCTTGATGTTATCCACAACTTTTCTTTTCCTGTGAAAAAAACCAAAGCAAAACCTCTTCCCCAACATAATGCATATCCCGGCTTTCATTCTGAGGTTAACACATCTTTAAAATATATATAGGATATTTTTTTTTTCTCCAATGTCTTCCCACAGTGGTTCCTTTCTTGTTAGCATTAAAAATGTAAAGATAATAAAGCACTGTATAATCTATCTCTGGGTGTCTTTATTATCTCTTTCTGGTTATTAAACATATCCAAGTACAATTGGATATTTCTATAATGGCTAATCTTGAATGATTGAGTGGTTTATATGGTTTATGTTGTAATATGCCAAAAACTGATTTTACTAGAGGCACATGCTGGAACATTGTTAGTCTCAATTTTTTAAAGGTATTCCAAATATAGACATAACTTCTAAGAAATATATAATTACCAAATCAGCCTTTTCAGAACTTAAAGCAGTTTCCCATTAAAATCCTGAATATGTTTCTATGGTATAGTACATATATTTTAATTTTCCAAACTCTGAAACATGAAAAACATCCATTTGACAAATTTTATTTCTTTGAGTACCTTTGGATTACTTCCTGCAGGTAATAAAGTTTGGTTATACAGAGAATAAGTAGGACATTTTCTTATAATTTCTTTGGCTTTTTGCCAAGTGTTGGGGGACTGTGGCTGGGTCCTAGCAAGTTCCCAATAGGGGAGGGAGCTAGTAGACACAAAATCAACTACATAGACATCTTACTATATGTACCTAAATCCTAGTATATGGATAGTTACATGGGTTTTAGCTATGATAGTAACAGCATGAAAGTGGGTAGCATTAACAACAGGGACCAAATGCCTGCTGGCTCTTTGTACAGAATAGCTGTTTCTGAATATCCTTGCCAGCAAGCTACTAGGAGACAAATTTCATCCTTTATAGTGGAAGCATTGATTACCAAAAAGTAAAAGGTTGGTTATGGTATGAAGTTTCTGACCCGACTTAGTCCCATGGTCTGGACCCACCTGCAGCCCTCTGTCAGTTAGCCCCTCTAAAATGACTAAGATGCCTATATTAATTACATGTTGTTTGGTCTATGGCTCAGGCATTTTGCAAGCTAGCTCTTGTGTCTTAACTCAAGCCATTTCCATTAATCTATCCTGCCATATGGCCATGGCTAACCTACTTTATATCTTGCTTTTGGGACAGCTGATCACATCTCTCTTGACTCCGCCCTCCTTTTCCTTTATCTATACTAGGATTTTCTGCCTACCTCTAAGATGCCTTGTCATAGGTCAGAACAGTTCTTTTATTTGCAAATGGCATTCATAGTTAACAGAATGAAATTCCACATCATTTTTCCTTTTATGTCTAATTAAAAAGGAAGGTTTTAATTTTAACATAGTATAGTCATATATAACAAAGCAGCTATCAAGTAAGAATTATAGTTAAAATACTTAGTCTATTTGTATAGTAAAAGTAAAGGAAATATTTTATTATTTATTTTATTTTTGTGAGTCTAAGGTTTGATATTTAATATATTTTTATAATAGCTAAGGAAAACTGTATTTATAAATATTTAATTTTAACTATATTAAAGACTATAGAAAGATATAATATTAATTGAGCAAACAGGAAGTGTAAACAACTTTTAAAATCTAGAAGTAAGCGAGATGACAATTGGATGTTTGGACAGTCACAGTTTTTTTTCATAATATTAGAGATTGGAGAACTTATCTTTAGTCTATCAGTCTAGAGTCTTCTGACAGAACGTTTAGTGAAGTAGGAAATTTGAAGGACTGTTTTTGTCTATTTTGGCATAGTTTGTGTGTGTGTGTGTGTGTGTGTGTGTGTGTGTGTGTGTGTGTGTGTGTGTATTTTGGAGGATGTTTGGCAGTTTTATCTGTGAAGCAGAAACTTGAAAGACTATCTTGGCTTGTTTTGTTAAAGTTTAGAGGTTATTTTTATGGGTTTTGTATGTTTAGTTTGTATAACATATTCTTAAGCAGTTGAGGAAAGACAGTTTTTTGTCTAATGGCTGTTTGTCACAAAGAAAGTAAGTTTTATTTAGAGAATTTAATTTTTTTTTAAGTAGCTAGTATTGACAGGAATAGATGTGTCTCACTGTCAAGAAAAATCTAAGTTTTTAAAATATTTTAGTGTTATATTTTTTACATTTTCGAAGTGTTTGGTAATTCTTTATTTAGTTGAAATATATCTTTGTATATCTAAAAAACCTTAACTCATGTGGCTATAATTTTGGTTATCACAGATGACTATTAGTTGGTATTTTTAATTATATACTATATTTTTAAATGAGTTATATAAATATAATATCTTAAGAGCAGAGATGGTCACAGGCTAAGATAATCAAGTCTCAAGAACCTATAAGATTTCCAGTGCCCTCTAATCAGCAGGAAGTAGTAATGAAATGCTATGCCCAAATTCCCAAAACATTGTTTATAAATGTTTTCATTATGAATCTTTAATAGTTATAGTTAACCTCTTTCTAAGAAGAAGAAGGGGATATGGTACATAAATTATCTTTAAAAAAATTAGATTATTGAATTTACTTTAATTCAGAAATCAGCTGTTAATCTAAAAATATTTTACATGAGTATAGATTTTGGTTTATTGATAGAAATTTAAGGTCAATTTTGTTATGCTGTATGTGGTTTTCTACTCGTGTTTAAGGTATGATGTTTGTGTAATTGATTTAAATTGTAATGTATAATAAGAAATGCATGCTAGTTTTTTTAGGTATACAAAGATATATTTCAATTAGATCTTCAAACACTTCTAAGACCTACAGAATATGACATTCAAAATATTTTAAGAACTTAGATTTTTCTGGACAGTGAGACAGGTCTGCTCCTAGTACCACCAATCTACTTCAAGAGAAAAATGGGCATTGAAGAAATTCCATATGAAGTTTACTTTCTGTAGTAGTGGGTTTCTCTGGGTCAAGGGCGCCAGAGGTCCGAGACCCACAGACCTGCCGCCGGAGACTGCTTAGGAACCCACCGCTGCCCAGGCCCCAGAAACGACTCAGATGCTTATATTAACTTCATGCTGTTTGGCCTATGGCTCAGGCACATTGCTAGCTAGCTCATATCTTAAATCAACCCATTTCTATTAATCTGTTGGCCACGTGGCCCGTGTGGCTCACCAGTGCTCCTTACATGTTTCTTCTTGGGCGGCTGGCTGGATCTGCCTGACTCCACCCTGCTTCTCCTACCTATGCTTTGATTTCTCCTCCTACTTCTTCTATGGTGCCTGCCATGGCCCAAAACAGCTCCTTTATTTAAAGATTGAGATTCACAGCATACATAAACGCATTCCTACATCAACTTTCTTTGTGGCAACAGTTAGCCACTGGACAAGAACTTGGTAAAACAAACTGATTGGGTTCCAAATGCCAAGAGTTATGGACCCAACATTTTCATTTCTAATATACAGAGTGCCAGCATGGAAATGCAGAATATGTTTTATGTTGCATAATTAAATGGATATGCAAGCCTCTCAAGTAGCATTGCCTTAAGTAGATTTTCTTCATGGTATAAACAGGGGTCAAAGGAGACCCACAATAGATTGCTTTTGGCCAGGGCATCTGCATTCAGTTTAATAGAGTACATCGACCCAAATCTTCAAATTCAAAAGGAATTTGTATAAACAGGAATTCATAATGTAATTTTTTTAGTTTGCTTTCTATACTTACAATAATCTTTATTCTTTTGTCTTTCAGTAATAAATAATGCAAAGTACAGAAATACTTTTATTAACTATATAGTCCTTGGTTAATAATCAAAGAAAATATAATTGAATCATTTTAGGCACATACTGCCTATAATTATGATGGAGTCTATTTGCCATCCCCAATATTCAGAAATAAAATTTCTCTAATGATGATAAGAAGCACCAGAACTTTTGTTTCCCTTGGGCACTAAGATGTTCATTTCTTATGTGCTGATTTTACTTACCCTTGATGCCTTCTTTGCATATCTTAATATTCATTTCTTTTTCGTATAATCCTTGGTTCTATTTCTGTTCTTTGTTCTTTCTATTTGACTGAGATATTGAGATATTTTGTTCTCTTCATGTAACTCCAGAATGCCATAGATAGGATCTATCCACTTGAAAATGACTCACTAACATTTTAAGGTTGGAAGATTTCTTAAGAAGTTCTCTTTTCTTTCACCATGGGATTCATACAAAACAAATTCCTGTACTCATGGTTTGTGAGTACATACTATAAAGGGATGCCTTAGGTTCTCTTGGGAGGTATATCAGATATAAAATCATAATAATGAGGGAGAAGAATGGTCTGATAAAAGAATAGATTCAAATGTTCTAGAAATCTCAAGGGAGGAAGACGAAAAGAATAGAAAGAAAATGGATAATGGCTTATTGCAGCTGACCATGTAGCGAGTTTTCAGGAACTCCATTCCTTCTAAGACAACCCTGGAAAACACTGGGATATATTCACAATGTCCTCCTAATAGAGCTGTCTTCTTCCTGTCCACCTACTTTATTTTGTTATATTAAACCTTAGCATCAACTGTAAGTAAAAGTTTTCAAGAAATAACAACTTAAAATAGAATATAAACTGATATTATATGGAAAAGTACCATTTGTTCCAACATATCTAAGAAACTGTGAAATGTCCTAAAACATCTCACCAGTAATTTAAAACTAGAGCTACTTTCATTAAAAAGGGAAAAAAATCATTGTTGTGTTACTATTATGTAGCTGTAATGAAAATATTTGAGAATATTTGAGGGGGGATATTTTTGACTTAGGTCTTCTGGAATTGTGAGTGTTAAAGTCGAAACACTGTGGAGAGAGTGTAGAGTAGAGCTACTCACCTCCTGCCAGCCAGAAGGGAGAAAAACAGGAGGTACCAGAGGCATGAAATACCTTTCTTGGAGGCCTGCTCCTTCTGTTCAGTCCTACTTTGCATACTTTCTAGTGTTCAGTGGTCCATTCAGCTTTCCATCTGCCAATGGGCTTATCCAAGATGCCATCATTCCCCAATCATTTCCCAAAAGCCAGTGCAATGTCCTTAATGTATACATGAACTTTGCGATGGTATTTTACATCTAAATCCTAACAATTATTATTTTTTTATATTTAATGTATATTCTTAAAAACAGCACAACGATTCTAAAGATTCAATTATTGGTTTTGCCGCTAAAGAAATTAAGTATAAAAGGAGTAAGTATCAAAAAGAAAGTTAAATGAGGAATGTGTAACTTAACTCATACAAAGAAACAAACTTGTCTGTGTTGTTAGGCTTGAGACTGACACAATGGACACAGAGATCCATTTAAGAAGAGCATTCCTTATGATATAGTTCACTGAAGCATTGTGAAGTTCATCTACTATGTAGACCAGTGCCACTGCTTTAAGATAAGCTCTTCCTCATTCCTACCCTTCTGAATAATTTTATCTACAAAGACTTAAAAGCACCATATCTTGACTGAAAATTGTCAATTAATTATTCATGAGGTCTAACAACTGATAAAAAAGTTGTTACACTCTATGATTTAAATGGCCATTGAAATATATGAATACATTAAATAAGAGAATGAATGAGAGATATAAGAAAGACTGAGGATTTTACGATTCATCACTTTGAACGCTGTAAATGACCAATTTTCACCATAGTGAGAGGAGATGATTATTAAAAAGCAAACAAGTATTAATTACTTGTTTCTATATTGGGAACTATTTAAAAATGTAAAGCTTAAAACTATTTATTGTTGGTACCTAATATTTAATTTCTAGTTCCCTACACGCATCCCTTATACACACAATTTTCAGGAAAGTTAACTTTGGATGAGATAGAACTATACATAAGTGATGTTTTAGATATTGGTAAAAAGGAACCACAGGTGAGAGAATTGAGAAAAAGTTGTCTTTTGGTTATCGAACCATCTTTTCAACCTCAGTGTCAGCAATAGAGTAGCAGTTGATCAAGAGAACTACATACTATAATCACTCTGAGTATCAGTTATACTTGTGTCATTAAACATGTAAGATAGAGAAGGAAATTCTGACATTCACAATGACTAAATTGTTTTTGTGTTTGAGATATACCTATCTGGCTCACTTAAATAGATTTCTGAGTCTATGATATAAGTACACGATAACCCCCCCTTTTCCCATTCATCTTCTAATGCTTCCTGTGTCCCTCACTCCCTACTCTAATTTAATATTATGACCTCTTTTTCTTTAATTATATGTATTGCATATATAATTAAATATATAATACCCATATATTCTCTCTCTCTCTCTCTCTCTCTCTCTCTCTCTCTCTCTATATATATATATATATATATATATATATATATAAACATTTTGGGGGGTTGTAAACTATCTAGGCAAAAAAAAACCCCACTGTGCGTAAGAAGCCCTCCATGCTCAGGGTTGTCCTACAGACTCCTGGAACTTTATAGCTTATTGCTGAATTGCTGCTGGCCTTGGTAGCTACCTAAGGAAAGGAGGTAATT
Organism: Phyllotis vaccarum; assembly: GCA_033318265.1. Lineage (NCBI taxonomy): Eukaryota > Metazoa > Chordata > Mammalia > Rodentia > Cricetidae > Phyllotis > Phyllotis vaccarum. The sequence continues at coordinate 8,204,481 of JARWLC010000005.1, forward strand.
CTTTATTGCTAAGGATATCTGGCCCCTTTCAGAATGTAAGGGATAACTTGATCAGCATATTTTAGTTTTAAAAAGTGAGTGGATTTGAAAGTATAAATAGTGGTGGGCAGAATTTTACCATATTAATGAATAAACATTTGAAAAGACATGTTTTCTGCTTATATTTCTGTCCATGCTCTGAGGTTTTACTTATTAGAACTGTAAGATAGCTATATATATAAACATAATTTCCTGTGAAGGAGTAGCAAAATGAGAACTAGTGAGGGAAGACTGTTGTCTGGGAATAGCCTGTCTAGCAGCCATGCGCAGGGATCCCGTGATGAGAAAGCAGGATGCAGACAAAGAGTCCTTCTTCAAATTAATATACATGAAGGCAGACAAGTAGATGTGCTGTGTAGATGGAAAAAACTGGAGGGAAAATATCATTGGACTGCAGTGGTAATGACTGGCGGCCATGGCACAGTATACCCATGAAGTCATGGATCATGTAAATAGGGCAGATCCCACAGGCTGTGGTTTAGATTAGCATTATTAGCACCACCCTGCACTGAAATTAATTTATGTACATAGATTTGTGAGATATATACTTATCTCCCTTCCAGCTGTTAGTATTATTTTAATTTTAATTTTTCCCCAATGCTGGGACAGTTTTTTTTTTTTTTTTTTTTTTTAAGAGAATTTGTTTCTATGACAAGATACTTTCATGGATTTTCAACCACCCCCAGAGATAAAGGTAGGAAGGACTACTGAAGTCGGTTGCAAAGAAAACAAATCAAGTAGTAGGAAACAAGTTGAGATGGACTTTCTGTTAGGTAGGAGAAGTAGGTCTTTTATTGAGAATCCAACTCTTCCCCAGGTCATTCTTCACCAAAGGATTTCAGTGCTTTCTGCTACGATGTCAGGTCTTCTGACTTTCACTGGATACTGAAAACTATCATCTATGGCCAAAAAAAAAAAAAAAATGCACCTGTAACAAAGAAATGTTCCTGTGAGTCAGAGACATAATCTTCAAGGGCAAATTCCCAATAGTACTCATGCAACAAAACTGTTTCTTTCATATCAGCAGCTGGGACAGATCTTGTCTTTGCCATTGTAGACTCTATAGGAAGGATCAGCTCTCTCCAGGATTAGCCCAAGAAAGGGTATTGTGACAGATTGAAGCTTTCAATCTTTAGCTCATTTGCTGACATTTCTCCACAGGGTCTTTTAGTAATTGTCAACTCAGAGCCTGAGAAATATATTCATTCCATCTGTCTTTCTTGCTGGCATTGTTTGGCCTTTGTTAACACTACTTGTGGAGGAAGTGATTTCTCAATGCTAATAATATGACTTAGGATGTGAATTGATTTCTTCTTTGTTTTGAGTCAAGAAGAAAAGATTTGAATCATCATGCCTCTTCTCTTTCTAAAGAAACAGCTTTAATAAGAACAACTTTATGTAATATAAATTTCACTCTTTTGATGGGTACAGTTCAGAGTTTTGGGTGCTGTCATAAAATTTTGCAATAGTAATTCTTACAACAATTTTCCAATCTTTCATTGGCCTCAAAAATAAGTTAAAGCAAAGAAAGCAAAACACACCTCTCATACCCATCAACACTATCATAGATTCACTGTGGTTGCTCAAAGCTATACTCCCCACACCCAGGAAGCAGAGGCAGGTAGATTTCCATGTGTTTATGCCCATCCAAGACTACATAATAAGACTCTGTTTCATATATCAAAACAAATAATAATAATAATAAGAAGAATTATTAACAGTATTTTTCAAAGTCCTGTTAACCTGTAGCATACTTTTTGTGTGTGTATATAGATTTTCTGGTTCTGGACATTCCATAAAAATAAAATCATAAAATACATGGCCCTCTAAAATTGACTTAATTGGCATGGTCATTCACTGCTCATCCACAGTATAGCATGTATTTGTATGTCAACATTTTCTGTTGTCAAACAGTATCTATATATTATGAATGTGTTTTTCTTGTGTATATACTGAGAATGGAAGTACTTTGACATTCAGCTTCTGTGTGTCTTCACCTATGTCACTGAAGAATTACAGCCCTGCATTCTCAAGTGGATATACCATTTCCCTTCTCAGCACAAGGCTTTGATGACCCTATTTTTTCCTTGTTTGCCAACATTTGTTGTTTTCTATCTGATCCATAAGTGGAATCTTACTTTTCCCCAATTGCCTCACAGTGGACCACTTGTTCGTATTTTACTTTGTTATATATGACATTTTTGAGCTGAAACAGTAAAATGTTCAGAATGTATGTCTTTCATTAAATTGGTATTTTCAAAATTCACTTCCATTCACTCTCTTTACAGTGAGTGTCTTCTGAAACACAAAATGTTTGAAATTTATTTTGGTAAAATTTATTTAATCACTCATGTTTTTATTTTGTGTTTTAAGTTTTGTGCAAGAAATCATTATTACTGAAATATTAAAACTTATGAAGAATTATTGTTTTCAATTGAAAATTTTATAGTTATATCAATTCTATTTAGGTCTGTGATTGATTTTCAACTAATTTTTGAAAGTGGTATGAGGTAGTAATAAATTTCTGAACTTAAAATTCTACTTTATTGATTGTATACATGCATTATGTTGTTGTTACCCCATTTGACTTAAAAAATTTTGTTTTCATTATGTTACCCCTCCATCAACACATTCCAGAAAGCTAACCAAAACACACACACACACACACACACACACACACACACACACCACGAAGTGAGCTTTTTATTAACCAACTCCTGGGAATGAAGCCTGCCCTGAGAGTGGTTGATATACCCAGTGACATCCCATTGGAGAAAACTGATTTTGTCTTTGTTGGCATGTGTCAATTGCAAATAGAGGATTTTCTGTTAGATCTGAGTGAGACCCTGTCTGCACTTCCCCTCATTGCTGGGACCATATCTGGTGTGTATACAGCCTTTTGGTTAGGGTTGAGCCCCTGTATCCTTCCTCTCATGCTGGGACCTCCTCTGGCATGTATTCTTACATCAACACCACACTGCCTTGGTTTTGTCTCTGCTGTAAATTTTAAAGTCAAGTAAAGAAGAGTCAAGTAAAGTCAAGTAAAGAAATTTTCCAAATTTGTTCTCTTTTGAAGACTGTTTATTCTGAGTCTTTTGTATCTGCATATGAATTTTATGACTCTCTTATTTTCTCCAAAAATGCCAACTGGGATTTTGATGGAGAATAAATTGGATATGTAGATGAATTCAAAGATGATTGCCATTTAAACATCATTAAGCCTTCTGATGAAAAGATGTGGAATTTCTTTCCATTTATTTAGGTTATCTTTATTTTTTAAAATGTAGTTTTGTATTTAAGTTTTTTATTTGTGAGTTTTGGTCTTTTTGATGGACTATAAATGATTTTTTCCTTAATTTCCTCTTTGCGTGGTTCATTGCTAATATTTGACAATATAACTGACTTTTATTCTTAAACAGAGTCTAATCTTATACCAGAGTCTTATTTATTGAATACATTTATTAGTTATATTATTTTATAATACTTACATACTTATGAATTCTTTTTACATGCAATATAGAGGTGGCATTACTCCAACCTTTTAAATTTTGAAGCTTTTGTTACTTATTGCTGCCATAATACCTATTTCTTTATTAATTATGAAAATATACAATACAATGTTTAATAATAGCATAGATGCTACATTTCCTTGCCTGGAAACTTCCAGACATTACAAGCAACAACCAGGTGTGGCACATGAACGCATTTTGTGTTTTTGTATATATGTTTATGTTACATGTGCATGTCTATATACGTATGTATGTTTGTGCTCTTTAGTTTCGAGATATTTTTAAGGTATTTTTCTTTAGTACAACATTCCTGAATATAGATTTTTTTCACAGGAAATTTGTACTTATTTGGTGGTGTTATTCGTTGTTTAACATGTAGCTACATCATGAATCACTGAAACTCATATCTCTGGTGATTATTGTCTCTTGTGGAGTTTCTGAGAAGTCTGTCAGGATGTAGATGACAATATCAGGTAAGTGCCAAATCAACCTGGATTTGATACTCTTTCCCAGTGACCTCAGGGTGGTGGGAGTAGCTGTGGGTTCACATATTTCTCCAGAGCTGTTTTCTTCCATGCTCAATTGAGGGACCTGTCTATAATCCAGATGTCACTGCTTCACACGCTTCTGAGGCATCTCAGAATTTGATAAATATGTATAGCATTAATTCACCTCAATTTATTTATATTTATCTTATTAAGGAGTTTCCCAAGATTTTGCTGATTTTGAATAAACAGGGGTCTCTCCTTGGCAAAGATGTTCTGTATACTTCACACTGTCACTCTGGAAGCCTCCCCTTTTTAATCTTTGCCTGGAGTTTAACATCACTAGAGCACATTAGGACAGACTTTGCTAATACATGAAAATAATATTCTCTGGGTTAATAAACATCACATGGCTTTAGATTTATAACCATGGAAGACTACTCAAGTTTTATTGAACAAAGACCCATATTAAGCCCATAAGAAACCTGAATCAAAGAGGAAAAAAAAAAGCTCATAGTTTTTAGATAGTTTATGAGAAATAGCTATAATATTTGTCACAGATTTGAGGAAGAAAAACTGTGTGTTTTCATTATTCTTATATTAGAAATGTGTAACTACCATCTGTGCTCACACGGTGTTCCTTCTGTACAATGCTTCTCCAGACTGTCCATGTCTCCAGTCATTGTGAATGGAAGAGGTGTTTCAGTGCTCCACTAAAGCTTGGCAAGCACAGCAAGTCTAGTAAATTCTCCCTATCACAGATGTTTTCAAAATTTCATGGCTCTTAGGTTGCATATCACTCTGAGATCCCTTTAGATGCACAAAAACTGCAAATGTATAGATCCCCCCCCAAAAAGGGCAATTGTGTAAAAATAACACTATGGTAATCTTTGTTTAAATGTTTTTCATTTTCAAATTGTGATGATATTAATTACTAATTTGATATCTAAAAGGAACACCCCTCGTCATGTGTCCATGTAAAGAAAGACTATCTATGAGGGCTCGTCTTAACTGAGTTAACTGATGTGGGAATATCTCTCTTAACTGTGGGTTGGAAAACTCCCTGAGCAGGGAATCCTGGAGTGTATAAAGTGTAGAGGAAATGGTGCTTCCTGGCATAGGTGCATTGATTCACTGCTGTCTGTTCCTGATTATCAATGTGACTTGTTATTCCTGGTCCCTCTGCAATGACGGAATGTAACCTGGAATTGCAAGCCAAGAAAGTATTTTCTCCTTTAAGCTACTTTTGTCTGGATAATTTTCACAGCATTAGAAAAGAAAATTAAGTTACAAATATTTTTGCAAATAGTTATTATATATTAAGATTTATTTCATTTTCAATCCTATTTTCTTTAGCATTGGTGGCGTGATAAAGTTTTAAGGATACTTGGAGATGAAAAATTTTTAAGAATGATTAATTGCAAAAATATGACACAACAACATTATTAAAATAAAATTCTTGGAATCCAGCTGTTGCTAAACCCTAACATAAAACCTTATGGTTTATTTAACTACAGATCCTAGCCAAACAAAGGAATGAGCGTCTTGTGACATTTTCATCTGATGATCTGCAGTAGGAAGCACTGGGTGATTTACATCACATCAGCTCTGTAAGCATTCCTTATTGCTCACAGAAGAAAACACTATAGCTACACAGCCTATCTATTAAGCCTGAAGGATTGAAAGGAATAAAAACAGGTTTAGAATAGGAAGATAATTACATACAAGTAATGTGGGAATATCTTTCTACATGCTGTGCATATCAGTCTTTAAATAAAGAACTGTTTTGGCCATTGCAGGCACCGAAAAAGAAGTAGGTGGGGAATCACAATAGTTGGGTAAGGAGAGCGGTGTCAGGCAGATCTACCCAGCCGCCAAAGAAGAAACATGTCAGGAACACAGGTGAGCCACAGGTCACATGGCAGACAGATTAATGGAAACGGGTTGAGTTAAGATGAAGGAGCTAGCTAGCAATATGCCTTAACCATAGACCAAACAGCATGAAGTTAATATAAGCGTCTGAGTCATTTTGGGGACGGGGGGCCTGAACAGCGGCAGGTGGCAAAGAGATCTGGGGTGGCAGGTCTGTGGATCTGGACCTCTGGCAGCCTGGGGACAGAAACCTCACTGTAACATACAAGAATGGCTGTTTCCTTCCGGAATTGTTTGTTGATAACTCACAAGTTTATCTGGGAAGATGATGAGGTATTACTAGTTGGCTACTGGGATTTAAGACAAATCTTCAATGTCAAATCATTTTGCTGGTTTTACCTGTAGATGTCAACCCACTTTTGCTTTTTTCCTCTTTTTATTCTAACTTAGGATAACTTTTCTTTTGTTATAATAACTTATTTGGAAACAAAATACTTGTTTTGACTTTTGCTAACTTAAAGGTCATTGCCAATACAACGGATTAAAATAGCTTGTGCAGCCTTTGATCTATTTAGCAAAAAAGACAAATATGCCATCATAGTAACATAAATTTGTGCTACAGAAAAATTTCCTCCCAACTAGTACGGTGAAAAAATCAGAATGAAATATATTCGTCACTTTTCTGTCGCAGGGATGAATAATTGGGGTCTAAGCCAATGCTTGGGACTATGAGGGATGCCTCATTCAAGCCACAACAGTTGAGCTCACTAATTATAAAAAGACAAAAACAAACCAAAACAAAAACCTCAACAAAGAAACAAATGACAAAGCAACCAGTTTACACGACATCATTATTGTCACTTATGTGGCTTCTTTTTTTATGGGTTCCTGTGGTCATTCCGGCTAGAATAAGATACCTCCTTTCCTTGTTCCCTTAAGGAAGAACTGATTTAGAAACATAACCATAATGAGTAAAACCTAGTTTATAAAGATTTTTTTATGACAACATTGTTTATAGTGGACTATTAAATATTCAGTGTTTCTCAATGGGAGATTGACTCAATAAAACTAGGTAGCATTCATAGGAAGAGTTTTTTATACATCAATTACAATTATTTTTGAAATTGTATTTATTGATCGTGAAAAGATTCAAGATACACTATGAAACTAGACATATGGATTAAACAGCAATCAGAATCATCACATATCTGAATAGTTATGTAAACACATAACCATTATAACCTTCCTCTCTCTGTCTTCTATATAAATCACCAAATTATTTTATTAATATCTAAGTTTCTCTAGCAAGTCTTCATTTTCCAAATGTTCTGTATCTCCCCAAAAGGTGCCGCTCAATGAGGCCCTAATATTAATATACCTAATCCTAAGCAGGTGCTTCCTTACTAAGCTACAACAAATGTCAATAGTCTTTATTGTTTTTCACATCTCCAGGACACACTCAGTCAGCAACTGTGTGAAGAGAACCCAACACTTAACATGGGATTTTAACTTGACAAATTACAGTTTCTGGGAAAAGAATTAATCCCTGTGAAGGACAAATCCAATTAAACTGTGCGTGTGTGTGTGTGTGTGTGTGTGTGTGTGTGTGTGTGTGTGTGTGTGTGCAAATTAACTTCAGTTCACCATATTTGATGAAAGTTTCTGATTCGCTTTGGAAATACTTTATAAATGAAAAAGCTGAGTTACTAAATTATATATAATCTATATTCATAAACCATACTTTGGTGTGAACTGTGACTCAGGCAGATGCCTCATGTTCACAAGTTAGACATAAGAACTGTGACTCAGGCCCCTATCTGCATATTTTCTGAATGATACAAATGTTTGCTTCCACTGCTGCCTGGGAACTCTTCCTTTATTTTCTGAATTAGATTGTACTACAGAAGCCTAGAAAATAAGCTTCCCTATCCCATCTTCCTATTCTGTCATAAATTACCAAGGTGGCTGTTGTGCCCTGGTCATGAGACCCCAAAGAGACTACCAGAGATGCAAACTTTCCAAAATGCAAAAGCAAGGTTTATTGAAAAATGCAGGTCCTGACAAGGATCTCGGTCAGGCTCATTGGCCTGGTAGTGCCTTAGGAGGTTCCTGCTTGTGGGGATATTTTCAAATATAATAAAAACAGCAGGAGATGTCAGAGGGATCTACCCACAGTCAGTCTAGGAAGATCAGAGAGTGGTGATTCACACCTTTAATCCCAGCACAGGGAATATCCCAGGAGTGGTAACCTACGCCCTGAATCCAATCTGAGTTTGAGGTCATTTTAGTTTATAGAAGGAGTTCCAGGCTCCAGGCAGGCAGTGGTGGGGCCATGCCTTAACTGAGGGAAGAAAGTATTTAAGGCAGACATAGAAAGACAGAAAAGGCAGAAGAAGCCATGGCTCACAGTCTCAGTCCCAAGAAGAACAGACAAGAGAATCTCTGTGAGTTCAAAGCCAGCCTGGTCTTCAAAGCAAGTTTCAGAATAGCCAGGACTGTTAACACAGAAAACTCTGTCTGGAAAAAAAAACAAATAAATAATACATAGTTATATATTTAGCTTCTTGTACATTGTGTTGGGTTTTAGTCTCTTATCACCTGCTCCTCTGCAAACTGGGTTTTAAAGGCAAAAACCACAAGGTTATACATCAATTAGGGGTCTTAGTATGGATACAATTCTGATTTGAGGTACTTTCCAGATTTCCTCTGTTATCTTAGGCAGCTGCTTGTCAAACCTTCCTCCCTAGACTACCTTCTGGGTTGGGACATTCCATGACTATTGAATATCCCCAGGCTATCTCCTGAACTGGGGCAATTCATGGTTAATTAGCTGCTAGCACATAGCCCCTAGGCCATCTCCTCTTGTACTTTGATCCCAGCAGAACTCAGGCCAACCTGTCTCAAACTGGGCCTAAGAAACTTTTGTTCAAAAAATGGAGGTGCTTCTCTGGTAGTTCTGTGGCAACATTTGTTAATTCCCATTTGAAAGTGTCTCCTAGGAAACCCCAAAGGAAAGGAAAATACTGGAAAATCAATGTGTGTAGCTTTATCATTGACCACCACAAGATTTGGTGTTAAGTCTTTCAAAGTGGCCAAACTCAGAATATCATGATATGCCACAGTAGTTCTCAATTCTCAAAATGTTTTAGAACCAAAAACATTATTGACTAAATATTTATTGATATGATGGCATATTGTCCTTCCAATTAAATTCAAACTGGACATTTAAAAATATTTATTTTTCATTTTACATGTGAATTATTATTACATTCAATCTCACTCAAAAAGTCATGTTCCTGTGATTGACAGAGAAACTGGAACTTTAAACACATGCATGGAGCTCTAACTAAAATCATTAGTTCCTTTTATGTAACAAATGGCTCGGGGTTACCAAGCAAGCAGCCTTTCTCTTCTACTGCATCATTAATGTCTCGTGTTTTAGTTTTGAGATCTAGGGCTCTAGAAAGATTATTTGGGATTTTTTTGGCTTGAGGACAGGACTTTATAAAAGGTGACTGCAGTTCTAACAGTCACAGGACCTGTTCAAGGTCAGACAAAATTTGCCTCCAAAATGTCTACAAGACTTGTTCTGTTTCCTACCACATTTTTTTATGTTGTAAATCAGTGATGGAGCTAACTGCTCATCAGAAGTTCATGTTGAAGCATCTAGCATATGGATTCTCCTCATGATGCTAAACCTTGTTGCTATAGTTAAATTTAATATTAACGGAAGACAAATGAGAAGAAAGAAGACAAGAAAATATGTGAATTTTCTGGGAAAAGAAAAAAAACAAAAACAACCCATGAGTATCCAGGTTAAACGACTGACTAATCAAAGATTGATCTATTATGTCCATGAGATTCAGAGAAAAGTAAAAGGAAAGTTGTAAAGCCTGGCCATTTTAACATACTTGCTTAGCAGCAGGAAGTCATTACTAAAACTGTACGACAATTTGTTACCTGGAAATACCCATGTGAGAATAATTTTAGATGAAATAGTTGGGAACACACCATTTTTGTCCATAATTTTCACCCCATTGGCGTTTGCTATGCTTACTGGTATAACCAGTCAGAGATGTTGGAATGAACCATTCAGAAAGACTATCCAACAGAATTATAATCTGTCATATTAGAGAAATAACTTATATTTAAATCTTCAATCTGTAGGGGTATTGTGTTGTTTCATGGTAAATAATTGTTCAACCCACTGGTTTAATAAAAAGAGCTGATTGGCCAAAGGAAGGCAGAAAGTATGGGCAGGGCTACCAGACTAAGAAAACTCTTGAGAACAGGAAGCAGAGAGCAGAATGCCAGAGAGACCACCAGAGAGAAGCCGCAGGAAGCAGAGGACAACCATGCTGCTCTAAAGAAAGGTACCGAGCCATATGGCTGAACAGGAAGAATCATGGGTTAGATGAAGGATACAGAGTTAGCAAGTGATATGCCTGAGCCTTTGGCTGATTCAGCCTAAACTATAGTAAGCCTCTGTGTGTCTCTGTGGGTCTGTGGGTCCTAAACCTTGAGGTTAGGCCTAAAAGTCCAGGCCAGTAACCTCTTACTACATCAATCAGAATAAGTATGATATTATATGCAATAAAAAAGAGAACTCTGCTTGAATAAGCCCTTAGAGCTATACATTTGTCCAATATTTTTCTTATTCCACACCTTATTCAAGTGCGTTCACACCCTTTCTTTTACATTCTCTTTCCATGTCCACAGCTGTCAACAGGCAGGATGCAGAAGGAAAAAATACCATTTAGGAATAGATTCATTGTAGTGGGAGGCACCATTGGGGATGTATATGAATTGCTGCTCATCAGGGGATAGGTGTGTTTCTAGTAAATGGGGCATTAGCTTCTTCTTTAAGTCATTTCACGGATTTGATGTAGTTTGTCTCAGTTTTTACAGACGGGAAAACATAATGTCAATAAACAGAAATAGAAAAAAAAAGTCAGTGTAGGGGATTCATGGGCCCATCAAAGGAAGATGGAGCATGCATTGACTTTGCTAAGTGGTTCTTGAAACTCCTTGACCATAACTGCGGAACAGGCTCTCAATAGAAAACACTATACAATCATTTTCTTGCTTTTGTTTGTAATCTGTTCTATATTTATATACTTATTTTATTTTCTCATACTAGTGTTTTTAGTCTGGTCATCTTTATAAAATCTGCAGACTTCCTTTTCGTCCACTACCCTTCATTGTTCCTAGCCCAATGGTTTTCAGCATAGGTATGAAAACTCATAAAGTCAAATTTTACTTACCAAATTATCAGAGCCATGCCGATGGTTCACACATTTCTTCTCTTTCCAGGAGTTCTGACTCGTGCAGATCCTCTGTCATGCTTCTTAATTTTGTTTCAAATTGCAATATTTCTTTCTCCCTGAACTTTGTCACAGTCACAGTAAAGCTTTATCAGAAAGGCACAACATATACTCTTCTAAACTTCTTGACAAAACCCATTTCAGTGGAAACATTTGCAGGAAGGAAGAAGAGACTCTTGAATAACACGATTGCAGATTTATGTACAAATATTTACTGCCCACTCCTTTGCAAATAAGCTACTGTGCTACGATGAACAAATTAATATGATGTAACAGTTTCAAAAACAGTGTTTTACTAAATCCTGATTTAAAAAAATCATACTAACAGCAAAAATTACGTAGTTTAGAAAACAAAAACTCAATTAGTAAATTGTTATTTATTGATATTTTAATTAAAATTAATTAGATACAATAGTATGCATTTAAAGAAAATGTTAATATGCTCAAAGACATACATAACAATATTAATTATTATTGTTTTATGTAACCCATGTAATTATGCTTAAATGCACAATTGACAATCTGAGAAAATAGTGACTTTCCTGACCACAGCAAATTTCTTACAAAATAATAGAAGACCAGGATAAATTTATGTACTAAATAAGAAACAAGTGTATTTTTGTACTTGAAGGATTCTGGAGATAAAACAGTAACTTAAGTGTCTAAAAACACTAGCCTAATTGAATCATTTCTGAAGTGTTCTCAGCAAACACTTCAGAAGACATGAGGTTTGGGGAAAATATCTAATTAACTTCTGCCCTTTAGTAAGGAGAAAATACGGCCAGCATCCCCACACTCATAAGATGTCCATGAACAAACAGCAGATTTAAAGGGCAAGCCAGAGTTTATAAAACAAGATTCCCCCACAGTCACTGACTTGCCTCCCTCCCTCCATCCATCCCTTCCATTCTTCCTTTCCTTCCTCTCTTCCCCTCCTCCATTCCTTAGCTCCTCCCTCTCTTCTTCATTTTCTAGTTTTAAAATTCTTTAATCTTATCCTGTGTTTTACAAGCCGAGAAATTGTATCCCCATCAGTATCACAGGAATCAAAGGGTAACTTCATAATTCCATGATAGTCAAAAGAGAGCTGTTTTCTTTCTGATTTTGACAGCTGATTTATTTTGGGGCAAGTGAATTTGAATGTTATCTGAATGCTTCACTTTCAGGAGATGACCTACTGCTAAAGCAAAAGGTCCACATTTCCCTTGCTCACTTTGAGATGCAAATTGACAAGCAGTTTGACAATGATGAAATTATGAGGTCAATATAACTTAATTTTGTATATAACTATTAATTTTAATATAAAATAGTTTTGTGAGTTAAATAAATCTAGATAGTTTTGATGCTAACACCTATGCTTTTCTCTATTGCTATGCAACGCTATTGCTTTTGAGCTAGAAATGGAAATAGCTTCCCCCCCCCCAAAAGTTCCCTCACGCACCAACTTAATTAAACAATGATTGCATAGCATCAAACAAATTTTATACTATCCCTAAACCGCACTCCTCTCATTGGTAAAATAAAAGTGATAATGGTATGGGAAGATTGAAAGCTATTGTGTACATAGATTCAATATGTACATTTATCATTCTGCCTATGAAGAATAACGGGCAAGTAAATGTTAGCTCTGATTCTTAATCAACTACCTTTTGAGATGCAAGACATTCGCTAAGAATTAAGGGATTTGTTTCTGGTTTTCTTTTCTTCTTCACTTATTTTTCTGTATGTAGTTTTCTGGAGTTGCTGGTGTTGGGTTGAATTTAGAATCTCATGCATATACAGCATACACTGTACAACTGGGCTATACTCCCCAACTCTGAAATAAATTCTGTGAATATTTCAATGTGTATTCAGGGATCAGAAATGACTTTGTTAAAATTATTCAATATAAAATATGAGTAAAACTGTGGTATTGTGATATTTTTAAGTCATCATTGAAATGAGATGTACACTTAAATTTACCTTTGCTCAAACCTTCTTAGATATCATTTATGGAAAGCAACCAGATGCAGATTTGGAGCCATATTATAGAAAAATCAGTATCATTGTTCCTATTTGATTAAAAATCACAACATTTCTGAGAGTGAGTAAGGTCATATGTGATGCTTTGTTTCACTTGAAAAAACTTTTTATATCATGAAGTACCATATAAATATAAAATGTCACCTGGTGGAATATTAAAGAATGAATACCTTCACCAAGACTACTAAAATTGGTGCCTCAGGCACTTAAAGATATTTTGAAATCCTTCTAGAGCTTTGAGCTCTCACAGAAGTGTTCTGACATATGTAGTCTCCAAGGTACATGGCTGCAGGTAGATATCACACACTTGAGAACATAAAATGTAGTCTACAAAATGTACCCATTGATTCTGTTATTTCTCTGCTCTCATCCATTTCCACTAATGTTCTAAATTATACTGAACAAACTAATTTTTTCAATATACATCTTATGCTCCTGAGCTGTGCTCTGTAGATTGGGTCTTTAAAATAAACTTTCTCTAATTTGAGGACCCAGTCATTTTTCTATAGAGAACTAACCTTGGCAGGGGCAAGAGTGCATGAGTGATTTAATATCATTTTTTACTGAGATAGTGATTTAAATAAAGCAATGAGTCTGAAGTGAAATTTATGGAAAAAATAATTTTAAAAGTTTGTAATTTGTGGAGTGTGATGAGTTGAGTACAGATGAAGGGTCAAGGACTAACCATCTCTGCCCGGAACAGTAGTCTAAGAAAATAACACAGAGAATCTGCAGGTGAAATACTGTTTCCAGTTTTAAAACATGCTTGAATAGACAATAAAATCTATTTGAGCAGTTAAAAATATTGTAATTTAAACTGACAACTCTCCATTCACCTGATTGAGAACCTTAGAGAGAAAAGGTTTGATCACATATTGTTCCTGATTTGGGGAAATTAATTCTGCCTCTGTCAAGTTGGCTGTTGAAATGAGTCCTTTACAACCTTTGTCTGGGGTCATTTTAAATCCTATTGAATTATTTGCTTAATAAGCTCAGCATTTCCTTTCCCTTTGCTTTGTATTCTTTACATTTCCTGGCCTCAGCCGGATATGATACTTCTTAATAAAAACTGACTTATCTCTCCCTCCTAAGAGCAGCATTAAAAGTATCCTATCAGTGTCTGAGGAGGTAACTTATCACAGCTGAGAAATGAACGATGGTGGATTAGAAACTTTCCTGCTGAGCACACAGAGAGCAAAAGCCTTGCATGCCCCATGTTCTGTCTTATTACCCATTGCAAGATCTTATCAGATAACGAGCTGTATGCTCCATATGATGCTTTTTAAAAAATAGCAAATAACATTTCAAAATGAATGTTAGGAATAAACTTATGTTAGGAAAATTACTTTACTATTCTTTATAATTTCTCTCCAAATAATCAACAGCTTTATTGGACTATACAAGTGTGCTTTCAGACATAACTTGATCTTTTAGGTAAAGAGAAAGGAGACAGAACCATGATACCACAATGAATTGCAAATGACATCACATTGGTACCACCGTGTTACTAAGCTCAGTGGGGAAGCCATAGTGGCAAAAACATTGTCAAGCTCTTTGGGTAAACTTTTGTAAAACCACCCTGCTAATCTACTCTATAACTCACAGACTTTTAATTACTTTTTTTTATTTAACTTGCATAAATGGAAGACACACATAAAAATGCATGCATAACACCTGCCACTGTGTGCTTTGACTTAATGTATTTCTATTCTCCCTGCTTTAAGAAATACCAGTTGTTTCCTGAGCCTGGCAAACATACTCTCAAATAACAACATTCTCAATTTTAAAAGGAACGAGTTTGAAATTGAGAAGAATAGGTCTACAGATATACCAAATCCTTTTTATTCAAAGTAACTTCTGAGCTTTTCAAAGTTTAGATTCAATGTTAGAACTTAAAAAGATTTTAGTTAGACATCAGGAAGTTTGAAACCGTCTATGGGAATCTTGATTTCTAGGTAATCTGTGGACATTCCAGTTGGCTTCTAAAAAGTTAGCATGAAACACTTTTCCCTAAATTCAATCATTACATTTAAAGAGATCTTTTATTACAGGCATAAGGAGATATGATATAAATCAGGACTCCAGTAAAGTATGTCTGGACAGAAGAGTTCTGTTACCAAAGCCCAACAAACATCAGCATTCCCATTAGAGTGAGTGCCATAGTCTCAGTTCCTGATGCACATCCTGCACCAGTTGTATCCAGAGTACTTCCATGGTCTGCTCGATGGACTTGCTTGACATCACTGAAGTTCATGTTGTCTGGCAACCCTGGGGGACAAATAAGAAAACACTTGGTGTTATGGGGCTACCTCATAATGAAAGGCTAGAATAGTTCTTATAACTGATAGGTCCATGTCACGATATTCCTGTTTTTATCTCCTCTGTGTCCACCCAGACTCCAGATGTATACTTCACACTTAGTGGAAGTTACATCTTTATATGGGGTGTCATTAGGAATGCTCTAAAAGTAAAGCAAAATCATTTTTGCTTAAAACAATAAATCTTTGCTGATATTTTTCTAATGTCATTGAGTGATAGAGAAGCAAAGAAATTTAGTACAATGGCCCAATATATCCCATTATTATTTTTCCCATTCTGTCAACTACAGAACTAGCAACAAGTTTTCTCATGAGGATTTAATGAGGTAAGAGGATATAGCAAAGTAAGACTGCCTGGGGTTGAATGTCTGGATACTGCCTTAAATCAGAGTGAACTAAGCATAGGAATTTTTTTGTTTACTTATTTTTGTTTCTCATTAAATTTTTAATTAAATATGTTTATGCAATACTAAGTGATGTCATGATATAACACGATGTGAAATAAATAACGAGCTTCGTATTGTGACTTTAAAATTTACTTAGCAATTTCAATATGTACAATAAAATATTATAAGTTATACTTACTACTTTCTATTCTGTCTTAAACATATGTACCTCCTGCCTGAATTTAGACTTTCTCTCTGAAGCACTGTCATGCTTGACTATCATTTCTTCTTCTTCTCTAGCCGGGAAGCTCCAGAAATCTCTGCAAAGCAGCATTCTACACTATGTTATTATGAGTATGACTGTTCAAATTTCACATATGAGACATGGGATAGGGGCACTATTATAATAATATCCCCAAATCAATGAATTATGTAGCCTTTTTGTTCACACAGTGGTATTAAAATAGCAATCTACATATCTGTCAACGTATAAGAGAACTCATCAGTAGGAACACTGACAATTGGGAATAGAGATGAAACACATGATTTAAATATAAGAAATAAAAGGCAGGTAAAGTGATCTACTTTTTAATTTTTATTCCTTTCCCATGTATTATGGAATCTGACAGGCTGTGTAGAGATGGTCTCTAAATGATTTACAATGAACAAGTTGTTTTCTTCAGGTGGCGTTAGTGTGATACACCCAGGAAACTCCTGTTTTCATTCCTCATTATCTATTGTCACCAATGTACTGAGGTCATGTGACTCTGAGTTATGTCATGACATGCTGCTATTCATCATAATGAAAAGATTTCAACTCAGTGTTACTACAGTCACAGATATTGACACCATAATTAAACTGAGACTGAAAAAAAGGGCCTCATATAAGGAAAAGCCAATATTTATGTAATTAGGTCAATACACATATATAATTCAGAAGGTAAGCCCCACTGCATTCAGGGATGAGAGCATTAAGACCGAGCAAGCTCTGCTGATCTGCTGTATTGATTCTGCAGCCCGAGTTCTGGCATTATTATTCATTGTTTGGGTACTTGTTTCGCCCTTCTGTGTCATTAGGTAAGATGAATCAACTAGTAATTCATTTTTTTTTTTTTACAGGATTGGGAGTCAAATGTGACTATTTTAGTCATGGCTTTAAACTTCTTGCTGAGCTAGAGCTTAACAAGGAGTCGAGAGGGCTCCAAGCAGTTATAAAAAATGCCCCCTCTTCACTATAACTACATATAGTAAAGCTTTATAGGATCTACTTCTCTGTTTTTAAGCAATGTGAATTGGAGTTTGGACTACATTCATGAATAGCGTTTTCTTCTTAGGTCTTCTGAGCTGGTGTTTTATTTCTTTTTTTCAGGAGGTAGGCACTGATCAAGGTTCTGAAAGTACCACCATCTACACATATATGCCAGCAGATCAGCCTTCAGTCTGATGCCTCCAAGTCAGACAAGGTCATGAGAGCTGCACTGCATTAAAGCCAGTACTCTGTTTTAATATCCAAGGTAGGTAGGTAAGTTAATTAATGTAAGAATATTAAGGTGTATGACCTTTGAATAAGAAGTGAGCATGTCAGTTATAGCTACAGTTATGATTCCAGTTACAACCTGGCATTGCTGTCTATAAAGAAATAATCATGCTGAAAATTCTAGCATAAAAATTGTTTGATACAATTATTGTTTTTAAAGAAATCTAAGAAAGCTCAAAAATTATGCAAAAAAGTTTCCCAAAAATGTATTAAAGAAAAAATTTTTCTGGATTTATTACATTAATAGAATAAATAAAACAAAGATTTGAATAATCTTTTCTGTACAGGATGCACATAGGTACTGATAAATACACAAGAGCAATACACAACAGTACTGATAAATACACAAGAGCAATACACAACAGTACTGATAAATACACAAGAGCAATACACAACAGTACTGATAAATACACAAGAGCAATACACAACAGTACTGATAAATACACAAGAGCAATACACAACAGTACTGATAAATACACAAGAGCAATACACAACAGTACTGATAAATACACAAGAGCAATACACAACAGTACTGATAAATACACAAGAGCAATACACAACAGTACTGATAAATACACAAGAGCAATACACAACAGTACTGATAAATACACAAGAGCAATACACAACAGTACTGATAAATACACAAGAGCAATACACAACAATACTGATAAATACACAAGAGCAATACACAACAGTACTGATAAATCGGTTATTTCTTCTCGTCGTCTTCAGTCTAGTTGTGAAACGACAAAAGTTAGTGTTATTAAAAAATTCAATACAATCTTAAAACTTGGGCACAATTTTTATGGGTGGTGCTGTGAAATCTATATATATAAAGGGACTATGTTGAGGGAAATGGACACTGCTTAGGAGATGGGGACATGTGTCAATTCACTTAGTGACATCTGTAATATAATTTCTACGGCAATTCAGTAATCCCAGAAGGTGGGGAATGTTACAGCAGTGTGAGCGGAGGACGAACGAGAGGAACTGGGGTCTTGGATGGAAGACGAGACTCTGAGTGTGATCCAGGATGTGCTCAGGTGACTCACGGCAGGGACTTTATGTACTTTACAAGACACTAGCACATCACCATTTATGTTGAGAGCAAAGATGAGATGATCTTGTTCTCTCCTCCTTGATATTTTGAATGTTGGAAATATGCACCAACTTTCTGTGTTAGTTAAAGCAAGAGGAAATGCTCAGAGGTGAGAGACCGAACAAAGGTAGGTCAGGAACCTGCAGATTTGAAGATTCCAGATCTCTATGTCATGGACAAAAAGCTTTCTCACTGAGGCAAAGGAGTATGAGAGTTTTCTATATACGCCCATTCTTCATCTATTTACACACCATGAAATTTCTCCATATTTCACTATGCCATGAAGATTGTGCCTAATCATGCTATTTTAAACAAAGGGAATTGCAGTGATTGAATTGTTGGTTTGTTTGTTTACAAGATCTAGTAATGGTCTATCAGAGACTGTTCTAGAGTCTCAATACATAGTATGCACTCACACTGACTTCATAGTTTGGTGGATCTAAAAACAAAACAAAACAAAATAAAAAAAAAAACAAAACACAAAAACAGAACAAAATAAATGAAGACCAGTAATCTTTTTTGAAAAGCTGAAAAGTAAGGGGAGATTTAAATGTTGAAAGCTGGACTGTAGAACATTGTTTGAATTCAACATTAAGCTGATCATGGCACCAAAATAATTTGTTTCTAGAAATAATCTTCACAAAATCATGGCACCTTATGTCTATTTTACAGTGTGTTTTGGATGAATATTGTTGAAATAGTAATTGAATAACGAGCTCCTTCCCACACCAGAATGCATTTAGCTTAATTATTTCCTTTCCTCCTGAAGATTAGGAACAGATGCAGAAATGGCTATATACTCAAGGTCTTTTGGCCATGAGTGAATCTCCCTATGATCCACTCATCAGCTCTGGCAGTATGCTCACGAGACTGTACATTTAAAGCACTGAATTTGCAGGCAAGTTCAGGTTTTGCCAGAGCATGGGTTAGTAGGTAACTTTAGCTTTTCTTTAAGATGACATAATTTTAAAAACTCTGGAATGAGAGCACCTTGATGAGAAAAGAGGATTCGTCACAATATCTTGAGGAGACCAAAAATTAAAGTTCAACTACAAAAAAGTAATAAAAGCATCAATTTATAATTTTATTTATTTAGAGCTGGGGAACAATCCTATGAATTGGTAAGGTGAGATTTATAAAAATAATATTCATGGCTTTGACTCTACAAAAGAAGGAATTTCTGTGTGACATAAATAACTAGTATAAGAGCAAGGGGCACTGTAAACTGGAGATAACATACACCACCTATTTCAACAAGAGAACAGTGTTTTTAGTAAAGAATTTTTACATTCCATATAAAACCTACACATGTTCTGATAGAATAATCAAGGGTAATTACAAGAAAAACAATCTAAATTAAAGACTAATAAGGTATGGTAAAACAAATAAATACATTTTTTTTCTACAAAGAGGTGACAATTATTTTTTGTTTAGTTCATAAACAACAGAGTATATTGGCAGGGAGACTTTAGGGGATGTTGCCAAAATATATTAAAACTGTTTAAAATATATCTTTACCCAGACACAAAGCTGATCTATGGAAATAATTTAGGAAATGTGTATATAATTATTCATAAAATATATATGTTTCTGAAAATTATTGGCCACTATGTGTTATTTGGTACGAATCATTTGAACTATGAGTTACATTGATTTATTAAAATCTACTAAAATGGATTTTGATAGAATTCATATAAATACTGGTAATATTTTAATGTTCTTTTATCTCAATCAAATATCACCAAATTATTGTGAAGGAATTTCTGTGTGACACAAGTTACTAGTATAAGAAATTCCCTCATTAGTTTTTGTATTGACATGGTAAACTCCCAATAACAGTTTTGTAAATTAATATATTGAGAAATATAATGTAAGGCAGAAAAGTACAATATTACAAAAATAATTCCTCAAGCTTGTTTTTTTCATTATAAAGGCCACGATTATATTGAATCAACTGAGAATATGAAGTAAAAATTAGAATTAAATATGAACTAAAAAGTTGTGAATACAATATATATATATTTTAAAAATACTGTGAGGAAAAAATGATACAAATTTTTAGAATAAAGTTGCTACAGATTTTCAACCAGATCCTCTTTCTATGGAAGTAACATGGACAGAATCTCTTCCTTAGTGACATAACAGGTGAATTGTTTAAGAAACGTGTGAGGATTTAAAATCGAGTGACACCGTAAGGAGACGTGGCCTTGTTGGATTAGCTGTGGTCTTGTCAGAGAAATATTTCCCTGTGGAGTTGGGTTTTGAGGTCTTATATATGCTCAAGATACTACCCAGTGTCTCTGTTCATGTCCTGTGGTCTGCTGATCAAAATTTTAGGAATCTTAGCTCCTTCTCTAGATCCATGTCTGCCTGCATGCCATCATGCTTTACACCATAATAATAATGGACAAAACCTCTGAGAGTATAAGTCACCACCTCAACTAAATGTTTTCCCTCCTAAGAGTAGTCATGGCCATGGTGCCACTTTACAGCAATAAAACCCCTAAGTAAGATACAAGGTGTATCTAGTACAATGTTAAGTTACCTTTCAGAGTGCCATAGACATTTCTATAGATTATGTGATCAGAGTACAGTCAATACAGTTGGATACATGGGTGCCTAATAATTCTATAACAGCTTGAACATGACTGATACACAACCTAGTGGTATCCTACTTGGTCCGCAGAAAGTCTAGTCAATGAAGCTGTTCTAGCAGAAGTGTCATCCACGGTCTGTAGAATCAGACCATATTTATGTCTGTTTTGAATTTTTTGTGTGTACATATGTGTAATGTTTGTGGGCAGATATGTGTATGTACATCTGCATGTGAAAAAGTGACGTGGGCAGAGCCAGGTGATGTCCTCTACATATATGTCTTATTTCCTGGAGTCAGAATCTCTCATTGAACATGGAAATCAATGACTTTTGGCTAAGCTGTTGGCTAGAAAGCCTAAGAGATTCTCATTCTGTGTCACCCTCCCCAGCACTGAAGAAGTATGTTCATAGAACCATACCCAGCTACTGAACCTCATGTTGCTACTCTTAACAATGTTCTTATGTTTCCGCAGACAGTGTGCTTACTAGCCTGACTCTACATTTGGTATTCTAAAATTTTAGTTTTCTTTTATGTGCCTTTATTCATTTATTTAAGTTTATGCTTGTTGAGGTCTTCTACAAACTCATGATTATCATTTATTAGGCCACTGAAAGCTAGGATTATAAAATGCATCACCAGATTAGGATTATTAAATTTTGTAGCAATCAACAAACTTCTTTTTTACAAATTATGCTGGAATTGTGGTATGGTCTCCACTTTGAAAAGGCTGGCTACAGGATTTCAAAAACTCACCGGTGGTTCTAATGGTAAGCCAAACTTTATTTGCATGTTTTACAATATTGTACTTCTGAGAAATGTGGAAGATTATTACATTTTATTCATCATTGCACAAAATAAATTACTGTTAGTGCTCCCTTATTTAACAATAAGTATAGTTTTCCTTCAGGATAGAAAAGGAAAATAATGTTTTTTTTTTTTCTATTGTGTTAGTTACTTTTTGTTTCTGTGATAAACACCATGATCAATATCTTCTTAGGAAGAGCAATTATGGATCAGAGTTCTAGATGGAATGTTTATAATGGCACAATAGACATGTCATCAGACAGACCTGCTAGAAGACAAGAGACCAAATGTTCACACACAAGCAGAACAAAGATAGCAAACTGAAAATGTGTGAGGTCATATGTAGTGGGAGTCAGGCAATATCACTTTGACCTAGAGGTGTGGCCTTTGGGCCTTGAGGATCCAAGTATGAGGCTTGGTCAGGTCAGTCTAAAACCAGGTGCTTGAAGTCTCTCTTCGTGTTGCTCCTTTGCATCCTCGGAGAAAGGACCAGACCTGCTGCTACTGCCGCTTTGTGGACCATTCCAACTTTCCAGGAATGTTATATCCCTTATATCAGTGAGCATTTCAAATAAACCCATTAATAAATATTAACCTTTTAATCAGTTGCCAGTGATTATTATCAACTATAGCTATACAATCTCAATGCCCAGGCTCAGTGATAAAACTCCACCAGCAAGAGTCTACTTTCTAAAGCTTTACATAACCTTCCTAAAGGTCATCATCCACTTGGAATCAAGGGTTCATCTATGTGAGACTCTGGGGGATACTTATCATTCAAACAAGTTCAGAGCTTTTTTGAAATTGGTACATTTTATCTGTAGTAATCATCCATAAGCCCTTAAAGTTTGCCTTAGTGCAGATTGAACATCTTACCAGAAACAACACACAGACATATTATCTGGAAACTACTTAATTTAAAATTTTATAATGATGCTTCTTTTACAAGTAGCATTATTGTGAAATTTCTTCGAGAATGAAATTTCAAGTAGAATCTTATAAATTTGTATAGCTGGTTATTAATAAAACAAAGCATATTTATTAGCTATATTATAATATTTACTCATATACTAGACTTATTTGTAGAAATATATTGTTGTTAATGATATTGAAAATTGTTTTAAGAAATGGAGGTTGATAATATCAATTATGTTTTAAAAATCAGAAAAATTGTTTTGCCTTACTTACCTTGGTGACAATATTGATTTCAAACAATATTATAAATAAAAATAATAAAGTTTACTAAGCACAATATAGTGGCTTTCTGTGCTACAAAAGATAATTTTTATATGATCATGAAAACATGATTGTATCAGAAGAATAAAACATTAGTTTTAAAAAGTAACAGTGGAAGGTAAAATAAGCAGATTAGTTTATTCTAAATCCCAAAGCAGAAAAATGTCACCATTGATTTCTATGACAGTTTAAAATAAATATAAAATATAGGATATTTTGAAAAGAGTGTCAATGTGTTTGCTACTTCCCATTTGATTCTAATTTAGTTCCTAAAAAGTATAACTAACCTAAGAAACAGCAAGAGAGAACTGGATAAGCATTATATTAACTGACGACCTTAGTTAATTTTCTATTGGTGAGAAGAGACACCATCATTAAGGATCAATATGGGAAAGTAATGAGGCCTTGTTTACACTGTCAGAGGCTGAGCCCATGACAGTCACAGGGGGGTGGGGTATAGCAGTAGGCAGGCAGAACACTGGAACAGTAGCTGAGAGCTTACATCAGGCAGAGAGAGAGATACTGGGTAATTCCTGTAGGCTTTTGAAAACTCAAAGCTAACCTCCCCAGTGACAACCTTCTTTAGCAAAGCCACACCTTCTAATTCTTCCCAAACAGGTCTACCAAATAGGGAATATGCATTCAAATATATGAGTTTATGGAGTCATTCTCATTCAGACAATCACACTGACCAAGGTAAAGAGCAAATATATAAGCAATTGTGTTTGAGTGGTTGTTGAACTACAGCAATTAATAAATTGGGGATTTAACGTTTGTAATTATATTACTTGAAAATAAATATTGAAGTATCTAACTTAGGACTTGTGAGATGGCATGAAGGATAGGAACATTTGCTATGCAAGTTCAAGAGCCTAAGTTCAGATCTGCAGCACCCCCATGAAAGACATGATGTGAGGCTGTGTACACCTGTCACCCCATGCTTGGGGCAAAGATGTGGAGGGACAGACAGGAGGATCGCAGGATCCCAGGGTCTAGCTAGTCTATGTAAAAAATGGCAAGCTCTGGGTTCAATGAAGCTTGTCTCAAGGGAGTATGCCATGAAGTAATAGAAGAGATTGTCTACTATTTTCATTTAGCCTCTGCATGTATGTGAAACATGTGTGTGACTCCCTGATACACACACACACACACACACACACAGACACACACACACACACACAAACACACACACAAACACAAATATTCTAATATATCACTATGATATAAAAAGAAGTAAGAAATCTCAATAAACTTTTAAGTCATGTCCAGCTTTCTGTTTTAATAAACATTTAAAATTCAAAGCTAATCACTTATAAAATTAATATAGAATGCATACATTATACATATATTTTAAAATAGAGGATTGATAGCACTTAATGTAAAAATAAAAAGAACTAATGAAAATTAAGACAGAATTAGCAAAACTAGGCTGATAACCTGAAAACACAAAACCAGATATTAAAGCCGTTGGAGATAATTCAGGGATCTCTAAATGAAATGAATTACATAAAAGTAATAAATATACATCAGGTTTTAAAAACTGAAGTAATGCACCAAAATATAATGATAGAGAGTGGGTTAGAGGCTTAGAAAAATGTACTTTGAGCAAAAACATTTTCAAAAGATAGTAGATGTCATTATAATGATAAAAGATAAAATGGAATGAAAATTTGAAAAAGATAATAGTGAACATTTTATGATGAAAAATTACCCAGTCCAGAGGTAACAATTTTTAATCTAGTCTCTCAAAATAAGCATATGCATAATAGGTGTGGGGATTTAGTAGAACATACCCTTCAACTGATTCCTTAAACAGATGAAAAGTAGTGGAGTCCAATAAGGACTGGTAGCTTGAGTCACTCTGAGGAGTGAGAAGGGAGAGAGATTGCCCCTGCATTTGAGCCTTGATTCATCTTCTCAACATTTCCTCTCTCTGTCTCCTCACACCTCACCAAGGAGAAGGACACGATGCCCTGGGTAGGAGCTTTTCTAAGCAAGATCCATCACACCAAACTTTGCTATGTCTCATCTGCTTTTGAGTTTGCCTGCTTGAGTTTAATTTAGTTTTCTGTGTCAAAATACCCCCAAAAAAGCAATCTAGAAGAGAAAATGTTTATTTTAGTTCATGACTCCAGATTATAGTCCATTATGATGAGGAATTCTGTGGTGATATATTATACATTTACTAAAAATATTCTAGAATATCAGAGAACTAAGCCACCCACTAAGCCAAGCCACAAAGGTCAAGGAATGGTGATCCATGCCTTTAATCCCATCATTTGGAATTGCTTGTATATACTGTATGTAGTTATTCTTATATTAGTTATAACATTATCTTTATTTTTGACACAATTGGAATATGTAGTGATATTTTGTATATTTAATAAAATTATCCAGGAATATCAGAGGACTGAGCCACCCACAGATCCAAGCCACAAAGTTCAGGGAGTGTTGACCAAGGTCTTTAATTCCATCACTTTGGAGGCAGAGATTGTCAGGATCTCTATGAGTTCAAGGCCAAACAGAGCCAGGCAGTGGTGACACCCATCTTTAATCCTAGAACTAGTAAAATTGATCCGGGAATTAAAATAGCTGGTCAGGAAAGAAAGATAAGAAGGAGAAGACAGAAGCTTTCCCCTTGGCCTACATGCCCAGTTAGTCAGAGGATTCATAGAGATAGGGCCCTCCAGTTTGGCTTGAGTGACAGTTGGCTGTGGTTTGTTCCCTGTCTCTGATATTTTTTCTTTTTCCAAATATCTGGCTCTGGGTTTTATTATAATACAAAATAGAATGCTTGCAATAAAAGTCATGGTGGCAGATACCTGATACCACTGGCACAGCACAACCAAACAGTATATGTGAGAAAGCTATATGGAGATCTATAATCTTATAATCCAAGGGAAAAATTAGTTGGAGGGTGTAGTAGTACACAGGAGACATGAGAGGAATAGATACTAAAGGCTAAATGTCTGAGTGGAAACAGTGGGATTGTTCAGATGGAGTACAATGGAATGAGTTATTCAAAATTAAAGATTCACAAAGAAGCCTTATGAACATTTACTAACTATAGGCCAATTAAAAATATAATACATTAAAAAGGAATTTGACTAGAAGCACTCTGCATGCATAGATAATTCTCTTTCCAGAAGACATTATATAAAATTTGTTTCCAAGAGTAGGATACTTTTCTGAGAGTTGCTGACAAAGAGGACCCAAGGCATCCCAAACACCATAGGGTATTGCTATTGCTATTAGTTGAAAACTAAACTAGATTGTAAGATATATTATATTATCATTTAAGATAGCACTTGTTTAATTTAGAACTACTATTGCTATAATAAAACTCCATTACCAGAAATTAAATTGGAAAAAAAAGGGTATGGTTGGTTTATATTTTTATACCATATAGTCCATTACTGAAAGAAGTCAGGCTAGGAACTCAAGCAGTGTAGGTATCCAGAGGTAGAAATTAATGCAGAGCTCCTGGAAGAGTGATGCT
This sequence comes from Phyllotis vaccarum, assembly GCA_033318265.1. Lineage (NCBI taxonomy): Eukaryota > Metazoa > Chordata > Mammalia > Rodentia > Cricetidae > Phyllotis > Phyllotis vaccarum. The sequence goes on from JARWLC010000005.1 coordinate 8,231,207, forward strand.
TACTGGTTTGCTGCCCATAACTTTCTCAGCTTTCTTTTTTATAGAACACAGGATGACCAGCCAAGGGATGGTACCATCTTCAATAGAGCCCTTCCACATCAAGCATGAAGTTATATACATCTCTGATTGGATATGAGCTATGCTTCATGGGAGAAATTTTATACCTCATCAAAATCACAATATGGGGAGGTCATATTTCCTATGTTAGAACTTATTATTATCTTGCTAAATAATTATACTGTAAAACTGCATTCTAAGTAGTTATGTTTATAATTTTATGCTGCTTTCATCAATATTCAGAAAACCTTTTTTTTGTAGTAGGTAGTGGTTAATGCAGATTCATGACTGGTAAAATGTTCAGTGATGGGTAAATGATCATTATCAGTTCTTCAACATCCTAGATTCAAGGACTAGCAAACAATAGGGAACAGAAAGAATGTAGGCACTGGTTGGTAGGAGAAGAACTAACTCCGGGACATGACATGACTCTTGAACATACCATCTTACATCCATCATGGTTGCTTGCATAAGACTAAAAAATATTAAACTAGACAAAAATCCCATGCTGGGTTGGGGAAAGATCTAACAATACATCTCTGTCAAAGGTGATATTGGCAGTGTATAATTGCTGGGAGAATTAAAGTTACTTCCTTTGGAACATGATTACTGATAAGTTGCTCATGTCTCCAAACATGAAAATCTATAAATAACTAATTTGGTTTAGAAATTATTAATAACAATAAAGAGAAAATGGAAGGCATATAATGCAGGGGCACTGGTGGAGTTGGAAGGGAGATACTGGTGGATGGTACATATGTAAATTTCAAAGATTAAATATTATTTAAATATTTAAATAATTAAATATTATAAAACAGATACAGAAAAATGAATACATGCTCATTTATTTTGGTTCAGTACCCTCTTCATGTATATACTGTCCAAGATACCCTACCAAGGAAAGGCTGCTGCTCTTTATACATCAATTAAAGAACCACCAAGACAATCCCACTCAGATATGCAAACAGGTAACTCTGATCCAGAAAAGCATTCATTAATACTCTCCTCTTGGGTGTTTCTTGTTTGTTTTTAGTTGAAAATTAGAGTTACTTATCATATCTGTCCATAGTGAAGATCATTCCTCACATTTAAGGAAGTATAGAATGACTACTTAAAGTATCCCTGACAATACTTAGATGAAATACTAGGCTTCATCAATAGTAAAATAGCTTGTAATTTTATTCTAATATTCTCACACTTAAGGAATGATCCTTAATGTACCTGTTTCAAATTTAACACCCAAAGTTTTATCTATTAAGTAAATAAACACACTTAGGTAAATAGAGATAACAATACCCATAAATACAACTGCCAGTAAATAACTAGTGTAAATCATATTAGTTACTTCTCTCATTGCTGTAAGAAAGCATTGACAATAAATTCAATCAAGAATGGTTTTCTTTTTACGTACTTCGAGGGTTCAGTGGTTCAGGAGGGAAGGCATAATGGTGGAAAAAGCTCATAGCTATCGTGGCTGGAGCATGTGGCCTGACTTTCCCTACTTACAGATATGGTTCTCAGAAAGCTTGAGAGTCTTATTACACTTATCAAGCAGGTTCAGAAGTTCATTCACAAAGAACCACTCATTTCTAGTTCCCATCTTTGTAGTACATAATCAAGACATCTTATATCTACAAATGAAGAGCAGCCTGTGCTAGTCAGAGACTCTTCAGAAAGAAGAAATAATTAAAGGCCTAGGAGTGCATTTATGTGGCTGAACACATTAAATCAAAACTGAAACAAATGGTTAATTTATAGAAAAAATAATGTAATACTTCAAATATATGAAAATGTCAATAAAATACAGAAGAATTAATTTGGGAAATATCCCAGAAAACAGAAAAATGTAAAATATAGAAGAAATCTGAGGACACCATTGTAAGTAGGGAAAGTGAGGCGGGAGAAACAAATTTCTTTAAAACATGGCTATCAATTTCCCTGGCCAGTCCAAGTAACTGCACTTGCAATTTCTTGTGTTTCGTTTCTGCATCACTTGCCTTCAACACCCGAGCAGATGGAGAAAGAGTTGGAGACAGAAGGTCAATGTTACATTCCCATGCAGAAAGGACACATGCCACATCTCCTTGCTAACTCATTGGCAAAAGCGAGGCACACAGTAGTTCTTATCCTCAATAGCATCTGATCACCATCTTTTCTTGGCCCTCATGTAATGTCTGCAATCCAGTTATACTTCAACTTCTTTGACCTGTTTAAGACTCCATTCCCAGCTGGTTTTTGTTTGTTTGTTTTTAATAACTTCAAACCCAACAAACCTCAACTATTAACCATGATAAATATCACAGTCAGGCTGGATAAATGTAAATAGTTTTCCTCTTCTCTTTATAATTTTCTTAAGCTATCCAATGCACAACCAACTGAAAGCATAATGGATAATACTCATGGACTTTAATAGAAAATCAGTCTCATAGGACCATTGGCTTGCTTGGTCCTCTTAGACACATCCTAATATTTGGACTCCCCACGAACCTACTGTTGGCATCTCTCATTTCTCTGGAACCTAAGAAACCTAAGAACCTAAACCTACCTTTCTCCAAGTTAAAGTCTTTTTTAGATACTATGGGGAGAAACTGAGAGGAAATGAGAAAGGGAAGGGGAGAAGAGACAGAAGAAGAGGAAGCAAGCTCAAGAACAAATCAGAAGTAAATTATATCACAACAAATAATATCCCTGAAGAAAAAAACCAAAGGAGGAAACTCAGAAATACGGCAGATCAAATGTAAAGCCTATCTCATTCCACAGAATACTTTTATTTCCTCTTAAGCAGGACAGATTTTAAAATACAATGCTGGTATTTTGCCTGAGAACAATTATCAGGTTACAAGAATTCTGAAAACTAGCTAGAAGATGCAGATTAGCATCATTCATTCCAGGGAGGTAGGCAGGTACAGATATGCCAATATGTCTTCACACTAACACCTCTACCATTGACTATACCTGCAATTCCACAGTCCAGAGATCCTTTTCAACATGTCACCTCCTTTTACATCATGCTATACCAGAGAAGCAGGAGCCCACTGTTTGAAGGAGGCAAGGCTAACTGCATGCTAGCATTTTGGAGTCATGCTTTTTTTCTGATTATCCTCCACGACTAGAGGTGACACACCTATTCCCACATCTTTTGAGAATTCTGTGCAGCAAATTGGACTGGGCTTCTGAGTTTCTTTGCTATTTCTAAGGACTTATTCTTCTTCTGTGTTCTGTGCTTCATCCTTGTGCCCCATCTGTTTTCTAGTTTTCAAGTGTTGTTACTACCTTCTTCTCTCCTGTTTCCTCCGCACTCAATACATTTAGGGTTTTTGGAGGAAAAAAAAATCTACAGTGTATTTTAGTAGGCTGTGGGAGGGAATAAAATTAAATGTGTCTGATCAATCTGTCAAGTTGATGGCAGTGTTTCCAGTATCCAGTCCCCAGAGCTGTGTAAATCTCTGGGCAGGAATTCATCTGTTAGGGATAACACAGCTCACATTAGTTCCTTTTCCAAGTGAATAGTGGCCCTGCTGTAGATGATAATTATTTCTGAGAAACACTCCTGATATGATCACTTTCATTACAATTACTGAGCAATGTTTCATTTTTTTAGGAATCTGAGTTTCCTTTAGTAGCATCTTTACTAATTAATAATACATGATGCAAATCATTCAGCTGTTTTAGAAAAGAAAATATAAATATTTATGAAGGTGGGATGACTAGTCTGTTGGCTTCTCTATAACCTTATGAAGTGTATGCTTGTCATATAGTTGAAAAGCTCAATGTATCCAACAAAAATATAAATAGAGAGCTATGAGGGGAAAGGTTGAGGATTGTTATATTTTGAACCACTGTGCATGTGTTTGAAGGTGAGCATGTGAAAGTGTACATATATGAAGTATAGATATCATCTGTAACTGCTGCTCAGGAGATGTTCATCTTGCTTTGTGAGACAATGTTACGACATTAATGTGACATACCCCCTCACAGGCTCACCTGTTTGAATACTTGGTACCTAGCTGGTGGCACTGTTAGGGAAGATCTGGAGGTTCTAGGATATGGAAGCTTGTTGGAAGAAGTGGATCACTGGGGGTGTGTGGGTTTCTTGAGGCTTTATAACCTGGCTTTATTTCCTGTTTACTCTATACTCTGAATTTGGAGGCAAAACCCAGTAGCTTTCTTTTTCATCTGCTATGGCCCCTGCTCACAACCTTGATGTGGGATATCATCGTGCATGTTGTAAATATTATTGGTCAATAAAAAGACTGTTATAGGTTATTGTACAGTATCTTAGAAGCAGCAGGGATAAAGATAAAGGGAAAGGAGGGTAGTGTAGTGGGATTATGTTGTTACATTGTAAATATTTGTTCCTCCTACTGGTTTAATAAAAATGCTGATTGGCCAAAAGGCAGGAAGGAAGTATGGGTGGGGCTACCAGACTAAAAACCTCTGGGAACAGGAACAGCAGAGCAGAGACAACAGTGGAAATGGCAGCAGACACAGAGAAAAGAAGACAACCATGCTGCTCTGAGAAAAGGTACCAAGACATATGGCTAAACAAGATAAGAGTTACGGGATAGTTTAAGGAATAGTTAGCAAGTTATATGCCTGGGCCACAGGTCAATCAGCACGAAATGAATATAAGCTTCTGTGTGTTTCTTTGGGACTTTGAGACTACTGATCCAGATCTTGGGACTTGTCCGGGCCAGAAACTTCATATTCCAAATGGTGCACCAACACGGGTCATATACACTCACATAAAGCCAGAGAAAGCTTTAAAAGGGTTTTAGAGCAGAGAAATGGAGCCAAAAGCAGCTTCCAAGGTGTATCTTTCACATGAGCCCTGAAACAGAGATACGCTCCAACCACCCACGAAGCAAGATGTAAGGAAATAGGTAAGCCACAGGCCAGGTGAAAAACACAGATCAATCAAGATTAGTTGAATAAAGATACAAGAGCTAGCTAGCAATATGCCTTAGCCATAGGCCAAACAGCACATAATTAATATAAGCATCTGAGTCATGTTGGGTGCCTAACACTGGCGGGTAGATCCAGACCTTGTAACTAGGCTGGTGTGTGGATATTTTCAAATATAATAAAAACAGTCAGAGAGATCAGAGGACAGGTCCACCTCCTTAAGTCTTTGGCTTTTTTGTTTTGTTTTGTTTTGTTTGAAAATAGCCCCACAGGCTGGGTCAGAAACTTACTATTACAAATGGTGCCCAAGATGAGGCATGAATCCATGATTCTGAGATTAAGAGTCTCATGCTTTTCCAATGGAACTAATAAAACACACACACACACACACACACACACACACACACACACACACACACACACACACACACACACACAACACACACACACTCACGACCTAGCTGCCCAAAAATCAAGATATAAAATACCAATAAGCCATGGGCCATGTGGCAAGACAAATTAATAAAAATAAATCAAATTAAAATACAACTATATTTAATTCCATATAAAATACAACTATAAATAAGTCCATACCTCAAGACTAGGCCAAATCAAAAACCAATATAATAAATAACAATACAATACTACCTTCCCTTACTTTCTAGATATAATGTATCACTCAGAACTGCTAGCAAAGTAAACCCTTTATTTTTTAAATTACTTTCATTTGTTTATTTTTATAATGTCAGCAAGAAAGCAACAAAGATGTAGGGTCTCTCACTGCCGTCTCTTAGTTACACTGGGGATCATTAATTAGACTATGGTGCCTGGCCAGTGAGCACCAGGGTTCACCTATCTGCATCTCCCTATCACTAAGAGTCCAAGAATATGCCATTGGTTTTAAGCATGTCTGGTTTTATTCATGGGTTTCAAGGACTGATCTCAGGTCTTCATATTTGAATGTCAAATTTACTACTGACCAGGCTAATTGTTAGGCCTCCCTGTTTTTTGTTTATATTTCTATGCTAAAGTCATAATGCATATTTTTTCAGATGCTAGATAAGGGATAAACTAAATGCATATTTTATCATTTTTCAAGTATTTGTTCAAAAGTTACTGAAAAAATTAAATTGCAATCACTGAAAAAGGTAAAACAATTTTCTCTTGATGTATGGTGAAAATTAACTTTACACAAAACTTTTGTTTTACTTCAGTAATAAAGAATATTGAGAAAATAATCCTTAAAGCCTACAAGTTTTCAAGATGTCTAAGAATCTTATGTAAGAGAGAGATCTTTGATGCTTATTATGTTTATTAAATAGAAATTAGCTTGCCCACCCCTATGTTACAAATGTATTAGAAAGCATTATATTTAACTATTTAGGTCTCCAAATATTTTAATTTATTTTAAAAAGAGTATTTTTGTTCAATGCAATAACTTTCTCAAATCAAATCAAATCAAATCAATATTATTGCAGTTGTCTCTGAGATAAATGTTTATGTGGGTCATACCCAGAAAACTTAAAACTATGTGAGGACAAGTTTCTGTGCTGATTGCATTCTGACTCCACGCTCATATTCAATTACAATTATGGAATTTTACTATTGATTTACTTAGTGATATATTTATCATGCTTTATGTGCATAGTTTGCTTTGTATTCAGAGACAGTATAAAAACACCAGGCAGAAATGACAGGTAAAGACATCTTCAAACTGCAAACACAAAAGTCACATAGATGTTAGAAGTTATAAAATCACCTTGTCTGATTCAGTATAGAAAATTATCCATTGTCATGCCACATCTCTTGGAAAGTAGCATTCACTCTTATTATCTCACAAATTCATTTTTTTCTTCCATTTTTTTTCATCCTATGTGAACCTATTGTTTTGTGCTTCATGTTAAGCTTTTGGAATAGGGATAATTAATAATAGTCCTGGTCATTCTTTCTCCATGTCCATGCACACCACAAATCCTGTAATTTTTTAAGCTGATATTGTGTATAATTTCCTCTTGTCACAGAGCAGCCTACAATTTTTTCACATATATGTATTATGACTTTCTTACACATAGATTTTTATATTGATCTCATTTATTTAATTTTAAGGCCATTAATTTTGTGAGTAAATATATTTCTGTTTTACATTTATTTGGACATTATGTAGATATTTTTAGTACCAGTTATTCAGCAGTCATGAATGAAGGTAGGAGTTAATTCTTTTTATTCATTTTTCTTTACTTTTCATAAGTGGTAAGGGTAGAACCCAGGGTCTCATGTCAGATATGTGTTCAACTTCATACTTAGCTTTTAAAATTAATGTGATGCACAAAAAAACACTTTTTAGTTTAGAGCTAAAAATGTATAGAACTGATGTTGGAAGACAATAGACCAAAACAGGGAGGAGCTAGAAACATAACCCCCAAACCAGAGAAACGGTTTATCAATGAGATTCAGTTGCTACATCTACAAAGGATGCATGATGCTATAATCTTCTCTTAGGACAGTTGTGAAAATTACATAAAATTATAAATGTGAGAAAATACTATGTAATATTTTACACAAGACAATTTCTTTTTATTTGAATATCAGAGGCAGAGGCAGTCAAAGTGAAATGATGAGAAAGTTTACTCAGATAATCCTAACAAAACCAGCAACTGGACCTCTTGACTTCCAATCCTAACTAAGGGGAAATAGATATCTCATTTCCACGGAACAAAGCATGTTCATCATTCAAAAGCTAGTTAGATGTCGGATAACACAAGTAGAAAACTAGATACATGATGAGCAAACATGTGAGACCCATGCTAAATAAACCATGATAATATATAACACAAGAAACCCAGATGCTATATATTTCACTCATATAGTTCCTTATAAGACTCTCTTCCATAGAATTTCCAGCACAGGGGTTTTTCACAGCTCAGTCAGGTAACATAACCCTCTTATTTTTTTTAAATTTGTGTTCTTCTAAAAACTAAATAAAAAACAAGAAGATTAATTTTTAAGTGTTTTGATTCAAAATAAAATGACAATACTTGGAGGAACAGTTTCAGCATATAAAGAGGTGAGAAAAATCCGTTCCACATATGCAAGCCAGAGGAATAAAACAGAAGTTAGGAATATAGGTTTAGAGGATACTGAAAAATAGAATGTGGGTGAGGAGGAACCAAGGAGAGACAAAAACACCTATATTCCAGTATATGGAGTAAATGCAGCCACACAATTAAAACTCTAATTGATACACTATTAGACAAAAGGAGAAAATGTATTTTCAAAGACATTAGGTTCATATTTCTTTTCCTTTGGCTTCTGAATAATTACCTACAGTATATATGCTTGAAAAAAACTAACACTTCTGTTTAAAACTTGTTTGCTTAGGTGAAATAAAGTTCAAGTAGCTTGTGCAGATAAAGCTTTGAGAAGTGAGTTAAGTATTAGTTAAAACAACTTTATTGTTACACTAAGGCAGTTAAAGCAGATGGCCCACATTATGCATATGATAAAGGTCTCTCATAACAGTCTCACCAATATTCACTTGTTTATGGAACACCAGAGCTGAGACACAAGCTGACAAGATCTGGCATGTTAATATTTTATTCCTGGCTCAGTCTGAGGTGTGTGAGTAGAGCTGGGTAGGATCACGAAAAACATTACAGCTATGAGATTCAATTAAAGTAAGAAGAAAAATTCCACAGTCAATATCAAACTCATACCCAAAGTGTCCACTTCACTAAATTATTGCCTTGAGACCTGTCTTTCTGTGCAATGTGGTGCCAACGTTATCTGTAAAAATTAGAGCCAGCTTAAATAAAAATAATTTTTATATTCCCTATTTAGAAAATGGATTCGGATTACAATGTGAACTAAATATGAAAAATAGTCAGACTATGTACATTTTATGATTAGAGCTAAGTTAAACCAAAACCAAAGAAAGAAATTATATCACTTATAACTTTATAATTGTATTTATAATAATATGAAGGACCATTTAGTCACCTCCACTGAACCCCTTCTCTCCCAGGAGTCCATAGCAATTAAGACAGTTTTGTGTTTATGTATCAACTTGACTGAGCAATGGGAGAGCTATTTGAACAAGCATCCTCACATCTTTTTGCTTTGTTGCTTTCAGATAACTCTGGCACGTCAATAAGTAGATGGGATAAAATAGATTGCTTTCCTGTTGTGAGTAGAGTGTACACAATTAGTAGATGACCTAAATGTAAAAAGTAAAAGGAAAATTTCCTTGTCTTTAAATTGGAACTTTTTTTGTCTCCAGTCTGTTGATCTTTCACTGATTAAGGAAATATCATCACTTCTGCAGAATTTCATTTTTGAGAAAAGACTAGAATAAAACCAAGGGCTTGAATAGATCCTTGGACTTAACCTTGAGAGCTAATGATGTTCTCTCTCCATCCCTCTCTCCATCTCTCTCTCTCTCTCTCTCTCTCTCTCTCTCTCTCTCTCTCTCTCTCTCTCTCTCTCTGTGTGTCTCTCTCTGTCTCTCTCTCTCTCTCTCTCTCTCTCACACACACACATACACACACACACACACACTATTGTGCATCCAGAAATCCACATTTTCCCTTTTCTTCTTTAGATAACAGTCTTTAAAGAAAATAGTCGTTAAGTCTTTAGAGTTTTGAAGTGTGTTTCTCATGCTTCTGCTTCACAACAGTGCACTTGGATACATCTGTTTATAAATATTTTAGTATTTGCTGTGCTTCAGATCTTAAATGCCTCCTAATACTCCTGTGTTCAAGCTTTGTTCTCAGTTGGTATTCTACTAAAAGATGTCAGAACTGTTTGGAGTTTGGACTCAATAGAAGGAAGTAAAGACATTAGACGTGTGTCCTTGAACATGTTCTTTTGTCTTCTCTTTTCCTGACATCCGGGAGGTGAGCAGCCTCTCCATCCAAGGCTCCTGTCATAATGTGCTTTGCCAGAAGTCCCACAGCCACAAGGTCATGGCAAAAGGACTCCAATCTCTAAAATGATTAGTCAAAGAAAACTTTCTTCCACTGAAGTCGTTTAAGGTATTGTATCTTAACAGAGAGAAAGCTGGCACCAACTTTACAATGAACAACTAGTAACTGAAAGCTAATAAAACAGTGCAGGCAAATTATGTTTCAGTTGATTCAGGGGTTGTATCAGATTGCCTAAGAAGGTGGTTGTAGTAGTGATGAGAATGAACACAATAGCAATTGGAATCTTGTTGTGTAATAGTCATTCATCGGAGGAAATCACGTAATTTTGTTTTAGTTCCGTAAGAATTTTGTTACAACTAGATATGATTTAATTTGTTCAGTTTTTAATCATTTATTGTTATGCTAAGTATAAAATGATCTCCTCATACTTGGCTTAATAAAATTTTATTCCATTATTATATATTGGGAATTTAAAACATTTTTTGGCATAGTGTTATGGCAGCATTTAAACACTGAAAATTAATGTCAAGTTTAGATTTTATAGATAAGTAACAGTACTCTTATAACAGGAAATTAGTTTTATATTAGTTCGTGTAAATATAATTTCTATACTGGTTACACAGAAACTACTGCTATAGGATTTGAATATAATAGGACGTTTCATTGATATTACTAGTTAACATAAGTTTGTATAACACTGATTGCTTCATTTAATAAAGGACATTTAATTGCATAGAGTTCAGATGACTCAATATAATTCTTTGAGTTGCCTTTGCAGCTCTGATCCTTTTGTATACCTTGCTATCTGACTCTTAATTAAGACCAATTAAAATTTGAGCTAAAAATCTTTCTACTTTTAGCATGTAATATCTGGTAATTCTTTCCTATTGATAAAACAATTCATCTTAAACAGATTGCATGCACAAATTTAGGATGAGAAGTTTAACTTTAGACTTTTACTTATTTAGAACATTTGAACTATCTGCTAGAGGATATAGTAACCTAATATGCACATATTGACATTGAGAATTTAGCAGGTTTAATTAGAACCATGAGAGAAACGTGTCATTTAAATGTGGAATTATAGGTCATTCTTCTATTCAACTGAATAAATAGTCAAATTGAGTCCCTTAATTTTGCTGTTATTTTATTTTTGGAATTAGATGTTTACAAATTTGAGATATTCCAACCCAAGTGAGATACTTTCTGGTACATCTAGGTAATAAATTGAACACAATTGCACTCCTTCATGCAGAGTACATTGTGTCAACTAAAATCTATTTGAAGAAGGATGAAGACATGTGGGTTAACTTCTGCCCCATGTCATATCAATAAATGTGTTCTGGAGATGTTTATTTAATATATTTTAAGTGTAGGAAATAGTTCAGTTTTAAAAGGGCTTCTGATGTAATTTTCACTTTCAGAAGTATCTAATAACAATTTGCATAAACTTTATTTTGGTTATCATATTGTATTCAATTTAATTAAAGATCAAGAAGATAAATCCTAAGCTTTTCTAGTCAGCCAAAAATTCATTACAATGAATTTCTCTAAACTTTTCTGGAAGGACCCATGCTGTTCTTACTTACACCTATGTCCCTATTGTTGCCCAGTTTAGTGGGCAGTCATGTGGACAGAGATAAATGTGGCAATGTACATTTGATTTCCTCACTAGTACATCTCGTAGTCTAGACACAGACATATAACATGAAAACTCAACAAATGTTTATTACTCTCTAAAGTTTGGAAGGAGAGAAGTCTTACCTCTCTTGGAACTATGCTGGTGTCATGATTCATGGCATACAGTAGCCACGTGGTAAACCCAACATGGCACCTGGTGAGATAAAAATTCCTGGCATGTAGCCCCTACATGGTAAACCCAACATGGCACTGGAAAAACACCACATACAGAGGGCAAGCATCTAGGCATGGCTACATAAATCTGTGTCCACCTGCTCTTTTAAAAGGAGCCACCCACCACATGAACCCCCACCTCTCAGAAATTCCCTTGAATAAACTCTTATGTGGCATCTGGGAGTGTGCTCACAACTCATGCACGAAACTAAAAGCTGTGTATTTATTAGTATAAACATATCATGTTAGGCATGTTCATTGTCTTTCTATAATCTAAGAAATAAAATGTATAGATTTTTATTTATCAAACACATTTATTTATGCAAGTTTTATAGATTTAAAAATTTCAAATTGTCAAATTCATATATATTTAAGGAAGACCATAGTTTGAATCTGAATGATTCCTATGGCCTCACATATTTGGACATGTATTCCCTAGTTGAAGGCCTTATTTTAAAAGGCTGTAGAATGGATATTATCCATGGCTCATTCTTGTCACACTCTCTGGTGCTTGTTCAACTTAGCAAGCTTACCAACTGAATATCTCAGTTGTAAGAAAATATACCCAGAGTACTATTCTGTCATGATCTTCCTGCCATGGTGAACTATATTCTCTCAACTGTGAACCAAGAAAACTGCTTCTCTCTTGAGTTGCTTCTGTTGTGTGTCCTCCTACAGAGGTGAGAAAGTATGAATACAGAAAACCAATGTCAGGAATGTGGGCTTATCACAGTAGCAAATATTCCAAAGGTTCTTAAGCCTTTGAAGCTAGTTTTCAGGAAGGAAGTTTTCCAGTGCTATGAAAAGAGCTTACCAGAGTATTCAAGAAGGGTGCAGAAGATCAGAGTGCCACAAGAATATAGACAGTACAGGTTAGGCTTGCAAAATTCCTGAGGGTAAGAAAGGCTCCATCAGAAATTGGAACATGAAGGCAGAATTATAGTGGAGTCCCTGGGCTGTTGAAGTTGCCAGAATTGTAGGGTGTCTCTGGAAGAAAGCTGTAGTCATCAAGTGAGGCTGACCTAAGAGTGAGATCATTAGACTGGAGGTGGCAGAGCAGTAGAGGTGAGCCTGCATAATTCTATCAAATGCTACAGACGTCAGGCATTGCTTTCGATGCTGAGCTTCAGTCTTTTCTTGGTTCAGTCATCACTGTTATTCTTTAGTTCTTCACTTTGTGTCCTTATAAATCAGATTTTATGTGTTTAACTTAATTTTAGTTTAGTTTATAGGTGTTCATGACTGTAAGTTGCTCTGAATCTCAGAGGAGATCTTGGCTTTTAAAAAGTATCTACACTACTAAGATTATAGAGTTCTTTGAACTTAGACTGAATACATTTGACACTGTGAGATGGCCTGAATGTCTGCACACCAGAGACAGTGTTATGGTATATGCCTGAAATGTCTCCCCATAGGCCCCTTTGTTTGAGCACTTGGTCTCTAGCTAATGGGGCTGTTGTGGGAGGTTGTAGACCTTTAAGAAGTTGGGGCAAGCTGGAGGAAGTACATCTGTAGTGGTAGGTCCTTGGGGGCATATTACCCTTGTTTTTTTTTTTTGTTGTTGTTGTTTTATTGTTTTGTTTTGTTTTTTTCTTGTCTCCTCACCCAGCTATCATCTGTGGAGTTTTGCAAATACTAACACATCAGGAATTTTCCTTGCATTCTTTCCCACCTGGAAAGATTAGTCTTTCTGAGTCTGTGAGCCAACATAAATCTTCCTCCATTAACTTGTCTCTGTTAGGTGTTTCTGTCATGATGACAAGAAAAATGATTAACAGAATAAGTAAAAAACATTCTATTGGCTTTATATTGTAAACATCCCATAGTATGAGATGAAGAAAATATAAGCATTTGCCTATGTACTTAGAACCAAGGCCAGAAAACACACCTATACCAACACACACAAATATATATAATTGCACTCACACAAGCTGCCCTTGTAAACATGATGAAAATGAATAATAAAACCTATTGTATCTTTAAGCTTTTTTTGTTTGGCTCCAGTTAAGTCTTTGACAAGTTTCTGATATGCCCCTTCCCAGGTACAGTCACCATAAAAAGGGTGGATCCAGGTTTATTTCAGTATATGCTCTTTATGGTAGGTTAGCTGTAAAAGAGCATTAGAGAATATATCACATTTTACAGAAGGATCAGGTTTCTGGCAGTAGAATTAAAATCCCTTCATGCATTTTCCTACCCCTGATAATGAGATAATTCCTTTTCATTGTAAATTATTTGTGAGAGTCAATATGCAATAAAGTTGCTGATAAAAAGCAAAGTTCCAAGTAAAGCATAGGGGTAACAGTCATGAAATCGACCTAGTCTGATACCCTTGATGACCTGCTTCAGAGTTTCCTAATGTTCCTACTTTCCTAATGAGGGTTTCTGCGTTAAGTATCAACTCAGTGTCATCTAGCTCCATCACCCTACACTGACTCAGAGTACATTACTGCCGAAAAGCCAGAGGCATATGCTGCATGAGTTAAGCCCTTCATCTAGTCCTCAGATTCTGCCTTCAGTACAAAGAAAGAGGTTGTTGTTCTGGAAACAGTATTTTAAAGATGGCTGGAATACATAGTTATATGAGTTGTACAATTTTCTTGCCTGTCATTTAGTAACATTGATGACATATTTAAACAAATTACAGTTGTTGTTGTCCCTCTGGAAGGTATAAAGATGGTGTCACATGGATGTAAGACTTGGAAATAATGAATGATAGATGGTTATGGACCAAGAGCTTTCTTGCTTTAGACATTATAAATTCACAACCACAACCTGATTTTGATCTGTTGGCATTTTGTAAATTAGCCCTTCATGTGTGAGCTGATTTTACTTGTGCTCTTCATCTAGGATTCTCTGCATGAAATCCCAAAATGTGGAGGGATGGTGAGTGGCTTTGGAAATGCCTTTGTCCATTCTTAGCACCAAATTCAAGTGTGCAAAGTTATAGTATTTATTAAGCAAAGGCATTCATGTGCTTAAATGGGTGTAAGTAGCATGACTGGACACAATAAGGACAGTTTGATAAGTGTTTACAGAAGCTGGCAAGACTACAACAGTGACTTTAGTCTATAGATCTAAGAAATTGAGTAGTGTTTAGCACTTTCAAAGAAAGAAAAGCAATTCCACAGGATAATTAAAGTTGGTGAGAGTCTGAGATAGCTAGAAAGGTAAAGAGATAAATGAAGGGTACAGTTTTGAACTATGTTGTAAAAGGACATAAATTATTAGAATAATGCACAGGATAATATAATTACCCAATGAGGTCTAATTTCAAATACTAAAAAAGAGATACTATTGCTCTTTTAGGTATTATGATCCCAGGGGCAAGAAAAATATCTGGAATATATTTATTGAAAACACTTGTTTGATGAAGGAATTACTAAGCTGATAGGCATATGACATTCCATTGGGGCTCATTTTCTTCTCATACTTCTCTTCCTCGAATAACATAATGCAAAATCATTTTTACTTGTTTATCTAAGTTTTAAATATTCAAATATTGTGTAAAATTGTATTTTGATAGTTATTTTACCTCAGCTATTTTTTTCTGGTACTCATTTTTGCTGATACACATAGTACTTTTTTTTTCCCTGTTATAGATGATACAATTTTTCTCACTGGTTACCTCTTTATTGTTATTATATTAACGTTGTTATTTATTTATTGTGTGTGTGTGTGTGTGTGTGTGTGTGTGTGTGATGCCATAGCCTTTATACTTGAAGAGGTCAAACAACTCATAGGAGTGGTTTCTATCTTTTCACCATATGGGTTTTCAAACGTTGTGGTAAGACATTTTCTCTGTCGAGCCATCTCATTTTCTTCTGACCTGGCTGGCTAAGTCTAACATCTTTCTAAGAAGGAAACTGTGATATTGTCAGACTTATATTTAAGATTAATAAGTATTAATCTTCATTATATCTCATTAATCCTTGATTTTGTTTGCAATATTTTCTTTGTTTCTCAACCTCAAGTAGTAAAGTTTCTTAGAACACTCTAGTTTAATTTGAATTATCTCATTTGATTAGAATCTATTCCATTATTTGATATATCAATTAAATAAATATGTTCTTTACATATGATGTTTAAATTTTTATGAAACTTATTTTCCTTATTTCTTCTTAAAAATTAACTTATTTCTGAATACAGTTTTTCCTCCTCTTCTTTTTTCTTTCTCTCCCCTCCCCCAATCTATTCCTTTGTTTCTGTTCAGGAAGAGGTGTCAACAAAGCATGGCTTAGCAAGTTGCAGTGAGACTAAGCATCTCTCCACATTAAAGCTGGACAAGGCAACTCAATATAAAGGATGCCAGCCAAAGCCCCTGTTCCCACTGTTATGAGTCCCACAAGTATATCAAGCTACACAGATGTCACACACACACACACACACACACACACACACACACACACACACACACACACACACACACATATGTGGCGTAGGCCGGTCCCATGAAAGCTCTCTGATTTTTGATACAGACTCTGTGAGCCCTTACGAGACCAGGTTTGTTGTTTCTGTGGGTTTTCTTGTGATATCCTTGGCCCTTCTGGCTTGTACAATCCTTCATTGCTCTCTTTGGCAGGATTCCCTAAATGCAGCTTAATGTCTGGCTGTGGATCTCTGCCTTTGTTTCTATCAGTCTCTGATGACCACTGGGGTAGTCACCAATCTATGAGGATTACATATTTTTAGCATTATTCATTTCTTAAACTCTTGCATTTAAATAATTTTACAATCTGATGATTATATTTTCTGAATTTCCTATTATGTTTCTGGTCCTTTCTGTTTAGGATACACCATTCCCCTGTAGTTTTGATAATTTCCATAGATGTTCTCATATGCCTTGGGAATCCAGTGTGAAGAATTCTGTGGCATCTAATTGAGGGTGTGGTTCTCTAGAATTACTTTGTTTGTTTCTGTTTGAAACAAAAAGGCATCATCATGGGGGTTCCTGGGTTATACCAGTAATGAGATTTGAAATGCTAAATTACATTTGACTCGTGCTTATGGTTAAAACTTTCCATTTCTTCTACATTTAAACTCCAGTCAAAGACAACCTGCCTTGTAACCATCTGTAATGTCAAGTTTTTGTTCCAGGTCCACCCGTTAATGACTCTAGTCCTGAATCCACTATCTGCAAGGTGACTCTATTGTGCAACTATCCCTAATGTCTTCACCATAAATTTTAAAAATTACCTAAACCAAACAACAGCCACAAACCAAACAACAAGTCTTTAGATTATCCCTCACTCTATGCTTGGGTTGTTTTCTCCTTTTGTGTGTTTGAGCAATGCTAAATCCCTTTGTGTATGCAGAACCTGTGGGGTCTGACATGTCCATGGGCTAGCTTCAAGAGTTGCTCATATGCTTAGTGACCTTGGAGATAAAATAATTACTCATCTCAATGGGAAAGTACGTGCTTGCTTACTGCTTGCTAAAAATTCAATAGGCTTCTGTTATTTGGCTGTATCCCAGAGCCCTTACAACATCTATTGAAGTCATATCACATCACTCTCAGGGGACTCAGAGGAAAAGAAAAGCAAGACAGACATATGGTTTGTTGTGCTGTGAAAAAGAAACATGATTTCTGGCTCAGGATGTCTTTTTCTAGAATCCATAAAGAGTAATTGGTTACTTATTAATCTGTAAACTGAATAAAATCAAGTCTTAGAACTATTATGTTCTTTGTAGGGATATTATGAGTAAATGTGCATGTGAAAGAGTTTAATATTGTAAAATGTGCTGTTATAAGTTGTCAAAAGTAGTGAATAATAATTTAGTCACAGAAAGGCTACTTCTAAGTAAAAATAGCTACAAAATTTCTTAAGACCCTCTGTGAAGTAACCTTGTTCAAATAGTTTAACAAGGCCTGAAAAACCTGTACAGTATGTTTTCAAACCTCTTGCTTGTGTTATCAAACTAAAAGAAACTTTAAGATGGGAGTAAGTCAATCGATGACAATGGTAAGAATCAGTGATTTGTAGAATGTGAGGATTCCTCTAAACCTGTGATTGAATTTTTAAACAAGTAACTTATTTTAAAATGTAGAACAAAATACTAATAACATAGCTTCCTATAGCAAGACTTTAAGAATTCCAACAGTTGACATCTCAAAGAAGATGGGAGATATGTAAGGGGACCCACTTGTAGAAGAAGAGTGACAGACAACTCATGAGAGTGGGATAATTAGTCTTTCCTAGAAATAACACCATTTGGTTATTCAGGAGCAAGTAGTCAGCCCTATAAACATCTGCACGCAGGCAGGCAGAACTGAATAGACTCAACAGGTTTGATTTTTATGTTTATTCATATATATATATATATATAAATTGTTTACGAAGTAGGGCACATATTGGAGGGTTATGAGTGAAGATGAGTTAGCAAAAGGTGTAATTACATGTTAATTATATAAATAGAGATAAAATTTTATAGATTATGAATACTTAAAGAATTTAATAACTAATTGTGATAGACGATCCTTGCTTTATACTAGAACAATTAACTAAAATGTCTGAAATGATCTATAAAATTTGAATAAACACTTAATATTTTAGTTTATTCATGGTGTTGTGACTAATGTGATTCTTTTTATTTTCTTTGAAATATTGTTGAATGGAATGATCTAATGTCAACATAATCTAGATGTGAAGAGAAATGTATAACTATAAAAATTAAATGAGTTTGACTGGGAAGTTGTCATCCTTACAGCTAGCAACAAAGGTTTATTATAACGTTTCCATACATTTTTGTGTTCTGCACAACAAATTGTTATTTTTGTTTTAATGTAATCCACAGTAGCCTCAAATTCTTAATCTCCTTGCTTCAGTCTCCTGAGTGATGAGATTATAGGTACACAGCCTTGATACCAGCCTAATGATACATAAAATAATTTAAAAATTTTGCAACAACAAATAATTTTAATAAATAATTTTGTATAGTACTATAAATATTTAAAAGAAAATAGGACATTACTTGCTTATAAAGCAGTCTTTGTATTAGCTTTAAATAGCTATAACAACGAGTCTTAAAGAATGAACTTCCACAAATAAAGATTGAGTTTGCCTTATGGCTTCAGAAGGTTGGCCCTTTGCTTAGGTTAGTTTGCTTTATGACATGAGTATGGAGGTGGGGAATTATTTACCTCATGATAGTCAGGAAAGGAGAATAAGAAAAAAAAGAGAGAGAATATTTCAATATTCCCTCAAAGGCACATTCCCGATGCCTTCACTTTCTTTACTCCAAATGCTGTTTCTGCTTTCTTTGAATGACACCAAAGCTGGTGACAAAACCCTTGGTATGTGGGTTTGTGGAGATATTTAAGATCTGGACAATAATATTTCTGTTGCACTATCTACCATGTTTAATATAAAACTAGATTTAATGGCCAAAGTAGTCTATATTAATCCAAGAATTTGCCTAAGAGATTATTAATATGTTCAACACAGAAAGTAATGCCTTGTCAAATATCAAATAGTAAATGAAGCCCTAAATCCAGAAGAAACATATCACACTATCCACTGTTAAGAAGGCAGGGAAAAATGGGTAAGAAAAGAAAGAGAAAGCATACAAATTAGAAAGAAGGCAAACTTTTTCTTCTGCAGATTATATAGTCAACAAACAGACAAATTCATGTTAGAACTGATATATTGATTCAGAAAAATCGGGATACATTAACTGCCATCCTGTATACTTACAATGAAAATCTGAAAAAAAAAATTAAGAAAATAATTCCTCTTATTATATCATCAGTGAAAACAAAACTCTTAGTGATAGTTGTATCTAAGGCAGTGTAAGACACGGACAGGGGGAGGCATCATTTTCTTATTATCTAGAGGATATATTATTGTTAAGATACTCATTATATCAACTGAGGGTAAATACAGATATAATCCTTATAAAAAGGTTTTCTGTAAACAGAAAATATACCACTAACAATATAAATTCTCTGGGGCTTAGTTACCCAAACAAGTTTTTCAAGAAAATATTAAATGGCTAACATTTCATAAATTTTTTAGAGATCATACAAAGAAAAAGTCTCTGAAACAGAATGGAATATATGAAAGTACATATAATTATCAAAGGCTTCGATTAAATGTTTAGATATAAACCTTCAAGAATACTATCAAATTATTTTTACTAGATATGCCAAAATAACTCAATAGAAAAATATAACATAATCAATAAAGAGTATGAAAAGCAGAATATCATATCCAGAAAGGCAGGTGGGCCATCTTAAACATTAACCAAAAAATATCCTTATGGTTCATTAAATCCCTACATGAAATAATTCAAAGTATAACAATTTCCAAACAAAGAAACAGTAAAAATCTTCTAGATACAAGTTGGCAATGATTTAAAGCAGAGGCAAACAAAAATGTGTATCAAGGGGAAAAATTAATAGCACAAAAAGCCATGTTACAGAACAGGGAGAAATCTGTGTATCATATATCTGATACAAGGTTGATAACTAGTGTATAGAACTAAAGCAACCCAACAATCAGGTTACCAAACAACCTGATTAAAGAGAGGCTACTAGATTTTTCTATTTTGAAACAAGACATAACTGGGAATTAACATGAAGTAGATGCATTACATTGTTAGCAATAGAAAAAATACAAATCAAATCAATGGTCAAACACCATAACAGTAGTATAGCTTCTATCACAGTAACAGAAAATAGTAAGTGTTGATGGGGATGCAGACAAAGGTGAACATTTGTGCTCTGTTGTTCTCATGGTAAATTGCAAAATGTTGCAATGACTGTAGAAAACAAAATGAATGTTCCTTAAAATTTTAAAGATTCCAGTAAGACTGGATTCACCAGTCTTACTTCTGGATATTTTAAATGAATAGGCAGTGAATTTCAAGAAGGTGACTGACATTTTGTTCATCATACAAGTATTTATGATTCAGGAGTCAGAAACAGCATCCATTAATAAATGAATTGATTAATAATATGTGGTATACATCTTGGTATATAATGGAGTATTTTTCAGATTTCTATTTAAAAGAGATTTGGTCACATACTACATGTAATATCCCATAACAATTGAAGACATATTAATCAAAGTAACCCAACCAGAAAGGAAATATAAAGGCAAAAGCAAAACAAATAAATAACAACAAAATAAACTAGCACTGTATGACTCCATGTCTGAGACTTAAGGTAGGCAAGATCATCTCAGTAGAGCAGAGAACAGAGGCAGTAATTGGGATGGGAGAGAAAAGGGAAAATTGTTCTGACGGGGACTGAGAATTACAGGGTCTATGTGGGAGCTCATTTACAAGTGTAGTCTGGAACTACTAACCTCTAGACTTAGATGTAGTTATGTTAGTAACATTTGAGTTACATGCTGTTTATTACAAGATGGCAGATTTAAGAAATACATAGAAAGGAAAATTACTAAGAAGATTTGGAAGGATTTCTTCTACTAGTTCACTAGCCAGCAAATGGATAGACTAAGCATAATTTTGAGTCTCTAAAAGGATTTCTATTTTGGAAATGTCTTTTATGTAATACACATACACATATGTCTCTTCTGTGTTTAATGTT